>CM018031.1:56966687-58166687 GCA_008638375.1 Nyssa sinensis | reverse complement strand
GTTTCAAAAAAAAAAAAACTTAACCCAGGGGTCTTCGTTGCTTTCTCTTCCGAAGAGGCAATAGATCTCCTCTACGAACGAAGATGAGGATCATCGCTTCTCGTTGTCAGAATCTAAAAAGCATGAGTAGTGGCCTTGCATGGAGCTTCTCCGTGATATTTTCATTCAGTAATTCATCCACTAATTCAAGTTGTGCTAACTATCAAATTAAATATTAAATTTATTTTTATATAAAATAAAAATAAGTTATTTACCTTAAATTAAGAAATTAAAAAAAAATCTTTAAAAAAAGTAAAAAAAAAAATTGGTCAAAACTGAAAAAAAAAACAAAATAAAATAAAATAAAGGGATAATTTTGTAATTTTGAAAAGAAAATTTGATTAGAAGAAATATTTGTAGTTTCAAAAATCTTAAAAAAAGTAAGTATAATTATTAAAAATTTATGAGAAATTAGTGTAATTTATCATTTTGTTATTTTAAATTCACCGGAATTCTGAAACCTAATAACAAATAAAAAAAATATATGTGACATTTCTTTCTAGACACTGCACCACAACTAGTTTTTTTCTTTGATTATTGCAATATTGGTTATCATCGAAGTATTTTTTAAAACATTTTATCCATTATTTTAATTTCTGTAATATATTATTTGAAAGTTTGAAATTTCATATAAGTTTGAAAGTAATTATTTTGTAAAATAATGTAAAAACTATGTCTATCTCAATTTATTCTTTTTAGTTTTCCTCATAAACCAAATTAATGAAATTTTTTTACAATATTTGAATAATAATTAATACTATTTTAAAAATAAAGATAATATTTTTATTTATATAATATTTTTAATCAATAAAAACTATATGTATGATCTATAATATTGCATTCCCTTTCATAGATTTTGTATTTCTTTTATTTTATAACTGTAAATTTATTAAAAGAAATTATGCTTTATTTAATGGTTGAGTAAATGTTTAAAAACAAATTCATTGATTTTTAGAAAAATTAATTCTCATTTAATTTACTAATTTAGGGTTTATTTGAAAAATGTGAGAATCAGTTTGTAACATATAAATGAATTGATTTTAAAATTTTAAATTATTTGATAAATATATTTTAATAATATTGTAATTCGTATATATTTTTTAAAAATTACTTAAAACTTAAACAAAATCAATCTAAAAGAGGACAACTATTATGAAAATCAGATAACTTAACGAGCATTCTTTCTGACTTTCCAATTTAAAGAATTTCAAAACAATCTCTAAAAAAAGTAAGAAATTCTTTTTTAATCTAACTTTGTTCTAAGTTCTAAAAATCTTTTAGTAACATAAGTAAATCATTATATTACAAAAAAATGCTTGCTAAATAGTAAATTAATCTAAAATTAGTTTAGAGGAGTGTTAGTGTTAGTCACGACTGATCAACACTCATCACGTGATTAGTGTATCCAAGTCATACACTATTATTACGTGCGCGAACGAATTATATGCATTAATCACAAAACAAGTTTTGACTATTTACAACTGACGCTAAACTTTCTCAATCAGTCTATATATTTTATACAACTGACTCTAATTCTTTACCAAGAGCATGAATCAGTAAACAGTAAAAATTTTAATTTATTACGTTTACGTTTCGTGAAATTTTAGATTAGCTCATGAGGGAGTATTTAGGCTAGCAAAATTAGGATACCGTTATTTTTTATTAAAAGAAAAAGTGAAATTAGTATTTTATTTTTAAAATAATTCAAAATTAATTACTACTACAGTACTACCTGATATTGCAGATAATCTGGTAGCCAAACTGGCAATAGCAGGTAAGGGCCGTTACTCCCAGTAAACCACACCCCGACCCCTACGCAACCACCGCTTCCAGTACATTTGTCTCAGTTGCTTACGTGGACAACTTTGGACCCTAGATTTTCGTCTCCAACCCAATCTTACCCACCAACCAACCACTCCCCGAAGTCTCCCAAAATTACACTCTGGACCCCTCTCTTCATCAAGAAAGCTCATAAAACACCACCAATGGCAGACAAAAAAGCATATATATACATACACTCTCTCTCTCTCTCTCTCTCTCTCTCTCTCTATATATATATATATATGTAATCTGTTCGTATACATGTGGACCTTTCATACAACAATTAGTCATCGTCGACACGTCAATGGTCCATAAATAATCGTCAATTGGGTTTAAAATTCACGCCACCGAAGTGCTTTTGAATCATTGTAGTGTGATTCAATTTGTGCGGCTTTTGATTATGTCGGAGGCAAACGAGTCAAGTTCATGGAGAGAGGAGTTTGCGAGTCTAGTGGGCGACACGGGGTTACGATACCGTGCCGCCTCCGGCAGTGGCGGTGGAATTGGAATTGCGGCGGCGGCGGCGGAGGATTTTGGAGTCGGAGGTGGCGGAGGCAATGCTGGTGTTGAGTCGGAGAGTTGGAAGTATCACTTTGTTGAGTTTTTCAAGGGTTTCGCGGAGATGAGTGTGGAGTTTGGTAGAGGTTGTAGGGATATTGTGAAGCAGAATCTTATGACAGAGGATTCGTATATTGTGAAGAAGTTTGGGGGGCCGTGTGCGAAGGTTGGTACGAAATTGAGGTTCTTGAATGAGTATTTGCCCGAGGATCGCGATCCAGTTCATGCGTGGACGGTGATATTCTTCGTTTTCATTTTTGCTCTTGCAGGTACTCTTGATGTTGTGTAGATCATTCATGTTTTTTTCTCCGTTTGGTAGCTGAGAAAAGGCTGGAAATGGAAAGGAAATAGTAGTTTTGAATGTTAAATTTTTAATATTCTGGACATGAGAAAGCAAACAAGTATGTCCTAATAAAACTATTTCGCTAGTCGAGGTGAATTAAAAAATAAAGCTCAAGATTCTACTTTCTTTGATTTTTTCGTATGTGTTCTTGAAATTAAACCAAAATACTGTAGAATTTGGGGAGTGCAATTGTGAATTTCCAATAATGTTTGGGATAATGGATTGAACATCTTCCAATCTTTGTAGAAATCAGAAATTTATTCTAAATCTTGTGCTTGGTTGTAACTTAACTCCAGATTGAATTTTAAAATCAGTTTTAAGTATTGAGTGCTGATGTAGGATTTTCCAACTTGGGATCTCAAATTAATACTTCTTATTAAATCTTTTAAATTTTAGTATTCTTGGAAGAATACTATAATGAATTTCTCAGCTGTTTCCTAACTATTTTAGGTTGATGAAAATGCCTTTTTATTAACCGTTTGGATTTTGATTGTTGTATCTCAACTAATCTGATTCTAATCCTCTGTTCTCTCTGAGTTTCATAGATTGTTAGGCCATTGAGTGGAACAACGAACTCATCTAGTTGCTTTAAAAAGAACCTTTTCCATTATCAACCACGTAGTGGATGTTACATCAATGGTCATGAGTTGGTGTTGGTAATTGCATGTGCATGTAAACTATGGTATCTGGATGATTGATATTGTATAGTCCCCATGCACACGAACTGAAGTATATGAAGTGAGAAAATAGCATTGCAGTCTGTAAGTCATGTATGTGGATCAGTAATAAGCTATTTGTCCCTATGTTTAGCATCTTGGGCTTCTGTAGGGACACAATCAGCATCGTAATAGTACTTCTGGTTATGTCTCGTGTCTATATAAATGTGATGGAGCTTCAGGAGGGGGGGATGATGTCCAACAATGTGTTACATACCTAGAGGATCTAACTTCTGAGTAGATTAATTACCCAAAAAAAAAAAACTTCTGAGGAGATTTATGGAGGGGATTATAGAGAGTTAACAGTGGTGAAAAATTTATACCACTGCAAAAGAATTAATCAATATGAAGCCATATTGCTAAAGTTGGAGAAAGCTCACAACTGTTTCATTTACAATTACATCTGATTTAACCTCTGAAGGAGAGAGATTACAATTCCCAAAGTATCAAAAATAAGAGTGCAAAAGTCCATTAATGTGGGATTGAGAGAGTTGATGCATTGGCCATGGAGTAGTTATAAAAAAAAAAGGCATACTTTTGTTTATATCGGTACTTTTAAAAAATTCAGATCCTCTTTGAGCCCAGCAGCAGGCATCTCTCATCTCTGATTATGCTCTACATAATCAGAGAAATGGACCTTATGGAAGAAGTGAGGTAGAGCTGGTACACATCAATCAATATATGTGACTGTTACTTGTGAATTTGTTTAGCTTGGTTTGTTCCTGGATAATTTCTGTCTGTACCCTGTAGCCTTGGTGCTTCTTTATTGTCCTGTTCAGTGTTCAAGCATTCCATATTCCTCCTCAAGAATTCCAACTTACTAACACAGTTGACTAATTTGCAGCAATGAATGTAAATAATGAACATGATAGTACCACTCCATTGATAAAGAAAGTGTATATACATCCTCCCAATGCTAGTCGTATATTGCTGCCGGATGGTAGGCACTTGGCTTATCAGGAGCAAGGTGTTCCAGCTGACAGAGCTAGATTTTCTATGATTGCTCCACATTCTTTTCTTTCATCCCGTCTTGCAGGTGAAAATATTTCTGTTGAACACTTCTAGAGAATTAGCTCAGTTGAGGATTTGACGAGCAATACCTTATCATGCTGCTGATGTTTGGCACATATTTAATTTGTTATTTGCAAATAGGAATACCTGGGCTTGGGGCTTCACTGTTGCAGGAGTTCGGCCTTCGCCTTATAACATATGATCTTCCAGGTTTTGGGGAAAGTGATCCTCATCCCAACAGGAATTTTGAGACATCAGCTTTGGATATGCTACACTTATCATATGCTGTGGGTGTTACTGACAAGTTCTGGGTGCTTGGATACTCAAGTGGAAGCATGCATTCTTGGGCTGCACTCAGATATATTCCTGATAGACTTGCAGGTATTTTGGTCTTTATATCCACATTTGGTGTTAATTATTTGTATTTCATTTTCATCTCGTGAATATTGATCTGAAATTTATTCTTAGAGAGAGACTGCATTTCTTGCAGTGGAAATATTTTCTTATGATACATGTTTAAGAAGCCATTATGTTGGCCTGAAATTATGTCGTTTAAACAGGTAATACTAAAACTTCAGGAAATGGTTCATACTTAATTAAACGAGGCCAAGAAGTCTAGTTTCTCACTTTGGGCTGCAAGTTTTCCCCACCTACTAGAAATTAAAGATTTTTTTTTGAAAATTTTCACATAGTGAGCCATCAAGGAGAGTACGATTCTCTGACTGAATTTGTAAAAGCTGTTCAATCAGAAGTTCAGGAAGACTAATGCAAAGGCCATAAAGGGTATAAAAAAGGTCATTTCCCAATTGGTCAGGCATAAGCAGGGTGCTAGAAAGGGTAGATTAGAGACAAACCTAGCATTTGACATTTTTTGCACAAAGTGTTTGCTCTCGTACTTGAACCTGCAACCTCACGCTTGACAGCCCTAGTATTTTACCTTGCACCAAACAATGGCCCCTAAAGGCTAGAAAGGATATGGATGAATTTTGTGAGATTTAACAGACTCTATGTTAGGCTGTTGATAGAGTGGAGTAGCAGAAAGGTATTCATGCAGCCAACACCAGATACTTTAATAAGGTACTGTAAGATGGTAATGAAGCTCTGAAGCTTGCAAATTCTCAGTGGATTGGACCGTACTGCACTCATGTACCAGTATGGGATATCCTATTTTTATTTTATTGGCTAGCTTATCATGCAAAAGTATGATATTGCATGTGGCTATCAAGGAATGATAATAATATTTTTTTTCTTCGTGATACTGATATTCTGTGCTCATTAAAAACATATATGAATTTGTACAACTGCACGACCATTGTTCAGCACTGGAGTGTCTTTGATATATGCCTCAGAAGTTTTGTGATGCTTCTGAGCCACTAGGGATGAATAGTGAAATGACCATTTTTATCCATCAGATGTACTGTCTCTGATCCATCCTCTTGACCAAATTTGCAGGCGCAGCCCTGGTTGCTCCCATGGTTAATCCATATGAGCCAAGTATGACTAAGGAAGAGAGATATAAAACATGGGAGAAATGGACACCGCAAAGGAAACTGATGTACATTTTAGCTCGGAGGTTTTCTAGATTACTTGCTTACTTCTACCGCCGAAGCTTCCTGTCTGGAAAACACGGTCAAATAGATAAATGGCTGTCATTGTCACTTGGAAAGAGGGTGAGTCATCTTGGCTGTAAATTACTTTATAGCTGTACCAGCTTTGATCTCAAATTTCTTCTTACAATGTGGTTTTCTTGTTTGTGAATTTAGATTGGGAAAAGGTAATGCGTTAAGATATTAGTAAGAAAATCATTATGAAATATTGATTGGCAATTTGGTTTAGAAATGCCAGTGGTGCTGCCACAGTTAGGAAACTTTGGCAGGTCCTTGTAGAGGGTGTTTTCTTCTTCCTAAATTGGTGATTTCTCATTGAAGACAATACTGATTTGTCTAGGTTAGAGCTTTGATGGAGGGAAATTGATTATCAATTAGGTTTAGGAATGCCACTGGTGCTGCCACAGTTAGGAAACCTTGGCAGGTCCTCGTACAGAAGGGGATTTTCTTTTCTTTTTTTTCTTCTTCCCAAATTGGCGATTTCTCATTGAAGACAATGCTGATTTGTCTAGGATAGAGCTTTTATAGAAGGGCCAATATTTGAAGAGTTTTGGCAGAGGGATGTGGAGGAATCAGTTCGACAGGGAAATGTAAAACCATTTGTGGAGGAAGCTGTCTTGCAGGTTTCCAATTGGGGTTTCAGCCTTGCAGACCTCAAAATACAGAAGAAACGCCGAGGGAAAGGCATCATCGGTTGGCTTAGGTCTATGTACAGTCCAGCAGAAGAAGAGTTGACAGGCTTTCTAGGCCCAATACATATATGGCAGGTTTGTGCACATCTTCCCAGTCCTATTCCTGTTTATTGGGTTGGTTTAAATTTTAATGCAATAGTTACTATCAAGTTAATTTGGTAAATTATCTTAATTTGATCCTCGTCTTCATTCCCTTCAGTTCCCTGTTCTGTGAAACATATGATGGTTGCGTTCTCTGTTTTATGTTGTAATGATGTCATGAGATTACCTGCATTCAAATAAATGTGGCGATAGGCTTGCATTTCCTCATGCTGAATGAAACAATTTTGGTCAAATATTTTGATACTCCGTTTGGGTCTTGGAAAATAGTAGGGGTAAAAGAAAAGGAAAATGCTTATAAATGGCATCCTTTCTGTAGCATCTGTGAGCATTTCCTTTTCATTTCCCTGCTTTGTTCTGAGATCCAAGCAGAGGCTAAGAAAATTTATTTGACAATATGATATAGAACTGGATGTATTTTCAAATAGATAGCAGATGGAACAATTGGTTCCTTGAGGACAAAACTTTCAAAAAAATTATTCTAGTCCGAGATTGGTGTCCTGAGAAACAATCAGTCTTAGATTCGTGCTTTACACGTCCTTCAGATGTTTATTTTAATCAATTTAGAATGTCAGTTTAGATTTTCACGTGTGCTGACTTCCTTTATTCTTCTTCTTTTTGTAATCCAATTCTGCACAGGGAATGGATGATAGGGTGGTGCCTCCATCAATGACTAATTTTGTGGAACGGGTTCTACCAGGGGTTATGGTGCATAAGCTCCTTTACGAGGGCCATTTCACCTATTTTTATTTCTGTGATGAATGCCATAGACAGATATTGTCTACACTTTTTGGGAACCCGCAAGGCCCACTTCCCATAGAAGAAGATCAGACTCCCATCCAAGAAGATACTGAAGATACAGAAGAGGTAACCCTTGGTAATTTTTCAATGGACTGAGACAAGAAGATACTGAAGACACGGAAGAGGTAACCCTTGGTGATTCTTCGATGGACTTGGATCATTTTTCTAGTATGATAAAAGAAATTTTGATGTATATACCACAGGTTTGCTCTGTTTTACAGAGCAATCTAGAGTTGGAAGATTTAAGTCACTAGTTTTGATTTGGTTTTGGGGTATTTACGAAGCAACTGGTTGGTAGAGTACCCTTGGACACCGGGGGTGGACATGGCTGCAAAGAAGGGACCATAATCCACCGATCTGATCCCCATTAACTCAGCCTCTGCAATTTCTGTATTGCAGAGACCATCATTATTCATGAACTCTTAACTAGTTAAGAGACACAATTACTAATTACTACTACAAAAAATATTCTTAGAGACTGAAGTTAAATTTGTTTTTGATTTCAATAAAGAGGTTCATTGTTGGCTCATTATCTGGTATAGTTTGAGACATCTTCCTGGTATTATGACTAAAGTGGAATCAGTCGACTTTTTCATCCAAGTACACACTGTGTGCGCCTTTGAGGCGCTGAATCAGCAATATTGGGTGAAAATTGTTTATTTTTTACATATAACTTTCCCATTTTACCCTTCATTTGAAAATAAAAATTATGGCCAGGGTAAAAATGAATTTGAAAAGAGAGTGAAGGAAGAGAAGAGAGATTGGATCAAAATAAGATTGTCTGCAACTTCTCATTCTTCCATTTAAGCTTATCTTCTTCACCTCATTCGCCTTCGATTCTTTCCCTTGGTGAGAATCCATTCTCTGCTATTTGTTTTTCTCATTTTTTCGCAATTGGGGGGTTACTAGTAATACCGCCACAACATTTTGGGGGGTTTAAATTAAATTGGTAATTCTGAATACAATTCTTTGAGAGCAATACTATATATATTTGGGTTTCTGTTGGGTTTGCAAATCTAAGATCATATGAAGATGCTCAGTTGGGGAAGTCCCATGGTCTGCAGGGATGAGGCCAGCATTTTCCTTTAGCCGGGCAAATTAAATTTTGTTTAATGTTTGATCATATATATTAAAATGTATAAAATTTAATATTGATTAATAATATTTTTGATAATTAACAGTAATATGAACGGATTACAAACTAAACATAATCAGAGAAATTAAAAAAATTTAGACTGGCAGATTATATAAATTTATATTTGACTTTTCAATTCTATTTATTTATTTGTTTATCAGCTTGGGGTGACAAAGTCTTCTTCATATCATGTCAGTTCATCATGCTCACTGCTTGCTTGGCTTTCTTTGTAAGAAGCTCAAGACTAGTCACCTCCTGCCTCCATATTATTAGCTGTTTCAAAGAGAGACCCCCAGTTTCAAGCAATTATTCAGTAGTTTCAATGGTCAGATGAATAGCCACATCAGTAACAGTCGCGTGTGACTTATCATTTAACTGTTGGGACTATTGTGCTAGGAGCATTGAATATTTTTTAAAAATGAAGAGAGAATTATTAAGATGTCAGTACTGGAACTTACAAAAGTTGAATCCTGTCAATCAATATAGCCTGTGGTTAAACTCAAGAATTGGTTTTACATTTGAATTGAATTTCAATTGGCAAAGACACCAGACAAAAAAAAAAACTACAAGCACCTTATCTTTTTATGAACTGCAAGGATCCCAATTAACTTACTTCCACAACTGGAAGGGTTATTGAGTTCCACTCAATAGAGATGCATCCCTAGCTTCAATCAGCCCATTGATTGCATTTGTTCCACAGTCAGTGTTGGTAATATTGCTGTGGCCTCACCATTAAGAACAAGGTGGTCACCATTTTTGAAGCACTTCGTCGAGAGTTTTGCTCTGTATCACACAATAAAACACCCAGGTCAATCAAAAGCCATCAATTCCCATCAGTTCGACAATTTTTGAGTGCTTCAACAGTTTGGTTGAAGTAACTTACATGTATCTCTCCTTGTTTTCTCTTACATTAATTACTTGTACCTCGCCAACAATCTTGTCTCCAATATAGACTGGCGATCTGAAGTGCAAGCTCTGAGAAACATATACAGCTCCAGGCTATAAAGTTTGGCAGACATTTTAGAAAATTAGACCGCATTCATTAGGAAGTTCATGGATCCGAGTCTTAAATAGGAAAAGAGATTAAACACAGTTGTTGATAACTGTCTCAGAGCTAGTGGAGAAGAAGTGAAGAACCCACAAATAAATTAGCCCCGTGTACCATTTAAGCAAGAAAATTCATTTTGAGAAATGTGATCAACCGCATAAAGTGAGACAAATCATTTGCCTCAAATCATATGATTCTGATTCTTTAAGACATACTTCTATATGTTAAAGACCCTCTAGCCACCCTTTCATATATATATATATATATATATATATATATATATTGTGGGGGGGGGGGGGGGGGGTTGCCATAATATTCCCACTAAATGATGCAAGAATATGAAGAGATGGTTATAAAATCTTAAACTGTGGCTTACAAAATGAGAAGAAATAATCCGAGGAAATAGGGCAGCAACAAGCATCCCGTGAACAACTCGATCTTCAAATCCAGCATTTTGGGCACACTTGGTATCAAAATGTAGAGGATTTGAATCATGACTCAGCTTTGAATATTCAAGGGTGTCTAAACTAGAAAATATCCTTGTTTGCCTCAAAATGTCGCCTGTTTTCAGTATATGTGGTGCTAATGATGAAGAGAATCTCAAAGAGGGGAAGAAACTGAAAATGTAATGCTTGATAAGCATTATTGTAAAAGTTCAAAAGAGGTGTCCAAAAGATGACCGAGATAAAGCAATTGGGGAGATGTGTAAGGTGTGCCACTTAGGATTTAAAATTAAGCAGAGGGGTTTCTGTAGCTTAATAACTCATAAGCAGATTATGAGATAAGGATAATGAGCATATTGTCAATGGTTAGGCCCTTTCAGTCATACAAATTGTTCATAAAGCATGGTCTGGAAAACAAGATGAATGATGGTGTTCAGAAAGATGTTATGAACCCCAAAAGGAAAAACAGAATTCCTGCTCCGGAAAAGGGTTGCCTTCAAGCTGCTGCACTGCGGTCTTTGACTATTTCTTCTAATATTTCCAAACCAAACAAGTATGTTGAACCTATGGAAGCAGATTCAGGACCAAATGCACTAACAATTTCAGTAAAAATAAGACAATAAAAGAAACCCTAATGTGCAACACATCACCAAATGATGAATTGATTCAAGCATTATGTTTCCACTAATATAAATTCCTCCTAATATGCATCCCAAAAGAATGTCGCTCCATTGAAATAACCAATTCTAATCTTCCCTGAGAATTCAGAATGGCTGGCTAAAATGCCATTTTTGTGAAGCCAAACATCCATAAAGTTGCTTTGAGACACCAAAATAAGATATCCATCAAGTTGTACCCAAAAGACATGGCACATTAACTAAACCTGGATTCCTCCTGTTTTTCATATTTCATCAGTTGAATATTTGAACATCATTGTTTTCAAAGCACACAAGGTAAGCTGATTGAAATACAACTTCAATGAAGAGGATAAATAAGAATTCTATGCAATGGACACACTTTATAAAGATGAGAAATGGAGGTATACATATTTTCTGTCGATTGTTAAAAAGAATTCACTGTAAAATCGAATCTAATAGAGTTAGAGAGAATATAGATAGCCTTTGACATGAAGAGCTTGCATTACATGACATTAAGTGCCTATTTGGAGGAACTTCAGATTATGGAGAAGTGCTGATGGGGAGAAGCAGTGGGTGTTTGATAAAAATTGTCATTGAGGTCAAATGTTAGCTCTTAGATTCTTGCTAAAACTCAAGATATACAAATGCACAGGCCATTTGACTAAGGTCTTATAGGCATTCCACTTAGTCTCCAAGAGAGAATGAAACCATTACAACTACTTTCCAATAGCATAACAGGGCACATATCTCAGAATGGAGTCATTCGAAACACAGATTAATAATCAAAAATGGAGAAAAAAAATAGTTAACGTCATCACCAAAATTGGAAACTAATATTGCAAGTCTTGATGCTTCTTAATATCCTAAAAATGATCCTATGCACAATGGAATAATCTCATTTTCCAAACTTAAGGAGAACAAATTGATATGAAGAACTTTCAAACGCCCCCGTTAAATTAACAAAATCACCATCAAATGATTGAGTATAAGCAAAGTTATTGATTTTAACTACGAAAAGAGAGGCATTGGTTTCTATGATGGTTTCAAGCATTTTACCAAACAGTTCAAGTGCAACACTTAATCACTGCTAATTAATGTTATTGATCAAGTTATATTCACTGCTGATTAAATTAAATTAGTGGGTGGTAACTTACCTGAACGTCTTATTCTACAGAAGAAAGTTATCTCTTTATCCTGTTAGTGAGAGCGTGAGACGTCACCTGTATAATACGCCCACCGTGAGGATTGGCAGAGATAAAGAGAGCAGCAGGGCTGGGCGGGGCAGCGCAGTGACACATCAAGAGGAAAACACATTATGTTCTTTTTGTACATATATACATACCCCCAAGAATTATTTATCGAGTATTGTTAGTATTGTATTTTTAACGAGATGTGTCGTGAAATAGTTACTTGAGGAATATTAGCATGTGTTTGTATTCGTAATTTGATTCGTACGTATATTACACGTACTTATTATAAACACAATCACATACATATGTATTGTATGTGCTAATCAAATCACTGAGTGTTGGATACTCGCGACTGACGTTAACATCTCTCATAGTTATTTTGGAAATCACATTTCATGGAATTCTAAATAGTAATGTTACATCTCTCAAACTCTTATTCCAAATAATGTGACAGTATATCATTGTGACATATTAATTACATAATTTAATTCACTATAATATTATAGTGTCACATCATTTGGGATAAAAAATTTAAAATACATATTTAGGAAAGCATAACATTTTTTATCATGATATTCATGACACATCACATTGGAAATATAAATTGAGGTTACATAACATTTTTCTACACAAATACCTTGTGATTTCATTCATTTTCACTTCGATCTCTTTATTTTAAAATTCAGATGACTTGACTCTAGGGTCGTAAACGGCTCGGAATCGGGCCGGATAAGAACCAATCCAAATCTGATCCGTTTAATAAGAAATCCGATCCGATCCGATCCGTTAATCCGGTCTGATCCGTTTAAAATTATAATATATATATATATATATATATTATATTAATATATATATATATATATATATATATAAATTAATATATTATGATGTAGAACAAGTTACAACAAAAGAATTCAATTCCTAGCACGGAACTGCGTGCGACGCCAGAATGGTCGGAATTGTGTGAAATTTGGTGGGCGACTTGGAATCGACGTGCTGATCGATAGTCATCGCTTCGCCATGACGCATGCCGTTTTTCTGGTGAATTCCTTCGTTTTGGCCGGTAAAAGTGCGTTTTTACTACTTTTGGTAAAATATGTGCTGCTTGATTTATTATGGCTACGGTTGACGTTTGGAGTTGATTTTTAACCAGATTGCTGCTTAAGCTTAGGACTTTTGATTTATTATTTTTTCAGAATTTTTCTATTTTTTGGACTTTTTGGTCTTTTTCCTTATTTTAATTATTGCTTTCCTAGTCCTAGTTGAATTAAGGTTTGTTGCCTATATAAAGGCTTTTCTTTTCATTGTAAGGTTAACTTTCATATAATAAAGAATTTTATTTTCGAGATCTTATTCTCTGTGCTCGTGGATTCGGGTGTATTACTTTTGCTCGTGGATTCGGACAATTCTCCAAGAGATAGGTGGTGCCCTGTTTCTTAACAAGCTTCCGCTACGTCATATTATATATATTATATATTAATATATATAAATTAATATATTATATATATAAACGGATTGGATCGGATTGTAAACGGATCAGATCAGCCTATATCATATCCGGTCCGTTTATATTTGGGATAATCGGATTCAGATCGGATCGGGTCACGGATTACTATTTCTAAAACTATAACCGGATTTAACAGGATCGGATCTCGGATCGGATCGAGATCCGATCTATTGACAGCTCTACTTGACTCTTCCTGTAGTTTAAAAGTTAACAGGTATACCCTTTCATGTGTTCAAAATCAAATTCAATTGTGCATGAACACTTCTTCTAATTTCATTTAATTATCTGAAATTTAAAATTTGACATAAACAAATACAAAATACATTTGGGAAACAAAAAGAAATATATAATAAAACTACAAATATATTTATGTGATTTCACTTATTTTTAATAAGACTTTAGAAGTAACCAAATCAAACCAAATTATTTGAGATTAGTCGAAACTTGTGGATATCTTTTTCTATTAATTCATAAAATAAATAAATTATATTTTAAAACCGGTTAATTATTGAAGCTTGATTTATTATCATTTTTGTCGGAGTCTAATTTGAAATCAGTTCAAGAGAAAAGTGATTGGTTTGGATAAATCCTTGTTTGAGATCAACTCATGAAATAAATGAGTTAAGATCAATCATGTGTGGAAGCTCTAATTGTTTGAATTTGACTTGTAATTAATTCAACTCAAAACTCATTTGAGATTAGTTTATGAGAGAAACAAATAAATCTTGATCACATTTTAACGTGAAGTAAAATCAAAATGTTGAGATAACTGTGATTCATGAAGTGAAGGCACTCCAAATTGCAAGAAATATGAGTCCAATTAGAAGAGATAACAAGTGTAAAATCATCCAACATGTCAAGCAGCCAAAAAATATCTATAGATGGCACAGCTGGAAAGGAATTGTCAAAAAAACCTTAGTTAGATGAAAACAGATATGAACTATTTGAGAAAGTTTGTTAAAGCAAGGTTATGTGATTAAGCAAATGTCAAAAGTACAAAGATTTTACCACCACAGTGAACCCCCACATGAGTCTTGCAAATACTGAATTCATTGTAGTAGTGGTACTTATGGTATTTGGTTTACCTCTTTTATGATCTTGATCTTCCACATGGCAATCTCCTGATGGCTCAATGTATTATATTGCATGGATGTCAGTGTCAACAAACGAGTATAACATGTCACTAATATGCCTAATGGAACGAGTTTGGGGATACTTAGAACTCATTTGGCTTGGGCGGAGGGGGGCGACGATTGCCCTACCCTACTCAAACTATAATTCTGGTGTATAAAGAAGTGTAAAACTAGTTTTTGAGTGGTTTAGCTACCTTTTTTCAAAAGTTGATTTCACAATTTTTCATGCATCAAAAGCATGATGTTTGTTGAAGACAAAATCAAACTTACAAAACCTGCATTTTTTTTTAAAGAGTCCTACATCCCAAGAAATTAAAACAGTTAACTCAATCTAATTTCAATAACTTTCTACACTCAAAAAAGAGGAGTTGCATTTCATGTGGATTCATGTAATGTAAATGTATAACCCATCGATAAATTATAGAAAGTAAAAATAAAATAATTGTGGTTCAACGAAGGATAAAAAATAAAAACCTAATTTTTTTGATAGGTAAGAGAGACACGCGCTCGACTTGAACCTTCTACCTTCTCTTTGGGAGATGGAGGTGATACCATACAAGTTAACACTTGATGTCGTAACCAAGTCTACTTTCAAGAATTGAAATGATGTTCCACAGCCAAAAACTAATAACAACAGCAATACTTTATGCCAAAGGACCTGAATGCAATTCAAAGGTTCAAACATGACAATTTAAGAGGTAAAGTTGAGTATTACATTTGTCAAAAGAAAATATAGTCATAGCCAAAGGCTTACACAAATAATACGTGAGAGAGAGAGAGAGAGAGAGAGAGAGAGAGAGCGCTAATTACATATAATTATTTGAACATTACAATTTAAGAATTAATGATCAATAATTAAGTTTTACAACAATGAATCATCAGACCCTACAAAGAAGTTTGTATAAAACCATTGCATCTTTGCAGAAAGGTATATTCAGTCAACTGCTATTCTTGAGGATATTGAATGAAACAGCGAGAGAATAATGTTGGTGTTTTAATCTAGCTCAGTGCAGCATCAGGGTTAGTATTTGTTGGACACACAGAAGCAAACTGACAAAACTTACATTTCCAACGCTCCTCCTTCGGCAGTGTAATTGGCTTCTCTCTCACCCAGCCACAGCTCAAGACTACACCTAATTTGACCCTTAAGCCAATCATAATCATAAGCAAACTGATCTTCACCAAGTAATGAATGATCTTCTTGCAATTCGTATCTGCTTCAACGAAAAGAAAAGATGAAATAAACATTAGGGCTACAAGATTTGCTGAAAATCTGAAAGTTAAAGGTGGATCCTGCAAGTGAAGAACGCTCAAGTGACAATTTAATGTTAATTATGTTATAAAAATTGATCTCAACCAGCCCACAGTCGGACTATTGTGATCATGAAATTCACCAAATGTAGTTTGATTCCAAAAAATAAGAAAATAATAACAGGTGACAATTGGCCCAAGTGAGACAGATACTAATGGGCATTTGAGAATAGGCTAAATGCATCTAAAAAACTGAGGGAAAAAAAATTGCAATAAAAAATAATGAAGGTTAATGGTTTTATGGTTCAAATTTCAACTACTTGGAACTTGAAATTGAAATGCGTGAAAGTAACTCAAAAGGAAGGGGGGGGGGGACTTTCCCTTTACAATTAAAAGGCATGCACTGCGCACATATGTTTGTTTGTGGTAGAACTGTTCTATTGATACGTGAGAGCCCTAAAAAGTCTCATCTGAAATATGGGGAACACTTACAGAAATGATGCCCAATGTTAGTTGTACACTTGTACTCACCTCAACAGTAGCTGATCATGGGCTGGAGGCAGCATGCACCATGTATTTCTGAAGTACCTCACCAAATCATCGAGGGTCTGCATGGACAGCCAAGATGAAATAAACTAACTATAAAAGCATAACTTGGAAAGGTAAACATCAGTAAACTCTTGTCCAGAAATAGATAAGCCCCAGCTTGGTTGTTGAAATGGGGCACTTGTTAAATGGTTCGTTAAGCCCCAGCTTGCTTGTTGAAAGTTTGATCTTTGACAAACAATAATCTTCACAAGTATCACAGTTACAGACTGATTCATGACATGTTATAGGTACGAGGCAGTTGGATGAACCATTTAACAATGACTGACATCATACAACAAAGGGAATCTTTTGCACTTCACTAAAAAGGAAGGCCACCCTTTTTTCTTTTTTTCCTTCTTAGCTCCAGAAAAGGAAGGAGTATCTTAGTAACATAGTATGATTCACTTATCCAAAAAAAAATACTTAAATTATTTTCAATATTATGACATAATCACCCAGAATTATGAATGTTTTGTAACCGGACATGGTCCTGAGCAAGCAAACTAGAGATGAACTCAACCCTTTGCTATGCCATTTTAATATTAGCAATCACAAAGTCAAATAAGTGACATCCATATGTGGGAAAATGGTTCATTTAGAAATGAGAAACCCTGAGGTCCACCATGTGTGTCATTTGAATAGACCTCAGTCACATGTGATCTGCAGCATCTGCTAATCCCAATTCTTTCAGACAACATAAAATGGACACATCAGGAATGAACATAGATTTGTTACCTTTGCAGGAAAACCCTGAATTAGCGGTGTACTCCCTGATTTCTTCAGATAAAATGTAATGTGGGTTCAAAGAAAAGAAGTCAAAAAACTGTCCTGGAGGGGAAGTTATCAGTAGCTAAATTGTCCCACATATACTTGTAGCACATTAGTTGAAGCCTGCCAAAAACAGATTTCACTTCATGATCCACTGAATTGTAATTTTATTTTATTTTTTGTTACAGAATACTACAATAAAAGGATCACAAGGATAAATTCTTCTCTACTACAGGTCCTGATGCATTAGTAACAATTCCTCATCAACAACATTGAAATGGAAGCCATGGGAACATACCTTCCAATTCTTTGTTGTGGCTCTGCAGGAACTGTAGCTTGCGAATGAGTTCTTAGTCTCTACCAGTGTTGGATTTCTTTCCATCTCTGTTACGGCCATTCGGATTTCATCAACCACTCCCACCAGCCATACACCATCAGTAAAACCTATTCTGATGGTATTACAAATATAGTCCATCAAGAAACAAGAATGTTATAGACATGAAAGTTCCAAATCGATCAATAGGAAGAGAAAAGAAAGATATTGAGATTAACAAAAATCTGTGGAAATAAAATTGACCAATCCAGGAAAACTGAAAACAACATATAATTGTCATCTCTAATTAAAGATAATAATAGAATGAAAAAAAAAATGGTACAGCATGTTTCCAAGCACAATCCTTGTCACTTTCATGGGAAGCAAGAGGCCACATTAAATAAAGTACCCTTTCATGGTTCTCTTTTTTTAACTAACCCAAGGAATTTTCTTGAAAGTACTATATCAAAAGAGCACGCTAGAAGAATGGTCATGAATGGATCAAATGTATTTCAAATCTATTTGATTCTGATGTATACTTATTACTAAATTGCACTGAATTTAAATCTTACAATCATTTAATACGGAAAGAAAATTGACCAAACCAGGCAAATGGAAAACAACATATTAATGTCATCTCTTATTAAAAACGAATGATTAAAATCAAAAGCAAAATTGTAAATCTTACAATCATTTTAACCCATACTTAACTTGATATGGAAAGAAAATTGAACAAACCATTAAAAACGAATTATTAAAATCAAAAGCAAAATTGTAAATCTTACAATCATTTTAACCCATACTTAACTTGATATGGAAAGAAATTGAAATTGACCAAACCAGGAAAATGGAAAACAACATATTAATGTCATCTCTTATTAAACATGGAAGTAAGAGGCCCATGAAAGAAGAGCACACTGGAAGAAAAGTCATGAATGGATCAAATTCGGATCTATTTGATTCTGGTGTAAAATGAATTGCACTAAATTTAAATCTTACTATCCAGTGCTCATTTCTACAAATACTGAACCCACCGTCCAATTATCTGACCTTTATGTCACATAAGGGTTTGATCCTAATGCCAATTCAGTGATTTTAGAGATATCTCATATATTTCATGTCCACACAAAAGAATCAGTCAATCATGGTACAATACAATAGCCCAAAAATATCAATTAAACCAGTACCAATGGAAACTGGAAAATAATGATTGTTATCCAAATCATTTATTTTGAAATAAATCCTGCATTAAGGACAAAGTACCTCACCCCTAGTATGTAACCAATGCCCCCAATCATGGCCTAAGTTCAACCGCTTTTCAATGCAAAATCATCGGTGGCATGCGGTAATCAAAAGCTGCCTTAGGCTACTTATAAAAAAAAATTAAAAGCTGCCTAGACCAAGAGGAGCAAAACAGGAAATTTATTAGTAGACACAAATAACTCTACTTACAGAGGCAGTTCCCGTGTTAATCCGTCCAACAATAATTGGTTTGCACCAACTATGAAATTGATAAACTTTGATGCCCATACATCTTCATCTGACTCAACACGAACTTTTACTCTTTTCACAATCTGCCCATATATATAATCAAAGTCAAAAGATGTAGAATGATCTAACAAGTACAAATTTAAGCATCAAGCATTTCATCTCATATTTCAAGTGTAGGGATATCACAGAAATATTGAGAGGCCAGATGATGTTATAACACTATACTACATGCAAGCATGCTAAAGAGAAAAAAAATGCTTACGTTATGGATTCTAAAAGCAGCAATGAACAAGCAAAGCAAAAAAAATCTTGATGTTCAATGATTCGCCCCTGCTTCTCCTTTATTACTTGCATCAAACACTCTTCGAATGTGTTTGGATGTGTTGTGTAGATTGGATTTGACATTTCAATTTCTAGACCCAGGCAGAATGGAATTTCTTGATAACAGCTCCAACCTAGTATTTCAAATCAATGGATTTGGGGGCATAAGATATACCATGGATTTCACTAGGATCTAACTCAGCATTATAGCCCTTGAATACGAATACACTTGGCCCAAATATGAAAGACCGAAATACAAATGCTAACCCTAGAAGAATTTTTGTATCTCTAATATTCCTTGCTGGCCATACATATGCAAGTCAAAAAAAAAAAAAAATTATCTACTAGCTAACCACGTCAAAATTTGTTTACAACTCAAAAAAATGTTCCACAGACCCTATATGTTGGCACTATTCTTTTTTGTTTATAATCCTCTTGTCTAAGAACCGAGTTATTTCTGCAAGAAAAATATTTTTTTTTATAAATGAACTTCACTGAAATATGCAGTTAGTGTGCCAAACATCTAAAATAAGTAATTTTCTTATGGCTGTTATAAGTTTAGGAAAATGATAAGATGTCATGAAAAGGTTTCAATATTAAGTAGCAAAAAGAACCATAGCAAAGGCTATGGATAATAAACTGGTGGCAGCAGTCGATTGAAAGCATACACATATAAAAAGAAATTTGACAGTGTATCTTGAGTTTGAAAGTATACCTCTTCTTCAAGTACTGCATGGCGAGCTTTCCCCACTTTCATAGCTTTAGTGATTTGCTGGCCTGCCAAGGAATAGAACGAACTCCATTTGTTTTTCACACCATTCCTAGTGTCAACATGAAGTTCCTTTTTTGAATAAGTGGTGTCAACATGGAATAAGGCCAAATTGAGATAAGATATTTTTTATATCAACTTCCTTGAACTGAAACTGAAAGGGAAACAAATGCATTGACAGAAATAATAATTAATTTCATGTGAAGAAAGATTTATGATACAAAACACAGAAAATTCTGAGTTGAAAGTATAATGAGATCAAAGAGCACAAGAATTTTAAGGATTAGAAAAAGCCATTGCAGGACTATAAGGTGAGGCGATGAATGGTGTTAAAGGGAAGTATTTGGTGAGACCTATTAAACTTGAGTCACAACTTAACATATGCATTCATATTATCAAGTTCTGAAGAATCATTTCTCCCTGAAGTAAGTGCTAAAGAACCTGGATGCAAACACAGTATTCAAA
Source organism: Nyssa sinensis (assembly GCA_008638375.1). NCBI lineage: Eukaryota > Viridiplantae > Streptophyta > Magnoliopsida > Cornales > Nyssaceae > Nyssa > Nyssa sinensis. The sequence goes on along the minus strand of CM018031.1, from coordinate 58,145,940 downwards.
GAGGTTACTTTCTGATAAACATACCACAAATGTCTAGAATCCAATTCATGAATGAAATCAACAATCTCAAAACGTTTCTATTATAAGCAGCAGTTTTGTTCCAAATTATTTCTTTCTATGTGCATTAACAACACAAATTTAAAGGGAAACAGAAAAAGGCAGCTTATGTGAATACATAAAACATACATCCAATCAATCTATCTGCAGACTTCACTATCACTATTCCGAATCTTTCAAGAAAAACAAATCATTTTCCGCGAATTCATATTCAAAAAACATTAAAATTCAAAATCTAGCAAAAATCACTCAACCCATTTCCGAAAAACAAAAAATCAATTTGAACATTCCAACAGTTCAAATTCAGATAAAAAAACTGAACTCCAAATTCTAGCCAAAAAAAAGAAGAGAAAACCCATTTCCAAAAACCCAACGCAACGAACCAAACAACGAAACTACAATTTTTATTCAATTTCAAACAACGATGAAACTTCAAAATCAGCAAAAATCATTCAAATCAGTTTCCGGAAAATAAAAAAAAAAAAACCAAACAAATTAAGAAAAAAAAAATTCCCTACCGTTCCGGTGATGTCAGTGACAGACAACCCTCTTTTCCTCCTAAACCGATGCAACCACGATTCAATCGCTCTATTCTTTTTCTGGGGACTTCTCAAACCAGCACCCAAGTCCTCTATGTCACCCACCGAACTGGTCGTACCACCGGAAAGCCTCCGTTTGGTTAGCCGAGTAATGGACTGAATCGACCTCGCATTTCGCTGAAACTGAGTCGAAGATATAGACGAGAAGAGAGATGATGAGGACGATGACACAGCAGAAATTGCAGAGGAAGAAGAAGATGATGAGAGAGAAAAGCGAGTCGCGGCAAAGGCAGCTTCGATGAGGGCCATCTCTTCTTCGCTCACGATCTCTATTCCGATCTGAGGGACGGTTTGCTTGTTATTGTTGGCGGTTGTGCGAGCAGGGGACTGAGTCTGTGACTCGGTCATTTTGGGCGAGCGATTCAACGACGAGTTTTCAAATGACCGTTGCGATCGCCGCGGACTTGCAAATTTTTAGGCTTCGGAATTCAGGCCCGTTGAACGGGGATTTTTACTGTATCAATCACTCAGACCGGACACACTGGTGTTAATGCGTTATCAGGCATGTCCGGGGACAACGAATGATATATACATTGTAGATGTGAAGATTTAGTAGGAATTTTTTTTTAATCTATTTTATTTAATTAAATCAATGAAAAGGTCCCTCAATTAAATCAATAATGAGATTGATCCAATTAATAAAAATGAAATTGTAAAAAAAACCTATTATATAAAAAAATAAAAATTACAACAAATAAGAAGCACACGTATAATATATATATTACCTTTTTAACTAATATAAAATAAAATTTATTTTTTCAAACCATTTTTATTTCTAATTAGACATGAAACTCTTTTTTATAATTTCCAAAAATATTTTATCAGACATTTTTAAGTTGTTTTTTATTTTATTTTTATTTTTTGAATAAAAAAATAAATAAAAATACACCCATCAATGCTCTAATCATCTCAAGTTAAAATATAAATTCATGATTAGAAAAAATGTAAATTATTAATTGATAAGTTTGTATTGAGATTTAAAAAATAAATAAACAAAAAAGAGTGGGTCCTATTGAAGGCTGTGATGTGGTAGATAGTCATATGAGTGACAACATCCAACATAATCTCTTTCTTTTATTTTTGGAAAAGGAAGCTCAACTATTGGACAACTTTTTATGGATGTAGCCTGGTTTCTTTTCTGCAAGAGTAAGCTAAGTAATGTTGCCACTTGTTTTTTAAATGACTACATTGCTCTTTTGTTGTAAAGGTCAACAGAAACAAAGTGACATTTAAGTCTTGCAATGCAAGTTTGCTTAAACAATTGTGTATTTATTTTTATTTTTTTTAAATTTTAATAACTTTTTTTTTTTTAACAAAATTGATATTTTTTTATTTTAAAAATCGAGATCTATTAAATAAAATTTATATTGTATATAAAAATTTATTGAAAATGATAATTGTAGACAGTGATATTCAGTGTTAATATTAGTGATATTCAGTGTTAATATTGGAACAAAATAATACGCAACGTAATCAATATATATTGATTACACACTTTTATTCAAAATTCTAACTAGATTCAATGTCAAACTAAAAGAACAAACATCAAAAATTAATTTGAGTCTAAAATCTAACTCTATTTGAGAATTTATGGACCCAACTTGAGCAAAAGAATATTTGTTATTTCAATGGCATTTCAACTAGAATTAAATTCAACTTTAAATAGTTTTTGTGTTCTTAAAGCATATAAAACTAAATCAAAACCAAATATCTGGTACTTCTAGGTCCATATGCAAAGAAAAATTATTATTCAACAAATGATTAGATTAAAATAATACAAATTATATTTTTTTAACTATCAAACTGAATTGACATTGGTTTTTTGATTAAAGCAGTGAAATTTCAATGTTTCTATGAAATTGGCACTAAATTGAAATAGATTTGATTCATATATATGAATTGAACTAAAACTAATTTTAATTAAAATAGTAAAACTTCTTTATTTTGTGAAATTGGAACTGAATTAAAAAAAAAAAAAAGGTGAAATTTCACTATTTCTGTGAAATTTGAATTGAATTAAAAATAGTGAAACTTTACTATAAAATTTTTTCACCATTTCTTTGAAAAATGAAATGAACTAAAACTAGTTTTAACTAAAATAGTAATAGGAAAATTCCATTGTTTCCTAAAAAATGAACTGAATTGAAACTAGTTTTACTTTTAATAGAAAAATTTCACTATTTTTTTTTTAAAATAAAACTAAATTGAAACAGATTTGATTAAAATAATAAAACTTCACTAATTCTTTAATAATGAGCTGAACTAAAACTAATTTGATTAAAACAGTAAAATTTCATTGTTTCTTTAAATGAAACTAAATTGAAATAGATTTGGTTTAAACGGTGAAATCTTATTGTCTGGAACTGAATTGAATTGGTTTTGATTAACAAAGTTAAATTTTATTATTTTTTAAAAATGAAATGAGATGAAAGTTGTTTGATTAAATTGGAATGATATTTGTTTAAGTAAAACAATAACATTTCACTAGTTTATTAAGATTAGAGCTAAATTGATATTGGTTTCCTAAAAAAATTTCATTTTTAGCTCTAAAACTCTTTTTTTCCCAGCAAAATAGTGAACTTTTGCACAATAAAATTTTACTATTTGTAGAGCGATTTTTTGATAGAATTACATATACAATATGAATCTTATTTGATAAATCTTGAATTTTAAAGGCAAACATATACATTTTATTGAAAATAGATTTATATATTGTAAATTATTGAATTTTGAAGATACTTCTAAAAACATGTTCCTAAGCTCACAAACAGATCTGTTTAACCCTTGAGGATTTTTCACAAAGATTGTGTTGGTGGGTATTTTAGTCACAGAAATAAGTGAGTGACTTTTGGGATTAAAAAGCTTGAGTTTCAATTCGATGCTTATTGTCATCTTATTTTTGGATTGTTAACTAAATCCCCCTTTCAATTATTATTGATTATAACAACATTATTATTTGAAATTTATGCTAGTGAAGTAGTTAGGAATGAAAGTTGGTTTGGTGCACTATGGGATGACCCCCCTCGCCATCCTCCCCGCCCCCCCACCCTAATTTCTTTCTCAAAAAAAATTAAATATATCCTTTTAATTTAAGTTTTTATCTTTTTATAGTTAAAAATGTCATATGTCACCTTTATCTTAATTTTAATTTGACTTCTCAATAAGACTATCATCAATTTTTTTTTTTGGGTATAATTTAAAGTTTTTTTTTTCCCTTTGATTAGACTTCTTGTATAAAGTGTGAAATACTTTTTATCAATAAATTTAATTACTTATTAAAAATATTATCAATTGATGATGTCGATTTCAAAATCAGTTGATCAACGTATGACTAATATCCTTCCTAGATCAACTGTAAAACAATTGGATTAGAAAGTCATCGGAGGAGGCTCGGTAAGGACTCTCCGATGATTAAGTTAGTGAGGGTTTTGAGAAAGAAGACTGTCGTGCATTGAATGGGTTATTGAACATACCTTATGGAGTATGGCATGATCAACCTTTATAGGCCTCAATCTTCCTTTCTTGATAAGATTCTATAGAGAGAAAGTAGGGATCATGTTTATCACTTTTAAGAAATTTCCTAACAGGACTCTATTACTAGGTTCTGTATCATTTAGCTCTGAATGAAATGATTTGGTAGAACATGCCAATGGTCATGGTTCCAGTTTGACTTCTCGATAAGGTTACACTTGTTCTTGATACTGAGATCTGGATGCCAAGCAAGGATCCATGTTTCTTCATCTCTTAAGATGAATTATTTTGGGCATACCATCAATCAATATTAACTTTTTATATGTCCTTAATTTTTAAAATTATGATCGAATATTAAGTGAAATTTTATCCCTTCTAATTTGAATTTCTAACCTTGTCTTGGGTAGCAACATAAAACCAAGCCAACCCGATAAATTTTGAATAGGTTTGGTTTAGTAGTGTTAGATTTGGTGTAATAACATAAAAGAGACAAGAAAGAGAGAAGAGGGAAAAGAGAAAAACTCAAATGACTACATTGTATTAGATTGAATTCTATTGAAACTAAACAAAAGAGCTCCTTATATAGGAGAGTGATGAGGTTGTACATGGAAACTAGTAATAAAAGAAAGGTTGTACATGAAAAGTATTAATAAAAGAAATAAATTATGAAATCCTAATCCTACTAGAATTACACAATACTATATATGTGAACTATTATACTTCTAATAACCCCCCTCAAACTCATGGTGGGAGCTCCTTATATAATTAGCTTTTCTTTTATTTTTGGAAAAGGAAGCTCAACTATTGGACAACTTTTTAAGGATGGAGCCTGGTTTCTTTTTTCTTTTCTTCACAACTAGGCTAAGTAATGTTGCCACTTTTTTTTTTTCAAATGACTACATTGCACTTTAGTTGTAACGGTCAGTAGAAATAAAGTGACAATAAGTCTTCCTATGCAAGTTTTGTTAAACAACCTGTCGCTTGTGTATTTATTTTTATTTTTTAAAATTTTTAAATTTAATAACTTATATTATATAAATTCATTTTTTTTTTAGAAATTAATATTTTTAGATTCTAAAAGTCGAGATCTATTAAATAAGATCTATATTGCATATAAAAGTTTGTTAAAAATAGTAATTTTAGACATTAATATTCAGTGTTGATATTGGAGCAAAATAATACGCAATTTAATCAATATATTTTGATTACACACTTTTACTCAAAATTCTAACTAAAAGAACAAACATAAAAAATTAATGTGTCTAAAATCTAACTCTATTTGAGAATTTATGGACCCAACTTGAGCAAAGGAATATTTGTTATTTCAATGGCATTTCAACTAGAATCAAATTCAACTTTAAATAGTTTTTGTGTTCTTAAAGCATATGAAACTAAATCAAAACCAAATATATGGTACTTCTAGGTGCATGCACAAAGAAAAATTATTATTCAACAAATGATTAGATTAAAATAATAAAAATTATCTTTTTTTAACTATCAAACTGAATTGACATTGGTTTTTTTATTAAAGTAGTGAAATTTCAATGTTTCTATGAAATTGGCACTAAATTGAAATAGATTTGATTCAAATATATTAATTGAACTAAAACTAATTTTAATTAAAATAGTAAAATTTTATTATGTTGTGAAATTGGAACTGAATTGAAAAATAGAAAAATTTTACTGTTAAAATTTTTCGCTAGTTCTTTTAAAAATGAAATGAACTAAAACTAGTTTTAATTAAAATAGTAATAGTAATATTCCATTGTTTCTTAAAAATGAACTAAATTGAAACTAGTTTTATTTTAAATAGAGAAATTTCACTCCTTTTTTTAAAAATAAAACTGAATTGGAACAGATTTGATTAAAATAATAAAACTTCACTAATTCGTTAATAATGAGCTGAACTAGAACTAATTTGATTAAAACAGTAAAATTTCATTGTTTCTTTAAATGAAACTAAATTGAAATAGGTTTGGTTTAAACAGTGAAATCTTATTGTTTGGAACTGAATTGAATTGGTTTTGATTAAAAAAAGTTAAATTTTATTATTTTTTAAAAATGAAATGAGATGAAAGTTGTTTGATTAAACTGGAATGATATTTGTTTAGTAAAACAGTAACATTTCACTATTTTATTAAAATTAGAGCTAAATTGATATTGGTTTTCTAAAAAAATGTAATTTTTAGCTCTAAAACTCTTTTGTTTCCCAGCAAAATAGCGAACTTTTGCATAATAAAATTTCACTATTTGTAGAGTGATTTTTTTTTTATAGAATTACATATACAGTATAGATCTTATTTGATAAATCTTGAATTTTAAAGGCAAACATATATGTTTTATTGAAAATAGATTTATATCTTGTAAATTATTGAATTTTGAAAATACTTCTAAAAACATGTTCCTAAGCTCACAAATAGATCTGCTTAACCCTTGAGGATTTTTCACAAAGATTACGTTGGTGGGTATTTTAGTCACAAAAATAAGTGAGTGACTTTTGGGGTTAAAAAGATTGAGTTTCAATTCGATGCTTATTATCATCTTATTTTTGGATTGTTAACTAAATCCAAGTCTTTAAATTATTATTTGATTACAATAACATTATTATTTGAATTTTATGCTAGTGAAGTAGTTAGGAATGAAAGTTGGTGTGGTGCAATACGGGATGACCTCCCTCCCCCCCCCCCCCCCCAATTTTTTTTTTCAAAAAAAATTAAATATATCATTTTAATTTAATTTTTTATCTTCTTATATTTAAAATTTTTCATATGTTACCTTTATCTTAATTTTAATTTGACTCATCAATAAGACTTTCATCAAATTTTAATTTTTTTTTGAATAATTTAAAGTTTTTTTCCCTTTGATTAGATTTCTTGTATAAAGTGTGAATTTTTTTGTATCAATAAATTTAATTACTTACTAAAAATATTATCAATTCAAAATCAGTTGATCAATGTGGAGCTAATATCCTCCCTAGATCACCAGTAAAACAATTGAATTAGAAAGTCACCGGAGGAGGCTTGATAAAGGACTTTCTGATGATTAAGTTAATGAAGGTTTCAAGAAAGAAGACTATCCTGTATTGAATGGGTTATTGAACGTACCTTATGGAGTATGACATGATCAACCTTTATAGGCCTCAATCTTCCTTTCTCGATAAGATTCTATAGAAAGAAAGTAGGGATCATGTTTATCACTTTTAGGCAGTTTCCTAATAAGACTCTATTATTGGGTTCTATATCATCTAGTTCTGAATGAAATGACTTGGTAGAACATGCCAATGGTCATGATTCCAGATTGACTTCTTGATAAGGTCACACTTGTTTTGATACTGAGATGTGGATGCCGAGCGAGGATTCATGTTTCTTCATCTCTTAAGATGAATTGTTTTAGGCATACCATTAATCAATATTAACTTTTTATATGTCCTTAATTTTTAAAATTATGCTCGAATATTAGGTGAAAATTTTGTTCCATCTAATCTGAATTTCTGACCTTGTCCTGAATAGCAACCTAGAACCAAGCCAACCCGATTAATTTTGAATAGGTTTGGTTTAGTAGTTGGGCTAATTATTATGGTTTGGACTATGTGGACTATGCCATGGTTCCTCTCCTGTCCCACTATAGAGATGACTGTTTTATATTTTTCTATGATCACTCGACCCATTGATCAAAGGCTCCCTAGTAGGGAAAGTTTCTTCAGCCTCGAATGGCAATTCAATTCCCAACCATTAACTACAAGGATGTTCTTGAAAATATTGAAAGTGTGGGCAAGTTATTTATTCTTTAGGGATTTTCATTTTAGTTTCTTTTGGTGGGTACTTCAGTCAACCACAAGTGTATGGAATGGTACCCTTTCCCAATTAGCTCGACTAGATATCCCATTTTGACTAGGCTAATATTGAACTTAGATTTTCTATAAATATTCCCTAATAATATGAAAATTGGCCTTTAAATTGTTTCAAGCTATGCTCATTTGAGAGAGGCAAAGGTGGAGCCCCAAAAAAATTTTAGGAAACATTTTAGTGAGAAAATTTTGGACTGGATTGAAATTTGAGAATGAGAAACGAGAGAAATTAATGATGGGATTAAGATAGAAAATGATTAGACTGGGCAAATATTTTAAGTGAACTATTAAAAAAGACTAAAAATTTTATATGTATAAAAGTTTTTTTCAAATTTCCGACTTCATTTCTTCTTTAAAATGGCTCCCACTCTAATTTAAGTAATTTTTTTTTTTTAATAATTCAAACTCGAGTCATGATAAACCTACTTTGATATAACCTGATCGATACATAAAAAAATATCAACATTGAAAAAGCGCATGTGATCAAATTATATAACCCTTTGGAGCCATAGCACCACTACATCCATCATAAACTTTAAACTAATAAATTGATTCTAAAAGTAGACTTTTCAAAATTTAAATTCTTGTGTTTAATTTTCTTCTTCTTTTTTAGAAAAGATATTAGTTATAAACCTTAGACCCAATAATAAAATGGGAACTCAAAGATTTAACATGAAGTAGGAAAAGATTTGGAGTCCAATGAGAATCTTATTGATAAACTTATGGAGAAATTTTAACGTGTAAAATTGAATTTAGACAGATTTAAAAAAACATAAAAAAAAAAAACACATTTTTCAAAAATACTTGAGGCACTTTCCAAGCATTTTCAGAAAACTCTTCAACAGTACTTTCTCAGTAATTTTTTAATATTAATGTGTTTCAAAAAATTTGGAAGTATTTTCTTACAATTTTTCCACTCACTTTCTCCTGAAAATTTATAAAATTAATTTTCCTCTCATTTCTACAATGTCTTATGAGGATTCCCCACCTCAAGCTAACGTTTCAACAACTATATATCTATATATATATATATATATATATATATAAGTAGTGATGGATTTAGAAATTTTAGTTAGGAAGGATCAAATTGAAAGTATTAAAATTTAGGAGAGTTCATGTAAATATATAAAAAAAAATTAGGAAAAACCAAGTCCTATTTTGTTAAAATACTCTAACAAAATTAGTGATAAAAAATATAATATCAAATTTTTTGAAATATCATGGCCCCACTTGAATCCGTCACTATATATAAGCTACACACAATAGACATTTCGGTGAATTAAGTTAAAATCAACTTAAGCACTAAGGTTCATATTTTTAAGTTAAAATTAACTTATTTTAATAAATTAATTTTTTTTATGTTTAATTGATTAAATTATTATGTTTGTTATTTTAAATTTCATTATTACTTTTTAACAATTTTTACAAAATATTTGAGTCATGTTTGGTACGCATGAATGAAGTGGTCATTTCATGAAATGAAAGCTGTGTTTGGATAGGTAGTGCCACCGCCCCGTTTTAGAGTTTCCCGTTTCAAACAATTTTTGAGATAATTGGATGTTTGTTTGTATTAGAAGTATATTAGCGTTACATATATAGTATTGTGTAATTTTAGTAAGATTAGGATTTCATAATTTATTTATTTTATTTACACTTTTCATATACAACTTCATCACTCTCCTATATAAGAGTTCTCTTATATAGTTTCACATAATTCAGTCTAATACAATGTAGTCTTTTAAATTTTTTTCTTTTTTCCTCTCCTCTCTTTCTTCTCTATTTCTTGTATCTTTTATGCTATTACACCAAATCTAACATGGCATCAGAGCTATTCTGATCCTTCAACCATTGCCGCTGCCAACGCCACTGCCCATCCAAGAACTGCCGAGTGTCCTCCATCAGTTTTTTCACTGTTGACCTCCGTCACACTATTTAGTGGTTCTATTTGGTTATTCAGGCACTACTTTTGGTCTGAGTTCTGCTGGTTCCTCTTCAGAGACCAATTCTGTTAGCTTCAGCTCCAGTTCTACATCTAGCTTATTTGGTTCCAATAGGTAGCCCAGTAAATCTCCCATCTTTGGTTCCATCCTCTCTTTCACTGTAACTGTTCCCATCTATTCCAACATTTCAACCCAATCCCTCACAGCAGCCCCAATCAACCGCAGCTCTGGTTCCGCCTCAGCAAGCAGCGGTTCTGTCTCAGTCACAGCCACAGCCGTAGCCCCCGTCGAAACTGTAAGCCGAAGTTGTTTCAGATCATCTTCGAAAAACTTTCATTGTCTGAATCAGCCACCAGCAGTGTCGTCATCGTTTACTGTCTCTACCACCACAGATCGTATTTACAGCCCCATCTTCATCACAGAATTTCGATGACTTCAACCGCAACCCAGCACTATTACAACCATCATCAATTGACCTGTACCCATCTACCCGTACCCCCAATTCTCATCTCCCAAATTCCCCATAAAAAATAGCATCACTAGACCCAGTTGAATCAGCCAAGCCCTACAAGCTCAAACAAACCCTAACGGACCACAAGCGCTCAATCTCGAGAGTCAAATTCTCCGACAACGGCAAACTCCTCACCACCCCCCTGATGTGCTCTTCTTAATCACCGCTTCACTGATGTGCTATTTCACCAATTGCGTTCGTTTAATAGAAACATTTAATTTCAAATAATAAAAAAAGCAACAACCATCAACGACACCAATCCAGCCCTCTTCATTACTGTTGCTCACCAATCCACCAGATGCTCTTATGCTAGCAGCCTTTCAACCACCACGTCAAAACTCTACCAAGATCATCAATGTCATCGGCCATGACCCAACCACAGTCGGGCGCTATCGTTCACTCACCACCATCAGCCATCATCAGTTGCTCTTCAATCAGATCGCAACAAATTATCACGCTCCATCATTGTCCTCGCAGGTCAATACCATTGGCCATCATCTTTCAGCCATCATTGTGTTTCGCAAAACACAATCAACTATTCATCTTTTCAACATATTAGAGTACTTGTTGCCACTAGTCATAGACAGAAGGTCTCACTCACTCCCTCATTCACTCTATTTAGTCACAACCAAAGGTCTCACTCACCTACTCACTCGTTTACTATTATTCAGTCACAGACAGAAAGTCCCACTCATTCACTTTGTTCAGTCACAGGCCGAAGGTATCACTCACTCACTCACTCATTCATTGTTGTTTAGTCACCGATCGAAGGTCTCACTCACTCACTGTTGCACCACCGGAATATCTGTTAGTCTTGTACCTCCACCACATCTATAATCATCGATGCACCGTTTCTGTTCGTCAACATTCGATCAACCATCCGGTTCAGTCGTGACCATGTCACAGCTCCTCACCATCCCTGTCAACATTCGATCAACCACCCGGCTCAGTCGTGACCATGTCACTGCTTTTCGGCTATGCACACTATCATTTGCGCTTCCATATGCCGCCTTCAATTCCAGCGCCTCGCTTCCATGCATCGTCATGAACTCTATTGAGAGTCCAGCTCCACCGCCATGTCCACTTGGGTTACATCTCCATTTCAGCCACAACACCACCAAGTCAACCAGTCCACGACCAGATTTTGTTTACAAACTCAAGTTGGTCTACCTCCCACCTTGAGTTTGAGGGGGGTGTTAGAAGTATATTAGGGTTACATATATAGTATTGTGTAATTCTAGTAAGATTAGGATTTCATAATTTATTTCCTTTATTTACACTTTTCATATATAACCTCATCACTCTCCTATATAATGAGCTCTCTTATATAGTTTCACATAATTCAGTCTAATACAATATAATCCTTTGAATTTTTTTCCTTCTCCCCTCTCCTCTCTTTCTTCTCTATTTCTTGTCTTTTTTATGTTATTGCACCAAATCTAACAGTTTGGATTTCTCAAAACGCATGTTTGGACATGTTCAAGACTAAAATAGGCATTTTAAAAAAGTGCCAATAAGTAACTTTTTTGAAAACATCCGTTTTCGAAATGCCCATTTCCTAAACATCTGTTTTCACCATCCATTCAAGTACAAAATAAGAAATGGAATAAAAATAACAGGAAATAGATTAATTATTCGTGTAGGCCAAATGAATATTTGACATGATTTAAATGAAATGAAATGAACAATACAAATCATATTAAACAAGAATAAAAAATAAAAAAAATATTTTTAGAATACACATTACACCGTATTTAAATACTTTTACTCATCAATAATTTAATCTCAATAATTATTTATTTTTATAACTAAACTTTTAGACAATTACCTCAATCAAACGGGACTAAAACCATATGTAGACAGACAGTAACAAAACCAAGAAATGGAAGCATCGAAGGTTACAATTTTTTTCCTGGGCTTAATAACACCACCACCTGGTGTTCCAAAAACAACACCACGTAAACGCAATATGTGATATAACCAAAAGTCACCACATCGAAAGGCTAAGACTTTGTCTCAACTGACCGATATTTTCCTCACCAGATCTCAACGGTGTCTAATGCTGCGAACGCCACCAAAACCATAAAAATCTGCATGACTTACACCTGTCCTCCTATGATCTCTCCATCTCCTCTACTTAAACCGCTAACTCTCCAGATCACTCGACAACATACTCAGTGATTAAACCTGGTTGTTGAAGAAAACCAAAGAAAAGAAGCATAGAGATTGAGAGAGATGGGAAAAAGAAGGGCTTTGTTGCTGCTAGCGCTGGTGGTTTGCCATGCCGTGGCCGTGGTGAGTGGTTACTATGGAGATCCTGAGGCCGGAGAAAGGAGAAGGCCGACAGAAGAGGAAGAAGAGGGAGAAGAAGGGTGGAGAGAGAGAGAAGAGGGAGAAAGGTTGTTCTTGTTGCAGGACTCAAAGCAAGTGGTGAAGACTGATGCTGGGGAGATGAAGGTGGTGAGGGGTTTTCATGGGAGAATTATGAAAAACCCAATGCATATTGGGTTTATTACCATGGAACCCCAGTCTCTCTTCATCCCTCAGTACCTTGATTGCAGTTTGATCATTTTCATTCGCAGAGGTACTATTCATTATTCCCTCCCTCTCTCTGGTACACACACGTGTGTGTAAACAACACTTATAATTCTTTTGTCACATTACACACTGAGATTGACTAATGTTAGGGTCCCAAATTTTGCATCACTTTTGTTTTTGTTTTTGTTTTTGTTTTTTTTTTTTTGGGGGGGGGGTGTTGGGGGGTTTGGTTTTAAAGAAAATGGGAAAGAAAAAATATTGGAATAAAGCATTTTACACAACAGAAAATTAAAAAAGCATGAAAATCCAGCATTTGAAAATATATATAAAAAAGCATGAAAATCCGGCATTTGAAAACATTATATATATATATATATATATTTATATATATGTATGTGTATGGGCTTATGTATGTATATGGGCCTAAATAAGTAATTTGAAATTGAGAGAAAGAGTAATGGAGAGAGCCAAGTCCAACCCGTGCCCTCCCACAGTGCCATTACATATTCCTTGAAGGGGTATCTGTTGGCGTCAAACTATTTTGTGGAGGAAAATTTTGGATGGGTCTTCAAAAGCCCAAACTATAAGGATGACGTTATGGATTCTTATGAATTTCACAAAGCCACCAACCTCGAAGCTCTCTCTCTCTCTCTCACACACACACACACACACACATATATAATGCTGTAATTAGTCTTTTAATATGTTTATCAAAAAGAGTGTCGAATATATAAATAAATGGGGCATATGATTGGGTTATAGGAGAAGCAAGGCTTGGATCAATTTACAAAGATGAACTTGTGGAGAAGAGATTAAAGACAGGAGACCTGTATAGAATTTCAGCTGGCTCGCCTTTCTACTTGATTAACACAGCCGATGGCCAGAGACTTCATGTCATCTCCAGCATCGACACATCTGAGAGCTTGGGTTTGGGTACCTTACAGGTGCTTGCGTTCATAGTTAATTCCATCATACTGGTTTTCATGAGTTTTTTAATTTTGGAAAATCAGAAAGTAATCTCCAATTTGTGTGTAGAATGTAGCCAAATATTTCCTGAATTGCATAGGTCTTATCCATATACTTTCACTGAAAATCAGCTTTTTCTATGTTTGCAGTCTTTCTACATAGGAGGAGGAACGTATCCGACTTCTGTTCTTGCTGGGTTCGACCCCCAAACTCTGGCAACGGCTTTTAATGTGAGTCTTATAAACTTCATATACACGAACTTGCCATATATAAACGAACCATATATCAGGTTGCTCTCCAGTACTGCTACACACACACACACACACACACTTTGTGTGCTACTTTTCTTTCCCTCAAGAAGGATGTTGACAAGAGATTTGGACTTGCTTTGGAGAGCTTTTGCATCTTCATTTTTGCTTTTGCATTTGCAAAAATTGCTCTAAAAAACAAGTAATTATTTAGTAGGACTGATGTGGTGTGAGTGTGTCTCACCAACTCAACAACTATTTTGAATTTATGAAGAAGTTTTAAAAATTTGTGAGAAACCTTGGATAATTGACAGTCTTACTCGATAATTTCTCCCTAAAGAAAAAAGAAAACTCAGACTATTTGGGAAAGCTTCTGAAGTTACTTATATGTTGATTTTGGTATTTAAAATCTACAAAGGGTGTTTGGGAAAAACAGTTTCAAGTTGGTTTTTTTCAAACACATTTTATACTTTTAAGAGAAGCTCCTCCAAACAATCACTTTAACAAATAATGTGAATGACAGGTCTCAGTAGAAGAACTACAGGATGTGATGAGCAGGCAACAATCTGGCCCAATTGTATACTTAGACTCCCATTCCCCAAGCGTTTGGACACAATTCCTGCGCCTAAAAGAGCATGAAAGACTAGCACAGTTGAAGAGAATGGTGCAATATGAAGAAGAGGAGCAACCAACTTGGTCATTGAGGAAGCTCTTGAATTCTGTATTTGGAGAGGAAAACAACGAAGGCAACAAGAGATCCAAGTCCCCGGACTCCTACAACATCTATGACAGAAAGCCTGACTTCAGGAACAACTACGGCTGGAGCATGGCCCTCGACGACTCCGATTACCCTCCTCTTCGCAGCTCCGGCATTGGCATTTATCTAGTCAATCTCACCGCGGTAATTACTTACTTCCATGCTTATCTTAATTTACTATTTTGTTCTGAATTGTTGAATTATATATGAAGTTGTCATTGAATGGAAAGGGTTTTGTTGATGCTTATGTTAATTTGTTACTATTTTATTGTGAATTGTTGAATTATTTATCATATTTTGTTCTGAATTTTTAAGTAATATATTTATAAAATTGTCATTGAATGTCTCACCAGGAGGTTTCTATTCCAGCTTTTGCCATACCAACCTCTTAAGAAGTTTTAAAAAAATTTAAAACTAAAATAAAATTTCAAGGTATTTGATGAGGGAGGAATGCAATGGCAGACCTGCAACTATTCTAGCTTTATGTGTGTGTATTGATCTTTACCATTATGTTACTTGTTTCTTGTTTAATGCAGGGATCTATGATGGCGCCGCATGTTAATCCAACAGCAACAGAGTATGGCATTGTGTTGAGAGGAAGTGGTACAATTCAGATAGTGTTTCCTAACGGAACCTCTGCAATGAAGGCAAAAGTGAGCGAAGGTGACGTGTTTTGGGTGCCGAGATACTTCCCATTCTGTCAAATTGCATCTCGATCTGGACCATTTGAGTTCTTTGGTTTCACTACATCGGCACGCAAGAACCGGCCACAATTCCTGGCGGGGAGGAACTCAGTTTTGCAGAGCATGAGAGGATCAGAGCTTGCGGCTGCCTTTGGCGTGAACGAGGAGAGGCTCTGGGAAATCATTGATGCTCAACGCGAGGCTGTTATTCTGCCCAGTGCTTCTGCAGCACCACCGGACAAGCTAACGCGGGGAGAGGAAGAGGAGTGGATGCAGAACAAGGTGATAACAAAGATGATGAGGAGCTTTGGTAATGAGATGATAATGGGCTTTGATTAAAGGACTAGTTGGTGGAGATGGAGATGATGAAACTTGGAAGCCATTTGAAGCGGTTTCATATATGTCCAGTTTTTTTTTTTTGGTTCTGCGTTTTATTTTATTTTTGTTTTTTGCTTTTGTTTTGAGTTTTATTTTGGTTGTTTGATGAATTTTGAGAGTTGTGAATAAGAAGTAGGTCTGTTGTTGCTTCTCAATTTCTATCTCTACATTTGTGATGTTTCTAGGTCATTATGTGGCATGCATCCTAAGAGGAACAAAAAAACAACAAACCTGCATTTTTGAAAGATTATTGGTAAAGTAAATATTGTATTTAAAATATTATTAATAATTTAATATTAGATTATTTGAGATGTAAAAACTAATACCAAACATAAGAATATTACTAGATGAATAGATCCCAAAGCTTCTCTTCTTCCAATGCTTTGTGTCCAGAAACTGTACAATCAAATAAATCTGCACACTCATAAAAACATTTAACAAATAAATGGATGTTAACCATTGATCCATGAAGAGTTTGGGAGATTATTTTGATTTAATTTTAGATCATATTCATATATATATATATATATATATATATATTTTATTTAACAAATAAATGGATGTTAACCAGTTTTGGAGCATGGAGAAAGCATCGCAATCAACTTCCACTGTTGCCTTTTCATACCCAATTGAGTTGGCCAGTTTGAAGCCCTCTTAGATAATCGAGAGCTTCGCCATCAAGCTTGTAGTATGTCCATGTCAGTAGTGAAACATTTGGATATTGGGATCACCATTAAGTAGTGTAATATTTAATTCCTTACAAGAATTTACACATCTTGGAAAAGAGTTCAGTGAAAAGATCTTATCGTGTTAATTTTATTTAGATTTGAGTACTTATGTAAAATTTATATGAATTTTGCAAAATAATTTCGTATCACCTGATCGATTAGTGGATTTTCAAAAAAATATTACCTAAATGAAATGGTACCCTCAGCTCCATAATTAGGTCTATATCCTGTTTAGTTTCCATCCAATCTAGAGGGCCCAAAGAGAAGACTTGAGCATTATCCACCTCCTATCGGCCAACACTAGCAGGCAGAAATTTATATGTGGGCATCATAATTGTTAAATTGTGCATGTAACTCTTTAAGTAATACAATTTTTTTATTTTATTTTTTATTTGTATATGTGGCATGTCATTTGGAGTCTTAGACAACTATTTTAGGTGCTCCAGCCCAATGATTTTTTTTTTTTAATGAATCGATAAAAGGTATCATGAGTCAATTTACACATATCAGACTAAGTCTTTTTTTTTGTAACAATCAAGGTATCATGAGCCAACTTACTCACACCAGACTAATAATTCGTTTGGATAAGTAGGAGGGAAAGGAAAGGAGAGGAGAGGAGAGTATTAGTTATGAGGAAAAGGAAAGGAGAGAGAGTATTAGTTATGAGGAAAAGGAAAGGAGAGGAGAGGAGAGGATAGGGTACCTCTTTTATATTTGGATAACTAATGAAAGAAAGAGAGAGCAAAGACTAATATAATTCTTTCATTTTGTTTGGGAATGATAAAGGAGAGAAAGGAAAGGAAATGATTTAAGTATGTATTTGGATGCCCTAGGATAGAGGTGTCATTTTTATTTTGACTTTTACAATTTTAAGAGTAATATTGGTATTATTAAAAATTCGTTAAATCTTTATTTCCTTTCTCTTCATTTCCTCCCACTTTTGGAGGGATAACAAAATTGTTCAAATGAGGGTTAAGTTCTCCCTTCCTTTCCCTCCCTTTCATTCCTAATTTTTAAAACAAACATGATATAAGCTCCCCTTCCTTCTCCTTCTCCTTCCCTTCCCTTCCCTTTCTTTCCAATTCATTCCATCCAAAGATAGTGTAAGTTTCCCTTCCTATGACAGTCAAGGTATCATGAGCCAAAGTCAAGTTATCATGAGCCAACTTACGCATACCAGACTCATACGTACCATACTAAGTATCCTTTCCTATGATAGTTAAGATATCATAGGCCAACTTACGCGTACCGGATTAAATCTCTCTTCTCGTGACAATTAGAGTAGAGGAGACTCGAACTTGAGACGCTTAAATTTTATCTTTTAACGTATTTACCGTTCGAGTACACCTCCATATGATTCCGGCCAAATGACTTACATAAACAAAAATTCACTTATTTTTTAATTCATCAGCTTCATTTCATTTGTCATATTTAAATTTATTTAATAATTAAATTTAAACAATATTTATCAAATGCTTTTAAATAAATAATTACGATTGATGGACTTTCTTTAATAAATGAAAAAAATATTTTGAAATATATCTCAAAATACATTAATCTCAACAAAAGTAAATTAATAAAAATATCATAGAAATAATAAAAAAAAATTATAACATATATATATATATATATCTTTGTTATCTTATCTCAAAGAATGACTAAAATTTGAATCTTATAAAAATGTGACAAATATAATACATCAAAGAAATTAAAGTATATAATTCAACACTAATATTCCTTTTGCACCTGCCCTTTGCTTTTCCCTATTAATGATGTCATGTGCTTACCGCTGTACTTTTCTCGTTTAATAATCAATAATAGTTTTCTTTCTTTGATGATTAAAAATAAAAAAAAAAAAATCAACACTAATATTTTTTTTAATGACAACACTAATATAATTAAAACTAACTAATCACTTAATTACTTTTTTGTTACATTTTATTATTACTTTAAATAGAATTCGATTTCACAACTGACATTGAATTTAGTTCAAACAGTCTCCCTATATATATATATATATATATATATAGACATTCATAAGCAAATGAACTTACCAGACTATAGCAACTATGGCGGCCATCAATAACCATAAAATTCATGTATATCTTGAAAATTCTAATTTTTTTGCATGCAATTAAATTAAGAGCAGTGTTATTTACATGTTAATTTGTCAGTATTGTATTGATTTAATTTTATATGTATTATATTAGTTTAATATCACATCATGTTAAACCAGGTAATGAACGAATTAACTTGAAGGTGTCAATAAATTGAGAAGTCGTAAGTTCAATTCACTGCACTTATGACTCATGAAATCGGGAAGTCTCAAGTTCAATTCACGATGATAAAGAAATTCCAAACCCTTCTGTTGTCTCGCAATCCCACCCTTTTCCCCATAAAAAAATCTATCTTTTAATACCTATCTCAATTCATAAGCATTCACAGTGTATTGTGCTTTAATTTAGTGTATGTGTAATTTTTTGTTTTGTAAACAAATTCAATTCAGTTGATTAAGAAAATTCACCAAACAATTGAACAAATCTGTAAATCGAAACAAAACATACCATAAAATGAAAAAAGGAGAGCAAAACCAAATCCTTCATCATCATAAACGGAGCTTGTATTCTTGCCCAAACTTGAACCACTCCTCAAACCGGGCCTTGGTCTCCTTCGAACAGGTGACGTTCGTGTTTCTTGTCACGCCGCTGAAGAGTGTCGAGATTGATCATGTCCTTGAAATCGACATCGAGAGTGTAGTGAGTAGGGTACTCGTAGATGTCGGCGACGAGGCAGTGACCGTGAGTTTGATTGACGGCCTTGCAACTAGCAAAGTATTTCTGGAGTATGATCACTGACTTTGCTTGGTTTCTAAAACTTCACCTTTTTCACCACCTTCAAAATCTGGCTTAGCTGTTTCCCCCTTCCCTTTCTAAAATCCGTGGCCTCTCTAACCATTCCTAATTTCTAGAATTCTGATCAATTCTATAAATCAAGTTTTTGTTTTAGTTATTTTTTTTATTTCGTAATTGGTACTAAATAATGAAAATTTCAGAATTTATAATATAAATTTGTTCAGTGCGTTTTCTTACCAACCAAACAGGGTATTTATGCATTTCTATTTTCAATCCTAATATTTCTTTAAATGGGTGGCTTTCGTGGCGTTTCTTCTAAATCTGAAAAATAACTAATGAAATTGTTCTCTTTGAAATATCACCTAACCTCAAAAGGAACCTTGCTGTCCACGGGTCTGCTCTAATCCAATTTGGCCCAACTGAACCATCTGCATTACACATTGATACCTATCTTACTATAGAAAAAAAAACACAATTATGATCAAAATATTACTACCAGTTACGACACTCACCATTCCAGCTACCAAGGTCAATCTGAGAACTACACCAAAAAGGTGGTAACCTACCTCAGATCAGAAGAAACTAGGAACCAACAGATTCATGCTAGTGATGTCTCACCACTATTTCTGTCAATGTCAAACCGGTATAAACCTGAACCAAAAAATGTGATGTTGCATGTGCCCCAATAACAATCTAAAAATGAAACAGCCCTCGAACATAGATCAGTGAAAAGAGAATTATAATCGATTTAACCAACAAAAAAAAAACCTGAACGGAGGATATAACACAACTGTAAAAGCACAAGTTCACAACAAACTGAAAATGTTTACGAGACATCAACTACTAACTCATTTCAGTACTATAAAACATAAAACAAAAAACCAAAAAGAAAAAACAAAATAAGAAATGGTGGTATCCAAAGAGCTTCCATCAACCAACCAACCAGCCAGGAGTGCATCCAACTGCTCAGTTTATCCACCTTCCTCACTAGTGAGGCAGAGAATTCTGATGAGAGTTCCCAGAACCATAACCAAAACTGCTAAATGCCAAAAACAAATATCAATGCGCACCGACAATAATAAAGAGTCCAACTAGTAAGGATCACTTCTTCTTTGCAGCAGACTTGGTGACCTTGGCACCAGAGGGATCCTTCTTCTCAACACTCTTGATGACACCCACAGCCACAGTTTGACGCATGTCCCTCACGGCAAAACGACCAAGAGGTGGATATGCAGAGAAAGTTTCCACCACCATGGGCTTGGTGGGAATCATCTTCACAAACCCAGCATCACCATTTTTCAAGAATTTGGGCTCCTTCTCAAGCTCCTTGCCAGATCGTCTGTCAATCTTGGTCTGGATCTCAGCAAACTTGACAGCAATGTGGCAAGTGTGGCAGTCAAGAACTGGGGCATAACCATTCCCAATCTGGCCAGGGTGGTTCATGATGATGACCTGAGAGGTGAAGTTGGCAGCCTCCCTCGCAGGATCATCCTTAGAATTTGAAGCCACAAATCCACGCTTGAGATCCTTGACAGCAACATTCTTCACATTGAAGCCAACATTGTCACCTGGTAAGGCCTCCTGGAGAGCTTCATGGTGCATCTCCACAGACTTAACTTCAGTTGTCAGTCCAGTGGGTCCAAAAGTCACAACCATACCAGGCTTAAGAACACCAGTCTCAACACGTCCTACCGGGACAGTTCCAATGCCACCAATCTTGTAGACATCCTGAAGTGGAAGTCGGAGGGGCTTGTCTGAGGGCCTCTTGGGCTCCGAGATCAAATCAAGAGCCTCAAGGAGGGTTGGGCCCTTGTACCAGTCGAGGTTTGTAGACCTCTCAATCATGTTGTCTCCCTCAAAACCAGAGATGGGGACAAATGGGATCTTTTCAGGGTTGTATCCAACCTTCTTCAGATAGGAAGAGACTTCCTTGACAATTTCATCATACCTTGCCTTTGAGTACTTCGGGGTAGTGGCATCCATCTACATACACAATTTGACAAGATAAAATTAGTGAAAATCCTAAATTCAACCCTGCAGCCTTAACTGCAGAAAAGACACCAATAAATGGTTATTAATATTGAACTCAGATGTTCACCTTGTTGCAGCAGCAAATCATTTGCTTGACACCAAGAGTGAAAGCAAGTAATGCATGCTCACGGGTTTGACCATCCTTTGAAATACCAGCTTCAAAACCACCAGTGGTGGAATCAATAATGAGGACGGCACAGTCAGCCTGGGAAGTACCAGTGATCATGTTTTTGATAAAGTCACGATGTCCAGGAGCATCAATGACAGTGCAGTAGTACTTGGTGGTCTCAAACTTCCACAAGGCAATATCAATAGTGATACCACGTTCACGCTCTGCCTTAAGCTTGTCCTAACACCCAGGCATACTTGAATGACCGCTTGTTCATCTCAGCAGCCTCTTTTTCAAATCTCTCAATAACACGCTTGTCAATACCTCCAAGCTTGTAGATCAAATGCCCAGTGGTGGTTGACTTGCCAGAGTCGACATGTCCAATGACCACAATGTTGATGTGAAATTTCTCCTTACCCATTATGAACTTTTAACAATAAACTGAAAAAAAATAATACAAAATCCCTGTCAGACAAATCTCTCCAGGAAATTAGATATTTAAATTTTAAATCAAGCTCTTCACAAAGAAGAGCTGTAATAAATGTATACCAATGAAAGAAGGTTCAAAGATGATCCTCATTCAAACATACAAGTCAGAGACAACAAACAGAATTAAAAACTAAATATAAAATACATATGGCAAATATAGTCCTCACTATTAATTTAATAAAGTTGGTTATGCATATACATTAATGAAAACAAACCTACAACTGAGCTGCAAGGCTAAAACTGAACTGCAACAATAAAAATTTGAAATTTCCACCCAAAAAAAGATAATAATTAATCAAATCTGGCAATCAATCACACTAACAAGCTCCATCTTGTTTGGCACCTCCTCCACGCCCCCATATGGGAGGTTTAGGGATTCCCCCCTTAAGGGGTAAAGTGTGTTGTGTGTGTGATTTACATATCAAGAAAAAAAATGAGCAATCAAACCCCCATTCTGAACAAGCATGCATGATGTGTCAAAAACATCAGTACAGTTTGAGAAGTCAAAAACTAGATAATAACCAGGGTTTAGTCGTAGAGAAAAAAATATCCGGTGTAAGAATAACAAGATTTTGAAATTTAGTGAAACATCAATAACATAACTCAACTGAACTTAAAAACTATCTGAGTTGATTGATATGATATATATATATATATACACAGATTATACATAAATACATATATATATATATATATAAACATTGAAATTAGATTCATATCATCTGCTCTTGAATAAGTTTCCCTAGAGGTTAGGCTAGGAAAAGAGTAGTAAAGATATCAAACAACACAAATCAACAAAGACTATTAAATTTTCAGAAAGAAAATGCTAGAAAGTAAAAGTACTAGAAAATAAAGAAAAAGAAAGGAAAATGAAAAGAAAGTTTTTCCTATATTCATTTGATTATGAAAGAAAAGATAAGAAAATTACAAGAATAATTAAATTTGTTTTAAAATTTTCAAAGTGAAAAGAATTTTTTTTTTTTTGTTGTCTAAATTACCCCTATTATAAATTTTTTGATAATGATCTTTAAAAAAAATCAGGTTTTTTTATTTCGGTAAGACCCAATTGTATTTCTTTATATTTGGTTGAAGTATTTTTTTTACAAAAAAATATGAATTCATCTTATTAGTCTATTGGATAATAAATTAATAAAAGATGCAAACCACATCATGAATATACATATACAAATCCTAACACTTAAAAAGTAATGTTGTAGATTTATATTAATTATCATGAAACAATAAAGTTTCCTATCACCACTTAAATAAATAAAAATTAATTGCATATAATTATCTATATATATATATATAGAAACGTAATATGTAGATATATATTAATTACATTATATATATAACAGTATAACATATATATATATATAGCAGTATTACATATATACATTAACTATCTATGTATACCATATATGCAATATATATTAATTATCTACATATATATATATACACACGTATAATTATTTATTGTATAACATAAAAAATCAAAAATCAAACAAAAAAGTTAATAGTATAAAAGAATTACTATCACTAGTAGTGGAAGATAGAAGTGTAAAAAAAAGGGTAGGAAGGGAATACAGATTATACACAATTATTTTTCTCGTAAAACATAACTTTTCTGTGTTTTTTTTCTGCGGGAAAATATAAGTGACATTTTCAGGGAAAAAAAAATTAGCTATGTGAATCCAATTTTTAAGAAGAATTTTCTATTTCTTGCTAACCAAACTCTTAATAAATTTTATATTTCTCTCTTTCTTTCACTTTCCACCTAACCAAACCAAACCTAAGTTTAAGCTAAAAAGGGAAAAATAGAACAATAAGCACAAATAGATAAAACAAAACAATAGCAGCAAACCCTCCAACGACACTCTGTGGATCCCAAGTGTAAAACTAGTTAAATCCAGCAACCAATATTAAAAGAAGTTAATCAACATAGAAAAATATAATCAAATCTGCTTCTGAACAAGAACAAAAAGAATAGTAAAACACGACCAACATTTATAACTAAACAAAGTAACAGTCACGCACTTATCCAATAATATTCAAATTTTAAATACATCAAACGAATATCTGTTGTATCGATTCATCAGATTACTCGTACAAGTACCCAAAACCTTCATATGAACAAATCACGAGCTAATATATACACATACACACATACGAAGCACAAATTTAGTGGATCAGTCAAAATCCAGTCGTCAAATCATATTAGATCTAAAGACAAACAGTATATCTCAAAAGGTCCAAGAACAGAATCGAACTACAAAACCTAATCACAAGTTTATGCAATACGTAAATTGATCTCTAACTCCTTCCCATATAACAGATCTATCTGTATATTTATCTATACACATATATAGAGTCATAGACATGCAGATATACATATATATATATAGAGAGAGAGAGAGCGAGAGAGAGAGAATCAATGAAACAACTTCTTGGTTACAGATGCCAGAATCAAATAAATAAAACTTTCAAAATCAAGAAAAAAAAAATACTCCAGGCGAGAGAGAAACAGAAAGAAAATACTGACCTTTGACAGACGAAGAACTGGAAGCTCTCTCGCTCGCCGACCTCAGGCGGAGTGTGAAAAAATATAGAGCGAGAGAGAATGAAAGGCGAGAGCAGCCTCCGAAGACTATAAAGGTAGCTCTAGTGCACCAGTGTGGTTAGGGTTTTTTCTACGTCGTTGGATTGAGTGATCCAACGGTTGCGAGCTGCGCTTCTTTTAGGTCAGCCGTGGATTCCACTTCTGTACGCATATGTCGCCGCCTCAACTTGCTTTTCGACCTGTTAATTACTTTATTGATGTGTAATTACAGATTTATCCCGAAGGATTGCCATAATTACGTAATATTCTAGTATATTTTATGTTTAATCTTTTTGGATTTTTTGTGGAAAAATATTCTTATTAAATGTTTTTTTTTTCAACTTTTTCCCACTTATTATTGAATGCAAATTCATATTCCAATAATGCTCCTCTACATTTAATCCAAACCAAAACTTATAATAATGACATATAATATTTAATGACATTATTATGAATTGTTTATTTTATAACTAAGTAGGATGCCCACGCCATGCGTGCGTGGCTTTGCTCGGTTCGGGGACACACTTGATTACATTATTGCAATGATAATTGTATTTATCCGTTAACAACTTATATGAGTTTTCAGGCAAATAATTCAATTCAATTCAATTCCGTAATACATGATTGTAGCGATAACTGTATTTATCTATTAACAACTTTTTTTAATATAAGTTTTGGATAAATAACTCAATTCAATCTGTAAAAATAAATGTTTACATTGCTTAGGTATTTATATACCGTGAATTATTTATATTTTACCTGAGTAGAATATAAATTATCCCAAGAGAGTTGTGGTATTAAAATTATCTCATCCCACTTGAAATAAAAATACAATGCTACACCTCAAAAAAAAAATTATAACGTTTCAATATAAAGACACGAAGACGTGGAAGAGTCAAATTAAAAAATCAATTTTTTCCTTTTTTCATTGTTCATTTTTTTATATGTTTCAAAATTTTTAATGTATTTTTCATTTATATATATATATACATATACATCTACGTAATAATTGATTTGTGAATAAAATTTTAATTTTAGATACCTCGTATGCATATATTTGGAAAAAAAATTAAATAATTTTTATAAAAATAATTTTTAAAAACTGAACTTTATATCTGAATCTTATATCCAGTAGCTACCCAAATATAGGAATGGAATATAGCAACGTATCAAAGCCTTTTATTCTTTTAAACACTAGATTAGAATATTCAATATCTCATAGGATTATATATCCTATCTGATTCAACCATATTCTATACAATCTGGTCTTTTTATCCGGTCGTCCAAAGACTCCAAACAAGGCCTTAGTGAATAGTAAAACTTAAATTCACACCATCCCATTTGAAAAATGCATGAATAATCAACTAGATTAGTCCTAATTAATTATATTATTATTCTTATCACTATCTTAAATTCGGACATGTAAAATAAAATAACAAAACTATATAAATAAATGACGTAGATAGATATATATAAAATATGGATAGAGCCGTCCATTGAAAAGGATGACTAATTGTTGTTTTTATATTAAGTATAAATATAGATATAGATGATTTCAAATTAGTAGCATTATCACCCTCTAATTACCAAATTTTTTTATGATTTTTATTAATAAAATAAGACCTAAATAGGTGAAAACTATTTGCAACAAAAAAATTCTCTTAACTCTTTTTTATTAAAATATTAATAATTTTAATTATTAATTATCAAAACGCCAACGCTACAATTATGTTTTACTTTGTTTATTATTGAATGGACTTTAATTAAATTCATACTATGAAAAAGTGTATTTTGACAAATATCACCCATAAATCTTTCGTAATTAATTCATGAAAGCAAAATTATTATTTCCCTTTTTTCTTAAATAAAATATTTAATGTTTATTTTTTATTGTTGATATAATTATTTTTAGGTTTAAAAATTATCTCAAATTTTTTATTATTTATAATATCTCACAAAAAGTGTTATAGCACAGTAGCTAAATTATGACATTTGAAATGGAGGAGTGGATTTAATGGTTTGAATCTTGTTAATAGCTCCATAAATAAATAAATAATTAAATTACATTCACTTCATTAGGTATCTAAAAATTGCAAATAGAAGACCTTTTTATTTTTAAATTACACTATTTCCCTATTAAATTTTGTCAAGTTAACTTTTTTGGGTAGACACCGTTCAATTATAACATTGTCAAAAACAATAATTGTTAGGTTACAGGGAGTGTAGTTTAATTTCAAAAATATGAACGATATTATTTGATTGAGAAAATTAAAGCAAATCATGAAGAACTGACCCGAGTTATAGACAAAGGACTTTGATAGATAAAATAAGGCACTCGGACATGAAACCTCGAGAGAGTCCATTTATAAAAATAAAATAAAAAAAAATTTAATTTTAAATTAAATAAGTAGAAAAGTTTGTGCAACTACCCTTTTATTTTATTTATTTGCTCATAAATTTTTGGTATTAGAAATTAGGCACTGAAAGTAACATTTTTTTATTATTATGATTTTGCCTCATTTTTAATATTATAGGTGCAAAATGTGAATAATCAAAATATCATAAGTAAAAAGCACTATTTTCCCTTAAAAAATAAAGCAATTCTACATATAAAAGAAAATGACATTGGTGTTGCCATACTGTCTCAAAAGGCTATTCCAATTCTAGATTCAAACCATCCTTGCTGGCTTGGTGACTCATAATAGAGCATGTAGTGTCCAATTGATACCTCAAATTTGGATAGCATTGGCATCTGTTTTTCTTCATTCTTTTTCCAGATTTTTCTTCTTATTCATTCCTGCGTACCAAACATAGCCTAAATTCTTTTCCTAATTGCAATAAAATAATAGTACTCAATTCAAAATTCTAATCCAAATTACAAGTAATTAGACACAACGACATGTCATGTAATTTGTTTAAATTCATTTGTCGGTTTAACACTTTGACTTATTAAAATACTGGTTTATAATAATTGACCCTCTGATAAAAATAAAAATAAAAAACTACTGGTTTTTACCCCTACAATCCAAGTACTCCCATTAAAAAAAAATAATAACAAAAGAACAAGAAGAAGAAGACTACAAATTTTGGCATCCTGATTAAGTACTGATGGAAAATTCAAAGCAAATAGCTCTATGGTTAAATGAAATAAAGCAGACCTGTATGGATATTGGGTGACAATGGATGGACACAGATTCCCCCTTTAGGAAGCATATGCAAACTTATCCCAATTTTGCTTAAAATGTTGTCTGCTTCCTTTTCCGGTCCGTTTGGATAAAAGAAGATAAGAGCATTAATTATGCAAGAAAGAAAAGAAAATGATAATATCTTCTTCAGGTTTAAGTAACTAACAAGGGAAAGAGAAAAGAGAGCAGAAAGTAATATAATCCTCCTATCGTGTTTGAGAATAATAGAGGAGAGAGAGAGAAAAAAAGATTTTATATTAATTTACTATTATACCCTTTTTAAATTCATTAAAAGGCTATGTATTTACTTTTACCTCTACAATTTTAAGGATACTACTACTATTATAAAAAAAAAAAAAAAAATCATTAAAATACTTTCTCCTCTCCATATGTCTCTTCTCACTTGTGCACGGACTATAAAATGATTAAAATAAATATTGAACACTACCTCTCCTATTTTAAACCAAACATGAAACAAGTTCCCCACTCTTCCCTTTTCATTTCCTTTCTTTCCAACTATTTGCATCCAAACGGGCTGTTGAAAATACCATAATAGATAAAAACAAGTTCCCCATCCTTCCCTTTGCCTTTCCTTTCTTTCCAACACTTGCCACATTGCTGTCAATGAAAAATAAAGGGCAAGAAACCTTTCATATTTCATAGTAATATAGCAGCAGCTAAGTCCTTTATCGAAAAATATAAGAAGCTCCTTTTTATAATCGTTGAACAATATTAGCAAGCATGCTTGCATACAACTTCCTATTATTTAATCAAAGATTTCAGATTACAACATAAATTTAAATATATCAAAAACAAAAGGCCATAACTTCTCAAAATAACCTTCAATGGATGATACTTCCTTTTAACTTCTTTCATTGACAATGGAATTGCGTGCCGCATTACCCTCAAGTCTCTAGTCTCCACTGGACCAAAAGCACAAGTAACCTTCAGAGAATTGGACCAAAAGCCACATAACTCATCCAAATAACCTTCAATGAATGATACTTCCTTTTAGGATTGCATCCTCCATGAAGGTAGTCCGTGTTTGGCAATACCATACAGTAAATCTGAGGGATGCTAGTGTAAGAAAAATATGCTAGCAGAAAACAACAGACTCTTGAGAATTGGATCATACACCGAACTTTCAAGTGAAGAAATTCAGCTTTTAGGTTTGCTTTACACTTTTTTTCAGTGCTAATTTTCAAAAGTACCGAGAATAAAGGCCTACAAAGCAAGGTCTTTCGCTTCCAATAACTACCTTCTTTTCCTTATTAATTTATATTATGGCAAGCATAAAATGCAAATGAACCACATCATTGATGGAGACACCGTGTCATCATTAATCTCCTTCAATTATTTGGCCATCTCACACCAGATGAACTCTTTGGGTCAGTGGATCATAGAGTTAGGTCGAGTGGGAGGATGCAAGTTCTAGACAAACCTGCTGTCACATTACATTTGCATCAGCTCCGATTCAAACCTTCCAACAATAAGTTGTATCGTCTAATCTGGAAACTGCAGGATAGGCAATCCATCAGCACCTGGTTTGGAAGCTCCTCAGATCTAGTCCTACAGTGGCCTGACTTCCTCTTCATCCTGGGTATCGTTTTATCTGCATTTATATGAACAGACAAACCAACCTCATTACAATGCAACGTGAGAGACGTAACCCCCCACCCCCAAAAAAAAATGAAAATGAAAATGAAAATGAAAAAAAAAAAAGCACAATGGAAAGAAGGGCAATTCGACTATTATTTCTATTAACATCACAAATCAACTAAGAACCATATAGTTTGGGTCAAGACATGCCAACAACACATTTACAAGATTGAAATCATCAACATCCATCACCACAGCAGTCACATTGTTACCCCAATGCTGATAAGGTTACTTCACTATATCGACAACCCATACCATTTCATTTTTCTGTAAGCTCACAGAATGAGATAATCATAGGCTGCTCTTTTGAGCATCATTTCAGATACTTTCTTCTTTTGTTTCTTCTCTCTCATTCTTTCAGAGAACCAAACATGGGGCTAGTAAGACCAATATATTTTCATAGGGTGTTTTGGTGACTATCGGGGTATGATCATTCCATCTTGCTTTATATAGACCACCAACTATTCTAAAAGCTTAAGTTGTTAGAGAAGGGATAACATTAATATTATATCTTCTAACATGCCCCTCCACATGTTGCCAAACTCTCCACCATTAGTGGGCCAACACATGCATCGCCTATGATTATCAGGATGGCTGATTATGTTTAAACCCAGAATCTTTTCGTACCATGTTATACCACCAACTATTGCAAAAGTTTAAGTTATTAGAGAGAGTCTAATATTAGAATTATATCCTCTAACATATAGCATACGAAACTCAACTTGGTTTTCTCGGATTTGGTTCAAAAATTTTTGCTGGAAAAAAAATGATGATGATACTGGGGAATACGAAACAAAAGAAATACCACAGTACACCAAGGACTACTATTTCAACATCTTTCACTTCTGCAAAAGAGCATGCTTTTAATTAAGGACATTGAAAAACTGAGAGTGGTTTATACTTTTGTTATCATCACTTTTCATTTTTTTGTTTTCACTTCATTAATGAAAAAAAATGAAAAATGTGAAAACAGGTAATGGAACCCTTTTCTTTGGATAGGTAATGGCCCCAAACGTTGGAAAATGTAGGAAACCATTTTAAAGCAATTAAATGAAAACAAGATCGTTTTAGGGACTTTTTTTTCAAGTAATAAAAAAAAATTCAGAAGTTCTTCACCAAATGTGTTTCTTACTTTCACTTTTTTGTCTTCCAAAATAAAAAATAGTTTTTAAAAACTGATGCCAAACAAGCCCTAACTGTTTTCCTATAAAGAACTAGGGAAACAAAAACACATGCAAGAATGCAAACAAAGCAATAGGGAACAAGAAGGACCCCACTAGCCATTCGTATTTGATCCAGGGAGGATATACCCCTCAAGTTCTAGGTACTTCTTCGATGAAGTAGATGATTTTCATTCAAAATTAAATGAGCCTTTCCATTACTTGGTCAGTTGAACGAACCGTTGGAACATCATTATGTCAAGAACATGAAGGGTGACAGATTTTTTTCCCCCAACATTTATAGGGAGTAGGATCCAAGATTCAAAAATGTGGTCCAATCCAAGTTTTGCTCCTAACCAAGTTATAAGTAATTTTCACACACACTCCCTGCAGGGAAAAATGTGCAAAATTGTCATTGATGAAAGTTTTCCCATGAATGTTGTTTCTAAATCTGGCATTAAGTGAATAAAACAGTGAGGTTGAACCACATCCACAACCACATGAGGTAATTTGAAAAAATAATTCTACTTTCTAGTCTCTGAAAGGTGTCTAGTGCCAATGAAAATAAGTGATTTATATTCTAAGAGTTTGGTGTGATGTCTTACCCGTAAATATTGGTCATGTCCTTGATCGTCCTTGGATGGATGATCATGGAGCGACTAAAGGGAAGGAAAATAGCTATCTTATTTAGTGTAATAGTAAATCTATTTTACTAAAGCCTACAAAACCAAAAGAAAAAGGTAGAGCAAACACCCAAATCCTCCTCTCAAGTGCCAATTAAGCAAGATCCCCCAATTTGTCCCTAAGTGAATCTGAGAAAGAAAATAGCAAAACTAGTCAAAAGAAAGATTTAACAGTGAAAGGAGTCCCTAATTGTCCATTTAAGAGATAGTTGTTCCAACATTTGAGGTAACTAACATATCAAAAGATTCTCAAGATGAGACATCAAAGGAACTACCTGATGAATTGCCTCCAAAGGGGGATGATCAGCGACATCCATTAATGGATGATCGGCATGTCGCTGATTTAGTCCCAAACTCTCAGTTGCTTAGCCTTCGTCATTGCCAAATGAATCATAAGGATTCAGTTGAGTTAACATGTCTAATAGATGGGGTTTCACCAAAAGATCCAAATTGTGATAGTCCACATGTCATTTGTGCTCCCTCGTATCTCAAAAACAGTTACTCTTTGAAAATGTGTGTTGATAGTAATGTCATTAATAAAACAAAAGTCACATGTAAAGTTTCTATCCCTAGTATACCTTTTCATGAGAGCATTCGCGTGCTCTTACCTCGTGAATCTAGTAGCTTTGGTCTTTCTCCTTGAGATTCTCCTCCATTAGTTGGCCTAGTTCCTTTACTAATGGAGATCCATTTGCATCTCCAATTTCTTTTGCTTAGCAATTTCATGATTTTCATGCTAATATGCGTTATGCGTTATAAAATTATTTTGGGTAATGAAAATTATAAGCATATTGTAACACCACATAACAAGACAAGAATTTAATAAGAGCACCCATGCCATAATCTAGTTCCCCAACATGTTCAAACCTCAGATCTTGTTTGTTTTATCTATATATTGGACCTTTATGCATGTTTGCTTGACTTATCATTAAATATAGGTACTAATTTGACCAACAAGCTCTAACTTGGTTGGTATCTCCACTACCTCCTCGTATGGGAGGTTGAGGGTTAAAATCCCCTTAACGGACAAAAAAGTTATGTGTATGTGATTTACCTATCAATACATACATACATACATACATACATACATACATATATATATATATATTTACATACGTACTAATTTGGATTTTTATGTGGAGAACATTTTCCTAACCGACGCATCTTTGAGCCTCTTCTGTTACTTACAGGTGTTTCGGACAATTGGTGTTGCGTCTTCCTTAACATCATTAGTTGTTTTGCCACCATCTTATTCACAGAAGCTTGCAAATTTTCTTGATCTTTTACAACATCGTCTTAACTCACCAGAGTCGGGTTCTTTTTAGCTAGAAAGAAATGATGGGGAACAAGAAGGACCCCACGGGCCATTCGTATTTGATTCGGGAGGATATTTTGTTTATGTATTTATTTTTTTGGGCTTATTTATTTTGAGACTTTTTATAATTTTAGGAGTTATTTTATCTTGGTAAGTCTATATAGAGTTTGCCTATTTATTGGGGTTGATGTTTTGGAGACAGACAACTTTTGATTATTGGATATTGAATTGGAACATTGAGATATTGAATTTGGTTCCCTCTCTTTCTCAATTTTTCTTCTCTTCTCAATTTTTTCTCTTATTGTCCTTCACCACAACGAGATAGGAGGAATGCGTGGCAAGGTATTTGTGTTACAAGATAATAAATGACCTAAGCTGATAATGTTGGTTTGTGAGATCAAGGTTATATAGTGATTGTTTTATTAGTTCAATGTTGAAAATTCTTGTTGATGAGAGGTTAAGTGAGGGAGTGGATTGTGCCTAAGTGGTAATTGCATGTAAGAGGACTGGGATTTCCGAACTAATATTGAGAGTGAAAGTTGCAACAATATAGAGAATGAGAGAGATAGGGCGGGCGCAAAAGGGTTGATATTGGCATGAGAAAGTAAATTGATAATTCTATACAGATGTACCTCTCATGCAAAGTATGAAGTATAAAGTTACAGGAGCAAGTCATTCCTATCTATAGTAGTCAGTGAACATGATTAGCACAAAGGCATATAAGTGTGCATGGGTTAAGCGATAAATATGGTGACGAACATCACATGTCCAAGAAGATACTAGAAGGATCTCTTTTTCTCTAGAAATACCAACATTTACACCTTTCCACTAAGTCTCGCACCAAGCAAGGGGGACATCCTTCTTTAAGGATCTCTTTTTCTCTAGAAATACATGGGTTATAGTTGGAAGTAGATCATTCTGGTTTTTATGTGTTGTGTTGGCAGTTATTTTCCTTGGTATTTAGTGGTGCTGTTGGGATATGACTAAGTCTTCTTTTTGGGCTTTGCGGCATGGATACCATCAAGGAGCTGTCTTAGGCTTCCTTTGGTGGTGTTTATGTTTGCCTCTTGCTGATTTCCTCTCGGTGATGGGAATCCTATTAAGTCTGTTCGGTTAGTAATAGAGTTATGCAGTGAAAGAATCCATGGGTGTTATAATATAGGTGATGGGAATCTTTAGCTGTTTTTTGGGTTTATGCTGGTGTGTGATTTTTTCCCCCTCGCTTGGTGCTGACCTTAGTTGGGATGAAGCTTGAGAGTCATGATGCCTTTTGCATATTCCTTCCTTTGTTGGTGATTGTGCATGTATTCCTTGTACATTCATTATCATTAATAAATTTCTTTTTCGCTGATAAAAAAAAAAAAGGGATCATAACACGACATAAGAGCCACACTATCACTACATGCCTGAGCTTAAGAATTAAGTGAATGCCTAAAGGCAAGTATACCGCAGGAGGCCAAGGGAAACATCAGTCAAACTAAGGAACCCAAGATGGGCTCAACTCAGGGAGGTATGACTTGAGGAAAGAAATTGGTTCGACCCTTTCAAAGGAGCTCACCTCAAGATGGCCTTGAGAGTGCTCCCCACCTAAGTTTGGAGCTAAGGCGCAATGTACGTTAACTTACACGAGGAATCAACATGATCAGCTCAATAATAAGACGTGTCACCACCTCATTGATCCACATGTCGATAGGTGAATCAATAAGATGACATCTATGTGGCAATAAGGTCCAATTCAGAACCAATAGGGAGATCAATATGTGGTTGACGCTCATGCCTAGTGAACCAAGTACACAATATTAGACATCATCGTGGCAGCATAAAGTCCTCTTAATTCTTAAAAATTACACAAATTCGTGGCGACTTACCCTACCCTAATCCCCCTCTCCCCTCCAATGCAATCAAAATCTAAGGAAATAGTGTCATTTCGATATCTAATTTAGAGAATTTTTAACCCTTTTGAGAGGTCACCTCTGGATCCATAATGGAATTTGCCTATTTCTATCATTTGGTTTAGACTGTCTCATTACGATTCTTTGATGAAGATCGTGCCAATAATAAAAGGGGTAGACTAGAAATTCCAGATGGATCTCGATTTGAACCTTGTCAAATGAAGTTTAGGTTTATATGAGTCTTACTTTGTGTTAGTTTTAGGTTACCACAATGTTAGGGTAATTTTGTTTATGTTTTGTTTATTTTTGGAGTTAATTTCTAGATTTGCAGAACATAGGCCTCACTGGTGTTCCATGGGCCTTATATGGGTCAAGTTATGTTATTAGGTTTTATATATAATCTTTTTTTAATAAGCAAATATGGAGTCTTTAGTATTCTAAAATAATCTTTAGCAATCAAACTTCACAAAATTTTCTATTTTAGAGTCTTGTGTAGATTGAGTTTGTGTGAACTTTGATCTTTAGCGTTCCAAGTATGGATGTGATTGGGGGTGTTCGGCAAAAGGCTGGCACAAAATTTTAAGCTCTCCTTAACAATTTTAGGGTCATGGAGGATAGGGAAGATAGGAGAATTTGGAAGCCGGACAAGAAGTCCTTTTCAGTCAGATCGTTTTACAAGAGCATGTTCAACTCAGACAATCCTCCTTTCCCTTGGAAAATAACTTGGCACTCAAAAGCCCCCCCAAAAGCTTCCCTTTTAGTCTGGGAAGCCTCTTGGAAGGCCATCTTAACCACGGAGAACTTGAAGAGAAGGGGCTTTCTTTTGGTGAGCAGATGCTACTTTTGCAAGAATAATGAAGAGAGTGTGGATCACGTTCTCATCCACTGTCATGATTCTTGGAGTTGCTGGAATCTTGTTTCAGATTTGTTTGGCCTTTCTTGGGTCATGCCGGGCTCATTCAAAGACCTTTTGCTGGCCTTGGAAGGGTGCAGGTTGCCTTTTGAGATAAAGAGGATTTGGAAACTGGCCCCCATTTGCCTCATGTGGTGCATTTGGACTGAAAGGAACAATAAGGTCTTTGAAGATCGGGAGCTCTCTATTCCTTTCTTTAAGGATGCCTTTTTGCGTTTACTATTTTTTTGGGCCAAAGAGGCTTTTCCTGTAAATGTCACTTTTTTTGTAGATTTTTTGGGATCTCTTATCCATATGTAACCTTTTGGAGTTTTTGCCCTTGTAGCCCTTTTTGGGCTCATTTATATGATACACAAGTCTTACTTATCAAAAAAAAAAAAGTTTGTGTGAACTTTATAGCAACTTATAAATATTTACATGAACTTCGTAGTTCCTACTAAATAAAAAATCTGAGTTTCTTAGAACTTTAAATTGTGTCTTAACTTAATTCTCACAAGGGTGAATCCTAAAAAATTCTGGATGAAATTCCTAGAAATTTTCTTTTTCTTTTCCTTCTTCCTCCTCCTCTCTTTAGTTACTATTCATAACCCCTATCCTATTTTGTTATCAAACCTTCTACCAACCTTTCCCCTACCTTTTGCCCTTTCATTTAATATAAAAATCCCTAAAATGCTTTTTATCTAGAGGTTTCAACACACTTTTAATAAATTTCATGCAAACTGTCACTTTTTAAAACGAAACCCTTTCCAACCCCTTTTCATCACTAAACCCTACAAGCTTATTCCTCAAATTAAAATCCTTACCTTTCATTAGCCTGACCCAACTACAAACCTAATTGTAGTCAACATTATTCCATTATGTAACTGAGTTTTGAACCCTCGGATTCTATTATACATCGATATATTGGTGCAATGGCTATTACAAAATGGTATCGACTGTTTGTGTAACAGTGTCAGCTGTTACGAACCAATACGTAGAAGTATTGGTAGGATACGTAACATTAATGATACATTTTCTCCGTTTCTCTCTTCCAAGAGCTAGAAAGTTAACAAACACAAGATTTCAAACTATGGATATGGTGAAACAAGTTTGTAAGTCCTAAAATTATATATGATTATTTAAGACCTTAGACCTAAAATAATTTTTTGTATCTAATTATATTTAGTAGATGTTGCTTAGAACTAATTGAATCTTAGTTTGATAAGATCATCAAGCTCCTTCTAACTATTTTTTATAAAAAAAAAATTAAGAATTATTTCTTTACTGTTTTTGCTTTTGTATTAATGTTTTTGCTCTAAAATCATATGGAAGGTAGCCTTGAGTTTTTTTTTTTTGGGTGATAGAAAATATGAGTATTGTAATATGAACTCCCAATTATCAATTTTTTTTATACATTTTTTGTTTACTTCTAACATTTTTTTTCTATTTATCTAAGTTATTTGTGTATTGGGCTTTAAACCCATTAGTCAACAATTAATATTCACTACTTATAGTGTATTCTTTGTGTTTTGCTATATTTTTAAATATTTGTTAAAGTTACTTGTAGTTTCATTGTTAATTATTACTTGTCTTAGTCAAAACAATATTCCTCATAATCAGATTGTACATTTTTCTTACTTTAATTTAAAACCTAATATATTAATATTTAATATATATATATATATATTAATGTATATATATATGTCGATATTATAGCATCATTCTGATTCATCCAATGATGCGTGACATTATTGTATTGGCATTTGTAGGGACAGGAAATTTGGTGGGCTATGCAAATGCAACATTGTGCTACATTAAAATGTAGTCCAAGAGGCCGCGCAACATTGGACCACATTAAAACTGTAGTCCAAAAGGCCATACAACATCCAACCACAAAAAAAAGGTCCAATAGGCCATACAATACAGGGCCCGTTGTAGAAGCCCATTAGCTAACCTTGCCATTTGAAACAAGATAAACTGGTGGAATAATTTCAGATCAAGATGAATATAGTCTCTATTTCCATCATAATCGAAATAAAGATAGACTTTATCTCTACAATAAAAGGGAGGTTGTGCAGAGATGGAGGATTCGAAGATTGGATTCAAAGAAAGATGACCGGAAAGATTTAGCAAAAAGAAGGCAACATACAAGGCTTTCCTTTATTTATCTTTTAATCAGTTAAGTTTGATCGAAAGGAAATGATATTGTTCAAGTAAAGGGTTCCAAACCCCTTCCTCGTTCACGAAATGCAATTGTAAAAATGAAAGGAATTAAATCCCATTGATTAATGAAATCAAATTTTGTTGGATACTATTTTGCTTCATTTATTTTATTCTAATTTTTATTTATTTTGAGAATTGGTGGTTTTCACAGCTATGTAATTAACA
This sequence comes from Nyssa sinensis, assembly GCA_008638375.1. Lineage (NCBI taxonomy): Eukaryota > Viridiplantae > Streptophyta > Magnoliopsida > Cornales > Nyssaceae > Nyssa > Nyssa sinensis. Next base: position 58,107,963 of record CM018031.1, on the reverse strand, counting down.
ATTTGACATCTCTCATATTAGAGGTAAAGGATTCACAATCATTAAAATCTTCTTTGTTTTAAATCGATAATTTGCTTATTGCAAATTCCACAGGGTTTATAGACCTATGTGAAATTTGTGTCAAAGAATTTCTGGTACGCCCATTGGGACCTACCTCTCCTCCCATCCCTCAAAAAAGTAGCCTTTGTTAAAATAAAAAGGAAATTTTTTGACTGGTTACTTACATTTTGTTTTAGGGAATGATGATATTATAATTGAGCGACCGAAGTACACACTCATCATTTAGAGGTCACTATCTCCTCTAGAAAGACCAAAATCATGGAAGGACGTGCTTCTCATGCCAGCAGACACTTCATGAAGGGCTCTAGTCCCAGCAAAGGGTGCCAAGTTGTTTTTTCAATATGCTCTTGCTTCCAAGGGGTTAGAGGACACAAAGTGGTCCTTGTTGTCCTGCAAGGAGGCCAAGTTGTTTCGATTACTCACAGGGGCTCGGGGACCCAAAGGGTTCCAACTGTGCCCTCATGAGACCCATCCTAAACCTACTTCCTGAAGGGCTATGGGGGTGTCTGATGGCCCCAGTTGTCCTTCAACAAACTCTTACTCATCCCTCCCAAGGGGCTCTGGGACCCCGCACGGTCCTTGTTGTCTTGCAAGGAACCCGCCACACTCCTTAACTCCCAAGGGCCTTGGGCCCAAAAAGGCTCCAACTATCTGACAGGTTCATCCTGCCCCTGGTTACTCAAAGGACTTTAGGGCCACCAAAATATCCCAACCATCCAGCAAAGGATTCGTCCCACACAAGGGACTCTGGGGCAGTCAACGGGTCCCAACTCTCTCTCAAAAAAACTCCGCAATCCCTCACAGGTCTTTTGGAAGCTCAAGGGCTCCAACTGTCCAATGAGAGACTAGAAATTGATGCCTTCAATCTACAAAACGTTGAAGGCCTAAAGAAGAATGCTCAGATCTTCATAAATCTACCAAAAAGTTGGCAACGAGGGAAAGATTTATTGCTGTCAAAAAATTTGTACAAACAACCAAGGACGTTAACTCAGGAAGCTGCAACAATTGCTACAGCTCGGGTCACCATGCGAGCTAGTGAAGCTATCAAATTCACGGGAACAACACAAAATGTTGAATTTGCTAAGTCAGCGGTTTCTGCAAGAAGAATTTCATGAAATGTTCGTCCTCTGACTTTATCTCATACACCAAGGTTTGAACCAAAAGTATTGGTGAAAGCAAAACACCCGGCAAATTTCAACTAGTCAAGATCAAGTACATGTTACTTGGCCTATCGACCCACAAATGCACACACAAGGAATTTTTATTTTTACTGTCTATAAAGGAGATGCATGCACAACATGCTTGAGAAGGAAAACAGAAGGAGAAAAGAAGAGAAAGAAGAAGAAGAAAATGAGAGGAAGAAGGGCAGTCAAAGAGAAGGTAAGTTTGATTTTTCTTGTGTAAAATAATTTTTGGATTTTAATTTAACTTGCTTAGAGCTTGAAAATAGTTATAGAATTTAAATCTAGAAGGAAAAGGATGAATTTAGGAACAAACTACAAGCAAAATGATGAAGAAATGAGGGAGAAAGAAGGGTAATCGGAAAACTGGGATTTGTGGTTTTTGGGGCTATTTACTAAGTTTTGAAGGTCAAAAACGTTGTCTAAGTGTTTAAAAATTGTTTGGGATAGTTTAGAATGAAAAGGGGGTTCAAAACAGTGAAGAAAATAGGGTTTTAAAATCTGAAAAATTGTAAATTCCGGTCACTGGCGCCGGAGAGGGTGACTGGAGGATCGCCGAAAAGTCGTGAGGGAGATGACACTATGCGGGTTGGGTTAGGTTCGGGTCGGGTCGGATCCAAGTTCAGGTCGGGACCCGACCCACTGCATATCTGAGTTCCAAAATGGCACAGTTTTAGGATTTTTGAATTTATTTTGGGGGGCATTTGGTTACAGGATTTGTAAAATTAAATCTAAACATCTATTTGAATAAGGATATCCTATTCTGGTTTAAGGCGCCCTATCCACTGTTTGGTTATGCTTTAATTAGGAGAAAAAAAAAAAGAAAGGAAGAAGGAATGTTGCAGGTCAATGGGATTCGATCCCCTGACGCGCGCGTAAGCCAAGGATCCTAAGCCAACCAAGGTTACCACCGTGCCACTGAGGCACGTGTGGTCAAGTATTGACCTAACTAATATATTCAAACAAACATCATTTAAGGGCACCAACCATGCAGAATGGGAGGCCCTCTATCTATCAACTCCATCCAGTGGCATTTTAGAAGAAAAACATCCAATTCAACAAAGACAATTGGACAAGGTCCTCCTATCAGCTGGAAAAAATTCCCAAGACATGGCTCCTCAAGGTCGTGTACAGCCCACCCAAGTTGTCATTGACCCAAAATGATCGGGGCCATACCGAACTATGGAGGCATTTCCCGTAATTACTGTTAGAGCGAATCCAACAACACCACCTTCAAGATCCTCAAATTCCAGGAAGAAGAAACAAAGAAAGAATAAAGTCATGACTAAAGGATCGATAGCTGTAAATGTCACAGTAAGTTATCGAGAAGGCCTTCAGAAATGAAGAAGAACAAGCTGAGCAAGTCTCTTATCTTTATATCAAGGGCTCAGAAGCAAATTTAAGTACGGGTATAAACATTAGTGTCGAGGGAAAATTCCCCAATCGTAGAAATTGTAGGTGGACAATTTGCTAGCCTCATGCAGTCAGATAAGTTGGTGGGCTTGGAACAAGTGACTGTAAAAGCCGCTCAGTGACAAAGTGCCCCACCAAGTCTAACAACCAAGACAAGGACCGATTACAAGTCCATGAGCAGAAAAATGAACAATAAGGAAACTGTGAGTGAAGTTAAACAACACAAGGTTGCGAGTTTTGATGAAGGCCACAAAAATGAAAAAAATAAGTCTTCTAAGAGTTCCTCACCTTCATCAGCAACAACCTTAAATGTTGAGGAAGATGCTCTAGAAAATGTAGTTGTAGCCCCTAGCACTAATGTTAATGCATATACTTAACTTGCAGCTGAATCCCATGATATAAAGCTAGGAGACAAGATTGTTTGTCGTTCTTCATTTCCTAAGGCCTTCTCAATAGCTCCTATGACATTTGCAGCTACTGATTTTTCAGTCGTAACTTTATAAGCATAGGGCTTGCCTACCTATGCGCAACTACATCAAATTAACTAAATGATTTCCCTCCTATTCTTCTTTCTCGCTTACCCTACATTCCTTTAGTAAAGTTTCCCTTCTTTGGAAGGAACCCATTGCAAGTTATAACATTAAGGAAGAGCCTTTCAACATGATATGAAAATCAAGGCAATCACAGTAAACAGAGTTTCATGCACACTTTCACTCATATGAACACAACAATTAGGGTTGTGGTATCACTATCTAATCAAGATTCCACACTCGAATGGAATTTGGTGCCTAGGACACGCAACTTAATATTTCCTTGACTCTAATATACCATTCACACAATTATCCATAGATAGTATCTCACAAACTGTGATATGTATCTTACAATGCGTTTTGATAAGGGCACAAAATGATACATATCTTGTAGTTGCATCTTTTTGCACTATATCGCATGATACACGATTTATGAAGCACGGACTACTTTACTTTGGCTCACGTAGTCTGTGTCAGACACCGACACTTTTCAAACACTTTCCGGACACGTGTCGGACACTCGAAAAAAGAGTCAATTTTTATTTTTTTTGAATTTTGAAACACGTTTTCTTTTTTCCTTTTTCTTCTTTTGTTTGGGATTATTTCGTCTTTTTCTCCTCTTCTCCTTACTTCTTTTTTGGTTATATATTTTGGAACTTGAATCATAGATGTTGATGATTAAATGTCTTGAATTGTTCTTTAATAGCTTTGTTATTTTAATATCTTAATAATATTTTTATGATTTGTATATTTCTATGCCAATTTTAATTGAAATTATGGTAGCTTTTTATTATATGGTCATATAAAAAATATAAAAAACTTACTATATATATATTCAACGTATACGTGTCCTATTTTTTTAAGAAATGACATGAGTGCGTATTCGTGTCGTGTCATATCCGTGCTTCTTAGTACACGATACATATCTTACGATACGTTTCAATACACACAATACATACACGACACACAATCAAGCTAATGACATCGTTTTTGTCTCTTTTTTATTAGTTTTGTTATACATATGGAAACCTTCTCTCTTTTTTTTTTTTTTTCATTTTATATGCCTCTTTGTAATGCCTAGACAATTTTCTTCAAATAAAAAAAAGTAAAGCAAGTAATTTTAGAATATGAAGATGAGGATGAAGAATGAGGGCATACAAGAAGTTAAAGAAAAAAAGAAAGTGAAGAATTATTGATAGATATCAATACCATTGAAATTGGAGATTGAGATGAAAATAGGAATGGATTATAAAAATGAATTATTTTAAATTTTGCCTTTAAATGTTGATATTGATGAATTATGTTGGAAACTTAGATTATTAAATATTGGTTTGCAACTTGTAGTATTTATAAATCTTGATTCTTGTATTTTATGGAATTTAAGTTGATTTTTTTTATAAGTTGAAATGTTATTCATATCATTTTAAACACTGTATCTATAACACTATACATATATATATATATTTAATTATTTAAAAATTGAGGTATATTACAATGCACGATATGTTACGATACACGATTCCAATGTTTTTGAAAAACAATACATGTTACGATACATGTTTTGAGAACTCTGCAATAATCCATCTCAAGGTAGCACGTGTTTCAAACATCACACAAAATGATATAACACTAGGTACACAAAAAAAAAGTTCATCACACATCAACATCCATTTTTATGGTAGCAAGAGAAAGAATCCTTTATTTTAGGGGTCTGCTCAAGTAAATACTAGCCATGCATCACCTACTCAACTAAAGAATAATCGAATATATAGCCCTGATTAAATACAGTTGAAGAACTAGTATAGTGGAGGAAGGAAGGAAAGAAAACCTAGCTAATAACAAAATAAGTTAGACAAGTACCACATTTCATCCTCAAATGTAAGTTTGGATAACCAGGTCCTCACCACCCTGCTTGAGAGAGTCTTGCCCTTACCATTAAAAAATTTCACATTTCATATCTTTACAGGCCCTCTTATGCTTGCATTGTACTTAACTACACACAAAGAAACCAGGCAACTTCAAATGTTGCTTTTATCTGCATCTGGAATAGAATTATAAGCTCAATATTTGGACTCTTTCAGTTAAGAAGATTGTCTAGCTACAAACTGGAGAACATCTCAAGAAATGAATCTCTAATAATAATGAGACCACCAGTTTGAACTTTTAGAACGATGCAGCCTATGGAATTTAGAAACTTATTTTCTATCCACTAAAACCATTCGACTGGCAACAAACATTACAGTGAAAATAGACTACTAAACTCAAGTATACCTATCACAAGAAATCCTAAACTGAAGTAGACTAAGCAAGGTGAAAACATAGTTCCTGGCATAAACTTGAAATGTTAAAATAATATGATAGCTAATTTCCAAACTAAAATCATAACTCTTCCTCTGTTGTGGTAAGTGTCGTATACATACCTCATTCCTAGCTTGGAAAAAGGAAAAGGGTTGCAATAGGTTGTTGATAGCCAACATCCATTCAGACCTCTTAATCTTATGAACGTAAATCATGGAAATAATGGTTCCCAAATAGTTGGGACAAGGTCATTTATCCAAATTAGAAACATACGGATAATAATACAGACAAATCATGAACCAATCAACAAAAAAAAAGAAGACAGACAAATCATGAAAAAAAAATCATAAGATTATGCTTGTAACTGCTAAAATAAGATTTTTCATGAGATTACAATATTAAAGAATTTATTTGCATCTTTCCATTCAGAGCACAAAACTAGATCACATGTTGCAATTGAAAGAACTTCATTGCTTCGTACCTGAAACAATTTCTTTCATTTGAAGTTCCATATTTGTCTTCAAGTTCATATATAAGCTTCCTGTAAGTATGTCCATCTAGAAGGTCCTTCTCTTGCAACTCCTTCAACAACCTCATGGCCTCTCCAACCCTGCGTTGCCGACAAATCTCGTCCAGGAGTGTCCTGTATGTAATGAAATCAGTTGACCTGTGCTTTTCAGTCATCTCCCACAAAAAACTTACTGCCTCATCAACTTCTCCGCCAAGAGCCAAAGAATTCGCAAGTGAGTTGTATGTTTTACTACTTGGGACAAACCCTTTTCTCTTCATTTCATTGCATAATTCCCTAGCATTATTCGTTCGTTCTTGAGAACATAATCCATGGATCAAGTAATCATACGAATGCGAGTTGGGCAGGCATTTATAGACAACACCCATCTGATGGAATATTCTGAGGGCATCATTGACATGAAGAGAAAGGACATATCCTTTTATCATAGAATTCAACGAGAAAATATCAGGCTCGACCCCATCACTCACCATCTGCTTGAAGAGGCACCTAATGGTCTCCATATACATGTGGTTTATGTAATGAATTGCTTCCCCTACTTAGAAACGCAGCAAACAGAAGATTGTATGTTCTAATTGAAGGCCTACAATCAACTTTCTTGCTATTTCTCATGTGTTTATATATACTGACAGCTCTAGTCAATTTCCGAGCTTCTGTAAAGAAGTAAATCATCGTGTTGTATAGAGCCTCAGAACCAATATAAGGAATAGCAAGTACCTGGTTAACAACATCATCCATTTCTTGGTACATTTTTGCAGCGCCAAGCTTTTTAATTGTGATGTGATATGTGGAGACGTCATGCCTGAACCTGGGCTGTTGCGATGCCCAATTAAATAACTCCAAACATACCAGAGGATCTTCTTCAAGAGTTATGACATTGCATAGTTCTTCAGGAGTGAATCTGGGCAGGAGTTGGGACAGAGCACGCTGAAATTGAGCTTCATCAAGAGAAGGTTCGGCAGCAGCTTTAGATCTCTTTCGGATTCTCCTTCTCAATGATCTTGATGGGGGGTTGTTCGGGTATGAAGAATAGAACGATACAAGTGTAAATCTGTACAGAAATGCATTTGAAGGGTTCTTGGGGGAAGGGTGTATAGAATTCAACTGTATTGATTATGAAGTAATTGGGACGAAAGGTTAAATGTGAATAATTAGTGACTGTTTTCGAGTAAGGAAGACAGCCGCGAGACGGTTTTATAGAGAGAAGCTGACATATAGAGCTTCTACTGAAGTGAAAGTATTGCATATGATTTCCACGAACTAATAACATATTCATCAGACCCAGAAAGAAATCAATACATCGAATCAGATCAAATTAAACAAAATTAAAACAATGCCATTTACCATTGCAATTCATAATAGCATCGTCTAAAACTGGCCAAATTCGCATCGGATTTCAGATTGTAAATCGAAGTTAAGATTCACTAGTCTTCATATATATGGATAAAATCTAAGTGGAAAAGAAACAAAACAATTTCAAATAATGCATCTGGCGATCAAACTGCATAAACTGACAGGAGACGAGAGACCCGGTTGACTGGAACCTGATAGTAACGTACAGCGGTACCTAGGGCTAGCTATGCGGTGGTTTTGCGCCACGGGGTCCGAGAAGATGAAGACGGGTTAGCAAGAGCTTAGTGGGGTTCTGTGGTGGCCCAAACCCATGTTTTCAGGCCGCTCTATCGACTAGCCTACTAGCGGTGTCGATTTTTCAGAAAATTACCTCCGGTTACGGAAAAATTATCATGCAAGACTGTAAAAGTTGAAATTAAAGAAATAATTTGTCCACAAAATAAGAAAAATAAAGGTTTTTGTAAGAAATTATTACACGATAAGATAATATGATAGTTTTACAAAATAATTTTTTCACAACAAAAAATTAACAAATTTTAAATAATTGTAAATAAATTTATATTTTAAATAAGCCAATAATTTTAATACAATTAATAAATAAATCATATTTAAATTTTAATCACGTCTATCATCTTAACACAACATAACAAATTTAATAAAATAATAAATTATGAGTCAAAGAAATACATACCTATCTAAATTTAAAGAGAAAAAATTACTTATAAAGTAATATTCATTATATTTTTTTTCACGTCATAAGACCCTCAAATTGGAAGATAACTCTACAAGGATAAAGTAATTTTTTACTTAAAATTTAAAAATTAAAATAAACGAACTAATCGTATCTATTTATGTAACTCATTTAATAAATAAGTTGTATTTGAATTAAAAAAAAAATTAACATGATTAACTAATCATGTCATATTTAAATTGTTGTCAAATATTTTTGAATCTATATATCATGACACGACACAGACACAACATAACACGACACATTAAAATAAGTTTATATTCATGAAAAAATCAAGATTTTATTTAATATGATAAAATCTTTTTTTTCTACAGATGCAATTCAGGTTTGAAATTCTGTACATGCACCCAAAAAAAATAATAATAATAAAGTGAAAGTTAGAGAGAGATGCATTATAGATATGCGTCGATACATGTACATGTATATATATATATATATCTAGAGAGAGAGAGAGAGCATTATAAAATTAAAATTGATATATATATATATATATATATATATCTCGAGAGAGAGAGGGGGAGAGAGAGAAAGAGAGAGCATTATAAAATTAAAATTGGTTCAATTTTTGAGCATCCGATTGTTGGAGTTCTATTGAAATTGAATGATTTTAAATATTATTATTGGATGAAAAGTCCACACATTGCTTTCTTGTTTGCAACGAGGTCTTGTGAAGTATTGTGAAAAATACAAAATGATTCATGCCTAATTTTAATTAATTAAAATATTAATTTAATTAATAATACAAAATTAATAATCTTATTTAAATTTAAGATAAACAACTATTATCTAAGAAATTCGATTGTTAAATTATTAAAATCTCAAGTTCACACATATATCAACTTTAATGATAATCAAACATGTAATCAAAATAAATACGAGACACGAAAATTTAATGTGGAAAATCATCATAGGGAATAAAATTTACTAGTTACAAAAAATTCATTAATTAATAATGAACACAATATAAATTTACAAAGATATATCACAAACAACTAACTTGTCACAAACCAATAGATTATTGCTAGTCTACTTGAATATTTTTGTTATCTTCTACTTTTTTATTATCCGTTTACAGTCACAATATCATTCATAATTTGCAAATTCACCACTATAACAATGTGAAATTTCTATGTAATAGAAGTATATGTCTAACTTACTATATGAACTTGTGTCTACTGTCTATCACTATGTATATAGACTTCAAATACAATATATTAAAACCTTGCAGAACAATTGACTACATAAATAAAAGCTTAAGTAAAAATCTCTTAAAGTATTTCCCTATTTGTAATAAAATAATGAAAAATCTTAAACCAATGCAAAATAGGACGTTACGACCAATCATGACGCTCAAAACATAGCATGCATTGGAAAGAGAAAGGGAGTTGCATTCGAACGTAGCCTGGCTCCGTTAGAATGAACGAGCCACTAGAAAAATTCTTCGAATTTACAACACAATTTTAACGATTTTTTTCAAAAACCAATTAAAAACACATAACTAAGTTTAGGAACATAATTTTTAACGATTTTTATAAATAGACTTAGTCTATAGTCTAAACAAAACCATATTGAAGCTCATTTTAACTATTATAAAATTTATATCTAAACTTAAACTTAATTCTAATATCAAGTGCCTAAGTATAATGCATGATATGAATGACAACATAGTATGAATTACACACTTCTTCATACTTGTTTATACTTATGAGGTTTCTTAAGTCTTTACTTTAAGACTAACAAAAATTTATATGACTCAATAATTACTTGCCTGAAGAATTACATATTTTGAAAAAAAAATTGCCAACACAAAATTATATACTTTTTTTCTAACAGCTCTCACTTTGTAGACGAAAAACTAACAATTTTATTTTGATCTTAATTTCAAAGGGGCTAAATATCAATTCTTAAATTATAAGGAGTTATGTGAACATGTGTTAATCACATGATGGTTATGAGTAATTTATCCTTATTTCTTATATTTAATTCTTTATTTAGTTCTATTTTTATTTTACCTCGTATAAGTGTTACATATATAATAGTAACAAATTTCTGTTTAATCTCTTTGTATATTTTTTTAGTGACGAAGTACATGGTGGCTTGCATATCGAGTGAGAAAATCTCCCTTGCCCCATTCTATAGTTATTTTGTACAAATTTAGCTTATAATGAGGGTGGTGACGTCCTTATACTTGTGAGAAATTAAACTTAAAATGTTTGAATTTATGACAGTTATTCCTTGACATTAAACCACCTAGGTGACAGTTCTATGTTTATTTGTTACATTAAGATTCCACACCATAAAGTATAGTAGGGATTTTCCTTTCCCTTGGTAGCTTTTTTTAGCTTCAGTTTTCTCGAATATTAGGAGGCATTGTAATGGTTTATTTGTCTTGATTTGATTTTGTTGTGCTTGGTTCTTTTTCTCTAGCTATGAAAAATAATGGTAATATCCAGTGATATATGTGTTAGGAATATAATCACCTAATCAGGATCGGTGAGATATGAAAATAAACAAAAAAACAAATCTAAAATCACACTTACACACAAAAATACAAAGATTTACGTGGTTCGCCCCAAAATAAGGCTGCGTCCATAACTGCTACAGTTTCACTATGATTTGAAAGAGTTATAATGAGATACGACTCTTCAACTATAAATACATATAATTAGGGCAACAGAGAAATAATGTGAAATACCAAAAATACCCTAAAAAAAAAAATTTTGACCAACTCTTCTAGAAAACTCTTCGACCAAGTCATCTCTTTACCAGTTTTAGTAATAGCAATATACTCAGCTTCTGTTGTAGCGAGAGTTACAATCTTCTGCAACTGAGAAACCCAACCAACTGCTGTACCACCCAATGTGTAAACATTACCAATAGTGCTTCTTCTATTATCCACATCACTAGCTAAATCTGCATCAACATAACTATATAATATCATATTTGTCCGTCTGAAACAAAGTGTCACCTCTGTAATACCACTCAAGTATCTAAGGATCCACTTTATTGCCTCCCAATGCTGCTTGCCTGGATTACTCATGTACCTGCTCACGACCCCTACTGCATGTGTTATGTCTGGCCTAGTACAAACCATGGCATACATAAGGCTACCGATAACTAAAGCATATGAAATGCACTCCCTATATGTCTGTTCCTGTTCGGTCTTTGGTGACTGCCCCTTGGTAAGTTTGAAGTGAATGACAAGTGGGGCGCTCACCAGTTTTGCTCCATCTAAGCTAAACCTGTTTGGAATCTTCTTAACATATTTAGCTTGTGATAACTTCAAAATACCATTCACCCTATCTCAATGAATCCTCGTACCAAGAATTTGATTAACAGCTCCAAGATCTTTCATTGCAAATTGATTGGACAACAACTTCTTTAACTTATTTATCTTTTGAATGCTAGAACTTGTAATTAGCATATCATCAACATAAAAAAGTAAAATAATATAACTGTTGTCAAACCTTTTGAAATAATAGCAGTGATCTACCTGGCATCTTGTGAAATCGCTACTACACATAAAACCATCAAACTTCTTGTACCATTGCCTTAGAGCCTGTTTCAAACCATGCAAGCTCTTCTTAAGTCGGCACACCAAATCCTCTTTGCTTCGTGCTATGACATCATGTAGTTGCTTCATGTAAATATCATTTTCCAAATCACCATGGAGGAAAGTTGTCTTCACATCCATTTGCTTAAGATGCAAATCCTTAGTAGCCACAATTCCCAACACAAGTCTGATTGTTGTCAACTTCATAACTGGAGAGAAAATTTCAGTGTAGTCGACACCTTCCTTTTGTTGAAACCTTTCACAACCAGTCTAGCCTTGAACCGCTTACTCCCATCATGTGCCTCTTTGACCCTGTAAACACATTTGTTATGCAAAACTTTCTTGTCCTTTGGTAGTTTATTCATCTCTTATGTTTGATTTCTCATGAGAGAATCCATCTCATCCTACATAACTGACTCCCACTTAGTTGAATCATCAACCAACAAAACCTCATCATAACACTCTGGCTCACCACCGTCAAATAACAATAAATAGTATAATGAAGGAGATTAACGTTGTGTATGCCTAGACTCTCTAGTGGACCTTCTTGGTGGAATAAGAATACGTGGTTCCACTTGAGGCATAATATTTTTAGGATTATCCTGAACCTTATTATTCATATCACTTTCAGTGATTTCTTCTGACTCAAAAGTTGTTCACAACTATTAGATTCCACAATAGACTTATCCTTATACATTAATTTCTCATTAAATATGACATATCTACTTTTGATTATTTCTTATTTTTCATTATCCCAAAAACGATAACCAAATTCATCATTGCCACACCCAATAAAAGTACATTTAGAAAATTTAGGATCAAGCTTGTTTCTATGAGTAGAATCTATATACACATATAAGACGCAACCAAAAACTTTCAAGTGTGAAAGATTTACCTCATTTCTGTTCCAGATTTCCTCTAGAAATTTTCATTCAAAGGAACAGATGGACCATAATATATCAAATATGCTGCAGTGTTGACTGCATCTGCCCAGAACATCTTTGGCAATTTAGCGTGTATCATCATTGCTCTAGCACGTTCATTTAAAATTTTGTTCATGCGTTCTGCAACGCCATTTTACTTGGGTGTTTTTCGAACTGTCTTTTGCATTTTTATCTCATTATCTGCATAAAACCTTTTGAACTCATTGTCTCCATACTCCCCTCCATTGTCTGATCTCAAACACATGATTTTCAAATCTGTTTCATGCTCCATCGAGGTTTTCCACTTTTTAAAGGCAGCAAAAATATCAGATTTATTCTTCAGAAAATAAACCCATACCTTTCTAGTCAAATCATCCAAAAAAGCGACATAATAATATGATCCCCCGAGAAATGCAATTGGAGAAGGCCCCTCATATATCAATATGATCCCCCGAGAAATGCAATTGGAGAAGGCCCCTCATATATCAATATGAATCAACTCCAATTTTTCTGTCTTCAATTTCTAGCCATCCTTTGAAAAATTGACCCTCTTTTGATTTCCAAATATACAATCTTCACACAAATCAAGATCAATTGATTTCAAACCTGACAGTTTCCCTTTTGACAGAAGTACCTTCATCCATTTCTCGCTCATATGCCTAAGCTTACGGTGCCACAAGGATGAATCTTCATTTTCATTAGCAACTACTACTGTGTTTTTGTTGTTTGTTGTCACACAAAGAGTGTCAGTCTTCATACCATGAGCAACAACCATAGCTCATTTGGAGATTTTTCACAGCCCGCCTATGAAGGCTACTACATGACCTTTATCATCAAACTGTCCCACAAAAGTCAAATTCCTTTACAATCCAGGCACATGTCTAACATTCTGCATCTTTCATATAGACTTGTTTGGCAGCCTCATTTTCATATCCCTTTACCAACTATATTCAAAAGTTCATCATCAGCCAAATAAACCCCTCCGAAATCACCACTTATATAGTTTTCAATGATTTCTCTATATGAAATGAATGGAAAGATGCCCTAGAATCTAAAATTCAATACTCAAGAGGACTGTCAACGCTCAAGATCAAGGCATCACAAATATCTTCTATTGCAAGCATTCACAGATTTCTTATTTTGATCATCTTGTTTATTTTTTGGTGCCAAACAATCTACCTTCAAGTGCCCTTTTTGTCCACAGTTCCAGCAACTTTGTCCATCTCCTGATCCCTCTCTGGATCTTGACTTGCTTTTGTTCTTAGATGCTGATCTATTATGATTTGAATTTTTATTAACTGATCTTTCTCTAACTTCTGTATTCAGAGCAGACCTTAATGTTTCTGCTAATTTCATTATGCGAATTTCTTCACTCAAAATTAGGTCACGAACATCATTATAATTCAGTTTCGATTTACCTGAAGAGTTGTTCATTGTCATCACAGTACCATTCCGGCTTTTGGCAAACTAGATAGAAGAATAAAAGCCCTAACCTCGTCATCAAACTCAATCTTTATATAACTCAATTGAATTGTCATTGTATTGAACACATTTACATGATCTGCTACAAACCCACCTTTTGCCATCTTAAGATTAAATAGCTTACGCATAAGATATACCTTATTTGAGGCAGACGGTTTTTCATACATGTTCGCAAGAGCTTTCATTAGACCTGCTGTTGTCGTTTCTTTCGTGATGCTGAATGCAACGTTACGAGCCAACGTTAAACGAATAACTCCCAACACTTGTCTGTCAAAGAGTTTCCACTTTACGTCTTTCATCTCTTCTGGTTTTTGTTCTACAAAAGGCTGATACAGCTTCTTCTGAAACAGATAATCTTCAATCTGCATCTTTTAGAACCCAAGATTTGTGCCATTGAATTTATTGATTCTTACTTTTCCTTCGTTTGCAGTCATCGTTTCCACTCAAATTTAATGCTCTTATACCAGTTGTTAGGAATATAATCGCTTAACTAGGATCGGTGAAATACAAAAGCAAATAAGAAAACGAATCTAAAATCACACGCACACATAAGAACACAAATATTTACGTGGTTCACTCCAAAATAGGGTCATGTCTACAGCTGCTGCGAGATGATTTGAAAAAGTTACAATGAAATGCGGCTCCTAAACTAAGAAATAATGTGAAATACTAAAAATACCCTAAAAAAAATTTAGAGTTGGGACTAATATACAATACTTATCAGAATCCACACTACCTAACAATATGTTCCTTTTAATGAGAAAATTTGGGTAAATTATACTTGTCTTGCCTCTAATCTTTGACAATTGCAAAAATATCTATATAGTTTATGAAATTACACTATCCCCATATCAGTTAATGTGGTTAACGATGTTTAACAGAAATAGTTTATTTACAAATTTATCCTCTAATTTCAGTAACAATTTTTTAGTAAAAAATTTAACACTATATCTTTCGTCTTTACTTTTATCTCTCTAATACACATTTACAAATTACAATATGCCAAATATAGATGTGGCTTGAAGCTCTCATCAGCCTTCTCCACCAACTACATCAAGCCCCTCCGTCCACTCTGACAACGTTAAGCCTTTCTCCACCTCCTACTTCAATGACGACGATCTCACATAGAGGCCAACTGATCGATGGTGTGTGTGTCTTTCTATACATATTAATATGGGTCTATTGTAAAACATAAAATAGAGAACTGTAGAGAGATGAAAAAATAGAGTAGAGAGTAAGGGGAGGCGGTTGTCGAAGGTGATCAATGTCGAGCTTGCTGGAGACGACGATGATGAAGCCCATAAGAAATTCCAAGATTGTATAATGGGTAAACTACTCAATTTCTTCTCTTCATTCTCAATCTTTCTCTATTGAAATCTCTCAAATGATTTCATATATATTTGTTGATCTCTTCAAAGACCTATGTGACGACAACAACTGAACAGTGAAGAAGCTTTCTTGATGTGGAGTTCATCAATTTCGAATTGGTGTCTTTAGTGTTATATAGGTTGAATTAGGGTTTGAAGGTCAATTATCTTTGCTTGTCGATTTTTTTTAGTAGCAGTTAGGGTTTCACCCATAATGTGAATATCAATGAATCTTCTATTATTCTTAAAAAATGGGATTTACATTGATAAATGGTTGAATGAATCTTTTCTTTGAAATCCCGAAAAAATGGTGGTAAGTTTTATATGGCTCTTAAGTTGGATATGAGTAAGGCTTATGATCGTGTGGAGTGAAATTTTTTGGCAGACATGATGCGTAAGCTGGGATTTCCTGATAGATGGATTTAGTGGATTATGGAATGTGTCACTATAGTCTCTTATTCAGTTCTTATTAATGAGAAGATGAAAGGAAATAGCATTCCTAGTAGAGGTCTTCGTTAAGGCGATGCCCTATCACCCTTTCTATATTTGATATGTGCAAAAGGGCTTTCCTGTTTACTTCGGGCTGCTGAGTCTCGCAATGAAATACAGGGTGTGCATATTAGTCAATATGGTCCTTCTACCTCTCATCTTCAATTTGTTGATGACTCACTTCTATTCTGCCAGGTGTCATAGGGTCAAATTCTGAACCAAATTTTTTCGCATGTGCGACATCAAGACCCCTGCTTTGATAAGCCAACCACGTAACCCAAAGAAAGGTTGAATCCCTAGAATAGGATTCCAACACAGTAGGGTCTGCACAATTCAATGAAAACAGGATCTAAGGCACATGCACACGTAAGAACACAGTCATTATAGGGAAAGACACCCAACCTTTTTATTCACTATACTCAAATATTGAATACAAAGGACACTCGACCAAGGTTACAAAACAGACTCTCTCCCACAGATTCGTCTTCTCCACACACACTTGTGTTTACACCTCTGTATATATTTCTGTGTTTTTCCCTTTCGCAACCCTAGCATGCATATATAGGCAGCCATGCACAACTGCTTGGCAGTTGACACCCCCAATTGCCAAAGGGCTTGTTGGCACCAACCAGCCACTGCCACATGCTCTGCAATACATACACACGCACATATATATTGAGAGAATGTTATAACCGCCTATGTGTGTGTGTGACACACATATGACCTGCAGTTACACCCCAACTGCTAGGGTTTTGTCACAGTCTGCCACCTGTGACTTGCAGTTGACACCCCTAATTGCTAGGGCCGTTTGAAACCACCGATTTGCGCCACATATATGCAACCAGTTCATCTTACTACTGCACTCAATGCTAGCCCTTAGATCAATGCGCTAGCACAGCATGGCAGTTCCCTTGTCTGCCCTTAGCCAGCCTTGTCTTGTGCCAGTTTAGCAACTGCCCCGCAACTGCCTTGTCTTTGCTACAACCCCACCTGTGTGTCTGCCACGAACTAAGTCCACACTTGTTGCACCAAGGTCTGCACTAACCAACAAGACTCAGTGCCAAGCCACGCCCCCACATGTCTTGGTTTTCCTTAACCGTATAGGTCACTCGCCCATGGGTGCCTCAAGAAGGTACTCCCCCCCTATATATGTCTTATGAAGATTTGTCCACCTGACAGAAGTGGATACAACAGCTTGCAGAACCAGTTTTTTCCTGTGTGCGCATTTGCCTTACCAAACTGTTTACAAAGGCATTACCTTGACCCTTGTTGTCAAAGGCATATGCACATCAGCTGCACCAAATCTGGATTGTCTAAGTATTCCTCTAACACTTAAAATATCTTTGACATATCCACAAGTATGCCCATGACAGGCCACCCTCATCTTGGCTTTGGTTGAGCCTCACCAACTTAGCCAACTTCGGAATGTCATTCCAACCCTAAATGTCATTCTACTCTTGAATCCCATTCCACTCCTGAATGTTATTGCAATGGCATAACATGCCTTCCCCCAGCCATTAAGGCATGGCATGCCTTCCCATGCCCATGCCGTCGTGTCAAGTAGAAAAGGTTCTAACAAACCACTCTCACTTGAAGAGTCCGATGCCCTCATCGGATTATTCCAATGCTGTAAGTTCATCCTTACTGCACTTGGAAAATTTGAACAAATGATGCGCCTAAAACAGCCCCCAAACAGCATCATTCTGCACTGAACCTTGAACCCATCAAAGCCTACTGCCTTTACTCAACTGTGACTGTTATCACAGACACCCACTGTTCTGATTCCTTGTAGCCACCATGCCACAAGCGCTCACCGCCTATGACTTCCAAGTCTGAACATTGTTGAAGAACCCCCTGGTTGCTTCTGTCACAGAGTTGGCCACTATCTCAAGCATCCTTTTGTTCTTGACTGATTTCCATGGACATCTACTGCCCATGACCATGCTTGGTCCCCCCCCAAGCTCTAACAGTCATCATTGTCTCACACATTGCTGCATCGGAAACGTCTGTCAACCACAACACTGCACTTGTTCTAGTCCCTACTACGCCACTACAGATACAACTTCTGAACAAGTCATTGGGAAGATTACCACCAGTAGAGCCCATTGCTGGTAGTTGAGGGTTGTGAAGGCCTTTCCTATGGCCAACACACCTTTTGCCGCAACCCCTCAATCCTCTGAGTGCAGGTCTTTCTCGACTTGGATGCATTTCAGCAGCATCATTGGGTTCATTCGAACAGCAACACCATCATTAGCGTTTAAAGACCCCTCATCAGAGCCCTCACGAACCATTGCAGTAAGCTTTTCCCTTGCTAGACAGTCCCTCATCCGGTATGGTCCCTTGCAAATGAAACAACTACCAGTCCATGGTTTCTTTTAGTCTACTGCCTCAGCTTTGCCCTTCTTCACCTCTGTCCCACCCTCTTTGGCATTGCCCAAAGATTTATCAAACTTCCTGGACTTGTCAGTGGTAGAGTTGGATTTGTCAAGAGACAAGTCCACCAAACTGTCTGTTGCTGCTATAGCACTACGGAGATCTCGAACTCCCCTTATTCTCAGTTCTGCCTGAGCCCATCCTTACAGCCTCGACATAAAGTTGAACAACTTGTCTTCCTCAGACATGTTATTCACATCTAGCATCAACGAACTGAATGTCTTGACATACTCACGCACTGTCCTGGTGTGCTTGAGTCATCGCAGTGAGTCTCGAGCCACCCAACTCGAGTTGGCAGGAAGAAACTGCTCATTTAGTTCCTTCTTCAGATCTGCCCAAACTTTGATCTTTGGCCGCCCTTCGTTTGTCACGCGAGTACACCACCAAAGCTTGGCATCATCAGCCAAGTACATGCTGGTCATGGTAACCTGTTCACCATCAAGAATATGGGCAGCAGTGAAGTACTGCTCCATGTCTCACAGAAAGTTTTCAAGGTCCTTGGCACTCCAAACACCGTTAAATGCCTTCGGTTCAGGAACCTTGACCTTCCTTACACCATCCTGCCCATCAGTCTGATGCATGGCCCTCTTGATCAAACCCATCTCTTCCTTTATGCCGCGTAGAGAGTCCCTTGTTGAGTATGCCAGCGCACCCACATCACTGAGTATGTCATTCAACCGACTATTGATGCCAGAGATGCAGTCCTGCAAACTCACCTTCAACTCCTCCACTTCCAGTGCTATATGTTTGCACTGAATAGCAAGAGATGATGCCCTATCTGTCAAAGGAGCCCTGACGAAATCTTCGAGTCTGGTAACCCGTTCTCGTAGTGCCTTATCGCCGGCCATTTCACCACAGCCTGCGCTCTGATACCAATTGTCACAGGGTCAAATTCTAAACCAAATTTTTTCGCTTGTACGCCGTCAAGACCCTTGCCATGACAAGCCAACCACACAACCCAAAGAAAGGTTGAATCCCTAGAATAGGATTCCAACACAGTAGGGTCTGCACAATTCAGTGAAAAAATGAACTAAGGCACATGCACACGCAAGAACACAACCATTACAGGGAAAGACCCCCAACCTTTTTATTCACTATATTCAAATATTGAATACAAAGGACACTCGGCCAATGTTACAAAATAGACTCTATCCCACAGATTCGTCCTCTCCACACACACTTGTGTTTACACCTCTGTGTATACTTCTGTGTTTTTGTCTTTTGCAACCCTAGCATGCATATATAGGCAGTCATGCATAATTGTCTGGTAGTTGACCCCTCCAGTTGAAGGCGCTCGGCCTCCCCGTACCTCGGTGTGCTGAACCGGCCTCTAGAGGTAGAGGTAGAATGGTTTCATGAGGAGCATGTGGAGGGGTTATTGTCGGGGCAGGAATAGTAGGAGCCACCTCAGCAAGGGCGGCGACCGCAGGTTAGGACGCCCTGGCTTCCGTCCTCCTTTTCTTTTGAGGGGGAGGAACAACTTCAGAAGAAGACGAGCCCCCGGCCTTCTTCTTTGTGCTTAGGACGTAACCCGACAGCACTGACTTCTTCAATGCTGCCACCCTGTTCTTCACCAGCTGCGCCTCTATCAGGTTCTATTGAGAGAGGATCTGATCGTGAGGTCGGTGGAGGGGCTACAGCAGACACTCGTACTTCTCTTGGATTTCAGAGGTAAAAGTTGGCCTCCTCTAAGCCTTCTTATCTGTAAAACAACATGAAAGACAAAGAAAAATAGCAGGTCAATCAAAGAGAGGAGAGAATGGGAAAAAGTAACCGTTACAGATTTGAGGTTTCACCCTTGAAGCCGGTGTGCCGAGGGAAGAAACTCAACCGATGCTTGAAATCTTTGTGCTCCCAGCTTCTTCCGACAAAAAAGTACCACTTCTTCTATGTCTTATTGGAAGTAGGCACTAAGGTCAGGGGCTTGAATCTTTTATCAAAGGAAATGTAGTAAAGTCCCTCCGACCTGAGGTACTTCATGTCCATACTACTTCAGATGAGGTCCAGATCTACCTGGACCCCGTTCTTATGACTTAATACTAAAAAGGCCATAAGTTGCCTCCAACTGTTAATATTCAGCTCGGTAAGACAAATGTTAAACCAAGAAAAGAATTCGTTCAGGATAGGGTGCAAAGGAAATTGTATGCCTATCTCGAACCACTCGAGATAGACACAAATCTCCCCTTGCTCGATGTCATAGGGACCATCATACCTTCTAGGAACCCTACATGACACATTTTTTGGGAACATATACTATTTCCTAAGGGTCTTTAGCATCCCCTCGGTGATAGCACTCTCTCCTTCCTCTCCTTGAGATCGGCCTGATGTACCGGCCTCCCTGTTCCCAGACTCACTACCAAACCTTTGGCTGGATTCAAAAGAAGGAGAAGAAGAAACCCTATCACTACCCATTTCTATATTTTCCCTAACCTCTTCGTTGTCGGAATGAGTGTTGGAATCCGACATGACGAGAAACAAAAAAGAGAGGGAAAGGTGTAGAAGAGGATGAAGAAATAGAAGGAAACAAGTAAAGTAGGGAGGGGAGAGAGATTACCGTGTTGTTGGAAAGAAGAGAATCGGATGCCAAAAATCACACTAGGACGCTGGAAATCGCAAAGAGATCGCTCACAAATGCCTCAAAAGTTTTTGAAAACTCTAAAACAAAAATCTAATAACCATCCTCACTATTTAAAAGAGACAGTGGAAGCATTCTTTAATGCCTCGAGAACCGCATGACGGCTAAGTAATAAATAATCTCGATTGTCGAAATGACACTACACGTGACAGTTATACCATTACAGATGTTGTCCCCTCGGGATACAAAATGGAGCATTAATGGTTATACACGTGACCCTTCAAAAACCCTAGCCTGAGTTCTGTACGCATGCTCAGAACTAAGGCTCGGGGAGGGAGTAGCTGATACGCCAAAAATAACCAGACTGATTTAAACTTGGCACGTGTCTGGATTTGTTGTGTGCAGGTCAAGAAGTAACAGGCTATACCGACCTTACATCGGAACAGCACGTTCGGGAGAACTACGCCTCAAAGATACCGACATCGTCATCATCATCATCATCATCTTGACTTACTGACCTCGGAACGATGAGGTAAGGACAACATGGAACAGTAAGGCAGGTAATAATGATGAGACTATGAAGCAAGTAGCAATGTCGAATAGTGAGGCAGGTGGCCATCATGGGATTGTCACCTCCGGACAACAGTGGATCCTAGATTTCACGGTACCAAATCCTGCCCACTTTGGAAGACAACCATTCTATAATTACCACTTCCAAGGTACATGTTAGAAGAACAATCTTTCATCTCCTTATCAGTATTTTTTATTAACTCTCAACTAATTCTCTCACCGGAATGACTACCGCCGGAGTCATTCCGGCGGCCTTTTAACTCCCCTTACTTGTAGATCTCATACTGATGAAGAACGGAGACAAGAAAAATCAAAAAAGTGCAACAACAATAGGTTTACCAAGGGTAGACAACACGTTGGCAGCGCCCTTCTAATGGAAGCATATGCCATCATAGATGGTCTATTGTTTTGTATGAAGATGGGATTTCATGCAGTGGCAGTAGAAACAGATAGTAAAATCTTGGTTGATATTTTTTGTGCTAGGACTCTTACCTCCTCAGGGGCTTGATGTGATTGTGCATGATATTCTTCAGCTTCGAAGATATGTGGCTATTTCTTGTTTTTCTCATGTCAACCACGTGGGAAATATTGTGGCTCATGAGCTTGCCAGTAGACTTTCTTGGAAGATTCCCTTTTCGGCCGGATCCCCTGTTAGCTCCAGACTCTAATATCACTCGATGTAACTTTGTTTTTTTTTTTTTTTTTCTTTTGAAATAATATTTTATTCTTCCGTTGGAAAAAAAAAAAGAATCTTTTATTTATTGCATTATTTGTGATGTTTTGATTCTTTAATTATGGCTTCAAATTTGCAAATTGAGGTTAAACAAACTATAGGTTTGATTGTAACCGTAAAGAATTTGAACAAGGGACAGGACAATTATTGTGTTTGTGGTTCAGCAAAACTACTAATTGAGATGCAGGTAATAGGGTAATTGTCATTTTATTTACATTTTCTATTAAATTAACATAGTATACGGAAATAATTGTTCTAAGAAATGGAGAAAAGGGTGTGAGAATAGAGCTGCCCTTATTTTATACAGGGACAAGTTCGAACAAGATGGTCTTTTTAATCCTCTCAACTTAAGCTTAAATTTGTCAATTTACATTATTATTAAGATTAATATAATCATTCCATTACTTCTAAGAAAAATTTGACATTTAAATTTTTTTTTTAACTTACATCATGAATTCTCATCCCAGTTAGGAATAGTAAGGGAGATGGGAGTTCTTTTTTCAACCTGACTTTATTTATATTTCTCACTCCAAACTTCGGTTATTTTTTTTTTGAAGTAATTTAAAAATTTTATTTTGGTAAATAAATTAAAATTTTATTGTCAAAATAATCAATGCAATAAAAAATAATATGAATATGATATGAAAAATTTTTAAACTAATTTTTTTATAGTGTAGTTTAATAATAAATATAATATATATAAAAATAAAAACAATTAAGATGTAAACGAGACAGCATCAGAACAAGGCGACTGTATTTCAAATCTGACGGGATTTTAAAAGACCTGACCTGACCCGACCCGACCCGACCTTGTTTATGAATATATTATACTTATCCTATTAGGGATAGAGAGAAATTATAGAAATATTATTTATAATTTTCAGAAACCAAATATAAAGTAAATGTAATTTATCCATCACCGTAGAAAAAATAAAAAAAATTCTAAATCTTCAAGAAAAATAAAATAAGAGAAATGCCTATGGCGGTATGGGTAAGTCCCCAATATGCAACAGGGACCACTTGGCAGAAAATAAATAAATTAATGGTCCCAACTCCAACTCCCAATACGCCATGATCTTTCAAACAATAAATCAACATAAGGCCTAATATAATGAACAACGTGTCAAATTTTATGCCATTCCCCGAAAAGATAACGATAGGAATTCCCCAACTATATATTAAATAAGGTTAATTATACATATTTTTCTCGTAATTTTTGACATTTATATATATATATATATATATTTTTATGATTTGAAAATTTATACTGTTTTTCTGTTAGAGTTATTTTTCAAACGTTCGTTAATAAAATATTTTTAATTATTATTTTACCCTCATAATTTAAAATAATTTATTAATAAAAAAAGTTAACATCTTATTCTCTCTCAAACTCGACCCAAAATCACTCAAACTCCAACTCTCTTTTACACAACTCCTTTCCCAAAAGCTCAATCTGCAAGAACCCCATCGCCGACATTGACACTGATGCCCACCACCAATCCCCACTGCCAACACCCACCACTGATCTTCATCGCCTCTAACTCTCTCTCTCTCTTTGATGAAACTCCCTTCCCAGAAGCTCAACCCGCAAGAACCCTTCACCGATCTCCACCGCCAACTCCCACCACTGCCAATGCCCACCACTGATCTCCACCACCTCTAACTCTCTCTCTCTCTCTCTCTCTCTCTTACGTGACTCCCTCCCAAAAAGTTCAACCCACTACCAATTTCCATCGCTGACGCCCACCACCGTCAATGGCCACCAACCGACCCTACCATGCACCGATACCCACCGTCAAGGCCTTGGCAAAGATGGGTTATGAGGTGATGATTTCTAATGATGCTAGCCGATTTGTTTGTAAAGATGGGTTATGAGGCGATGTGTAATATCTAGACTCAATTGGGCAAAGTAATTTACCTTAATATCATTTTTATAAGATTAAATATATATTAGTTTATTTGACGTCTTAAATTGAAACTAGTAGGCCGTAAATGTTAAAAATAGTACACGAAAAGAAATTGGACAAATTAGCGCGATGCGAGAATAAAACAAACTTAAATTAAATTTGTTGATAAATACGAAATATTTTTGGTCGAATAAAACACGATATAATATGAAAAAAAATAAGATGTACGACGTAAAAATCTAGCAAAAAAGTCAAAAGTAAGGTGAGAATACTAAGAAAATTTTAAAGCAATTAAGACACAACTTCAAAATTTGACGAAAAATACCTAAAATGTCAAACAAGGCATAAGTAAGAAAAATAGGAAAAAAGGCCAAAAGGGAGGTCAAAGGGTTTGAACCCTAAACCAAATGAGGGAAAAACTTAAAACTCAAAAAGAATACCAATTGTATTACAAACACTTTTGTGTTATATAATGCATAAGATATATATATATATATAAATATATGTACTCAAATAAATTATAATTTTTGCACACTCAAAATTGAGGTGGCAGAATGTCATTGGACTACAAGTCCACCCAATTGCATAGCATGCAATACATCAGCCATATTATATATATATATATATATATATATACATGATGACATGTATAAATAGGTGAGTTGTATTGTGTGTGCTATGACATAAACAATTGCAGACCTAGAGTGTGCGTGAGGTTAATGTGTGTTTGAGTGCATGTAGAGAGAAAGTGAGATAGAGAAGAAGAAGAAGAAAAAGAAAAAGAAGAGAAGAGGAGAAGGAAGTGGGAACTCAGGCATGCAAGCTTGAAACAACATTGAGGGTTTCAATAGCTTGAAGCTAGAAGGGAGAAGTCACTATTGAAAGTCTTATTTTTCCTCTCTTAAGAAGCATGATTAATTTAGCATTGTTTTGGGTTGATTGGTAGTCTTAGGCTGCATGCATGATCCTCACTATTAATGTGCTATATTTTGGGGGTAATAGGAAGACCTAAAAGTGCTTTAGATAGCAAATGCCATGAGACTGCCATTAACGACCTTAGAAACTAGGTCTGAAACAAACAGAAACCAAACCCCATTTTGCGAACGGGAATCAAAAGTAACGTGAAAATGGAACATCGTGCAAAAAGAATTAGGTTAAATGGATAAAAACGATCATTATATAGGTAGTTACAGGTCTAGGGCAAAATTAGCCCACCCCAGAAAATGAATGAAATGTCGTGTTCTGAAGACATGAAGTTGTAGCTCTCAAAATGTGGGACATAATGGTTCGAAAATGAACCTATTTTGGTGAGAAATGAGGGACAAATAGGGGATTCTCGGTGGTGGCTCAAAAAGCGTGAATCGGAGAAAATGATCGATCACTGCAATTTAAAGGGTCAAATCTGTTCCAAGGGGTCCTAATATTGAGGGAGACTAGTTTAAGATAAAAAAAAATGGCTTTAAAACCGCAAAAAAATAAGTTTTAAAATTTTTTAAATTTGCAGAATCCAGTGACTAGCGTTGGAGAAGGTCACCGAAGTGTCACCGAAAAAATGGGAAAGATAAAGACCTATGCGAGTCGGGTCAGTTTTGGGTTCGGATCGGGACCCGCCACATCGCGCAATAGGGTTGGTGGAATGACACCGTTTAAGTGTTTGGGTTTTAAATTAAAAGTTGAATAGGCTTGTTTGACTACACTGATAAGAAATCAAATTTGATAACCCTATTCTGAACAGGGATACCGTATCCACATTTAACACCCTTATCCGCTGTTTGATTTTTGAATAATCAGAAAAAAGAAGGGAACTGCTGTCAGTGAGTTTTGAACCCTTAACATGTGCACGTGTGTGGACCCTAACCCACGTGTGTGAACCACTGTGCCACTGAGGCACTTGGTTAAAATAAGACTTGAATAAATTTATATTATAAAATAATATAATTAAATTAATTAATATAAATTAGTAAATATTTTCAGTGTCCGAATAAAATAAAAAGACAGTGTAACCCAACATTTTTAGGTATTCCTGACTCAATGGCGGAGTCCAAATTGAAATTAAAATTTCAAAAAATGTGAATGGACAAATTGGGTTAATTCCAAAAATGTCCTAAAGGCCAAATAATGATACCAAATGACCTCCAAAAATTCTGAGAATACGTACCATAGAGTTTCTTGACGTTTTGGACTTAACAGAGGAGTCCGTTTTGCCAAATTAAATATCTAAAATACTAATACATGAAATGAGCTATTTTTAGGACACTTTAA
This sequence comes from Nyssa sinensis, assembly GCA_008638375.1. Classification (NCBI taxonomy): domain Eukaryota; kingdom Viridiplantae; phylum Streptophyta; class Magnoliopsida; order Cornales; family Nyssaceae; genus Nyssa; species Nyssa sinensis. Next base: position 58,081,554 of record CM018031.1, on the reverse strand, counting down.
AAATATAACGATGCTACCAAGAGGGAAAAAATAAGCCCATGAACTTAAAATACAACGCATAAGATTAAAAGATAATAAATTCACAAATAAAATCATATTAAGTTTATGAATATTGAATAGTATTTCTTGATTTATAGGATCTTCCAAGGGAAAAGAAAAAGAAGTCTGATTCCTCGTGAAAGGAGGAAAAGTTATTTTGAAATAAGTAAACCCGAACTTTAGCATGTTGTATTCCTAGTCATGTCATAATTTATTTCTTGATGCTGCCAATTTGTAATCCATATATATTTGACATTGTTGATCTCCATAATTTGATATTTGTTCTACATTGTAGATTTGCTGAGAATTTGATTGCTAATATCCTAATGTGATTATTTTTCCATTTTTATACTTTGCTTGGATATTGAAAATTTGTTATGCCTCTCACTGTTGAGAATTTGCTATTCCACCAATATGTACATCGCTTATAAAATTTTGACGATCATAATATTATTATGAGTGCCTAGAGTTGTGATCTGTCACAACGTCCATCTAATTAACGGATGCTTTTAGACCTACGAGTCAGTGTTTAGGAATTATGCGCAACACTTAGTCCATTGAGGACATAATATATGTACAGAGCTCTAGTGCTATCCAGTAGCCCGAAAGTGGGGTAGTGGACCTGGATAAACGCTTTTGAGGATATGTCGGGCCCTAGATGTGACAACATCTGTTTTGTTAGTATCTCATATTGTTTATTGATATTCTGATGATGTACTCATGGATTATTGATATGCCTTGCAAGCCTATCTTGGATATGTTTGATGATGTACTCATTGATTATTGATACGCCTTGTGAGCCTATCCTTGGATATCTGATAATATATTATTTGATTGATGATTTGCTTATTTGCCTATCTTTGGACTCAAATTTCTATCTTGTTATTGTGACTGCTAACTATTGTATAGGCTAATCCCTATTGTTGATTTGCTTGTTCTATCTTGGAATGTGCCTTTGGGACCTATGGATCATTTTATTGATTCAAATTCTTGGTGACTAACTACTGTGATATTCTATCATTCGCATGCTATTGTGATATTATCATTTGCTTACTATTGTTCATTATCCTTCTTTTTGGATTAACTCTGACCCATGACAAAGCGAGGGAATTTACTTAGTGAGTTAAGTTAGCTCACTCTAGTTATGACATTTTTTTAAGACAATAAATTACAAAAGGACCATTAGGCATACATATTGAATAGATGCCACGTTTTGCTACAAATTGTCCTTTTGTAAGTATGGTGGACGCTTTCGCTATCATTGCAATAGACTAAGTGTAGTGTAGTCTTAGTTCTCCCATGTGTCCACGTCTTAGGTTATATTTTTGTATTTTGAGAATCTGTAACTAAACGCTTATTTTTATTTTAGCATGTACAATTATACTCTGATGATGGTATTAGATTAGCTAATGACATGACATGCATTTAATGATTATTTAATTAGTGTTTGAGATCCTTTGGCGGGGGATGACTTACGAGCCGCTGCCCCCAGTCATGGGCCCTTGATTCGCACAGGACGGGTTACGGATTGTGACAGGCGGGTAATATCACTCTGCCTAATTGAGTTGGGATATTACATGATGACTTCAAAATGCCTAAATGGGTCAAGGATTTTGGTGATTTAATTTAAATGGTGAAGACGATGATAGGTTAGGGACAGTAGAGATAGAACAGATGGCTTAATGTTAATGGTAATAATGGGCGTTGATGGTTGATCAATGTGGCGAATGGTCTCGTTTTCATTGAATTTGTTTGAAAGATGTATAGTTCATATATATGTTTATGTATATATAAAATTGTAACTAAGAAGATATAGAAATTGTAATGCGTATGCATATATACATGTATGTGTGTATATAATATGAGAAGAGATAGAATTGGAATTTCAAAATATATGTATGTGTTATTTTTTAGAGAAATTAATATAAGAAATAATTTGATAAGGTGTTGGAGAAATATATTTAAGACTAATTTTTAGATATATATATATATATATATATATAATTTTAGAGAAATTTTAAGAAAACAAATTAATTTAAGAAAGATTTGATAAAAAAATTAATTAGAGAGATAAATGTGAAAGAGTATTGTGTGTGAGAGAAATGATATATAATTTTAGAGAAAAATAAATTTAAAGAAAATATCGGAAAGAGAAATTAATTCCATGCACTCATCCACGTGTTTGCTCTATTGTTTGCATGCTTATGATTAAATGAAAACATACAAAATTAAACAAAATTAAACTAATATCTCCTGAAATTTATGACAATTATAAAGACTTTTTTTGATATTTCTGAAATGACATTAACATTTCTTACTTTTATTGACAAATTACAAAGACCTCCCATTCATCCTTATTTTTTTAAATGACAAAAATACCCCTTTCATTTTTATTTTTTTGCATTTTTTCAATTTGACCATTTTAACTTTTTTTAAAAGAATTTTTTATTTTATATAAAAAATAAATTTAAGATAAATAACTTATATTTGTTTAGTCAAAGAAGATTTTAATTAATATTTATTTAGAAAAATAAAAAAAAAAGTTAGAATAAATTGGTCAAAATTAAAAAAATACAAAAAAATAAATAAAAATGACATTTTTGTCATTTTGAATAAAACAAGATTAGAGGGAAGGTCTTTGTAGTTTGTCAGTAAAAGTAAGAGAAGTTGTTGTCATTTCAAAAAACTTTAAAGAATGTCTCTGTAATTGTCAGAAATTTTAGGGATGATCAGTGTAATTTACTCTATAAAAGAACTACTTTCCATATTTATAATAGAAGTTTGGAAAATGCTATGCTTGTTAAATTTTTATTTCAAATAATATGACATTGTTATATTGATAGTCATTAAATCATGTAATTAATGTGTTATAATAATTGAAGAAATAAAGAAAAGAAAGGAATGTGTATATATTTCTGTGTATTTAAAACTGTACAATACGAGACCTATTTATAAGTATAATATGAGAATACAATGTGGGACAATGTGGAAATAGAGACTATGTGTACTCTAAATAGAGACAATGTGTATTCTAAAATATTCTAACATCTCCCCTCAAACTCGAGATGATGAAGTCAACTGGAGTTTGGAAATAAGATCACGGAACCGAACAAGAGGATGAGACTTCGTGAAAATATCGGCAAGTTGATTTTCAAACGAGACAGATCGAAGATCCAAGGTGCCCTGCTGAAGATGGTGCCAAATAAAGTGACAATCAATTTCAATATGTTTGGTGCGCTAATGAAAGACATCATTGTGAGCAATCTGGATGGCGCTCCGATTATCACAATAAAGAGGAGAACTAGTCATTTGAGGAGCACCCATGTCTGTCAAAAGCCATCATAACCACAAAAGTTCAGCTATAGTATCAACAAGGGCACAGTACTCAGCCTCAGTACTTGGAGCAGGCAACAACAGTCTGCTTCTTACTACGCTAAGAAATAAGAGAGGTGCCGAGTAAGAAACAGTATCCCATGGTGGAACGACGATCGATAGGATCACCAACCTAATCAGCATCAGAATAGGAGCGAAGCTCAAGAGATGAGCGAGAGGAAAAGTGAAGGCCATGAAATAGAGTTCCCTTGACATATCATAAAATGGAACAACAACAACATAGTGGGTAGAGCGAGGGGCATTCATAAACTGGCTAACCAGAGGAACAACATAAGAAATGTCTGGTCGGGTAACAGTGAGATAGATGAGACTACCGACCAGTTGTTGATACAGAGTAGCATCAGGAAAAGATTCACCATCAGTAGTAAGTAACCGAACATTGGGATCAAGCGGAGAAGTGCATGTTTTGCTGTCAGTCAAACCGGCTTTAGAAAGCAAGTCAGATGCATACTTAGCTTGAGAAAGATAATAACCATCTGATCTAGATGTAACCTCAAGACCCAGAAAGTAGTTAAGCTGCCCCAAGTCCTTCATCTCAAAATTCTGACTCAAGAAGTGCTGAAGATCTCGAATACCAGAAAGATCATCGCCTATAATGATCATGTCATCAACATAAAGAAGAATAAGAATAATATCAGCACCAGTGGTCCGAAGGAAAAGAGCCGAGTCATAGGCACTAGGGGTAAACCCCTGTTGAGCAACAACACAACTGAATTTAGCAAACCAGGCTCGAGGAGCTTGTTTGAGACCGTAGAGAGCACGCCGAAGACAACAAACTGTGTGAGGAGGATGGGCATAACTAGGGGGGGATGCATATAAACTCCTTCAGCAAGATCACCATTCAAGAATGCATTTTTGACATCCATCTGAAACAGTTGCCAATGATGCACAACAACAATGGCAAGCAAAGAGTGGACAGAGGTAAAACGAGCAACAGGGGCAAAAGTCTCCTCATAGTCAATACGATACTCTTAAGAGAAACCCTTGGCAACAAGATGAGCTTTGTAGTGTTCCACTGATCCATCTGATCGAGTCTTGATTTTGTAGACCCATTTACATCCAACTGCAGACTTGCTAGGAGGTAAATCCACCAAGTCCCAAGTATGAGTTTTAGTGAGAGCTTCCAGTTCATCAGACAAAGCTTTCTGCCAAAAAGAGTCAGCACTAGCCTCATGATAACTGTGAGGTTCGTGAAGGGTAGCAAGAGCATAATAACAATGAAAATCTTGAAGATGAGAAGGAAGAGTTCTTACTCTAGTGAATTGACGAAGTGCAGGTACCTGGACAGGCTCGGAGGCAGTTGATGGATCATGAGTATCAGCAGACGTGTCAGATGGCTCTGAAACAGGTGAAGAAGGAACATCTGAGGAGCTTAGCATCTCTGCAGAGGAGTCAGGAAATAAAGCAATAGAGGGGTCAGTAAAGATAGGAAGCATAACTGATAGAAGACTGTAGAAAAGGAGAAATACTCGTAAACATCTTATGTTCCCAAAACTCTACATGATAAGAAATACGAAGACGTTTGGCTATGGGATCATAACAACAATAACCCTTTTGAGTGAGACCATAACCAAGAAGACAGCAAAGTCGGGATCGAGGCTCAAGTTTGGTGCATTCATGTGAGGGAAGAGTGACAAAACAAACATAACCAAAAACTCAAAGTAATGAGTAGTTAGAAAATGTACTATGGAGAAGCTCAAACGGAGTTTTATTGTGTATAGTGGGTGAGGGAACACGATTGATGGTGTAAACATCAGCAAGGGCAGCTTCTCCCCAAAAACGTTCTGGAAGAGAGGCAGAGATGAGAAGTGCTCTTACTGTATCTAGAATGTGGCGATGTTTATGTTCTGTTCGACCATTTTGTTGTGAGGTGTATGGATAAAAATGGTGAAAAGACTGTCTCATTGTGCTGTAAAAGGGCAAGAAACGACTTATCCTTGTATTCCATTGCATTATCTGAACGAAAAGTTTTAATGGTACAAGAAAATTGAGTTTGCACCATTTTGTGAAAATTCTGGTAGACAGTGGTGAGTTCAAACCTATGCTGCAAAAGATATATCCAAGTATAACAACTGTAATCATCCACAAAGATAACAAAATAACTGAGATACCCCCTCAGTCGGTGTTGGGGCAGGACCCCAAATATCAGAATGAACTAAGTCAAAAGGTGCTGCGGAAAAAGAGTCACTTTTATTAAAGGATAATTGTGTTTGTTTTCCAAGATGACATGACACACAATCAAAAGACCGAAATTTAATTGGACCTAAATAACCCTAAGAAGCCAAGAACTAGACTCGTGGAAGTGAGGCTTGACCCAACCGGGAGTGCCACAAGCTGGAAGTAACTGTGATGGCAGCCATAGAAGTGTTTCTGGAAGAAGGAATCTAGTAGAGATGTGAGCTCGAAAAGATGTCCAACTTTACAGGCCTGTTCCAAGCAACTAACTCGTCCGTGAATCTTGTACATCAACACCCTTGTTAGAGAATTTTAGGTCAAGGCCTAACTCACAAAGTTGTCCAACAGAAAGAAGATTTAAGGATAACAGAGGCACAAGGTAAGTATCACTGACAGATAAATTAGAGGTAGAAATAGGCCCTACGTGACTAACAAGCATATGAGAACCATTGGCAGTATATATTGCAGGATTGGGAGAAAGAGTAGTTTTATGAGAGAAGATGGTGGAATCAGATGTCATTGGTTACAACAAGTAGAGTCTATAAACCACTGAGATTTACTTGGGGTGACGGACAAGGAAGTGGAGGATTGGGACAAAACCTGATGAATTAAGGCCTTTACATCAACTGCAGTGAGAGGAGTGGATGGAGATGGAGACGAAGACTCGAGTGTAGAGGAAGTAGAGGAAGCAAGCGCAGCTGTCTGTTGGGAAGGAGTAAATGAGGTGACCGCAGCTATCTGTTGGGAAGCTTATTGCTGCTTATAATACTTGAACCTGCGACATTCATCGATGGTGTGACTACGAAAATTACACCACCTGCAAAAGACGATTCCTGGTGTTGGATTGGGATGATGAACGTCCAGTAGAAGATGGTGAAGGACCATGAGAAGCAGCGGCAAGAACCATATCAGATGATTGCATCTTCATAGTGGAACGATGAGTTTCTTCAGAGATAAGTTCAGAAACAGCAGTATCTAAAGTTCGAAGTGGTTGACGATGAAGAAGAGAGGCTCGAGTAGATTCAAAATCATCACGAAGAGCCATCATAAAGTGCATAAACTTCTGTCGATCAAGCCAGGCAACAAATGTTTGAATGTCTTGAGCACATGCTAACTTTGGATCTGCGACAGATAATTGTTCCCAAAGATGATTGGTCTAAGAATAAAAATCAACAATAGACTGACCTGGGTCCTGATGTATCTTTTAAAGTTTGGCTTCTAGTTGAAACTCTAAGGAAGCATCATAGGTGCAGTTGTATCTTTTTGGCCAGAAAATCCCAAGCAACATTAGCATTCCCAAGTCTTGGAAGGAGACTATTGATGGAAGGAATAGAGGTGTTGATGAACCAAGGACAAAATCTTGTAGTGCGTACTACCCCATTCTTCCAGACGAGATGAAAGCGCATCTTCTGTTTCACTTTCCTTCTGTGTTAGTGTAGTAAGGTCTCCAGTCACATAACGCTATAATCGGCATCCTTTCAAGAAAACCTCCATATTCTAAGCCCACATACTATAATTAGATCCATCCAATATTATGTCTATAAGACGAATAATAGAATCGAGATTTGACGTAGATTGAGACATATCGAATCTTCAAATGCATAAGCAGATAGCAAAAATGAAACCAAGACGAAAAAAACTGAGTAGAAAGCACTTGATAAAAAGTCAACGATTAAAGTCAACGCTGATGTGGCAGGCGGAAGCTGAAGTGGAACTAGGGCTGACATGGCAGCCAAGGATGAGGTTGGCGTGTGGGCTGGCGCGACAGAATTTCAAACGGTGCGTGAGGGCGCGTGGCAGCTCCAATAAGGGCGATCTTGGCGGTGTTGGACTCCTCTCTGAATGGGCTGTCCAATGGTGGTGGTACCTTTGTGAGATGGTGACTGGAACAGTGCAAAATCGAGGAAGGCAGAGCGGAGTGGTAGTGCGTGGCGGCTCGTGAGGTAAGATACCGTCACAAGGAAGAACACCGAAAATTTACCAGAAGAACGTCGAAAAGAAGAAAAAAAATAAGACTACAGGCCACAAGTTTATGGCTCTGATACCATGAAGAAATAAAGAAGAGAAAGGAATTTGTATATATTTTTGTGTATTTAAAACTGTACAATACGAGGCCTATTTATAGGTACAATATGAGAATACAATTTGGGAATATATACGATGTGGGACAATGTGGAAATAGAGACTACGTGAACTCTAAGTAGAGACTATGTGTACTCTAAGTAGAGACTATGTGTATTCTAGAATATTCTAACAATAATAAATTAACATATTAATATTATATTATTTGGGATAAAAATTTAAATAGTGCAGAAAGTTTTTATTCTATCCGATCAGCATGATTTATAAACAAATTTTCTCATATATACGTGATTTTTTACTTTTTAAACTTGTGTTCTTTGTTAAACACCTCTGTTTAAAGACATCTGTTAAAGAAACGCATATAAGATAAGATTGACTCTTTTTAAATAATTATAGTGAATTATAAAAGGTTATATCCAATAATGTTAGACTTATGTTCATATTCTACTTAAATATATTTATTTTTATGAGTCAATAATATTATACTAATTAAATATTATATCCTACTGTGATATCTGACATCATGATATAATACAAATAACACTGTCAAGTCATAAAATTAAATATTTTTAAGAAAATATTTAAATAAATCTATTATTATTGATATTAATATAAAAGCAATATCTTTAAGCCTCTGTATATCAATTTTTTCTTTAGGAAGAATATCTTCAAATGACCAAAATTTCTCTATAATAAAGAGATGGAATTAGTACAATATTTAATTTAAAATTAATCAATCAACTCAATATTACAGCATATTATGATTATACAAGTCATGAGCCTTTAGAAGTAACGCTTATATTCAACTAATTGGAAAATAAGATTTTAACTCATAAGCTCACCTTTGAGGAAGAGTATGAGCAAAAGGGACAATAAATTTCTTTTTTAATTATCATGAAGTTTCCCAACAAGACTCCTTTAAATAAATTAAAATTAAAATATTAAATAAATAATAAAATATGTTCAAATACATCGGATCTATTGATTTTTAGGACAATCTCAACTTTTGTAAAGAAATGGATGATGGAATTCTTTACCCTACTCCTGCATAGCATGAAGAAAAATATTTTTTTTTAAAAAAACAGTGATATTGTTTCAAAACAATCACACTTTTGTACTGTACAATTTGTCCTTCCCCAAATAATTGCTATGAAACTACGAAGCATATGGAGTAGTAACTTGGTCTCTGTGTGTGTGTGTGTGTGTGTGTGTGTATATATATATATCACCAGCCCAGAAGAGAAACACAACAGGAAGAACAAACCAAGTCAAGATCATACATATAAACTCCAACATAAATCTACAAAGATTAATAAAGTTAAAAGAAAGCCCACAAAAGCAAGCCAAGAAAGAGTGAGATTTTGGCGAAGTTATGCAGCTTTTGCTGTACAAGCCAAACACATATAAGACAGATCATGCAAAACATCAGCCAGATCTCCAGCAACCTTTCCTTCTCTGATCTCTTCGAGGACTCTCTCATGGATACCCATCTCTTGGTCTGTATTCAGAGCCTCTCTGGCTTGAGATTTTTGCTTTTTCATAGAATCTCTTCTGCGATCATGATCTGCCATCCTGCATCAGCCCAAAAAAAAAAAAGAGAGTTGAAAACATGTTTAAGACAGAGAAAGATCTAGAGAGAGAGAGAGAGAGAGAGAGATGGGATACTCTTTGGAAAGAGTGAGAGGGTGTGTGAGCCCTGACAGACACAAAGGAAGGCCATGGAGGTTTCTGGTGGAGTACTGCATTTTCTTTCAAGAATATGAAGCTCTTAGAGGAGAAAAGAGTAAAGGGTTTGTGTTTTCTTGTGATACTGTTTTGGGACAATTGGTTGAAAGATGTGCTGATTGCTGATAGTGGTATATGGACAAAGGAGTCTCTCTGTCTCTTTCTTCTTCTGCCCTTGGAGAGAGAAGCATTTAAAGCAAGGTAAAAAAGGATGTTGTCCCATTTTTGAATAAGAAACGTACTAAAACGGGTGTTCATTTCCTTTCTCTGAATAAGGGTCTGGTTGTGTACAGTAAAAGAGTAAAACGACATGCATTTTATAAATTTAAATCACATGACAATATCTCATTTTCACATCAAATTTTATTTACATTCAATAAAATTTTCTTTCATCCATCATTTGGTAAATATTTAGTAGAAAACAATTTGATAAGTCTAGAAGATTTCAAAAATGAATGCTCAAATATCCGTTCGTTTGAATACGTAAATAAGTTTTTGTTTACATTTTAGGTGATTATTTTTTTATATATTTTGGAATGAAACCAATATCAATTTTCAAATTATATGTTTTATTGTTATTTTATTTTTAATGAATAAGATTTTGGAGAATACAAAAATTACTTGTAATGTATTGTTTTCGCATAATGAGTTATTTTTAGATTTTTTTAAAATAATTTTCAAATGAAAAACAGAAAATAATTGTTGAAAATGTAGGTCAGTCAACAATGTATATTCTTTTTAGGGACATGGAACTACCTTCACTATTGTAAAAATATTACCATTTTAACACATGAGGATCTAATGTAGGGATAGATTTAGTATCCTAAAAATATAAAAAGTTTTTTTACAATTGTATTAGGATTGTTTAATTTTTTATTTTAATTTATTCATAATTTCTCTAATTTTTTAGTTTTATTAGGATTAGTACAGAAAATATAGAAATTGGTAATTTTCTATTCGGATTATTAGTCTTTATTGTAGTAGGATTAAAATAAAAATAGGAGTTTTGGTTTACTAGTCAAAGTAGTAGTGTTTTAGCACTATAAATATGATGTAATAGATTTTTATGACATTTTTTTTATCAATAATAAATAATTACGAATTTGGAAGAATTATTTCTCTTGTTTGCGTGAGGACTCCACATGTTATTTATTTTATAAGGAATTCGACGTGTTCGATTCTCCTTTCACGTTTCCATTTTGCATCATTTGGTATTACAACGAAGATTTGCCTGACTGAATGGCAAATCGTGTAGACGGAATCAAAAACTTTATTGACATTTGTTGTGGGATTGGAGGCTATATGGGCGGCAATTGATGAATAGGGGCAGCAGTGAGCACATATCAATGATCAGCTTAGTGCTATACAACAGACACTCATGTGACTCAGTTTTAATACCCCTAAAGACCCTCCAGTTGAGAAGAACTGTGTCGGAGGATTTGTCCGAGGTCAACCTAAAGACAGAACTATTGACAATTACAAAAGACTTCCATATTTTGATAGTAGTTTTTATTTGAAAAACTTTCATAATTGGGTTTATGATTTAGATGATTGTCTTAATGATTTAAGACTTTCAAAAGAAAACAAATATTTTTGATCAGAAAATGAGCTTATAGGCTTCGCAAAAAGATGATGGTTTGATTTACAGTTCCGTAAACAATTATAACGTAAAAAATACATTCGTTCATGGCCAAAAATGATGAACTTGTTAATGAATAGATTTTTGCCTAAAAATTATTTGCAAATTTTAGAACATAAATACAAGCCAATATAGGAAAGCACCAAGAAATAAGCACAAGAAAAATCTGAAATTGTGAAGGCAACTTCAACTAATAAGGTTGTAAATATTGAACCGTTGAAAAAAGTCCACATCCTTACAGAAGATGCTCTTGTCATAGAAAGTAAAGATCTAACTATTCCATGCCTTGAAGACCATCAGAAGGAGTTGAAGAAAAAATAAAGAAGAAGGAAACATTTTAGAATCAGTTGATCAAAGTGTGGATCTAATGAAACAAATAGATTCTCCAAATTCTTTATTGGCAGAGAATGACGAAATCCCCATGGAAATAGTCAATGCTTAAAGATGAGGATGAACTTTGCAAAGATGATTATAATGCTTCCAAGAAGATTGAAATTACGGTTGAACGAGAATATAATTTTTGTTTTATTATAGGAACATTATTATCATAAAAAAAAGAGCTTAAAGTTGTAGAATTCATGAAGGTAGTAGAAACTTTTAAGTCTTCAATTGTCCTTGAAACAATTCAATAGTTATTGTCGGGTTATGGACGAGTTTGTGCTCATATACATCCAGTTAACTTGAGGACGAGTTGTTTTCAAGTGGGAGAGACTGATGTAAGATATATTTGGTACCTTAAAAATATGAAAAGTTGTTTTAGAATTATTTAATTTTTAATTTAAATTTATTTATAATTTCTCTAATTTTTTAGTTTTATTAGGATTAGTTTTATCAGTATTTTTGGGCTGAAGATAAACTCATTGAATTCGGGAAAAGATGGTATCTTGATTTATAGAGGCGTAAACAATTACAAAGAAAAAGATATATTCGTTTATGGCCAAGAATAATGAAATTGTCAATGGATAGATTTTTACCAAGAAAGTATTTGCAAATCTTAGAAGATAAATACAGGCCAATTTGGAAAAGTACCAAGAAAGAAGTACAAGTAAAATCTAAAGTTATTGAGCCTAATTTGAGTGATAATGTGATAGATATTACATCACTGGAAGATGTGCTCATTCTTACAAAGGACGTGTACATCTTTACAGAAGACTCTCTTGTCTTAAAAAGTGAATATCCAATTATTCCATGCCATGAAGACCATCACAAGGACTTGGAAGAAAATAAAAAAAGAAGAAAACAGTTCAAAATCAATTGATTAAATTATGGATTTAGTGGAACTAATTGATTCTAAAAACTTTTTTATGGAAGAGAAAGTACAAATTTCAATGGTAGTTGTCAACATTAAAGATGGAAATGAACTTGAATTCGCGAATGATGATTCTCATACTTTGAAGAGTATTGAACTTGTAAACGATCAAGAAGATAATTTTTGTTTCATTACAGGAACACTATTATTATTAATACAAGGGCCTAGAGTTATGAATTTCTTGAAAGATGTGGTAGAACTCTTTGAATATTTACTTATTCAATTATTATTGTTGGGTTATGGACGAGTTTGTAGCCGCATATATCTAGTTAACTCGAGGATGAGTTGTTTTCAAGTGAGAGAGACTGATGTAGGATAAACATGGGACCTTAAAAATAAGAAAAGTTATTTTAGAGTTGTATTAGGATTATTTAGTTTTCAATTTTGATTTATTCATAATTTCTCTAGTTTCTTTGTTTCATTAGGATTTGTATAGAAAATATAAAGAATTAATAGTTTCCTATTCAAATTATTAGTCTTATGGTAGTAGGAATTAATATAAAAATAGAAATTTTTGTTTCCTAGTCAAAATAGGAGTATTCTAACACTATAGATATGATGTAATATATCATTATGGTCATGTTTTTTTTATCAATAATAAATAATTATGAATTTTGGAGAACTATTTCTCTTGTTTGGGTGAGGAGTTCCCATGTTACTTGTTCTATAAGAAATTCGACGTGTTCGATTCTCTTTCCACGTTTTCGTTTTGCATCAAGATCACATGCTTGTAAAAAAAAATGAAATGGGTTCATTTTGTTGAAATGAAGATACTCCCAATTATTATTTTTAAGTCCACTCATGGATCTTTTTAGATTTTTTTATACAATTATAAGGAAAGGGAACCTAAATACTAGGTAGTGTGTGTGCTGATGTGAAGAATAGAACTCACACTAACTGAGTAGGGAGTACGGGCTCGTAACACTTAGATATGACTACTAGGAAATTTGATTTATAATGGTTGTGAAATTTTCTTCTACTATTATATGTGTTAACAACTCATTATGAGAAGTATTTATTTAGTCCGTAATTGTTGGGATAGATTAAGTCTCATTGTCGTAACAATGTTAATCAATCACTTCTTTAAAGACTTAATCATACCTAACTTCAATTACAGCTTTATATTTCTGAAGATGAATATCTTTGATGCATTTTGATACTTAAGATCTACTACAAGAAAAATAAAAATATACATATACACTATGCATTCATATTAGGTGCATTTGTAAGATGTATGTGCAGTTTAGTTTTTCAGTGGTTATGAGTTTTCGTAGGACTTATGATTTTCTTTTTTTTGATGACAAGACTTAGGATTAATTGAACAATAGGTTAAACACTTTTCAATTTTGACTATAAACTTAAAAGTGACTTAAAATATGTTTTAGCATATCCCTTAGACACTTAGTGTTCAGGTATTACATTACAATTTGAAACTGGGAAAATAATCAAAAATAATACCAATCTTGTCTGAATAGAGTGTTAGTTGTGTCTGAACGGAAAATCCTTATTCGTACGAATGCGTATCAGATTTTGACGATTCTAGTTATTTTTCCTATTCCGAATCAAATTAGGTTAGGGTAACTTCTAATATATTGTTTGCGATTTTCTCAACACCGATATAAAGAGTTGTGATTTTTGCAATATTGAGACACTGCTTTTCATTCTTGTTGAACACATAGGTAGTCTAGAAATAATTGAGATTAATTTTATTCTTTTAGTATTTGGATTCCATAGAGTCCATTATTCATAACGCTAATTGTGAAGGTTTTGCATTAAAGATAACTTTTTAGGACACTTTAAGTAACACCACACTAGTGTGTGTGGATCTGAGAATTATCAAATCGTGACTAAAGTGGTTGATGCGAAGAGATCATCTTGAAAGCATAATCAGCGAACAAAAATAATACGGAAAGAATTACATGAAGAGTTAACTAATCGTCTAAGTAAGTTAGTAATTAGTAGTTTGGTATTCATTTTACTGTTCTATTGTGTTATGTGAGCACAAACATGATGATTAGAAGTTTACAAGCATCACAAAACAGTATATCGAGCATGCTCATGTGCTTGGGTTCCTCTATGTAATCCCTTCTTCTTTATTGGTGTCGGCCTACCATCAGGGTCAGCTCAACCATAAAGCTAACAAAACAATCAGTTAGATCTCACTTAAGTAAAAGGCTCCAAATTTTATGTATTTATAGTATAATCAAATTAGAATTTAAAATTAGTAAAAGTCTAACTCTACAAAATGCCCTAAATTTTATGAATTTATAGTATAATCAAATCAAAAGTCTATTGTTAAAAAAATCTAACTCTACAAAAAGGCCCCACAAAAAGCTTAATTTATTAGTAGAGTTTTATTCATATTATACTCTAATATTTTATTATTACTATTTAGATAAAACAAATCTATGTAACAACTCTATTATTAGAGTTTTATTCAATATATACTTCTCTGGAAAACAATTAAATTTTATATAATAGAAGTAAATATAATATATACAGGAAACAAAGTAAAAAATTATATTATTATTAAAAGTGTGTCTCATTTAGAGTTATCATTTTATCGTTTTAGACCTCCGATTATATAGAGCCGACCTTATCTACCATAGCCACGAGATCTTACAGAAGCTGTGGCTTGAGATTCAATTTGACAATTTACCACTCCATTGAAGAAAGGGTTAGGGTTCTGTAAATGAGAGAAAGCTGTAAGTGACTTTTATACTCTGATGGCATTTAGATCGTTTCAATTAGAGTAATCTTTAAGTGAATTAGGTTTATAGAGAAAATTTATGAATCAAATCAATCACAAATTGTCAATTAGATCGAAACTACTTTTTTGCCCCATTAGAAAACTCATCCATAAGTTATTCTCACGATAAGATACATTATAGAAATATGCACAAATGGAGATATTCTTCGGTAAGTTTAGTATATCACGTGACAACGTACATTTTTAATGAAACTTTATCCTATGTATTATGTCTTACTGAAAAAGATAAGTCATATCACATATGACAAATTATTATTAAAAATACACATTAATACATTACTGTACCAGACACATTCAAAAAAATATTGCAAGGACGTTTTCACATCTTAGGCGATGTTTGGTTTAATTTATTGGCAGTATTTAATGACTTTTTCAAATTTAAAACGGACTTTTTTAATTTATTAAATATTTGATTCGACTTATTAGCTACATTTAATGGATTCACATTTAATTCAAAATGAAATTTTTCAAAAAGTAATTTAATAGAAGCTTTTTCAAAAATTAACTTATTGATACTTATTAATAATTGATCTAAATATTTTAATATAATTTAAACACTAATCAAATATATTCATCTAAATACTTAATACTTTAACTCAAATAATATTTTTTCATAACTACTTCTTTAAACAGTTAGTTAATTCAAATAGTAGTTTTTTTTTCAGCTCATATATATTGAAAATCAAGGATTCAACAAGATCACTTTTGGTATGTACTCTTTGGTTATATTAAGAGAACACACCAAGATCACTTTTGGTATGTACTCTTTGGTTATATTAAGAGAACACACCTTGAAGCGTGCAACAAAAGTGCAGTACCTATTCAACTATTTCCTAGTCAAAACCTATTTTGGGCAATAGGATGGCAGTCTTAAGGACCCACATTTAGGAGTAATGTCAGTTAAAATAGCACTTGGCTCCAAATACAAGTGTAACATTCTTCTACCAACAAACATGACACAATTTTAATTTATCAATCATATACTTGTATAAATATTATATAATTATTTAATTTTAATTAAAAATTAAATTTAAATAAAATAAAAAATATATGTGTATTACATATATAATAAATTATAATCAAAATACATACCACGATAAATAAAAAATTCATTCTACTTAATTTAAAGTTAAGTATTGTTCTGTTAAGTACATTTAAAAATTAACTTATCAAATTTATTGTAACATGAATCATCACAATTTTTTTTTTTTTAAATTCTAAATAAAAGAATACCGGTTGAATTTAGATATTTAATTAAATTTGGTATACCAAATTCTTTTCAGAAATTAATAACTTAATAATTTTTAATAATTAATAACTTTTAGATAATTTTTTAATAATATTAATTATCTGGATAAAAAAATTACACACGTTTAAAATGTCATATAAAATTATTAGTATTGTTGATTTTTTTAAGTAAAGAAAAAGATTTAAGAGCTTTTTTATAACTTGAATTCAACAAAATAAATATGTTTTTTTTATGAGAAAATTGTTCATCAATTAAAATCACTAAAAAATATGATAATTAATAAATATTGAGTCACATGATTATTGATAATTAAAAGGTCCACAGAACATGTTCTTCTAGCTCACTTTCTCTTCGCATTACATCATACACAGCATGTGCCGAATTTGGAGTCTCCATTGTCTCACGAGGAAAAGTAGATTTTGAAAACTGTTTTTTATTTAAATGGTGAGACAAATGGAGTATCCATTTCTCGTGAAATAGAGATTACAAGTGCCAATTTCTCAAGAAATTTTGGTCTTTAAAAGAATAGATAAAATGGATCTAATTAGGCATGTTTTTGGTGAGTGGTGACATTTTCAAAACGGTCATTTTGAAGGTTATTTTGAAGTTCAAAGTGATCTCTTTTTTATATTTCAACATTTTTGAAATACCCGTTTAAGCATTTTCAAGTTCAAACGCCTATTTCAAAATAGTGTTAATAAAAAGTTTTTTTCAAAACGTTCGTTTTCTATATATATCACATTTAACATTTTTAACAACGCATTCAAAATTACATATCATTTAAGCTTGTTTCGAAAATATTTATTCAAACACTTACAACTTAACTTAATCTGTATTTTTTACAAACTTCACTTTTTTCTGATCACATTGTTTCACTGCTAATCCAAACGAGCACACAGTCTCTCTAAACTTTCACATTACCTTTAAAATTCTCCCTAAATTATTGCTTGGTTCCAGATATCTTCTTCAACTTCGTATATTGGTTTGATTCGCTTGGCTTTGTTACACTGAATATATCGATCAAGAAAAGAAAGTAAAATCTTGATTAATGTTATGTTTTTCATTATTTGGCTAGTGAAATAAACACCTTCAGTTAACTGAAGCTAGCAAAGCTATATTCTTATAGTGAAGTTCGAGAGAGTTTTTGATATATCTGTTTGGTTCTGTTTGGTTGCCGAGAAATTGTGCCCTTTATTGAAAAATCATTCCTTTTTCTTACATGTTTCACATTTATCTTGATTGCATTAATACACTTTGAGTTGAATACATTAACTTTTGGTCTGTTCAAATAAAAGTTCCAACAATCTGTTCAAAGATTCAGGAATTTTTTTTTTTTTTTTTTTTAACAAATTGATGAGTTGTTTGATATTTGGGACTTTTTCCTGTTTGTGTAGCGAGAAACATGGGAAAAGCTATGGCTTAAAATAATATAAAGGTAATAATGTAAGTGTTGACAGAAAAAGTGAGTGTAATTTTACAAAACATAAAGACATGTAATTAAATTTTCTTTCTAAACTCATATGGAGCAGCCAAAGAGAATCCTGATAGAGAGGGTCTAATTAGAGACTCTACTGGAAATTAGCTCACAGGTTATTTTAGGTTTATCGGCATCAGAGAGGGGCTTAAATTAACTGTCTTCATTGGTTTTGATAAGGTGATTGTAGAATCTGATTGTGAAGTTGCACTGGACATTCCGCAAAGCCGAAGCCCCGAGGAGTGGATAGTCCTTATGATTGATGATTGTAAGATTTATGCTGAAAATTTGTATGTTTTTTCATATTTATCGAGAAGAAAAGCTTGTGCTCAAGTAAAGAGCCATTGTCCACATTCACCTTCTCATGCTTGCTGATATCTCAGTCTCTGTTTAATTCTCTGTTTTATGTTTTTTTTTTTCTTGTTCTTGTTTCCTGTTTACTAAATAAAAAAGTTATTTTAAGTGTAATTTATATATATATATATATATCAAATATTTTTTATTTTTTTTATAACTTGCTATTCAATGTTATATTTCTATTAATTTAAGAAATCAATCCTAATCGTCCATTAATGAAGCATCGATTAAAGTAGTGAACGGGTCCCAATAAAATATATATATATATCAAATATTAATGTCAGAGAAATGACAAGACAGGACAGATGAGCATGTCCCTCCAGAGAAAAGCACTTTCTTCCCACGTGTCAATCTACTATTGAAAGGACAGGTTAGAATTGACAACACAGTCTTCCTGCCGATCCAAATGTTGTGCTGTATCAATAAATAAGTTTCATATTATTCACTAATATAAGACTAAGTTTATTTTGCCGGATTAGAGACGGAATTTGATACAAGTTGATACGCAAAAAATGAAAGATTTATACGAGTTTGACACGTGTTTAGTTTTTTTGTGTACAGATCACAAAATAATTAACTATATAAATTTGACATTAGATCAACAAGTTCAGAGGCATTACTCATCAGTGGTACTGATCTTGTCACCACTGCGATCTTGGCCTACCGACATCCAAATAGGAAAGCAGGACGCAATATAGAAACTGTCATCTCTGTACAACAATGAATCTCGGAATCAACAAGTACATCCCTCAAGGTATGTTTTTGAACTGAATCAATTATCTTTTCTCAGTTTTACTTACTTTCTACTAACTTCATCATCGGAGTGGCTACTGCCGGAGCTATCCCGACGGCCCTTTAACTCCCATTTTTCAGATCTCATACGAATGAGGCACAGAACCCCGGCAAATCAAAAAAATGCAGTATCAACTTGGCATCGTCTGTGGGAATCGACAATCGTTCCCGTTAATTTTGTTGCTTCGAAAACGTCTTCTTCGTTATGACTCCTAATCTTCGTCCAAGGCCGGGTTCCCAAAACCAGCCTTCAGTTGAGAATGAAAGGGGAGAAACCCCTGACCATGTACAGCAGTAGCTCAATCAGATTTGGTGATAGTTTGATCTGATGCAGGAGTAACTTTTTGCCATATCCCAAGTTTTGGCTTCTCTAACCCAGACCCTGCAAAACTGCCTTGTCCATCTTCCACTAGGCGTGCCTGAAGGGGGAACTCAACTCCCTTCTACCCCAGACGGAAGACATCCTAATGAGGAAGATCCCAGTACACGTCTGTCGCATCCCTAGGACATCGTTCATGCCGGAGGTGATCCCTAACCGTCACACATCCTTGGAGGAGGGATGCCGAATCCTCGTCCTACTATCCATTACCATAGCAGGACAATGATCCTGAGCCTTACGAATTCGGGGGCTGACCTAGTGCAGTCAGATCTCTAGCTGCCGCAAGCATCAGTTTTTCCATTCCGAGAACAACAAAATCATACTATTGCCGGACAGGAGCACCCCTTGCACACGGGACCCGAGGCCACCATGCTAGGGCGGCATCAGCCAGCCCCATCCAAAATACCTCTGAGGGTGGAAGAGGTAGTGGATTCAGTCAAACAAGCAGCCCTCACTAAGGGGGACCACCTCCCTCCCAAGCAGGATGAGCTAGCGAAGCAGCTCAGGAGATTCACCACTCCATTCACCCCAGCAATAATGGCAGAGGAGCACCCCCGAAAATTCGTTGTCACCCCATATGACGGGTTAGAAGACACTAGGGACCATTTCTCCCATTATCAACACACGATGGCTTTGCATGGGGCTACTGACGCCTTCTTATGTCGTACGTTAGGAACAAGTCTTAAAGGTGCCGCTCTGAGGTAGTTCCACAGTCTCCCACAGGAATCAGTCACTAACTTTTATGAGCTCAGCAGGCGGTTCCTTGAGAGGTTCTTAACCAGCAGAAGGCTCAAAAAGGGCCCCGAATTTCTCTTATCGATAAAGCAGTAGAAGGGGGAGTCACTTCGGGAATACATCACTCGATTCAACTCCGAACTCACGGAGGTTATGAACTACAGTCCGAGCTTCTTAGTAGCAGCCTTCCACGCTGGACTAGGCGTCGAGCGATTCTATGACTCCTTGACAAAAAATCCTCCTGATGACATGGCATCGCTCATAGAGCGGGCACGGAAGTATATAAATCTGGAGGATACAAAGACATCTTTCCAAAAGGCTAAGAAGCAGGCTCAGAAAGACGATAACACCCAAAAACGGGACCCTAACAGCACCAAGAAAAGGGGAAGAAGTCCTAACAAGAGGACGTCACCCAAAACTCAAAGCAATCTCAATCCTGGAAAGTTCAGAGCATTCATACCTTTGAACGCATCCCTCACACACATCCTCCAGCAGGTCTGGACATAAGAAGATCTGAGGTTGCCAGAGCCATTGAAAAGCAATCCGAACACTAGAGATCAGAGAAAATATTGTGACTTTCATAGGGATCATGGGCATACCACCGATGAGTGCAGGATCCTCAAGCAGGAGATCAAACAGTTGGTCCGACGGAGACATTTGAGGGAATTTATCCAACAAGATGGAAGGCAAAATCCTCGAAACGACAGGCCACAGCAGAAGAGACAATATTAGAGGCCTGAACAAGGGGAGGCTCGGAACGAGCAACCACGCTAGAATAATCAAGTCATTTTCGTCCTCTATACTGACAGCTCGTTGGCTGGGATGTCCAACCAAGCGAGGAAGCGCTATGTTCTAGAGGCAAGGGTAGAACCAAGTATCCTCCAGATCTCCACGGTTGAGAAAAAACCAAGGCCCCTGCCACATATCGAGTTCTTTGAACTGGACCTTATCGAGGTACATTGCCCTTATAGTGATGCCCTCGTTGTTTCACTTAAAGTTGCAAATTTTGAAATTAGGAGGGTGTTGGTGGACATAGAGAGCTCTGCCAACGTGCTGTTTTATGAACCTTTCCAGCACATAAAGCTCAACATTAATGACCTTAAGGCCACCACTACTGTAATGGCAGGATTCGACGGAAACCTGATGTCACGCCCCGAATTCCCGACCGAACCCAGGGACGCGACTGAAGGAAACAAAAGAAGAAAATAAAATATAAAGTAAATAAATAAATAAATAACGATTTAACTGATTTAGATACAATTGATTTAACTAATACAACTATGCATCCGTATATCTCTGTCAATACACATACATTCTTGTTTTAAAAAATTTTTGGCAGAACCTCCTTTGTTTTTCGAGTCTTTTTCCCCCTAATAAACACAATACATCATATATATACAACAGTCACAATCCATCCTCACTCGATGGCCACAACTTTATCAAAGTTAAATATACATTGTCTAATTATCCAATCGATCACATCTACTCCTACACTTAAACTAAAAGATCATTTATTACAATATACAATACCATTTTCATTCTTTTTAGAAAGACGCCAATCCTTTATAAAATCAAAATACGCTCCAAGGGCCCAAATATTCTTCCAAATTTATTTCCTCTCCTTTCTCCAAGACTTCATCAAGTCCCGCGTACCAGGATGCTTTATCTGAAACTTGTGCCCACGAATGGGTCAGCGCCAACATGCTGGTATGGTACAATACTAATGCAAAGAATAAAATTAAGTCGTGGCATGTGCAAGTGTACATGTATATCCACATGCCTCCCTAATCATTCATACAATAGAATGGCAATATACAAACTACACATCTGTATAAAACCCTATATCACGTTCACAAATTCATTAATACAATGCACAAGCAACATGCGTGACACACCCATGCATCTCAATGTCACACCCATGTCTCGCTTCACGGTTCTTCCCCGTTGGCATGCAAGTACCAATATATGTCTCGCTTTACGGTCCGGACCCCGTAGGTCTGCGAGTACCTAATGGCCAATTTTGGGTTTTTCACCACAGGATCTGCACCCTCATAATGCACCAGCACCTCGTGCTGACCCATACTATGCTTTCAAGGAATCACACGATGCCAATATGCCATGATTTCATCATGCAATCTCGCAATCTCAATAAAACATTTCACCAATGCATAAAGCATGCTTTTTAAACAATATCGTCCTCTTAAAAATAACAATAGCATTTGAATCATAAGACCTCATCCACAAATATATGCATCATGCACAATCAATCTCAGTCACAACATCGACAATCCTTCTAAAACATAAATCACATATGATGGCAACGCAAGAAGTAAATCACATATGAAGCACATAACCAAACAACTCAAGGGTTCTCAAAGCAATAATTCCTACGTGATCTTCTATCAGCAGATAAGCACAACAATCATTCAAGCAATATGCACATCAATCCTAATTTAATTTTATTCCTTATTTAGTAAAGTACCATACCTGATCGAGTTATCTCAACCCTAAGAAGTCGTGTCCACTACTCAGTCAATTGGTGAATAACTCAGTCCTCCTACTGTAGCTGTTTAGGAAGTCCTCGCCTTTCTCTTCGATGTTCCTAAAACCACAAAATGTAACTCAGTTGGTTGGTTACTTGAATGATGCTATTCATCAAATTTTATGTCTCTTTATGTTTGGTATCTCTTTTACTTAATTATACCCTACCATTGTATCCGGGATGCTCGGTATAATTAGAATGCACTATTTGTTTATTTTAATTGGATTCCATTCGATTACTCTTTGACTTGGGGCCATTTTGGTTCTTTTAACGTCTCTACGGTCTTTTAAATTTTTGGGGTCTCGTCTCATGAAACGGACCTCACCATTGGTCTTAGTAGGTCCGAGACATAAATAAAACACTATTTATTCACTTAATTTGGACTACGTCTTAATTCCCTTTAATTTCCTTAATTAAGTTACTTTAGTTAACAATTTAAATAAATTAAATAAATATATACAACCGGCAGTATATGCCCACAAATATATCAAAGTCAATCACTTATTTCATCTCCATCTCCATCTCTCTCTTTCTCTAAGGATTGATGCAGCCAGATATTTCCTATTGTTGCAAAATCAAATAATTCACACCGTTTTCTAGTTTTTTTTTTTTTTTCCAGCAGTCGCGTCCCCGGGTTCGGTCAGGAATTCGGGGCGTGACAAGATGGTATCAGAGCTGGAACCCGACTGGAAGTGTGGTGAGTGGTTCTGAGGGACCCTGCTCGCCCCGGAGAGGCCGAGCCTGAAGGGGGGGAGGGAGAAGGGTAATGCCATCCCACATCGCTCAGGGAGGAGAAGGTTAAGGTATTCATAAGGGGGGGGTTGCACACTACTTAGCAAGAGGCCTTTTGGTGGGCAAAAGCCCAGCCAAGAACAAAACCGTGCGGGCCGCAGGCCCAAAGCGGACAATATCTTGCTATGCTGGTGTGGGTCTTGACAGATGGTATCAGAGTTGGAACCCGACCGGAAGTGTGGTGAGTGGTTCTGAGGGACCCTGCTCGCCCCGGAGAGGCCGAGCCTGAAGGGGGGGAGGGAGAAGGGTAATGCCATCCCACATCGCTCGGGGAGGAGAAGGTTAAGGTATTCATAAGGGGGGGCTGCACACTACTTAGCAAGAGGCCTTTTGGTGGGCAAAAGCCCAGCCAAGAACAAAACCGTGCGGGCCGCAGGCCCAAAGCAGACAATATCTTGCTATGTTGGTGTGGGTCTTGACAGATGGTATCAGAGCTGGAACTCGACCGGAAGTGTGGTGAGTGGTTCTGAGGGACCCTGCTCGCCCCAGAGAGGCCGAGCCTGAAGGGGGGGAGGGAGAAGGGTAATGCCATCCCACATCGCTCGGGGAGGAGAAGGTTAAGGTATTCATAAGGGGGGGCTGCACACTATTTAGCAAGAGGCCTTTTGGTGGGCAAAAGCCCAGCCAAGAACAAAACCGTGCGGGCCGCAGGCCCAAAGCGGACAATATTTTGCTATGCTGGTGTGGGTCTTGACACCTGAGCTTACCAATGGGCAGGATAAACCTACCGACCACGGTGGGAGAGGGGGATGCTCAAAAGACACTAATCTCGGAATACATGGTCGTGGACTCCAAATCTCCTTACAACATCATCCTTGAAAGACCGTGGTTCCATTAAATGGGGGCAGTCACTTCGACCCTCCATCAGTGCCTGAAATACATCCAGAATGATAAGGTCTGCGCAATCAGAGGCCGCCAACCAACTGCTTGGGAATGCCCCGCCGTGGCATTAAGAAAAGGCTCAAAAATAGCAATTATAGACATCTCGAGAGGATCGAAGTTCTGTGGCTTTTGAACCTCACGAGATCACGGAATGCCTTTCCGATATTGATGAGCCACTAAGTCCCAGAGGGAGAGAGAGCTTGGCGACGCTAATACAGGAGCCCGTTAAGGTATTAGTAAGTTCCGAAAGAGGGGGCATCACTTAAAACTCAGTGCAGACCTATCCTAGTCTAAGCAAGAGGAGATTGTTGAGTTCCAAAAGGATAATTTATCAGTTCTTGCTTGGAAACTAAGGATATGGAAGGAATAAACCCAACTTTCATCTCTTATAAACTAATGACCGATCCGAACCATCCTCTAGTGAGACAGAGGAGGAGGATCTTTGCTCCCAAGCGGCACAAAATCATTAACGACAAAGTACAAAGGCTGTTGGACACCAAGATGATAACAGAGGTGTTCTACCTAGAATGGCTCGCCAATATAGTCCTCGCCAAGAAGAAGAACGGCAAATGGCGGGTCTGCGTTGACTATACAGACCTCAACAAAGCTTGTTCTAAAGACAGTTTTCCCCTCCCAAGGATCTACCAGCTGGTCGATGCAACCGCGGGGCACGAGCTGATAAGCTTTATGGATGCATACTCAGGGTACAATCAGATTCAGATGTACCTTCTAAACCAGGAAAAGACAGTAATCATATTTGAATGGGGTCTCTATTGCTACAGGGTGATAATGTTTGGGTTGAAAAATGCCGGTGCCACATACCAGCGGTTGGTGAACAAAATGTTTAATCCCCTGATCGATAGAACAATGGAGGTCTACATAGACGACATGTTAGTCAAAAGCCTGAAGAAAAATCAATATATCCAATACTTAAGACAGACCTTTAGCATATTGAAGCAACATAAAATGAAGTTAAACCCCTCGAAGTGTACCTTTGGGGTCTCTATGGGGAAATTCCTAGGTTTCCTGATCTCTCAGATGGGAATAGAAGCGGACCCCTCACAAATTAAAGCACTGACAGAACTGGAGCCACCAAAGTCCAAAAAAGACGCACAAGCTTTGAACAACAGAATCGCAGCTCTGAACAGGTTCATTTCCAGGTCCACCGATCACTGCCTCCAATTCTTCAAAGCCCTAAGGAGGAATAAGGCTCTTGAATGGACCTCTGAATACGACAAGGCCTTCTAGGAATTAAAGCGATACATGGTGTCTCTAGAGCTCCTATCTAAACCAATATAAGGGGAAAACTTTTCCTGTACCTCGCAGTGTCAGAGAACGCCGTAAGTTCAACACTTGTTCAAGAAGAAAGGGGGACTCAAAAGCCTGTATTTTATGTCAGCAAAGCACTCTTGGATATCGAAAAGAGATATCCCGTGGTTGAAAAGTTGGCATTCGCCCTAGTAATGTCTGCTTAGAAGCTTAGACCTTATTTTCAAGCACACCCTGTTGTGATCCCAACATCCTGCCCTCTGAAAGCGATTTTGCACAAGCATGATGTCTCAGGGCGGCTAGTCAAATAGTTTGTAGAACTAGGGGAGTTTGATATATCATATATACCCCGGGCCTCTATTAAAGGCCAAGCTTTGGCAAATTTCGTCACAGAATTTACTTTGGTGCTGCACGACAAACCCTGGATTGATACAAGTGTGGCGGTATGGCAGTTATATGCCTACGATTCATCTATTGACAAAGGTTCCTATAATACCCTGACCCGAGTTAGGTAGTACCCAACCCGGGTTGGATTGGACCATAAAATGTAACCCCGAACTATAAGCCAATATATGACATAAATAAAATCGGACGTACGTTAAAATATTGTGTTCAGTTACAATGAATGGGTGTGAGTGACGGCCAGTTCCAAGTACCCTGGGTGCCGTTGCACCAAAAGCCTGATTTTCACGGGATAGCGCACACATAGGTGTTATATATATATATATATATGTATAGGTATTTAAATGTCTATATATATATATTGAGAACATACATATATATACTAAATATATGTCCATGGTTATATATATATATATGTATAAAGGAAACAAATAAAAAGAAAAAGGAATGAGGTAGGAAGGGATTAGAAAGCAATGGAAATATATAGAAGAATTGAGAAGGAGGAGAGAGAAATAGTGGAGACTGTCATGCAGCCGTGTTTGCGTGTATGGTGTTATCTATAGTTACAAGTGGCAATGCCACCGACCTCAAGGTCGGTTCAGGAGGGGAGTTAAGGGAAAGAAAATGAGTAACGTGTAAAGAAAGTGTGAGAGAAGCTGAACGTAGGAGAAGAAGAAAGAAAACTAAAGAAAGAAGATTTTGGGAAACTCGGCTTAAAACAGGTAACAATTTTAATTTATTTGATTACATGTATATTGGAGGATTTTGGTAGATGAATTTAGAACCGTTTGAACAAAAAAATCCATAGGAAAATCAAGAAACTAAAACTAGTTCTCACGGTCAATCATGGTAGATTTTTATTTCTTTAACTAACCTTGATTTTAGAACTAGAAACAAGTTGGGAAGCTTGTTAGGAGTTCACTACAACTTGAACGACAGAAAAAGGTCCAAAAATGGCTACGGAATAGCCAATTATTCTTTCACCAGTGCAACGCCAAAAAAGTTGTTCTGGGTGTCGGAAAACCAGTTTATTTAAGGTTGAAATTTGTGTTAAAAGTTTCCTTAGGATCTCAGGATCAATTTAATATGAAAACAGGAAAAATTGGAATAAAAACATGCAAAACAGTGAGTTGTTACACTGTTCCGACGATTGTGGTCGGAATTCTCTTTAGATAAGACGACCGAAAAGACGGGTGGCTACCGGGTCAAGCTTTGGCCGAGTCTAGGTCTGGGCCGGGATCCGACCGACCGCAAGAAATGGGTCATCAAACTGTGTCGTTTGGTTGTTGAATTTAAATGACATTGGACCTGTTTGGATATGGGTACAATAAATTGACATCAGGTTCAAATTAACTTAAAATACGGATAAGAGCCAAATCAGAATAACAAGGATGTGTTATCTTGGTTCAGTAAGAACAAACTGAACCGGTTGGCTCAGTAGGGTGTGAGACCGATTTAGGGTTTTGCCTAGTAAGCCCATTGGTTCAGACCGAAAGTTAGAAAAATTATATTTTGACCCCCAGAAGTTCTAGAAAATTATACTAAGGCCCAAACGGAATATTATTTTAAATAAAATTACAAAAATACCCCAAGTTCTAAAACAACTCAAACGAATTTCAAATGAGATAAACGAATAGTGTATTTTAACTATTTTGGACGTTCTGGACCCAATAGCGGGGTCCATTTCATGAGACGAAACCCTAAAAAATAAAGACACGTAAAGGGGTAAAATGACCAAATTACCCCTAGTGTCCTAAAGTCGAATGGAAGTCCAAAAGGGTCTAAATCAACTTTCTTCGACGTTCTGGATTCAATGGTGAGGTTCATATTATGAAATGAAGTACGAAAAAATATGACAAGTAAACAAGTAAAGTTATAAAATTAAAGCTTATGATTTAATGAAGCTACCACAAGAATATATTTAAAAGGTAAACGCCTAAGATCAAAGTTAGAAATTAATACGCCTAAGACTTAAAGAGACTACCAAGGAAAGGTAACTAGAATAGAAAAATATTTAAATGAAAATTAAATGGAGTGATATTATGAAATGTAACCAGGCTTTGAAATGTGATTATAGGAACCTTCAACTAAAGGAAGGATTTTTGAGTAAAAGCCTTGGATTTTAGGTGAGTGTTTCATACCATATTGAGGCAGCAATTACATTATAAATATAAATATTGAACTCTTTTGTGATGTATCGACATATTATATCATTTTTTCTTATAGTCTTTGTTTAACAGCTATACTGTATACATTTTGAATGATCTATTGACAACTATATTATTTTCCTAACTTAAGAAAACGTTTTCGTAAGATACTCAAACGTTATATGATTTTCTTACAAATGTTTAAACTGTTTTAACTGAATACCAAATAAGGAACTTTGATTTGAGTAATTGAATTGCTATTGATGATTATCGATTTTGAATATGATTTTGATGCTTTGGATAGAACACTCTTCTATGATTGGTCACTATTGAATAGGTTGTGACTTATCGAACCCTACCCACGGGGTATATTGGTGGTAAGCCGGTGTGATACGGCATATCAAACAAGTCTATCAATCTCAGTCAGCGAGGTTCTAATTTGCTGGCCATAGAAGTGAAATACATGAATTTGAATATGAATATTGAATATGATTTATCGAACTATGATTTTGAGTTATCGAACTATGATTTATCGACTTATGTTATCGAACTATGATTTATCGAATTATGTAATCGAACTATGATTTATTGAACTTTGATTTATCAAACTATGTTATGGAATATTGATTTACAATTGTCATTGAATTGGGATTTATTGGAAGTGAATTTGATACCGTTATCTTGTTTACTATAATTAAGATAACATATGATATATGTGATCATTGACATTTCAATATTGAATTATACAGCAGTTTTGAAACCCTTGGTATGTTATGGAATACTCACGAGCTGTTGAGCTCATACGAATTTTTATCCAATATATTTCAGGTAACAATATCGATAAAGAAATAGCAGGTTTAGTCGGGATAGTCGGAAGCTGATAAAGCTATGTATCTTTTTGTATTAGGATTTTGTTAGACATGATGTAGTTGCTTTTGGTAATTATGGATTGTACATCGAATATGACACTAGCAGACTTGGAAAAAAATTACATCATGTACTTTTGTAGTTACTATAGAATGTATATATAGATGACTAATGTGGACTTGAGTATTGACGTTTCCGCAATAGAAAAAGAATTTTATTCTGCTGCATTCGATTAATGGAAATGAAAAAAGTGTTGTGATCATTGAGAAAGGCCTCGGTGGCCGATCAGGAACTCCTGATCCGCATGGGCCGAATTTCGGGTCATGATAGTTTCGGAGTCGGCATTGTACTCCGATCCCCACATGGGATTGCAATAGAGAAGAGGATTACCATAAGGTTCAGAGCTTCGAATAACGAAGCTGAGTATGAAGCACTAATCCTCGGTATGAGGTTGGCTCTAAAATGCAAAGCTCAGAGTCTCGAGGCATTTTCTGATTCCCAACTAGCAATGAGCTAGGTCCTGGGGGAGTTCACCGCCAAAGATGACAGAATGATCAGATGTGCAAAGTTGGTGCATTCGCTGAAGAAATTTTTCTCAAATTTCACTATCCATCAGATCGAAAAAGGTCAAAATACCCGAGCTGATGCCTTAGCAAACATGGCCTCTCACCTCAAACCTGGTGGGGATTTCGAAGTCAATATCTCTTTCCAAACTAGGCCAAGCATCGAAAAAGTTTAGTCCACGCATTCCTCAGAACAAAGTTAGGACTAAAGGACGCCTATCCTCTTGTACCTGAAAGATGGGCACCTTCCAGAGGGCAAGAACCAAGCTCAGAATATACAGATCAGGGTAGCACGGTACCTTGTCTTAAACGGAAAGCTCTACTAGAGGTTGTACACCCAACCCCTCCTAAGATGCTTATCCCCAGAAGAGTCCGAAGACGTCCTAGCTGAAATTCACGAAGAAATATGTGGGAATCACAACGGTGGCAAGACCATCGCCCACCGGGCTTTAACTCACGGCTACTATTGGCCTGGCATGCTTAGACACGCCAAAGAGTACGTGAAAAGATATGATAAATGTCAACGCTTCTCCTCATATCAGCATCAGCCACACCATGAGCTCACCCCCATTGCCAGTCCATGGCCCTTCGCCCAATGGGGGATGGACATTGTAGGGCCGCTGCCAAAGGCCCCCCAAAATAAAAGATATTTGTTCATCGCCATCGATTACTTTTCCAAGTGGGTAGAAGTAGAACCCTTAACCCACATTACCGAAGTAGAGGTGAAAAACTTCACATAGAAAAACATAATCTACAGGTTCGGTATACCCCGTGTTATCATCTCTAACAGCGGAATGCAATTCGTCGGGAAGGTGTTCAGAAAGTTCTACAGTGACCTACGTATCAACCGTCACTTCTCCTCACTAGGGCACCCCTAGGCTAATGGGTAGGCCGAGGTCACTAACCGCACGATTCTTGATGCTATCAAAAAAAGGTTGGAACAAGCCAAAGGAAAATGGGTCGAAGAGCTCCCGAGAGTGCTCTGGGCATACCGAACCACCAGAAGAATACCAACTGTCGAGACACCGTTCTTACTAGCTTATAGTACCGAAGCTATCATTTCGATTTATTCGGTATGCCAACTCTAAGAACGGAGGCCTTCAACCAAGGAACCAATGATCACCACTTAGTAGAAAACCTCGACTTATTAAAAGAAAGAAGAGAACATGTTGGAATCAGGGCTGAGGAATATCGGTGCAGAATGGCCAAGAGCTTTAATTAGAAGGTGAAGCCCATAAATTTTCAACTCGGCGTTCTTGTCTTAAGAAGGGTGTTCCCTAATACTAAGGATCCCATCATGGAAAAGCTCTCCTCGAACTGGGAAGGGCCTTATAAGGTAGTCAAAGTTGTCAAGCCCACAACCTACTGGTTAGACGATATGTCTAGCAAGCCCATCCCTAGACCTTAGAATGTCTAGCAACTGAGAAAATATTATCAATAATATTCTTTTTCCTCTTTAAAAGTTTTCTCAATTTAATGCACAAATCCCCAGATTTGGTCCATTTCAAAAAAGTCCTACAAGTACAAGTGTTGTAGGCATGGTCTCAATTTAATACACAGATCCCCAGATCTGGTCCATTTCAAAAGACTCCTACGAGCACAAGTGATGTAGGCATGGTCTCAATTTAATGCACAGATCCCCAAATCTAGTCCATTTCAAAAGACTCCTACGAGCACAAGTGTTGTAGACATTGTCTCAATTTAATGCATAGATCCCCAAATCTAGTCCATTTCAAAAGACTCTTACGAGCACAAGTGATGTAGGCATGGTCTCAATTTAATACACAGATCCTCAGATCTGGTCCATTTCAAAAGACTCCTATGGGCCTTTCATAAACTATGAATGTCGTAGGCATGATCCCAATTTAATTCATAGATTTCTAGATTTGGCCCACTTTTAAGCTTGAGGTATTTTAGTTATTTAGTGGCATATTCAGGTCTAAGTGTGATTTCATTTTAGTATTTATCATAAGTGTTTGAAGTCTGGAACTCTAACATTGAGTTAGTTACTGGCATATTCAGACCTAAGTTACTTGTCAGTCTTTTGGATCAGAATAATCTCAAAGTCAGTCAAGTGAGAACAATGATGGATAAAATAAACTTCTCATTAATAAAGCCCGGGACGGCTAAGGGTTACAAAAAAAAAAAGGGAAATCAAACAGTAAAGTAAAAAACCCTATTCTATGGTGACTGGGGGAGCTACAGAAATTGGCTCGGCATCCACAGCCGACAGTGTTAGGGCTGGCTATGGGGATGTCGGTTCTGAATCTTCTAGCTCCACCTCGTTCACCCCAGAGATGTCCAGGTCAGGGTAGACCTTCTGGATTTTCCTCTTGAAGAGGTGATATTCATGGTCCATGAACTTACCACCGACTTATTCACCTCGTCTATTATCTCCCTCTCAGTCCCCTCCTTGGCCACTGCCCTAGCGGCTTCCACAACAGAGGTCAACTTCAAGGCTGTCGCGACCTCCTCCTCCTTCTTCTCATTCTTCATTGTCTCTATGAGAAGGGCCTGCTTGTTCCTCTAGGACTGAAGGATGCCCAGGCTAGTCATCGCCTCCTTATACTTCCCTTCAAGGGAGAGGAAGGCAATTCGAGATTTCTCGAGCTCAGAATAGGTCGTTTCCAGCTCTCCCTATAGTTGGCTCACCCTCTCGGAATCTTCAGGGTAGTCCAAAATGGCGACCACCGCATGGGCAAGCTACAAACGAGAACGGGAAAGTTAAAAAAAAAAAGGAGAGAAAAGAAAAGCACTTACCTTTACGTGGCCTACTAGGAGGTCCCTGGCAATCCGGCGAGGGCTTAGACCCTTGAAACACCAAGATCCCTCAAGAGCAAGCTTTATAGCCTCCTCCCTTGAAGCTGCGTTGGCGATATCAGAAGGAACCTGACTTAGTCTCCCCACACTACAGGGTGCCGAACCAGCTTCTGAAGTTGGAGGTGAAAGAGGCCCCAAAGAAGAAGAAGCTGGAGCCACCTAACGTCAGTCCTCCTAGGAGGGAGGGCAAAAGTAGAAGAAGACGAGCCCCCGGCCTTCTTCTTCGTACTTGGAGAGTAATTGGACAGCACTGAATTTTTCAAAGCGGCAGTCCTACTCTTCACTAGGTTCACCTCCATCAAGTTCTGCAGAGAGAGGATCCGATCGTGAGGTCGGTCAAGAGGCTGTAGCAATCACTTGTACTTCTCCTGAAGCTTTGGAGTACAGGTCGGCCTCTTCCGAGCTTTCTTATCTATAAAACAACAAGAAAAACAGAGGAAAATGGTGAATCAGTCAAAGAAAGACGGGAATGAAGGAAAGTTAACCACTACAGGTCTAAGGTCTCACCCTTAAAGCCGGTGTGCCGAGGAAAAAGACTGAACCAGTCTTCAAAATCTTCTTGCTCCTAGTCTCCTTCAGAAACCCTAGCCTGAGTTCTGTAGGCATGCTTAGAACTAAGGCTCGGGGGGGGGGAGGAGTAGCTGATACGCCAAAAAATAACGGATTAATCCAAACTTGACACTTGTCTAGTTTCTTTGTGTGTAGGTCACGAAGTGACTGACTATACAGATCTGATATCCGATCAGCAAGCTCAGAGGCATTAGTCCTTGGTGGTACCAACCTCGTCACCACCGCGACCTTGGCCTACCGACCTCGAAATAGGGAAGCAGGACGCAATACGGAAACTGCCATCTCCGGATAATAATGAATCCAAAATTTCATGGCACCAGATCCTACCCACTCTGAAAAACAATCAGCCTACAAGTACATCCTAGCCTCAAGGTATGCTTTTGAACAGAATCAATTATTTTTTCTCAGTTTTACTTACTCTCTACTAACTTCATTACCAAAGTGGCTACCGCCGGAGCCATCCGAAGGCCCTTTAACTCCCCTTTTTTCGAGCTCATACCAACGAGAAATGGAGCCCCAGCAAATCAGAAAAGTGCAGCATCAAAAGTAATTTGGAAGAAGTCTTTAATCCTACATTTGATTACGACCCTCACTAAATATCACTGAATTATATAGTGGCTTTGAGGTTGGATTATTTAGTGGGAGAGGGGGTTAGGATTAGCGCTGCAAGGAGCATTTTCAATAACGGTGTCCAAGTAGGAAACCATGCAGGGACACAAACTAGTTAGTGTGTATATATATATATATATATATATACAGACTAGTTAGTGCATGTATATATATATATATATATATCTTCTATCTCTATGTATATCATATATATCTTCTGTGTATGTATCTATCACTACAACAAAATGCACTATTAGCGACGCGCATGTGCGTCGCTAATAGTGCAATTGTGCGTCGCTAAAGGTCTTTAACGACGCCCATACGTGCGTCGCTAAGGCGTCACAAAAAGTGGTGTCACTAATACT
Organism: Nyssa sinensis; assembly: GCA_008638375.1. Classification (NCBI taxonomy): domain Eukaryota; kingdom Viridiplantae; phylum Streptophyta; class Magnoliopsida; order Cornales; family Nyssaceae; genus Nyssa; species Nyssa sinensis. The sequence continues at coordinate 58,047,608 of CM018031.1, read as the reverse complement.
ATTAGCGACGCACAAAACCATTGGTGTCGCTAAAAGTGCATATTAGCGACGCACATAACGCGTAGCTAATAATTGGATACATGCGTCGCCAATAATACCCAAGGGCGTATTGTGCGTTGCTAATAATCACTTTTAGCGACACACAGTGAGCGTCGCTAAAAGTGATTATTAGCGACGCACGGTTTATGCGTCGCCAATACTGACTTTTAGCGACGCTCACTGTGCGTCGCTAAAAGTGATTTTTAGCGAATTTTTAAATTAAATTCAGACTTTTAGCGACGCTATGGAGTGCTTCGCTAAAAGTTTTTTTTTTTTTTTTTTTACAACCATATCTGCTTTGTTTTAATATTGTTTTGTTCCTGTTTAAACCTGTATCAATCATCCATCCTGATATACAATAAAATTGAAGCATTCTAAAATGAATATTTTAAAGCAGAAAAATACATTCATATATATGTATTAAACTAATTATGTAGAATTGTAAAAGTACCATTCATCACTAAATAGAAAAATTAAAAATTGTCTCCAAAATGTTACTACAGATGTCCATGAAAATAAAAAATAAAAATAACAAGTTCCGATGCAAAACATAAAGACGGCGCTGCGACAATAATCCCCGATCAATCTGAAATAAAGATCAAACGACATATATTAGAACAATTATTAAATATATATGAACATAGAATGTGAATAGTTTTTTGTTTTTTTTTTTGCATGCATAAATAGTAAGAACGAGTGTTGTAAGTTCGTGCAAGTCTATTTTATCATTTGTGAGGTGTGTGAGGTGGTTTCGGTGCAATTAGGCCGATATCCGGCATTTTGGTCTGTCAAAACCCCAAAATAGACCTTTTTAAGGCTAAAACTTGCATAAGTTTCAAACCGGGCATCAGAACCGAGTGTGGTAAGTTCGTGCAAGTCTATTTTATCATTTGTGAGGTGTGTGAGGTGGTTTCGGTGTAGTTAGGCCGATATCCGGCATTTTGGTCTGTCAAAACCCCAAAATGGGCCTTTTTGAGGCTGAAACTTGCATAAGTTTCAAACTAGGCATCGGAACCGAGTTCTGTAAGTTCGTGCAAGTCTATTTTATCATTTTTGAGGTGTGTGATGTGGTTTCGGTGCATTTTCTATAAATAATAAATCCACGAAAGTATATAATTTTAAAAACTTACCAAGGTTGTAAAGAGTCACGCTGTTGGCTGATCATCGTCTGCAAAAGAGTCTGTATCTCGGCATATCGCTCCTCGAGGCTATCTAGTCTCTGGCGCTGCACTACATTCTCTTGTTGAACTGCCTCCGAAGCTGAGTTTGCCCTAGCATCACTCTCAAAGGAAGATGTCGTCAGCGCCATCCCAGTCCTTAAGCCACGCACATAGCCACGCCTCTTGCCCAGAACAGTCTCCCGTATCTAGTCATCGGTTGGCGGATCCTGACCCTTAGGTGTCGGCTGATCACGCAGCCGGACCATCTCCTCCTATAAAAGCATAAATATATGTTACTACTTTTATAACTTTAGATTAATATTAAATTAGTAATACTGTAGCAAGTTACATAAAAACTTATATAAAGCCGCTGTGCTTCAGGCCCAGCCTAACCCTTATTGGGGTTGTAGTGCGTCCTGTGCCACAAATCAATGGGGCTGGGTGGTGCACCGGTGTTCTGGTCTCGCTGGAGCAAATAAATAGTAGCTTATGAAGAGTGATTTCATGAATAGATTATACAATAAGAACTTGATACATTTATTAACTTACCATATCATGCCTATACTGTACAAAAGAACGTGATCCACCACAGTGGGTCACCTTCTGCTTGCTTCTACTCTCGCTATTCTTCCTGCTTAGTTCCTACACTTGGCCAAAACAAAGAAGGTTAGTATAAATGATACTGATTTAAACCAGACAACAAAAGTAATTTGAACAATTTTTACCTGGAATGTATCACCTGCGAACCGGTCGCACAGTAACATCCAATCCTCCACCGTCACCCCCCTGTAGGGTCTGTCACGAGGCTCTCTACCGGCTGCCACCTCCACCTCGTAGTGCATGTGCAGACGGTGTCGATAGTCCCTGAAACGGACTCCCAGGTAGCGATCCACAGCCCTCGCTACGTGAGGTAGGTGGAGATCGATGTCAAACTTCTCCTGTAAAGCATGTCATTGTCAAAACATTACGGCATTAGAAATGTTAAAATTTAGTTCAACACAATAATAAAAGACATACCAGGATCTGCTCATGAATAGCTTGTAGATCCTCCTGAGTGACGTGACTCCAGTCAGTAATATGGAGTGGGGCGCGTAGTCGGAAAATGATGCCGACCTCTGTGATGAACTGTTGTGCCCACCCACCAACGGGCTTCAGCAAGCCCTCAGTTAGCTCAATCCGGAGTCGCGCACCCCCTGCTGCCTCCATCTGTGTCTGCAAACTCTGATTCTTCGACCTACCACGCCCTCGTCTAGCACTGGTGGTGGCCGAAGCTTTAGAAACAATAAAATAAAAACAATTAGTACCATATATATATAAGCATTAATACAAAATGAAACTATCGATACCATCAATGGCAGGATCGGTCGATCCTGCAAAGGAAGGAGAAGGGGTCAATGGGTCCATCGGGGCTGCGCGTCTACGTGATCCTGGTCCAACCATATCTAAAACAAAAGTTTAAAAGTAAATTCCATTACATCATAAAAATTAAAATCCATTACAGCAGAAAATTGAATATCCATTACACTTGATCTTACCACATGTAACACTTATTACAATTACTCATCTGAGTTTGTATCATCTTCTGAACTTGAATTTTTTTCAGTCTCGGTACAATACTCTAACAATGTCTCATCATCAAAATCACTTTCCTCGTCATCATCATCATTAATGAACGTTGCATCCCTCGGATCTAATTGTGTGGTATTGGTGACGTCGGAAGCTACGACATGAATTGGTTCTACATCAGTTTTATTCAACCGATACGAACTAAAATCTTCCTGATCATGCCTGACAACACCATCGTGGGCAGTTTGAGACTCTTCTTGTAGTGCCTCCTCAATCCTCTCCAACTCTTCATCTCCCTCGCCAACTTCTAGAACATCATAAACATTTCTAGTTTTTATTTTTTGGACAACATGCCAATCACCTCTTATTTTGTCTCCTTCAAATAGAAAACTTGTTTTGCAACTGATGCCAAAACATACGGATCATCTTTAAATGTCGTACGTGACGTATTAACACTTATGAAGTGCTTATCAATCTGTATTCCAGTCTTCTTATTAGTTACATCCCATCAATCACATTTAAAAATATACACAGAATGACCTAGCAATAATGCAACTGTATGATGTCTTTTAAAACACCATAGTACTCTACAGTTTGTCCTCTGTCACCATCTCCTTCAACAAGGACCCCGCTATTTTGTGTTTGTCGGATAACCTCACGTTCCCTCGTGTGAAATCGAACACCATCAACAATTAAACCGGTGTAGCGGGATATCCTTTGATTAAGACCACATGCCAAGGAATATAATTGATCGTACTCCTTAGGAGATTGTTGGTGGCGTAATAGCTTCATCTATTAATTCAGTACAAGTACAAAATTACTTTTATACAAATGCATTAACTAATACAATTACAATTAATTGAAACATATTCTTATGTGATCTCCGAACCACTTTGGAAACAAATTTTTCTGTCTTTGCTCTAGATCAGAACTTGATACATATTCTCTCTGAAGCTCGAGCGTATACTCACTGCATAAGATGAGATATGTTATATGTAACTCACATTTGTATATTAACGTAGTATTGCAATGATTTCGATAAACTTACTTAAAATATGGCAATGTCTCCTCGCAGTTGTTGAGCACGGTGTAGTGGGCTCTTTCCAAGTCTTGAGGATGACACCATTCATATATACGGGCACCTATTGGCCGCACAGTCTGATTAAACACCGCAAGGCCAGTTCGTTGTTGCCTAGGACATCTATCAGAATTTCGCTCTTCACGATTAAACCTTGTCTCAATATCTTCAAGATGCATAGAGCAGAAGGTGAGACATTCTGCATCAATGTAAGCCTCAGCAATTGACCCTTTTAGTCGTGCTCTGTTACGCACATATTGCTTCAATGTGTGCAAATATCTGTTTTGATAATTAATCAGTTATAAATTAAAATAGTTAAGATGGATAGATAACACAATTGACAAAATTAAATGTACCTTTCTATTGGATACATCCAACGATATTGGACAGGTCTGCCAATTTTTGCCTCATGAGGCAAATGCACTGCTAAGTGGACCATGATATCGAAGAAAGTTGGAGGAAAAATCTGTTCCAACTTGCAGAGGATCACGACAACATCCCTTTCGAGCTTGTCAAGTACTTCCACATTCAACGTCTTCACACATAATTCTCTAAAGAAGCAACCTAACTTAGTTATTGTAGTCAATATGTGATCGGTGAGATACCCACGTAGTGCAACCGAAAGAAGTAGTTGTAAAAGGACATGGCAGTCATGGCTCTTCAATCCGGATATTTTCCCATCTATAACATTTACACACCGAGATATATTCGATGCGTATCCATCTGGGAACTTCACCGATTTAAACCACTCGTAAATCCTCATTCTCTCTACGGATGATGACGTATACTGTGCAGGAGGCACGATATATTTATCATCGCTACGTATTAAGTGCAGCTCTTTCCTTATTCCCAGCTCCTGCAAGTCCAACCGGGCTTTAACACTATCTTTTGTCTTCCCTTCAATGTTCATTACAGTTCCCAGCACATTATCACATATGTTTTTCTCGATATGCATCACATCTAAATTGTGCTTCAACTTAAGAGTCTCCCAGTACGGCAAATCAAAAAATATGCTCTTTTTCGTCCAATTTAAGTCCACATCAGTACGCTTCCTCTTCTTACTACCCGGTATCTTCCCAAACCTCACTGGTTGGATGACTGCTAATTGCGCTAACACGTCTTTGCCAGACAACAATGGAGGTGGCAATCTGTGCTCAATTTGTCCATCAAAAAGATGCTTCTGCCGATTTCGCCAGCCATGCGATGGCGGTAGAAAACGACGATGGCCCATGTAACATATCTTCCTCCCATTTGACAAATATAGGGAACATGCATCCTTATTGCAAACTGGACATGCCATATACCCCTTAGTGCTCCACCCAGACAAGTTTCCGTATGCTGGAAAGTCATTTATGGTCCAAAGTAACGCGGCATGCAATTGAAATGTCTCATTCTTAGAGACGTCGTATGCCTCCACTCCCACCTCCCACAATTCCTTCAACTCGTCCACTAAAGGACGCAAGTACACATCAATTTCATTACCAGGAGACTTCGGCCCTGGAATAAGCAACGACATGTAGATAAATGGTTCTTTCATACATTTTCACGGTGGCAAGTTATACGGCACAAGCAACACCGGCCACATGCTGTAGGCATTACTCATGTCACCGAACGAGTTGAAACCGTCGCTAGCCAGCCCAAGTCGTACATTACGCGGCTCATTTGCAAACCATTCGTGATTTGTATCAAACTCAGCCCAAGCTTGTGAATCTGCCGGATGCCTACATACATTTTCCTCAGCAACACGCTTCTCCTTATGCCACCGCATATCTTCTGTCGTCTTCTGAGACATGTACAACCTTTGTAGCCTCGGTTTTAAGGGAAAATATCTAAGCACCTTGTGCGAAATTGTCTTATTCTTTCCTTCATTCAGCTTGTACCTAGGTTCGTGGCACACCATACACTCCTTCAATTGTTCAGTCTCCTTCCAAAATAACATGCAATCGTCTTTGCAAGCATGTATGGGAATATACCCGAGGCCCAAATCTCTTAATATTCTTTTCGCCTCGTAATATGAGTTCGAAAGGGTCTCCCCAGTAAGAAGCATTGCTTTAATCAATTCAATGGCCATAGTAACTGATTTGTTACTCCAACGGTTGATGGTCTTAAGATGAAGGAGTTTCACGAGAAAGTCCAGTTTCGAAAACTTATCACAACCCGGGTATAACGGCTACCTTGCTTCCCTCAACAACGACTCAAATGTGGTCGATGGCCCCGTGTCACTCCTGTGACTACTCGCCCCAGTTGTAGCCCCTTGCAAGTCTGCCAGCATTTGTGGCAAGCCTTCGTAACCAACACCAACATTATCACCAAAGTCAACATCGTCGTCTTCTTCTTTATCATCAAATACCACTCGTACATCACGGCGTTCCCCGTGAAATTTTTAACACGTATACCGCTTGTCCATCTCGTGTTCGAGTAGGTGCTCTTTGACCTCATCTATGTTCATATAATCCCTATTATTGCACCTCCTACATGGACATCTTATCCTATTTCTCCCATCTGCAGATGCACGAGCAAACTCAATAAAATCTTTGATCCCCTTCACATACCCTGACAAATGCCTGCCCCTCAAGTCCATCCAACTCTTATCTATTTTCGTCTACCTAATACAAGTCAAAAATGATACTCGTTATAAATATGAAACATGAATCCTATCACTTCCAACTTCTCTCTAAAGGGTAAGGTGGTCCTATCCCATTCGTGACTGCACAATCTACATTGCAATCAGCAGCAATCAAATGCTTGATTCCACTCGGACAAAATTTCGACAGCATCTCCCCAGGGTTCTCCAAGTATACGAGATAGACGTTAACACGCCTAAATATATACCCAGAGAACAATAGGAGACCGTGCTGAAATTTTATCATAGTGAAATATTCAAGCATATGCGCTATTGATTGCAATGCAGATTTATGCATTCCCGAACTATCCTCTCTGGACAATTCAAGAATCGATTTTTATACACACGAGCCCAATCGCGAATAAATTTCGCGACAAGATTCACATGTGATGAAAATGACTCCCGAACGGGGCTAGGCTTACATGAATGCAATTACAAATTTCATTAGTGTAAGTACAAACTCTGATTGTCAGACAGAGTTTTGCTTTAAAAAACCATTAACAATAGCATTGAAAATGCCAATAGAAAACATATTAATCTTGGTTGCTAACAAGTAAAAGCACCTACCTTTCAATTTTTATCTATTAATTAAGGTCATTCATCAAGAATTATTTACTTAGCACCTAACAACAACAACTTAACCAACAAAAGCAAATCAATTGCTACCTAAAACCACTAACTGACTTAATGGGTCAGCTAAATCTCTTAGAAATGTACCTGTCAAATAAAGATTAAGCAAAGACATGAGTTGATTTTGAGGATTGATCATTAAAAAATCAAATAAATTCGGACGGTCCAAGCAGAATCCTATTATTTTAATTTTATTTAATTTATTTTTATTATATTGAGAGATGCACTCTATAATCAACAAATTCATAGTATGCAACCAGTGAATTGTTTTTAAATTTTAATTAATTTATTTTTATTGTATTGAGAGATGCACTCTATAATCTACAAGAGAACAATTGCTCTGCAAAATCTCACTTGACCAAAAATAATAATTAATTTTAACTGAAAACAATCCTGGAGAATGCTCATGAATAACGATTAATAAAAGCTTAAAGATGCATTCACATGCACTTGCCAACCCTATCACATTTTTTTTTTTTACAACAGAAAATGAAGGGTTGAACTCACTCAAGTTTTATGCAAATTAACCATTCATACCACTCAGATAAAACCTCGATCTTAATCTTATTACATATATATTAATTTCAACGTCATTTATATTTCTAATTTTTGTCAGATTAAATTTTTTTTCTTGGAATGAATTTCACTAAATAATATTTCTTTTCTATGTTTTTCCTTCTTACACTTTTGATTCTATTTTTTTGGGATCATTTTATAAAATTAAATCTTTTTCTTTGACATCTTTAGGTTTTTTTCTGACATTTTAACAAATTATTTACAATATTGAGAATTTTGATGCCAAACCTACTTGCTTGGAATTAGAACTCTCAAGGTTTCAATTTTTCTTCTCTCTCTTATTTTTTTTTTTTTTTTTGGTCTATCTTTTCCAAAACAATATGAGAGATAGTTAGGTTATTCAGCAAAACTGTGGCTTCACATTATTATTATATATTACTATGTATTATTATAAGATTTAAAGTGACGATTTTTTACCAAAATTTGTTTTTTTAAATTATAAAAAAATAATTACCTACGATTTATGATGAAGAATAGAATTTGTAACGATCAGTCACACTTTTGAAGAATAAGTGGGAGTTAGAAGTCTAAGACCATGTTTATTTATTATCTATAACTGTCCAAAAAAATTGGCTTACATGTAAAATGGATTAGCTGGGATGAGACTTAAGTTCGCTTCACACACTGATCATAACAACACCACCTGTACACACACATATATATGATCACAATGACATGGATCGATTTGAGAGGCTTATAGAAGGATTCTAATAACAAAAATTTTATAATATATCTGTTATTTGAACCAAAAACCCCAGTTTCAAAGTCTTTATGAAAGAAAATTGGCAGCACTAGCCAAGAGCCTCTGAACTACCAAAGTTTTTTATTATTATTATTATTATCAAACATGTACCATATAATTTGCTTCCAATGAGAGTTACCTTCCCACTTTCCCAGACCAAGCCAGATTCTTTAGAACTGAATATTATCTTAACAAATAAAGCCAATCTTAGATCTTAAAATAGAAAATCAGATGAAGTATATTGACAACACAAATTTTAACAAAAATGGCACACATACAAAGCTCAAATCTAAAACCCCAAAGCTTATTTCAAAGACATTACAACTTAAAATAGAAAATCAGATGAAGTATAATGACAACACAAATTTTAACAAAAATGGCACGCATACAAAGCTCAGATCTAAAACCCCAAAGCTTATTTCAAAGACATTACATCTTAAAATAGAAAATCAGATGAATTATAATGACAACACAAGTTTTAACAAAAATGGCACACATACAAAGCTCAGATCTAAAACCCCAAAGCTTATTTCAAAGACATTACATCTTCAAATAGAAAATCAGATGAGGTATAATGACAACACAAATTTTAACAAAAATGGCACACATACAAACACCCATGGAGTTCAGTCATGGCAAACGAACACAAAAAAAGAACACAAATAAAAAAAAAACAAATCTAAACCGAAACACAAAAGAATGATGCAGATTTGACAAACCTTCGCGAAAATAGAACGAACGAATATAAACTTTGAAAATCTACCGTCGCCGATTAGGATTGCCGTCCACTGCCGTAGCCGAATGGGCCTTCCACCGCTGTCGGAATTGAGCTTGATATTAGGGAGTGACAGAGACAGTGAGAAAAAATCAGGGAAACAAAGACGAGCAAAATACGAAACTAGGTCGGTGGCGTTAAAAAGCGGGGACTTATTAGCGACGTCGCTAATAAGCCTTGTGCGTTGCTAAATGGAAGTAAAACGCCACCGTTTTATTAAATGAATCTATTTGCGACGCCCGTGTGCACGTCGCCAATATTAGCGACGCCAACGTGCGTCGCTAAAGGTCCTATGAGCGTCGCTAATAGTTTGGCGCCTAATTTTTCGCGCCAGACTCACAATTTTTTTTTATTTTTTTCCTACTATTCACGACACGCGACTGAACGTCGCTAAAAGTGACCTTTAGCGACGCATTTCGTGCGTCGCTAATAATGCGCGTCGCAAAAACTACTTTTTTTTGTAGTGTATATATGTATATCTTCCGGGTGTGTGTGTGTGTGTGTCTATATATATAGACGGTCAATACTTGAAAATGTAGAAGCAAAAATATAAAATCTGAAAAAAAAAAAAAAAAAAAAAAAAAGGAAGTTACATCCATAATCTATAAACAAATAAATAAATGAATTTCCAAGAATTCCCATAAGATAGTCGTCCAAGGTAGAGTATCTTAAGAGCAACCACTTATCAAGTCATCTGGATGTGTGGGAGAGATGTTAATGATATAATCCGAGTTTTACCAAACATCGGATAAAGATTGAGTATTGAATTAGTCGTCCCCTCACTCTTACTTCCCACACTAACAGCGAGGGGCCAACTTAATCCACCTCCTAATCTGTACAAACATGGCCTAAGGACATTTCCATTGATAATCTAGCACCTGCTATGGCATCTCCATTGATAATAATCTAATAGCAGTTGCTAAGCCCTTCCATGCAGACATCGTCAGTTCAATAAAAAAATTGTTCCAATGAAGATGTTAGCCAAAACACATTGAGTAGATGATAGATATCAGTTGGTGATTCCCGACAATGTAAAAGTTTCAAGAGGTATTATTTTTCAAAAAATAAAATAAAATAAAATTGAGAAAGAGAAGAGAAGAGAAGAGAAGAACAACTATGATGTGTTTTACTGTTTATCAAACTTTAAGAAAAAAATGATGAAATGGTAGGTGTTAATTGTGTTTAGTAAACTCCTTTATATTAATTAATATTAGTTATATATTAAAAATATTATTAACTCATATTAAGTTTTTATATTTCTTAATTTTTAATTTTATGATAAAACATAAAAAAAAAAAAAAAAATTTATTCTCTCTAAACTAAATTTCTGGCTTCATCCTTTATCTTGCATGTCCATCTCTGATCGTTGATGTCTGGGTTGGATACCTGTTTAGATTTAGTGCACAGCTGTAGAGCCTATAGATGCGACAATGTCTTCTCTATCTGCAGTTTGGTGCAGAGGGACTGATGAGCTTGTCGATGGACCTAATGCTTCACACATTACACCCAAGGCTCTTGACACATTACATTGGCTTCATCCTTGATGACATATATGATGTGTGGCACCTCGTTGTATGTTTACTGCAACACCTGACACTAATTTATAAAATAACTGTCTATTGGAACATTTCTTTTATTCATTAACTAACATCTGACCCTAATTCATCCAATAACATTTTCATAGTAGATGCTTTGAGCTGTATTGAATAAGTGAAATCATTTAATAATTTTTTATATAAAATAAAAATTACATTTATTTATAATTAAAATTATTTGTATAATTTTATTTAAAGCAAGAAAAATGAAGTGCAATTTCTTACCAAAAATGAAAATGTGAATAAAGACTCTATTGTAAATATATTTGCATGAAAGATCTTATATCATGCTATTGAACCCATGGTACAGACAAGATCATATTATCCACCTTTCTGCAGGTTGAGAGGGAGGGATAGCTTTGAGAATAGGCCCCGGCCGACACATAAGTTTCTTGAATTTTTAATTAAAAGTCATTTGGTTGAAGGTCAAGTTCACTATTAAAATTATTAATCCCAAAAAATAATTCAAATTTATTGTAACTAAAATATTTCTCCTTTAACTAATTAAGGGAATTATTTCAACAAAGGTTTAATAAATTTTAAAATTTAATAACTTGTAAATTATAAATTTGTTTGTAATGAAATTTATACAGTTAGATTCTAAAATCCGAGACCTATGAAATAAGATCCGAATTGCATATGATTTTTTTAAAAAAAGTTTCCTCTAAAACTGTAAAATCTTACAAATCTGAAAGAAACAAACTGTAAAATTTTACAGTTTAAAAAATATAGTGAAATCTCAATTTCACTGTGAATTTCTTAGTTGCTATCAATTTTATTCTGTTGCACTTTCAATGTCAAAAAAGTCATTCAAAATAGGGAGATTTAAAAAAAAATTCAATATTTTGTAAAAAGATAGACCCTAAAATTTTAAGTTTGTGTGACTAATGTAAAATTTTGTTGACTTTATTGGAAAATAACTAAATTTACAAAGCAATCAAAAATTCATTATCCCTACCAACTGGGGCTAAGCCAGCTAGCCACTCATGCTTTCCCCCCAAAGGACAGGTCATGAGTTCAAGTCTCACTCTTTCATTAGGAGGGGATGTGAGCAGTATTTTTACCTAATCAGGTGTTGTGTTGAGTTGAGTTGCTTTCTAGGGCCCATATTATAATTCTCCATCGCTTCCCTCAGAAAACATTTCATTGTTTCAAATGCTCATATCAAGCCTACCCTTGTTTATGTAGAATAACAAACAAAAACACATCTAACTCAAAATTTTCACGAACACTCATTTTCAATCTATAAACCCTTAAAACCCAATTTTGGACATCTAAATATTATAATGTAATGTTTTTCTTTCCCTTCACCCACTCTACAATCAAACTAACATTTTGAATCAAGATGATGAGATGTCCATTCGACCAAATCCCCACTTCAAGTGGCAGTCACATTTACTCCATAGTCGTAGGATACTCAAGATACATGATTTTTATGGTAGCTACATGCTTGTCCTTCCAATATGTTGGACATTGGGTCATGTGGACCCAAGTTTGTTTGACATTCACAAGATTTGTGCGAATCGTGATAATTATGATAAGAGTTTATATGTGGTTAAAACTCTTATCCGTTCTTGTTAGTTTGACCGACTTAGATATTATCACATAAGTCTTGTGATTACCCCATTAGTTGTGGTCATGAGATATAAACATATACGGATTGGTTAAGCGTAATGAATCTATTTATGTGTAGTCTCTCAAATTATCATGGAAGATTTTGAGTGACGCTCTCTCTAAGATTCTTCTTGAGTGACCGTCAAAGTGTTATTGGTCTTGGATCATGAAAAAATATAGGCGACTCGATTTTGTAGCCATCCTATTTAATGAGGAGGATCTCTTGTAGCATTCCAAATATCTTCATGTTGTTCCAAGAAAGCTCATAATACAAGCCGCCTCTTCCGCTTCCTCTGTTCTTGGTCCAAAGAAGTAACCTGGTTAACACATGTTTGTGTTGTTTTATTATGTATTTCCTTTATTGGTATCAAAGCCATATATGCTTGTGATTCATTTCTATGTTAAGATGTATGTTTAAAAATATATTTGAAAATTACACAAAAAGTTTAACCGTGTGGGTGTTTTTAAAACGGAAAAATTTTAGAAACTTTTTGAATGATCCGCCACGGTAGATGTATTCGTAATTTCTCAATTAGTAAGTCTTAAAAATTTCACAAGATATCTGAGTTTAAAGTTCTAGGTTTTCCAAGAAAATACAGATTTAATATAAATTTTTGAATTTTAATATGATTCATAAAATTTTAATTATTATACATAAAATTTATATTAATGTGTTTATTATTTCAAGAGCTTTCCAACGAAATATTTATCATAAATTTTGGATAAAAAAATGAGTGAGAAATCTAGCCACTAAAGTCATGGTCGCGCGATGGAGCACCTGAGAGAGCATGTACTAGAATCTGACCACTTTAAGAGCACAATTGTGCTCCACATTCAAAATATAATCATGATGTGTGAATTATATTACAAACCAAAGTGATTTTCGTTGAGAGTGAAAAACACTGCTTGGGATGGCGCGTAGGGGAGATGCCATGAGCATAAACCTCTTTTTAACTTATTTTTAAAAAATGAGGACTTTGCAACCACAACTCGCGCAAATGGCGCGTTCGGGGCATTGAAGTGCTGTTTGTCATCTATTTTTCAACACTTCTAAAGTGTGCCTCACTTACTGAATTTGGAATATCAAGATATATGTTTTATAATTTTTTAGCTTCTAAAATTAGTTTAAATTAATTTTATTACGAAAAAATTTTAAAATGTGTTTAAATGCTTTTTCAAAAATTTCAGATAGCTATATTTGTAATTAAAATTACATATCAATATTAGTACATTGTTGGGGGTCCAAATTATTTTTTGGTGAATTTTTTTACCTATTTTTGATATTTTTTAGGCTTTAAAAATTAGTTTTTTAATCCCAAAAATTTGTTAAAAATTTTAAAAAATATATATTTTAAATGTAAAAAATTCTTGAAAAAGTTCTGAAAATTAGGAACAATTACACTATGTGTGCATCACATTTTTTGGGTCATGTGTGAATTACTTTTGTTTTAATTATCATGTGGATAATTATTTAGTGCATTATTGTTGCATAAATATTGATCCCTATTAATTGTGAGACCCAAATACCCACTCCTATTGTGGTGAAGTGCGGTAAAGCCATCCATCAAGACCTATTATATTGTTATGCATGTAGTTGTATGTTATGATTGGATGTACTTATTTAATTGATGTTCTAGTATACTTGTTTGTTGTGATGTATGGATTAGAAGATTAATTTTGTGATATATGAGATATTGGCACAACATCCCCATTTATTTTATTATTTTTAGTAGATTGATGTAGTAGGTTCATTCTACAATATAGTAAATTTTGGAAAGGATTATATTTATTTTTGAAGCTTTGTAAGGGGATGTGTTTCTGCTGCAAACTCATATGTCCATAAATTACCTTGGCATGATGTAGTAGAATACCAATTGAGCTCAAGTAGAGTCCATGCACTTTAGAATATGCACACCGATTATTATTATTATTATGTGGATGAATTAAATTTGTTTTAATTCAAAATTATTTTACTCGAAATTATTTAAAAATATACTTCTGTGTACATAAGTAGGAAATGATTATGAGCCTAAGGAAATTTTTAATCTGATAGTGTTTAATAGAATAATATTTTTAATTGAATTTTTGGTAACAAAATAATATGATGAATGTATGCTTAAATGTCACCCTACACATTATGATGGTAGTGAAATAACCTCAATGAATATAAATGCCACTTGACCAACATAAATGCTTAGAATGACCACATCGCACATATAGCATATATGTAGACATTGACCAACAGGAAACATAGTCCAATACGTTGAGACATGGAAGCCTGTTATAATTAATTAAATTGTTAAATGCGTTTTATTATGTAGAGTAATATATAAATAAATCTAATTGAAAAATTGTTTGGATTAGTTCTATGACAATTATAGACTTATCTTTGTTGAGCATTAATTCGTGATATAGTAACTTGGCTCATATTTATTTTTAAAAACCTACATGACATTACTTATTTAAATAAAAATATTTTTAAAAAATAGTGTGTCATCTTGAGACAAAAGATAGAGCACCAAGAGGTGAATTTCTAAACTAACCTTGTCACCTAAGGGTAGGTCAAACAAGGTTTTTAGGCTTATATTTATAGACAAAGAAGGGTTGCTAACTAGGGTGGGCTAAGAAACTATTATCAAAAGTAGGCAAAAAAGTCAAGTGTCATAGGGGCATGCATGACAGATAATGAGATGTTTTATAAAATGAAGTTGTCATTTAAGAATAAAAATGATCATTTTGCTCATAGTTGTACTGAGTCAAAGTTGACAATTTTATTGAAAATAGAGAAAAAAAAAAGTATAAAATGGTGCGTAAAAAGTGCAACTTTACATTGCTCATAATATTTTGTACATTATACACAAGTGGTAGCATAAGAATTAATCGCCACAAGAGTGAGCTGATTAATTCTTTTGAATAACATATGACTTTATGATAAAATAATTGGATCTTAGTGTTTGACTAGACGTTTGGTCCACCCTACAATCGAATTAATTTTTATCATTTTCTCATCTTTAAATTTCAGTCTTTGAGACTGAATGAAACTATTTATTCTTTGTGAAATAATAGTTCAATGTAGATTGATTAGTTTGATCTACCCCATGTTAAAAGCAGCTTCATTATATGAGTATGATAATGACTCTGTCTCATTGGATTATTTGATAATTTTAGACTTATATCTTTATGGCTTTCCACGATGTTATTTTTTGAACAATAACATGGACACATTGAACTAGATTTGAAGGCTAGATTTGCTTGAAAAGACTTGTTGGGGTTACTTGTAAAAATCAGTCTATCAGTGTGTAAACCCTATTTGACTGGAAAGACCTATAAAAAACCTTATTTGTAAGGTAGATCGGCTTTTTATCCACTAGAGTCAATCCTAATAGTATATGCGAACTCAAGATGTTATAAAAATTGGGCATATAGTAGAACCTCTTGTTTTCTTACTTTGTTACTCGCTTTATGATTGTTCACCTAAATCAAGCATTAGTTGCTTTGAGCATTGCTATAAACATTAGTTTTTTTAAGCATTTTTCAAGAGGTTAAGTATTTTAAAATGAAGAATTCATAAATTCTTTACACTAATTATAAGCGAGAGTACTTGTTTGATTAGTTCAAGACAATTAAGTGAGAAAAATGAGGAAATGAATTTTGTTAAATACGGTTAGGTAGATGATGGCGCAAATATTTTTTGTGTGGCCTATATCCTTAACCAATTGTCCTAATAGTCAGTTCTTTTAAGCTTAAGAATGGTGAAAGGCCTAATTTGGAAGGCTTATCACCTTTTAGGGTTTATGTGATTTGTTCACATTATTTAATATTTTTGTGAAAACTTAGCCCTAATTCTTAAAAATGTTAGTTTTTTAAAATATTCTTTTTAAAAATTTAAAGGGCTATTAGATTCTTAATTGAACACCCTATGTTAGGAAATAACTAAATTGAGTTGCGTAATGAGAAAACTTTAAAGGATCTTTAACTTTGTGAGTTAATGGAATCTATACAAGTCACACCATCTTTCGACGAGGGTGGGAAATTGATATCTAATTCTGTAATCGCCGATGATATTTTGGTTAATGGGAGTGACTTGTCGCCCAGTGGGAGTATACCATTGGTAGGGATTGTTACACTGGAGAAAGATTATTAAAATCCTTAGTTGTGTAGAATCAAATACAAAATCTTTTCTCATTATCTTTGTAAGATTGGAAGGAGAAATTTTAACTATTGCTCCACATGTTTAAGTGAATATTACTTCTTATGTAGAGGCAAACATTTTTTATTCTAATAGTATAAGGATGACTAGTATAAGTGAATAAGTTGAGCTAAATTAGCAAAGAATCAAACTTTGAGAATGGTTTTATCTCCTTTTGTGTATGAGTGATTAACTAGTGTTTATGCCCTATCTTTTTTGTAAATGACTTATCCCGAAAGGGATATTGACTATGTAAAAAGATTCTCCCAAGTGGTGAGAATTGTGTCCATCCACTTTATTCTAGTGATTATCGCATATGTTGAATCTTAAAAGCTTTCTAGATGGAGTTAGAGATGATCTCCTCTGTGAAGAATTAGATGATGATTATATGTGAATTAAGTTTTGGGCTTCAAGGTCAATGAACAAAGAGGGCAAAGTATGCTTGCTCAAGTGTTCATTTGTGACATAAAGATCGTCTATGCAATTTTGGGCTTTAAAGTTAATGAACAAAGAGCGCAAAGTCTGCTTGATCAAGTGTTCATTTGTGACCTAAAGCTATCGCCAAGTCAGTAGAACCTTAGATTTCATCGAGCAATTAGCTTCATGATGATCAAGGCAACCACAGACGGTCCAAAGAAAGAATTTTGATCTTTTGTATGGTTGCTGACATATATGGACTTTGTTGTCACCACGTAGAGATGGTTGTCTTATATTGAGGATGACTTAGGTGAAGTAGACTATGCTTGGATTTAAGTTCTATAGAGGTTACCTTGAGGGATTTCTCATTTTGTTTTGAGAAATTTATAAGCAATTTGGTTAGCACGGTCCTAACCTAATGACAGATTGATAGGGTCACACTTTAGTTTTGATCATTGTAGTTGAATAAGTAGATGAAAGAGATATTTTGTGAACTTTCCTATTTGAGGGGAATTGAGATATTGAAGTGCACTAGGATGTGTACTTGATTGTATTTGGTTATATAGATGGGCAAATTATTAGAGCATCTTAGTGCTTTGCTCATATGGTTGGTCAATTTATTAGAGTAGCTTAGTGTTTCGCTCGTATAGATAGTCAAACTATAAGAGCGACTAAGTGTTTGCTCATCGAACTTTAGTTAATTAGTTTCTTTGATATTTAAGTGATGTCAAGAATATATGGTTGATCGACGTAATTGAGGTAGTAATTTGGTTATGGAGATTCTAGTAGCGCTTTAACATAATGCCGTGTAGGCAGAATGATATGTTCATCAGCTATGATTGTATAGCAACTCTAACATATATAAGTATTGCATTTGACGCAGCTTTATTCCATATTATTAATGAGCTTTACAAGCTTGAGGGATATAAGTGCAGGCAATGTCTTTCCCCTTTTTGTGGTGTCTTTTAGACTTAGGATCCATAAGGACAAAATCGTGCGAACTCACCACTAGGCTGGAAGCTTAGGCTTATTAGTGGGCTAGTAGATCAATAGCGGTAATAGGAAAACCAAACATATTGGCATTATTTTTCACTACACATGTTTGAGATAGAGTTGCGCAAAAGGATGTGGTCCTAAAACCATACTTAGTGATGTTATACATTTTGTGTTAAATAGTTGGGTTTATTTTGGATTTGATATATTAGACACCATGTGACGTTATTTCATCATTATATGATTTTGTGTTCATATTGAAATGATTTTTTGATGTTGTAAGCATACATAAAAGATGTCAACAAGTTTTGATTGGCTCTTTCACACGAACAACTGCATTGGCACTTAGATAGCGAGTAAGATGAGACATTGAATTCTTGGTTGGAAGGAGAATTCATCTTTAGCATATATGTTGCCTTGACAATGAGTGTCAAGATGAGATTCTTTTAAAGAATCGAGTATGAAGGTTGACCACACACCTCATGTAACTTGAAGAAAGCCAAATGCAAAATTTCAAACAGGCGCTAGGAGAGCGACTAGGTTGGAATGTTTGGGTGAAGCGCTAAAATAGTGACGAGAGGCGCTGAGATAGTGACAGGTGTTAGATAACGACTAGACTAAGATTTGTATGGCATTATATACTTTTGAGAATAAGTTTGACATGCCCAATTGAGTGAGAGCTCCACCATAGCATACATTATATACTGTATGTGCTATTGATGTGACTTTTATAAAAAAAAAAGAGTGAACGAATGTATCCCTGGTTTGTCATTGTGTGAGTTCTAGGAACCTTTTTGAGTTCCACTGTGCCCTTTGTGACCTAGGACTATGTTATGAAGAAAAAGCATGATTGTCGTGGCCCAGAACCCACCCTATGTGAATTAGGGGCCGGTGACCTACACTGTCACTCAGATAGGCCATACAAAATCAAATGAATTGCACCACAGAGTGATAATTTTTTTTCTTTTATGTATCAAATACAAAAGCTACACATATGTAACTCATTTGATAACAAATAGAACTTTAACAATTATCAATAAGATTATCTCCAAGTATAATTTTTATCATCATAAATCATCATTCAAGTCAATATCATTTCTAGTGTCACAATGTTACAATATCTAATATTAACATTAACCTTACGTGATATATATACAAATTAAGGCTCGGAGCTATACACTGTCAAAGTTTCCCATAATCATATCACTAGTTGTACTAGTCGTCATCATTGCATTTCCTTCCATATTGTGTTACCTAAAAAATTGTTATAATTCTGGGGTGAGCTAACATAGCTTAGTAAGCATTCACCCTGCCATGGATTAGACAAAGTGTATAACAAGAGAGCAATTACAGACTTTAAGCTTAAAGGAATCGGCCATCGGGACAGAGTAACACAGTTCTATAAGAAGTTCACAAATGTGATAACAATGACCAAGCAAGTCAATAAACACAAATCTATCACAACATATCATTTAGCTGCCCAAATCAAGGGATTCAATTGAATACAAAGATAAGCCTCATGGGTGTATTTACCATCCAAAGGTAACATCACTGAGTCAACAAATGATGTGTGATCAAACATATAGAATCTTGGGTCAAATGGATATACAGATCTGGGTCGAATGATTATACAATCTAAGTCAAATAGATATAAAAGTCTAGGTCAAGTAGATATAAAAATCTGAGTTATAAGAATCCGAGTCTAGTAGGTCAACAATCATGGTGCGACATCAAACATATGGAACGCTAAGTTCAAATGGATATACAAATCTAGGTCAAATATATATGAGAGTCGAGAGTTTAAGTTAAATAGATCAACAACCACAGTGTGAGATTAGACACATGGAACACTAAGTCAAATGGATATACAAATCTGAGTTAAAATAAATATAAGAGTCTAAGTCAAATAGACATAAGAATCTGAATCTAATAGAGCAACCGTTATAGTGCGATATCAGACATATGGAACACTGAGTCAAATGGATATACAAATCTGAGTCAAATAGACATAAGGGTCTGAGTCAAATAGATATAAGAATCTAAGTGTAATAGATCAACAATCATAGTACGACATCAAACATATAGAACACTGAGTCAAATAGATATACAAATATGAGTCAAATAGACATAAGGGTCTGAGCTAAATAGATATAAGAATCTAAGTCTAATAGATTAATAATCATAGTACGAAATCAAACCTATAGAATACAGAGTCAAATGGATATACAAATCTGAGTCAAATAGATGAACATAACACGTTTAACTGCCCAAGTCAAAGGAGTACAATCGAATACAAAGATAAGCTTCAAGGGCATATTTCACATCCAACGGTAACGTTATCAAATTAACAAAGGGTATGGAATCAAACATATAGAAATTGAGTCAAATAGATGCTATCAACAAATAGAGTCCAGCTACCCCTAAACAACACTCATCTAGGTTCACCACTCATCTCTGGGTTCCCTTGAATAAGACCAAGAGTTCTTATCAAATCATGTCATCATCAGGACTATTTGTTGGGTATAATTTATATGCACTGACACGTAGGTCATCAGCATCACAAAATGGGCGTTATGACAAACACAACCCCGGGTTGTCACAGATAGCATCATTAGATAAAAAAGATTCTACAAGGTATGTATATATACATAGGTTACAAATGTCCACAATAAAAAGGATCATAATGATCATAAAGATAAGATAAAACCAAGGAGTCAATGACTCGTGGATATTCACAATCAATAGAATCTCAACAGATTACAAATTTCATAACATGGAAGTCACAGTGAATAATAGGTCATGGACTTAAAGCAATTTATTGATGCACAATTTCAAGAGATAAAGATTGGCAATCATCCAAGTAAGCCATATTGACATAGTAGAAATCCACACATTAGGGTTCGAGTTTACTTACATTAAGTTCTTAGCATTACATTCTCATACTGGTACCATAGTAGCTATCCCATAGCCTTGTTCCATTTTTTCATCATTTGGGTGATCCTATAATCATGGATAAAAAATACATCGTATATTGAATTAGTATTCATTCTAATTCCAAGCATCATTATTCAGCGTTTTAAGTTTTTTTGAACTTAGTATAATCGATTAAGAGATTCTCAAATTCCCAATTTAGGATTTCGTGATACTTTATAGCTTATTTGGCCCTTCAAGAGCATAACGGTAATTTATACTTTTAATATCCCATATTTTTTCGTATACAATTTAAGTATTCGAACTTCATATCTGAGTCCAGTTGGTCCTTATAACATTTACATAGGCCTTTTAATTTCATCTATACATTTTTCGTAACTTCATTAAGTCTTAAGGACGTCATTTTTTAGTTTGTTACCAGGTCTTATTTTTCTCAAAAGGATGTCACCGTCATGTCCTAAATATCGAATATAATTAATTTAGGCTTTTTCATATCTTAATTAGCATATATGTCATGACTTACATTAAGCCTAGAGACATTTTTATAATTTTACACTTTTACGTGTCACATTTTTTAGTACTTTGCTTGCTTAAAATGGACTCCATTGTTGAGTTCGGAACATCAAAGAAAGTTAAAATATGTCATAACTAACATTTAAATGACTTTTGGACTACTAAGAGTAAAATGGTAATTATGATATTTCATGTGTCTATATCTCCAGGACTTTGTTTCATAAAATGGATCTTGCCATTGGGTCCAGAATGTCCCAAAATGCTAAGGTATGTATTTTTATACTCATCCGAGTCTAATTGATAGCTTAATTGATCATTAGGACATAATTAAAATTATTTCAGTTTGCCTGTTCACATTTTTTGGGTTCTAATTTTGTAAATCAAACTCTTTCATTGAGTCCGGAATGCCCAAAAATATTGGTTTCGACTCTTCTTTCATTTTAATTGGCCTTCGTTTGGCTTATTTTTTGTCTAAGGACATTTTGTTTTTTCTCATAATTTAAAAGGATTTAAGAATAATTTATAGTTATTTTTCTGGGCCCTTTCGTAATTAACAAAAACATTTGGGACCAAAACATAATTTCTAAAAACTATTTAAATAGAACCAATCGGTTTTGTCCCAATGCAAGTGAACCGGTTCCATTAGGTTAAAAATCAAACGGTTCACTACATCATGATGACATCAGTATGATGTCAACCCTATTTATATATTTTTTTATTCTTAGGATCAAAATGGCGCTGTTTTAATAAAGCCCAAACCCATTTAAACGTTTGGTCAGGCCCAACCCGAGATCCGACCCGCACAATGTCCATCTCTCTTATTTTTTGGCAAAAGTTTTAGTCACCTTCCCCAGCGCTGGCGACCATTGCCGATTGTTTTCCGGCGCAAAATCTAACTGGTAGTCAAACTGGTTTTCCATGGGGATTCCATATCCAAGTTCAAAACTAAATTTGGTCAGACCCTTGCCGTCGAAATAGAGTATTTTAGTAAGTCTCCAATAAAGCCCGATTTTCCAACGACACTGAATTTTCACTATGTCTCATTTGTTTCTTAATCATTTTTTATCATTTTTGGACCATTGTGATCTTTGTGGGAGTGTCTACATGTCTAGAGCCTTAAAGTTAAGTTTAATCTTTGTTTCCAAGGTGTTGTTGATTATTCCCCTAACCTGAAACTGCCTGTCACATGCTCTTTTTTTAGCCAAAAGGCGTGGTTCTTGTTGCATTGTGTCCTTCTTTAGGTCTAGTTTCGATCCCCATTTTCTAAACGAAGTTTAGTTTAGCTTTTTACCCAAACCTAATTCGAGGGTCTGTTAATGGCGGTCATGGCC
The DNA here is from genome assembly GCA_008638375.1 of Nyssa sinensis. Classification (NCBI taxonomy): domain Eukaryota; kingdom Viridiplantae; phylum Streptophyta; class Magnoliopsida; order Cornales; family Nyssaceae; genus Nyssa; species Nyssa sinensis. Next base: position 58,024,836 of record CM018031.1, on the reverse strand, counting down.
ACTAAACGATGTTCTAGGGCTTCTGGGTCTCGGTTGCTTCAGTTTTTCTTGCTTAAAATCTAGGTTTAGGTCATTGCATGTATTTAATTCAAAGATCACACCTAAAAATAGTGAATTTCTATTTGAATCTTAGAGGGAGAAAATTTTAATTGGGTTTACCTTTAATGCATGGTAGTGTCCTTCTATTCACCCTCAATTCTGGACTCCTCTAAGCTCCTAGTTGATCCCCTGATTTTGGCTCATGGTGCATGCAAATCCTTTTTATTCTCTTTTTCTCCTTCTCATCATTCTTCTTCTTTTCTTCTTCTTTTCTCTCTAGATCTCATTTCTCTCCCTAGCCGAACTCCAAAATGGAGTGTCTAAATTTTTCCCACACACATACACAACATAGTGTATATATATATATACACACACATATATATATGGTTGTGTTGTTGCATGAATTCTGATTGGATGGAGGGTTGGCCCAATCAAATTTGGACATGACAACGTTGACTTTTTGAAGGCTTGACGTCTCATTTTTCATGTAAATCTCCCACATGTATCCTATTAGATATATACATTTTATGTGAGTATAATAACACAAAAGTACTGCAGCCTATGTGGCATTCTTTTTAGAAACTTATTATTCGCTTGTACAAGGTGCAAGGTTCGAAACTTGGTGGGAGTACTTTTGGGTCTTTTTCTTTCTCTTATCTCTTTTATGCATTATATTGCATATTAGTGTATTCCATAAACTCCCAAACCTCGCATTTTTAATCTCATAAAAGTCTCTTGAAATTTTTGCAAGACTTTTTGATTTAGCATACTTCATCTATGTATTACTAGTATTGCTTTGGTGTATTTTATCGTACTTCAATTATTTCAAAAGTCTATTATAATTTTTGAAATAATCTTAATTAAACACACCTTATTCACGTATCACACTAGTTTGCTTACGTGCACTTTGTGCACTAATTTTCCATAACTACTTATGTGTTAAATTAACACTAATCATAACTTGTTATCAAGTTATGACCTTTGGCATTAATTTGCATTCTCAAAATTGCTTGTTTCCAATTTAGAACTAGTTGTTCTCCTTTACACATTCGTTTCCATATTTATGGACTACTAGTCTTAATTAGAATTGTGTATGGTTAATAAGCAAATTATTTTATGATAATCGTCATTATCTTTAATTGCTCCACTTAATTGAATCGGGATGTTACATTGATGTTGCTACTTTAGCATGTTGCTAAATGACCATGAATGATGCGGTCCAGCGGGGCATGTCTAGGAAAGTAATTGAGTTCGATTAGATTAATGTAAGTAGCTAGGGAAGACGGTTCTATAATACATTATTGTGTTATGACTCATTACCCGGGCAATTGTGTCAATTTTTATGTCTATCGACATGATCATGAGAACAATACGTATTGGTTGGTCCATGCATTGCGCTGAGATTAGTTCTCATGAGGGATAACGGATGTTGAATCTAATGTAAAAGAAAATTCTAAGGCACTAGACAAGATCAATTATGTGTTTGTAGTGAAGTCCTATATTAGTTTAATGGTAGCTTAATATAGTACTCCTACCTCGATCCTTCTCGTCTGATCGCATTATCCATTTTCTAAATGTGGAAGGTGATGTAGAGAGCTTAATACTCAACCTATGTAGATGAGTGGGAGATGTTGAACATTGGGTCATGTGGACCCAAGTCTGTTTGACATCTACAAGATTTGTGTGAATGGTGATAATTATGATAAGAGTTTATATGTAGTTAAAACTCTTATCCGTTCTGATTAGTTTGATCGACTTAGATATTATCACCTAAGTCTTGCGATTATTCCATTAGTTGTGGTCGTGGGATATAAACATATACACATTGGTTAAATGTAATGAGTTCACCCATGTGTAATCTTCCAAATTATCACTTAAGGTTTTAAGTGACGCTTTCTCTGATATTCTTTTTGAGTGACCATCAAAGTGCCTTTGGTCTTGAATCGTAAAATGATATAGGCAACTCGATCTTGTAGTCGTCCTATTTGACGAGGAGGATCTTTTGCAACATTCTAAGGATCTTCATAGTGTTCCAAGAAAGCTCGTAATACGAGCCGCCTCTCTCGCTTCCACTTCCATTGTTCTTGATCCGAAGACGTAACTGGGTTAATACCCATTTGTGTTGTTTTATTATATATTTCCTTCACAATAATACAAGAAGAAGAGCCTCTTAAAAAGATGGGCCTTCTTCTCTTCTACAACTTCTGATTTTTCGAGTTGTGACATGGCTTTATGATGTGCTTCTGATGATTTGGAAGGTTACTACAAATCATTGTTTGGATGATTCGAAGCCAAATCTCACCTTCTTCAAATTTGCTATCTCTCATTTGCCTTTTCCCAAAATCAACTCTCTCTTCATTGATTTGTTAGTCCACTCCCATTAATGCTTAGCTCAAGTTCCTTTACTTTTCTCAATAGTCTGGCTTTTACGAGAGTTTTGTTAGTTAAACTAATTATACATTTTTTAATGGCGCCCATAGACCTGGTTGGTCCTATCTATGAAGTTGAAACAATGTTTTCGGTGGTGTGGGTGTTGGTGGTTATGGGTGGTAGTCGTGGGTGTTGGCTGATGGAATAGCTAGCGGAGGTGGAGAGGGGCAAGTAATCACAAACAAGAATAGATGTCACGTCATGTATCCCATATTTGGCAGGATAAGGCTCATGATTAGTCACAGAGGCCTTAAAATTGTATAAGTTGTTTGATATACCATAAAGTGACAAACATATTCAAAGCATGACACGTGTCTGTACAGAGCTCTTCAGGAAATAAATCAAGAAAGATTATTTTATCTAGATTAACTAGGCATGGAGGGATCAGAGGTATATGGTTCAGAACATAGCACCGCCTTCCATATCCTACCGATCTCAGAATAAGGAAAACAGAGTTCAATATGACAACTAATATCTTCAAATTCCTACTTTTATGGCTCCTAATCCTACTCAACTCAGGAGATCTATAACCTATAAATAATGTCATAAGATATGGTTTCAATTTATGTTTAATTCCTCTTTTAAATTACAATCTCTTTTTATTTACTGACTTTATTATCAGAGTGGCTACCACCGGAGCCTTCCCGATGACCCTCTGATCTCAAGTTCTTGACAGGTAACAAAGGATGAAAAGCCCTTCTAATAAAAAAGGAGAAACATCAGTTTGGCGTCGTCTGTGGGAACGACAATCGTTCTTGCTATCTTTTTTTCAAAACAACAAATCTTTTATCTTTTTCGTCTAAAAGACAATAGCTCCTAGCCTTCGTCCGAGAAAGAATTCCCAAAACCCTCAAAATCAGCCTCCTACTAGAAGAAAAATGGGACAAACACCCAATCGTTTATAACAACAGCTTGATTAGATTCAACGACAGTCTAATCAGATACAGGACCAACTCATTACCATGTCACAAGTTCTAGCTTCACTAGCTCAGAACCACTGGAGTAACCCTTATCCTCCTCCTACTAACGCTGTTCACGGAGGACCTTAACCTCCCGCCACCACCACGGGTGAAGGCTCTCCTAAGAAGGGGTTACCTAACATGAAACCGGTACACCCCTATGGTACTGCTCATATGAAGGCTGATCCCCAAACGTCAACAACTATGGGGAGAAGAATGCCCACGTTTCATCCAGTTGTCCATTACCAAAACAGAACAAGGATACCAACTCCAATGGCCTCTGAAGCCAATCCAGCGTCACAAGAATTCCAACCTCCCAAGACTCTTGTCCCCCTAGTCTTGGGAGAGCAGCATCCTCCTACTAACATCGAACAAATTTCTCCCCTAAGTCGAGAATCTAGAGGCGCAAGACAAGATCAACAACGGGTACTGATAGAACAACAAGTCCTACCTAAAGGCCCTCAGAGGGTAAAGGAGATAGCAAACTCCTAGGATTAGATGATCTCAACCAGAGAGTTCTGTGCCCCTCCAGATCAAGACGAGCTAAATAAATTGTTCGGTAGGTTCTCTACGCCATTTACCTCTGACATAATAACAGAAGAACAACCCAAGAAGTTCGTTGTCCCAAAATTCACTTTCTACGATGGGTTTGAGAACCCTGGGGACCACCTATCTCACTAACACACAATGGCTCTGCATGGAACTATCGATGACTTCATGTGTCGAGCCTTCATAACGAGCCTCAAAGGTACCGTCCTTAAGTGGTTCCACCACCTCCCCCAAGAATCGATCAGCAATTTTTATGAGCTCAGTAGGTTATTTCTTGATCGATTCTTAACAAGTAGGCAATTGAAAAAATGACCTGAATTCTTGCTAACTATAAAACAAGAAAATGGAGAATCACTCCGAGAGTACATAGCTCGTTTTAACGCCAAGCTCATGGAGATAACCGATTATAGTCCAAGTTTCCTAGCGGCAGCTCTAACTTCAGGCCTTGGGCCTAGACGCTTGTAGGATTTCTTGACCAAGAATTCTTCCATTGATATGACAGCACTCATAAAAAAAGCACGAAGTATATTAACCTTGAAAATACAAAAACCTCTTTCCAAAAAGTAAAAGAACAAGCTCAGAAGGATGAACAAGTTCAAAAAAGGGATAACAGTGTTAACAAAAAGATGATCAGAAGTCCCGACAAGATAACAGCACCGAGAGCCCGAAACAACTTTAGCTCTAACTATGGGAGGTATAGGACTTACACCCCTCTAAATGCTTCTTTTACCCGCATACTCCAACAGATCCAGACTCATGAAAACTTGAGGTGGCCAGAGCTACTAAAATGCCACCCCAACTCAAGAAATAAGAATAAATATTATGATTTCCATAAAGGGCAGGAACACACAATCGAGGAATGTAGGGCTCTGAAGTAAGAAATGGAGCATCTCATCGAGAGATAACGACTAAAAGAGTTTGTCCACTAAGATGGGAGGCAGAACCCTCGTGACGAAAGACCACCTCAAAGAACGTAAAAGCAAAGGCCTGGACAGAGAAAAATTCAAAATAATCAACAACGGCAAAATAATCAGGTCATCTTTATGCTTCATGCTGGCAATACAATGACAGGAATGTCTAACGGAGCCAGGAAAATATATGCTCAGGAGGCAAGGGTAGAACCCAGTATCATCCAGATCTCGACTGTTGAGAAAAAGGCAAAGTCAGAACTTTAGATCCAGTTTTCTAAATTACACCTCATCGAGATACATTGTACCCACAATGATGCTCTTGTCATCTCAATCAAAATCGCTAATTTTGATATGAGAAGGGTCCTCGTGGACACTGGAAGTTCTACCAATGTTTTATTCTACGAACTCTTCAAACACGTGAAGCTCAACTCTAATGACATCAGGCCTACCACTGCTATCATGGTAGGATTCGACGGAAATCTCAGCATCCCAATAGGCAAAACGGACAGAGGACACTGATCTCTAAATACATGGTCCTAAACACTAAATCTCCCTATAATGTCATTATTAGGAGGCCTTGGATCTACCAAATAGGAGCAGTTACTTCAACCCTCCATCAATTCTTGAAGGGTAAATTACACCTACCTCCCCTAAGGTTTCTGACAATTACAGAAACCTCTTCTATAGTTTCTGAAATAACACTGTCCCCCTTCTGGTTTCAATGTTAATAACAGATTCCCCATTGTCGTTAATTGACCGTTAATTGACCTAACAGAGTTCCATGATGTAAGCAATTTTTTTTATCTAAATGTCAATTTTATCCCTTACAAGTCATGATTAAATGACAAAATTACCCTCACTTTAATATTAATTTTTTTAATTAAAAAAAAAATTTCTCCTTCATCTCCTCTGTGTGTGTGTGTGTGTGTGCAACCCAAATTCCTCTCTTTCTACAACCCAAGTTACGGACCAGATCCACCACCATTTGTGGTAGCCATCATCACCATCAAAACTCCACCGCCAAAAAAGGGCTTTGCTTGCTTCAATTACCGTTCAGAGCCATCTAAGAGCATGCCAGAATCAAACACAAAAATTGAAAAATTGAAACCCAGAACTGAAATTGAAAAACTTGGTGCTCCAGCCCTTTCTCTAAACCTAGAACTGAAATTGAAAAATTGTTTTGAACCAGGAGAGGGCTGGAGCCAAGGAAATCTCAACAGATCCGATTATTCATTTTCATCTTCATCTTCATCTTTCATCAAATTGTTCATTTAGAGAGAGAAATCAAGAATAAACCCACTTCGATGGACCTAACCACCACCACCGCCCCCCCCAAAATCTCAGATACAGATAACGAAACCCAACCACTGCCACCGCCACACCCACGAACCCAACCACCGCCACACCCTCGAGTTCCGCCTCCAACCCCACCACCTCGACAGGTATCACCCTCGCTGTCGCCCTCGTCCTCACCTGCTCCATTACTGGAGGATGGAGCTCTGGCAAAATCGAAGAGCCCCTACCGACGACATCAAGCCCTAACCCAAAAGGGGGGCTCTACAATTTTGATTTCTCACAGACCCGACAGAGATCTCGATGCTATGAACGAAATCCATATCGCCAAAAGCTTCGTAGATCTCAAGTTTGCGAGACCATGTTGGCTTCAATCTCTTCTTCAGTGAGCAAGTCGACAGGGAAGCCAACGGAGATCGCGATCAGCGCCTCGATGTCGACTTCTTTGGCGAGATCGGACAACCTGCGTTGATGGTTCTTAGAGAGTAATGCTGCATCATCGATCTCCCAAGAGAAGCAGTACCTGGAGATGCGAAGGAATGAAAAGATGAAGAAGGCTTCAAAATCGATCTCCGAGATCAGTTTAGATAGAGAAGGCTTCAAAATCGATGACTTGTGTGTAACACTGTCACTTCCATCAGAAACAAAAGAGCTTGATGCTGCCGCTGATTGTCTGTTCTCCAGACAACAACACTCTAATTTTACCTCAGCTATCTCTTTCTGACCATCACCTCCAAAACCCTAACACCCTAGTCAAAATTGATAACCCAAAAATCAAAATTTAAAGCCCATCCTAATAAACACAATACGCGGACAAAACCCTTGAAACCAATTTCTATAAACAAAGACCTGGTCAGTATAAACCCTTACAATCAAACTAAACCCTAGTTATAACAAAATAGTTCTAAATCTCCAAGCCCAATAGTAAAATCAAACTAAACCCAGATCTTAGAACTAACACAGATCAAAATGCAATAAACAAAAACTCAAATCATATATTAAATACCCACAATTGTAAGGCATCAGTATAGAAAAACACCATAACTAATCAAAATCTGACAAATCAAAGCTAGTTCAATTACAGAAAATCGGTTTTAAATGATCTCGGAGATCGATTTTGAGAGAGAGGAAAATAAAGAAGAAAAAATAAAAAAATATATTATTAAAATATAAGGGTAATTTGGTAAATGGACCAACTCTGTTAACATCGTTTTGAGACAAGTTCTGACAGGGGAGACAGTGTTATTTTCGAAACTATAGGGGAGGTTTCTGTAATTGTCAGAAACCTCAGGGGAGGTAAGTTTAATTCTCTCATTCTTGAAATATGTCCACAATAACAAAGTTCTCACCATCAAGGGTTGTCAGCCCACTACCCAAAAATGTCATGCCCTCGCACTAAAACAAAAGCCCTCCAAACAGCAATTATAGTACCCTCATGAAAAGAAAAGTTCCTCATCTTCTAACTTTCATAAGGTTGAAGAATGTCCTTCTGAGATTGACAAGCCACTAAGTCCTAGAGGAAAGGACGGCGCAATCAAACCAATGGAGCACTGAAGGATAGGGAAAGTACGTACAAATTGGCTCAACCTTGTCTCCTTCTGAGCAAGAGGATATTGTTAAATTCTTAAAAGACAACCTTTCGATATTTATCTGGGAAACTTAAGATATGAAGGGAATAGATCTTGATTTCATCTCGCTCAAGCTGATGACAGATCAAGACCATCCTCCAGTAAGACAAAAAAGGAAAACATTTTCCCTGAAAACGCCACAAAACCATCAATGAAAAGGTCCAGAGGTTGCTAAATGTTGGAATAATAGGAATAATAATAAACGTGTTCTGCCTAGAGTGGCTTGCCAATACAATTCTTGCAAACATAACAAGGTCTTTATTGTTATAGAGTGATGTCGTACGATTTGAAGAATGCTGGAGCTACGTACCAGAACTTGTAAATAAAATGTTTGACCCCCAAATTGGGGATACATTAGAAATCTACATCGACGATATCTTTGCCAAAAGTGTTCAGAAGGGTAACCACATCCAACATTTGAGCCAGACCTTCGACATCCTGAAGAAACACAGAATGAAACTTAACCCATTAAAATGTACCTTCGAGATCATAAAAGAAAAATTCTTGAGTTTTCTAGTTTTTCAAAAGGAATTAAGGCAAATCCCTCATAGATCAAAGCTCTTATTGAAACTAGAATCACCTAAAACCAAGAAAAATACCCAGGGGTTAAATGGAAGGATAGCAGCACTGAATAGGTTTATCTCTAAATCTACGGATCGATGTCTTCTGGTCTTTAAAGCCTTGAGGGGAAGTAAGGCCCTAGAATGGACCTCTAAATGTTAAGAAGTTTTCCAACAACTCAAGCAATACCTAGCATCTCCCGAATTACTTTCAAAATCAGTGTCAGGGGAAAAACTCCTCATGTGCTTAGCTATGTCAGAAAGTGCCATTAGCTCTGCGTTAGTTAGGGAAGACAAAGAAATTCAAAGGCCTATTTTCTACGTCAGCAAAGCACTTTTAGACATCGAGACGAGGTACTCCGAAATTGAAAAACTGGTCTTAGCCTTGGTAATATCGGTTCGGAAGGTCAGACTATATTTTCAAGCTTATCCTATCATAATCCCTACATCCTATCCTTTGAAATCAGTCCTACATAAACCCGAAGTTTTGAGATGATTGGTCAAATGGTCAATAGAACTGAAAAAATTTGACATATCTTATGTACCACGGACTGCTATCAAAGGCCAAGTATTAGCATACTTTATTGAAAAATTCACTGGAACATAGCATTCAAAAGCTCAAACCATTATAGACACTTCGGTATGGCTATTTTACACTTATGGTTCATCTATCGAAAAAGGCTCTGGAGTAGGTATAATACTCCAGTCCCTAATGGGATCGTAACCGAAAAAGCTATCAGCTTGAGATTCAGAGCCTCTAACAATGAAGCCAAATATGAAGCACTTGTCCTTGGGATGAAATTGGCTCTAGAATGCGAAGCTCTGGATCTTGATGCATTCTCTGACTCTCAGCTTATGGTGAGTCAAGTTTTGGGAGAATTTTCCACTAAGGATAACAGAATCGCTAAATATTCAGAGCTGGTGGAATCGTTAAAACGGTCTTTCTACAAATTCATTATTTAGAAGATTAAAAGGAACTAAATCTCCAAGGCCGACGCTTTAGAAAATATGGCCTCCCATCTCAAACCAAAAAGGGACTCAATGGTAAAAATCTCCTACCAGTCAAAACTTAGTACTAAGGTAATACTATCCCTTCAAATTTCAAAACAACCTCAAAATTGGATGACTCCCATCATATAAGTATCTAAAAGAAGGGTTGTTTCCAAAGGACAAGAATCATGTCACAAGAATTCGAATTAGGGCAGCTCGGTATTTAATTCTTAAAGAAAAACTTTACTGAAGGTCCTACACACAGCCCCTCCTATGGTGTTAACTCCAGAATTGGCCCACTACAGTCCTAACCGAGATACATTAAGGGATCTATAGCAACCATAATGGCAGTAGGACCATAGCTCACTAAGGATTAACTTAGGGTTACTACTAGCACGGTATTCTAAAACTGGCTAAGGAATATGTTCAAAAATGTGAAAAATGTCAATGTTTCGCCTCATACCAACATCAACCTCATCATGAACTCGTGCCTATCGCGAGTCTCTGGCCTTTCGTCCAATAAGGAATGGACATTAGTAGGGCCATTATCAAAAACCCCTTAAAACAAGAGATTCTTGTTAGTCGCCATTGACTATTTTTCTAAATGGGTAGAGGCTGAACCATTGACCCACATAACAGAGGTAGAAGTAAAGAATTTCACTTGAAAAAATGTAGTATGCAGGTTCAGTATACCCTGCATCATTATTTCAGACAATGGGACGCAGTTTGCTAGAAAGGTATTTAGAAAGTTCTGTAAGACCTGCACATCAATCACCACTTCTCCTCTCTAGGGCATCCTCAAGCTAATGGGCAAGCCGAAGTTACCAACCGCACTATTCTAGAGGTAATTACAAGAAGGTTGGAAGAAGCTAAGAAAAGATAGGTCGAAGAACTCCTCGGAGTACTCTGGACCTACCGAACTACTAAAAGAACCCCAACTGCGGAAACACCATTTTCACTCGCCTATGGCATCGAGGCAATCATTTATGTCAAAATTGGCATGCCAACCCTTAAAACAAATTGTTTTGACCAAGGGGCCAATAACCAATAGCTTGTGGAGAATCTGGACTTATTAGAATAAAGACGTGAATAAGCTCAGATTAGGACTGAAACCTACCAATAAAGAATGACTAAATGTTTCAACCAGAGGTTAAAACCCATCATTTTCCAGCTCAAAGATCTCATCCTAAAAAAAGTGTTTCCAAACACTAAAGACCCCACAATGGAAAAGCTCTCCCCTAAGTGGGAAAGACCTTACAAAGTAACCAAGATCGTCAGACCTACGACTTATTGGTTGGAAGATTCAACTGAGAAGCCTGTACCCAGACCTTCGAACATCAAACATTTATGCAACTATTATCAATAAAAAAGCTACTTTTGATTCTCTTCAGAGTTTGTTATCAATGCACAAACCTCTAAAAGCCTTGTTTTCATTACAAATGTTACAGGTATGCTCCATTTTATCAATGAGAAAAACCCCTAAAAGCCTTGTATCCATTATAAGTGCTACAGGTCTAGTCCATTTTATCAATGCACAGACCCCTAAAAGCCTTGTATCTATTATAAGTGATACAAGTTTGGTCCATTTTATCAATGAACAGACCCTTAAAAGCCTTGTATCCATTACAAGTGCTACAGGTCTGGTCCGTTTTATCAATGCACAAACCTCTAAAAGCCTTGTATCTATTACAACTACTACAAGTCTGGTCCATTTCACTCAATGCACAAGCCCCCTAAAAGCCTTGTATCTATTACAAGTGCTACAGGTCTGGTCCATTAAATCAATGTACAAAACCTAAATGTCTGGCATTTAATACAACTACTATAGGTCTGGTCTATTTTATCAATGTACAGACCCCTCAAAACTTGTATTCATTACGAGTGTTATAGGTCTGGTCCATTTTTCTCATTCTACAAACCTCTAAAGAAACTTTATTTATTTATAAGTGTCGTGGTTCTATATGTTCTGATATTTAGGCCTATGAAATGCCTTGTAAGTGTTTTAGAGTCTCTAAGAGAACTTATATTTTTTACTAGTCTGGATATTGAAAAAATTATCTCGAGGTCAGACACACCACAAATATATCAAACAAAACACAAGTTCTTGAATGATTGAAATTTCATATATTAGCACAAAAAATGGGAAAATTACAAGATCGAAAAAGAGAAAAAAAAAAAAAAAGTATACAAAAACATCCCAAGTCTACTCTACTGCTAGTTCGGCAGTCTTTGAAGTAGCAATTTGAGGGAGTTCTGGATCCATCTCCTCTTCTTCCTCGTCAGCATCCAGTGTATCGATCTCAACTTAGGAGACTTCAATATTAATTACTCCAATCAGATCTAAGTTAGGATACTTCTTTTGGAGCTTCGCTCTGAAGGTTCAATATCTATACTCAATCAGCTCGCCACTCAGATCCTGGACTTCAACCTTTAGATCCACTTCAGTTTGGGCTCTAACGGCTTCAACGGTGTCCTGAACCTTCTAGACAGAAGTAGCCTGGAAGTCTGCAAACCTCTTCTTGAGAGCTTCCAATTAGGTAGCAAAGGCATCCCTCTCGGACTCCAAAATAGAGTCAGAATTGGTAGCCTCCTTCAGTTTTTTTTCGGCTACGGTCACCGAAAACTGCACAGTTCCCAACTGGAATCTGACCTCATCGAGCTCAGATTATAGGGCATCAATATGCTTGGGGTTCTTAGGGAAATCCATAATGGCTACCAAGCCATGCATGGCCTGGAAAACACAAGCAACGCAATCAAGTCAGAATGGATTACGTGCAAAATACAGAACCAGAAAACTAAAAATAAGGAAAAGTAATACAAAATTCAACCTCATGTGAAAAGTCATCAAATCCTTGGCTATCCTCTAGGGCTCCAGTCTTGTGAACTTGCTTGGGCCCGTTGTCCAAGAGTCCTCATAAACCTTCTTCACGGCTATCGCGTCAAAGTCATCAGACCCTGAGAAGACCGCAACTGATTTACCTTTCCCCTTCTCTTCTTCAGAACAAAAGGCACTGGGGGCAGAAGAGCCTCTTAAACAGGAGAAATCCCAAAATCCTCCGAGACAATTCTCTCGAGGGAGTTGGAGAATAACCTCCTTCTCTTCATTGGAAGAGGAGGCTCGACAGGGGAAGAACTTTTCCCAACTTTCTTCTTCTTCTTCCTTGGCACCCATTCGGTCACCAGGGATTTCTTCAAAATCTTGGTCCGATCTCGTACCAAACCAGCCTCCATCAATTTTTTGGGGCAAATGATGGCTTCGTGAAAGCGATTGTTGGTCTAAAGGAGGCTCTTATACTTCTGTTAAAAATAAACGATGAAGATCGATCTCTTTCAAGTTTTCTTATCTGCATAAAGGCATAGGATTAGGTTCAAAAAGAAAAAATAAAATAAAACATGAAAACCCAAAAGGGAAAAAGTACAAAACAAAAAAGGGCCTCACCCTTGATGCCAGTCTTTCATAGGAAGGTTAAAACCTGGCTCCGAAGTCCTTGAACTCCCAGCCTCCTTCTACAAAGAAATACCACTTCTTTCAAGTCTTGTTGAAAGTGGGTACAAAGGAGAGAGGTTTAAACCCTTTGTCGAAAGACATATAAAACATGTCATCCGACTTCAGGTATTTCATATCCATATTACTCCTAATCAAAGGGAGGTCTACCTCGACATTATTCAAGTGTCCTAAAACTATGAACCCGAGTAAATGCCTCCAACTATTTATATTCAGATCAGCAGGGCAGATATTGAACCAATTAAAAAATCCTCTTTTAAAAGGGTAAAAGGGGAACCTAACCCCTATCTCAAACCACTCAAGGTAAGCACAGATCTTACCTTATTGAATACTGGAGGGGCAATCTAATGGTCTTAGTACCCTACAAGACACGTTTGCAGGGATGTCAAAAATAGCCCTTAGAGCATCTATCATGCTCTGAGTCATGGCGCTCTCTCCTTCCTCCCTTTTGTGGGATTTACCCGAGGTCTCCCCATCGATGTTCCTAGGCTCTATGAAAGCCTCTTCTATCTTGACTTCAAAACTGGGGTTAGGTTACCAATAATCCTATTTTCTACGTTTTCTGATGGGCTGCTAGTTACAAGATTCACTTCTATCTGGTTGTATATCTCCAAGGACTCTGCAATTTCATGATCAATGTTTGACTGAGCATTAGAGGTCGACATGGTCTAAATAAGAAAATAGAGAAGAGTAGAAAAAGATGCAAAGAATTTAAAAAAAAAATGTTTTTGGGATTGAAACTTGACCATAGATTTGATTGGAATTGATCATCTTAGGATGCCAAAGTTCGCATCACTCAAAGATCTTTCTTACAGTTTGAAATGTTCTCTCTTGTGGTTTGAAGGCTCTCAAAATGTTAAAGTATTGAAAGGGGGAGCAACTGATGTGTTTCCCTCCCTTTTATAAAGATCCAACAAGTGTCACGTGGGAGGCCCTCACTTTCGAACCGCCATGATGGTTAGAGCAATGATGGCCTCGTAATTCCAACTTGCAGCTAACGCAATAAATGGCCCATCAACGGTTGTCTCCTCCAAATAAAGAGCAACACATTTATAACCACTACGCGTATAACGCCTCAAAAACCTAAACTCAGCTCTAATCATGCCCCAGGACAGAGGCTCGAGAGGGAGTAGCTAATATATCATAAAGTGACAAACATATTCAAAGAATGACACATGTCTATACAGAACTCTTTAGGGAACGGATCAAGAAATATTATTTTATCCAAATCAACTAGGCATGGAAGGTCCAGAGGTATATGGTTCAGAATATATTACCGGCTTCCATATCCTATCGATCTCAGAATAAGGAAACAAAGTTCAATATGGCAACTACTATCTTCGGATATCTTCAAATCCCTACTTTTATGGTTCTTAATCCAACTCAATTGAGGAGATCTACAACTTATAAATAAGGTCATAAGGTATGCTTTTAATTTATATTCAATTCCTCTTTTAAATTACAATATTTTTTTATTTACTGACTTTATCATCAGAGCGGTTATCATTAAAGTTTTTTTTGATGATTCTCTAATTTCAAGTTTTTTATGGGTAACAAAAAATAGGAGACCCGTTTGATTAAAAATGAGAAACATCACTGCTCCTTAGGCAATCATTAATTGAAGAGTATGATACAATGAAGAAAAAAAATTCTTGCTTATGTCATTCATTTGAATACAATGAATATCTTTGTAGTTATGTAACGGCATAGTGTGCACTATTCAATTGCAAGAGAACTTTGTTCTCTCAAACTTACGTAATCAAGGTTTTTTAAAAAAATAATAAAAGTAAAGTTATATTATCTTTAATAAAAGAAAGTGGGACGCAGATGTAAAAGGCCATATTTTGAGATATATTTATTATTAAATTATAAAGAAAAATGTAAATGTGAGAGAATAGGATTGATAAGAAGTCTCCTTTGTTAGAAAAGTAGCGTTTTTTATTAGGCTCCGATTGCCTTTACAACCACACAGAAAAAAAAAGTCACGTGTCAAAAAATTGTACATCAAAAAGTGTTGCGTGGTAGTGATGGAAACGGTGACGATGATGATTATAATAATGATGATGTCGCTTTTTTGACTGTGCTACTAAAACCTATGAGGAAGTTGAAACAAGAGAGCACTCATTTTGAAGTGTGCTTATTACTCAGATGTTTTTAACAATTATTTGTTCTGTAGGCACGACAACTGATACATCAAAAATGCTTTGGGCACGAAAACTGATACATAAAAAATGCTTTTTTCTCAAATTACGATAAAGTTTAAAGTAATAATCCTACTAAATTTATGACTTATATATTTTTATTCATGTATTTTTATACATGTAATGTGTTACTAGTAAGTGTAGAATGAGAAAGAAAGAGAGAAGAACGGGATTACTAAGATTTTTCAACACATCCTGTCACGTAAGTAAAAATATAAAATTTATAAATCATTACTCGAACAAGGTGGTGACATCAGCAAATGTGGAATAAAACAATGAAAGCGATACGCGAACGAGAGTAATGAAATTGCAGTCACATGTAAGAACAGGCCAATGCTACAAAAAACATAAAAACATCATCTAGTTTACTGTTTAAAACTTGAAATAATGTGCCCTTGAGCATTGAGGACTCGTTTTTCTTAGACAGCCTCATATTTAGCTGGAGCCAGTCTGGATAGCAAGAAAACAGCCACGTGATGATATGACTCTCCCATAAATAAAACAGCTGCAGTACTCCATGGATCAACCAAGAGTAGATGTTCGGAGATTTTGGCTAAAAAAACAGTGGGGCCAAACAGACTAGAAGAACAGCACAGAAAAGGTTTGCTACGCAGGAGAGATGACGCCGTCATGCACCCATCTCAATCTCAGTGACCGAGCTGGTGTGCCGGCCGGCATCATTTCTCCAGCGTAGGAAACCTATCCAAGTGCGATAAATGGATTATGAAACACCATAACGAGTTTGAAGTTAGTCTAAAAAGAAAGACAAGCCTAAAAGGTTGGTATTTTGCTTCCTTTCTATGTTTTCTTCTTTCTGTTTGAACACTTGAAAGTACACTTTTCTTGCAGATAAGATGGGGAAATCAGTGGAGGCAATCTCAAGGAAAAACCGTCTCTTTGGATTGTATAATTATATGTCTTGATATGATGACTCTATTACAGGTTGATAACTATTGAAAATGGGAAGGGAGGGGTGGGAGGGGTTATGAAGAAACTATTAGAGCTAGCTAGCTGAAGTGCACGAGACTTGTCAAACATTACTTATTGTCCTCTCATAAGTTTTCTTGTGCTGATCCCTAGAGAATTTGGATTTTTTCTATTTCTTGAATCCATCTTTTCTCTTGACAAACTTCAACACTCTGCCACTGCATCTCTCTGAGAGCCTGTCCAGTTATGTTTCAAGCTGGCTAGCACTTTGAGATCATGAAACAGTTGAATACTTGGTACTGACTTAGTTGATTCCCTCATAATATATACATACATACATACATATATATATATATATTGATGTCCTTGGATATATATGGAAGATTTGAGTTAGTCATGTGTGTCATAGTATGGGTACCATATCCTGCATCTAGTCGTATGCTTTTCCATGTAAACAGGACAAGTTAGCATGTAAATTTTAGCTAGTATTATTGTGAATGCTCTTTCATAGCAACGATCAACTCAAGTGTACATTTGACCTAATACATATACTGCTGAGTGCAGAGGAATATTTTTTTACATAATCAAACAAAGACGTCACAGAGCGAGCTCTTAGACATACGGATACAATGTTGATCGAACACATGGATTAATAATAGCCATAGCTACACTCAATTACGAACCGTGCTTGACTCTAAATTAATCAGGTCGAAGAATTCACTTTTAATTACGTGTCATAATTTTAGTAAGTCACGTATCATTCGTATTTATATTACGTGACTATTTAGTTTCAAAAAAAAAATCAAAAAACACATGTTTATTACATATGTAGACTACTATAATTGTGATAGATATGTGAATCGAAGAAAATATATCTTACCGAGTTTGGAGCTAAGCATTGTCTCTCATTAATATTGCTTAAGATTAGAGAGTTCTAAACCTTGAAAACAGGGTCAATATTGACTCGAGAAGTTATTATATGGTATTGATCCAACCAATTATAAATTATCTATAATACGTTAGATTTTTAAAAGATAAAAAATAATTTTTTTATATATAACAATTCATAATTAATTGAAATCATTGTTCTGATTAATATTTTAGGACTGTATAATAATTTTTGTTTAGTCTGTTTTTTTTTTCATGTTGTTGCAGCTTCTTGCACTTTCATACTTTTTTTTTTTCCATATAAGTTTTCATAGCCAATGGTTTTGCGAGGTTTTTAATTTTTATGCACAAGTAAAGAATAATGTACAGCACCCAAAGAAATTTTCCACCATTGCCATTCCACCGAAGTGTCGGCAGTGATTTGATGTTTTTGTATTGAGTTCTGGTTTAGAACACTCTTGTACTTTTTCTTCTTCTACTTTTTTTTTTTTTTTTTTTAAGATTTCAGTTTTCATCTCCAATCTACAAATAGAATTTCCATCTTTTTTCTCAAAAATAAAAATTAAGTCCATAACTGTTCATAATTTTTATAATAAAAAAAAAAAAAAACTTAGCCAATCCTAGGGTTGATAGTTTTTTTTCTTGGGAGAAAAATACTAAAAAATTTCTAAAATAAATTTTTTAATTCAAAAATTTTATGATACATTTTTTTATATCTAAAAGATCCAAAAAAGTCAAATTGTTAAGTTTTATCTTAGAACCGTTAAAAAATATTTTGATTAAATTAAAATAGCTTTCAAAATAAATTTTTAAAAAATATTAAATAGTTCATAAAATCCAAAAAAAAAACATTTTTAATTTATCTAGACAGCCTAAAAAAATAAATTTTTACTTCATAAAATGTTATGCTTTTTTGTATTGAAAAAGTTATTTTATATATTTTTTAGTATTTTTATTTAAAATATATATTGAAAGCCATTTTAATTTAATCAGTAATATTTTTTAACAATATTAAGATGAAATTTAACAATTGAACTTTTTATATTAAAAATTTTTAGTTTGAAGAACTGCAACCAGCAAAACTGAAAGAATTCGTGTGAAATCTTTTACTTTACAATTTTTATTCTGAAAGAGAGAGAGAGAGAGAGAGAGAGAGAGAGAGAGTTTGATTGAATTATTCAATTTATTGAACTGCAGAATTTATAGATCCAGACGTGGCTTTTCTTAGTTTGATGTGTCTTTTCTTAGTTACAATCTCTATTTTGATAGAGGGTTAGATAGTTTAATTGAATTATTCAATTCGTTATACCGTAAAATTTATGAATACATGTGCATTTTTTAAAAGAAAACTTATTTATAAACACCCAATAAATATGAATTTTCAAAGAGTCACAACTATCTAAAAGTACTCATTTAATGTATCTTTTGTAAAAAGATACAAGCTTAATGTTTATTTAATGTGTCTTTTACAAAGAATAGGTACAAAAGCAATGTGAGACAAAATTAAAAGTTATTATGCTTTTAAATAAAAGAATTTGGCTCAACACATTATGATAGGATGTATATTTAATGTGACACTGTCACATCATTTAAAAAATAACTTAAAGTCATCCCCTTCTCACAAAACACTCGAGTTCAAGTCTCCGATTTCGCTTGTTCCATTTCAATTTCCTTGGATCCAAAAAGATTAAAAAAATGCATATACAGAAATGGAAAGTGCATATATAGGGAATAGTCAAGTAAATGGTCGACAGTAATTAATAGACTTTCTCTTCAAAGTTGTCAGGTCAAAATCTAATAGATATTACTTTTTTTTTTAACCAATCCATATTGAATCCTCTGTTAATGAACGATGAGATCGATTTTTTGAATTAATCAATCCGAAAAATTAGATACCAAGTTATAAAAAAAAAAAACATGATGACTTTTTTCCTCCAAAAACATTGAACCGTGGATAATGGTTTGGGGTGCATTCATGTTAATTGCTTTTTGACAGCATGGGATGATGATGTAACTAGATACATATTGACTGCCAATCTTATTGAAATTCTATCAAAATGTGAAACATGTGATAAATAATTGCAACACAAAAACGACAAAATCTGCACCTAAAGTAGGTCCCAAATCATCTCATGTGAGTCCCTTTTGTTGTTTGCAAGATAGATTTATTTGCAAGTTGATATTACATGTGTCATAACCTAATCTTTGGTTCACTAAAAATGTATACAATTATTGATAACTAAAATTCATCAAAAACTTACAAAAAAAAAATATATATATATTATTAATTTTTGGGTAGTATTATTTATTAAAACAATTATTTTACGTCATTATCTCACGTGATTTTACAATATTAAATACTTATATAAAATGATAGTCTCATTAAATAATAATTTAATATGATCTCAAAATTAAAAATAAAATGCAAATAAAAAATATATTCTTTAAAAATTAGGAAAAGTGATAAAGAAATGAATTAAATCTCAATTATATGTGCATTTTATACATGATTGTGGGTGAAATACACAAATAATTCATATTCACAACAGTGACAATTGTGACTGTCGAAAGACAAATATGATTTCGGTCCTATTCACCGGCAATGAAAGAGAAAACAAAAGGAGAAAAAGATGACCACTGATGATTAGATTAGCTAATTGGTTCATGTTAACGTGTAGACTACTATAATAGGTGACGTAGAGGGTGGTGACAGCAGCAAATGTGGAATGAAGCCATGAAAGTGATCCGTCAATGAGAGTAATGAAATTCCAACCACATGTAAGAAACAGACAATGTTACAAAAAAAAAAATCAGAAAATTCAACTTTTGAAAATCATTAAATTATTATATCATGTGTAGCTTAGGATTCATCGTTCTTAGACCATTCATTGAAGCCAGTCAAGTCTGGATAAAATGACAAAAATGTAGTGTTTTATGATCTAAATTTTTATATTTAAATAAGAGAGAATTATGAATTATTATAACATGAGTTGTTTTTTAAAAGACTATTTCATCAGATCAATGACTCTTTTTCATTTAAGTATTGAATTTGAATAACAAAACATTATCTAGAAAAGAAAGAGCAAACAACTACATGATTATTTGATATGACTCTCTCCCATAAATAAACCAGTCTGCACTACATTGTTATCAATGGAATGGAAGAAGAGAAGCATGGAAAGGTTTGCTACGCAGGAGAGATGACACCGTCATGCATGCACCCATCTCAAGGCTGGTCTGCCGGCCGGCATCATTTCTCCTGCATAGGAAACCTTTGTAAGTGCAATAAATGGAGCATGAAACATGGTGACCAGCTTGGAAGTTAAAGAGAAAGACAACAAGTCTAAAAGGTTGGTGTTTTTGCTTCCTTAATTCTCTGTGTTTCTGTTTTCTTTTTAACACTGGAAGGTACAGTTTTTCTTGTAGGTAAGATGGGGAATACATCAATGGTGGCAATTTTAAAGAGAAAATCGTCTGCTTGTACGAGGCAGAGGCAGCTCCATCACTGCAGAATTTGGGAACCGTAGTATGTATACAGGTCTTATCTCATAAATGAAGAAGTTGTTTCTCTAACTCAAATTTGTGACCTTCAAGTCACAATAGAACAATTTTATCGTTACACAAAGATCAGCTCTTGTCTATTTGGATTATATGGCTAGTCAAGCTCCTGTCGCTGCTGAGATCTGAAGAGAATTAAGTTGTATACAAGCCGTATCTCATAAATGAAGAGGTTGATTTCCTAACTCAGACTCGTGATCTCTAAATTACAATAAAATAACCTTATCGTTGCATTAAGACTAGTTTGTTTGGATTGTGTAACTTTATTATGATGACTTCAATTCAGGTTGGTTACCTCTTGAAAATGAGGGGTATTAATTAGGTATGAACAACCATTAGAGCTCTGCACAAGACTTGAGCCCAGTGGTGACTTAATTAAGCATTAGTTAAGGCCTACTTGAGATAGTTTACACCTTACTTTACATCTTTGTTTGCAAAATTGTTTCCAAAAAATATGTTTTAGTTATTTAACCAAACTTTTAAAATTACTTTTGCAATAAATATATTTGAGAAGTAATGTGAAAAACCCACTTACTATCCCTCCAATAAGTAGGAGTGTAAATGAGTCGAGTCGAGCCAAGCTAAACCGAGCCAAGTATTAGATTTTTTAAGCTTGATTAGCTAAAATTAACGAGTTTCAAATTGTGTTCAAGTTCGACTTCTTAATTTTTTGAGTTGATCTTGAATGAGCTTTTGATCGAATCGATCGCGAGTCGAGTTCAAATAATTTAAATTTTCATAAAGTATTAGACTACTTTTGACTTAATGAGTCGAACTCGAGCTGAGCTCAATAAATTAACGAGCCTCAAAATATGTTCAAGCTTAGTTTATTTATCTTGCTAGCTGATCTCGAACGAGCCTATTGTTGGGTGGTTGTCATGAATTCACTCGGATTCTTGGTGACCCGTTTTTTTAAATTTTTTTGACCCGTTTTTTATTTTTTGACCCGTTTTTCTCTTATGTTGTAACCCACTAATATAAGGATATTATCTTTTAGAGTTTGATAGAGAAAAAGAGAGCCGCCATTTGAGAAAAAAGAGTTTCGGGTTTTGGGAGTTTTTTGCTTTTATAATCTCTTTGATACATAATAAACTAATCATCGCTATCCGTGAACGTAGGCATTTTGCCGAACCACGTAAATCTTGTGTCTTGTTTATGTTTTTTGTTTATTTTTGCTCATTTAAGATCAATTTATTATTTGTTTGATCGCTTTCGCATAATAATAACCGAGCCGATCACAAGCTAAATTCGAATCACTCAACTCATTTTACAACCCTACCAATAAACTTTCTTTTCCTGGTTATTAGAGAAGTTAGACATCTTCTCGGTGCCTATTTGGCCCAGTCGTTGGCCCGATAGAAATAGCGTCGGCAGTAGAAGTTTTTGGAGTTTCTGATACAAAACATTGGAATCATGCTTCCAACTGTTCTACCAAACAGGACTTATTACAGTTTTTTTTTTTTTTTTTTTATCAGCTATTACGTTCTTATAATTAATATTTAATAAAATAATAATATCTAATAATTAATAAAATTTTAAGAATTAATTTAGTTCTGTGATTAATTAATAATTCTAGTATCTAATAATTAATGTTTTTTCCAAAAAAAAAGTCATTTATATATATCGTACTTAATAATTAAAACTTTTTCAAAAAAATCATTCAAGATATATTTTATTTACAACATGTCTTAATAATTATATTTATTAATATTTTACATAATTAGAGTAAAAATATTATAAATGAAAAAAATTATGACATAGTAAATGTAATAAATGCAACTTCTTTAGCTAAATGATATTAAGATTTATTTTTATAACTTAATTAAGCATTAAGGTATTCCTTTTGCACCGAAATATCATTGAAATTTTTCATATAAGATATTCTTTTTATACCAAAATTTATACATAAAGAATACTTTTTGTACCGAAATTTATCCATAAAGGTTTTAAGGATTCTATTATTATTTAATTAAATTCTCAAATAATGATAATTCCTTTATTTGAACTATACTCGAGTTTTTTTTAACCATCTTTGAGTTTTGTAGTTCTAGATAAAGAGTTGTAGATTTAAATTTTAATTAACATAAAACATTCTAATTTTATTTGTACAAAATAATATATACTTTACATATACATATTATACACAAAATTAACTATCCAGTTTTTAATAATAATCAAAATTAAAATTAAACTTGCCTCTCAGTCGAAACTTGAAATAGTATATGTGAATGCAAATAAAATTTTAGGAAGAATAAATTTATTTATTTTTTATAATTTAACTTTGATAAATTACTTATGATTATTATATCTTATTTTGTGTTAAAAAATTATCCATTATTTATATTTTTAAATTATTGAAAACACGTGTAATAATAATTCATTTCTATATAATTTAATTTTGTTAGTAAATTTTAGAACATTCCTGCTGTGAAAAAATTCTGACTAATGCATTCACGTGATCACATCCTCTTTCATGAGCCTATCTCCTCGGGTCCATCATCATTCACACCAATTTTGCTGAAAATTTGACAATGTGACGGTCCGTTTTGTAACTTTTGTTAATGTCTTCCATACACACATTTTTCCACGAGTCTCTCACAATGTGACGGTATCTATCTATGATATCAGTATTTTGAGGAATCTATGTAAGAACCACTGTAAAGCTAAAATCTCATGGAATAACTTCTCTAATGGATAAATGTATGTGTATGCGTGCATGCATCCACATACAGAATTCAAGTTAAATGCAACCTGGAACAACGCCATGCAGATACATGGGCAACTAGCAAAAGCAGGTAATAGACTACCAAACAGCACACTGATCTCAAGCTAGTAACATTTGTTTAAAAAAGAAATGAGTGGTTCTAAATTGCGATCACCATCAACTGTAAGACAAAAGACCAGAAAAGTTCCCAAGGAAAACTTTAGAAAAGCAAAGTTAAACACATGCAGATCAAGTCAATATTACCTAATAAGTCATCAATCAATACAAAGATGCATCAACCTTCCAATTTAGCAACTCATGTATTTTGTTTTCCAATCTGTATTCTGGGCCCTATACGGCTAGCTGCCTACCAGGATCCTTCAGCACCCACAGTTGGATTCTGGAAGGCAGAGAAATTCCAGAAAGTCTTCAATGCATACGGCGGATAGCTAGTAAAACCCTCTTCTGTGATTTTTGCAATCTGCAGATTCAAAATATCATAGGTATTAGAGAAAAATGTTTTAAGCACTACCACATTGTCCAAATCTGACTGTTTTCTCCTCTAATAGACATAAAGACAAGTTTAGTAGTTCATATAAGCAATTGAATTATTTAAGATGCAACCCATCCTTGCCATCGAAAATGGCCTTTTCTTATTTTCCACAACTTGGCATTTTCTTTTTACACAAAACCAGCTAATTCCCTCTACAACCAAAATTAACATGGGAAACAATTTTACACAGATCGTAATCGTGTAGAAAGCAAATATCATGTTTCAATACCTAGATGATAACTCTTTGCTACTAGCAGATAACAGGTGGTTAAAATTGATAAAAAAAAATTACCACTGTCTGTTTCTCTGTTGCACCAGAAATAAGTCAAAACAAATAAATTCCAAGAAATTTACAAAGTGGGGTGGTTTGTTTAATTCCAAATTCTGAAAATCTTATATATATATATATATATATATATATATATATAAAATAACATCCCGAATTTAGGTCCAAACAGTTGTTTTCTACATTAAGAGGAAAAAGTTCAAGAAGTTTTATAATTTTTGGCTCCCGTATGAACTATACCTTTTATTTTTTAGAAGTGAAAAAGTTTTTGACAAGTAAAATAGTATATTATAAAGAAGCGCTATTGGGAATCAACTCATGTACATGCAATTGCAATAGTATTCTCCAAAAAAAAAAAGGTGATTTGAGCATGTAATGGGATGCAATCTCATGTATATGCAATTGCAAAGTATACAAGAGCTAACAACTAAGCTCATTTATACAATTTAAGTCACCAAACAAGGGAAAAAATTAAATAAATAAAGAGTATAACATATCTAATAAATTCTTTTAAGTCTTTGAATAGACAACTATTACATCCTCAAAGTACATCTATTTTTCTCCCTACCAAATGCACCTACATCAAACAACAAGGAACCACCTGCCCAAGTTTTGCAGAGACTGCCTCTCAGGCATCCAAACCCCCCAAC
Source organism: Nyssa sinensis (assembly GCA_008638375.1). NCBI lineage: Eukaryota > Viridiplantae > Streptophyta > Magnoliopsida > Cornales > Nyssaceae > Nyssa > Nyssa sinensis. The sequence goes on along the minus strand of CM018031.1, from coordinate 58,000,205 downwards.
CCCAAAACCCCAACAGGCTATAATAGATCCCAAATTGACTGAGGCAAAATTCAAGAACCCCAAACAAAGAGAAGCAATAAACCCCAATGTCTCTCTTATAAAAAATTATCACCAAAATAATGTTATTCTAGATTCTTACAAACAACCAAACCAGTGAAAGAATTTGGTACACAAATTTTAGTTTAAACCAAACAAGTGGAAAATCAGGATAAGTAATTTTTTGCCTCTTAAATATTTTTCAGAAAAAAAATAATTAGTTCATAATTTTAATTTCCAACAAAACAAACAAAACCTAAAGTGAAGACCATAAACTTTGGGAACCAATTCTCTTTAAGCACTTCATTTCTCGTACACATCCATCAAAAAGATTTGGACACAAGGATATGGGAATAGAAGCTTGATAGCAATTTAGGATGATTAAATGACATGCATTTGGAGCCATATATTTTCAATGTTATTAGATCTTGGGAACAAGAGAGAAGACAAAGAAAGCATTTTCACTCTGGCTTGAATTCATTCAATTGTGGTATTCAATGACATTGACTAATTCCTAAAGTACGGTATATGCCATTGCAGGTATTGCACCAAAATGAATGATTATGCCATGAGTCCAAGTAGGGCAATTGAAACCCATGCTTCAGGTTAAATCAGAGAGCTTAGATGCAAGTCAATCCCATACTAAAATTAGAATAGTAGTCCCATCTGAAACTTGTTGGAATGCCTTTTCTCCATTAGTCTTGTTTGATGTGGGCTCAAGTCATAGTATCAGTTTTTGGTGGGACACTTGGTGTAGCAATAAATTGTTGAAGGAAATTTTCCTGGATCTTTTTCGACTTTCCTCAAATGAAGATGCCTCATTAGCCCTTTTTTATTTCAGTCACTAAAAGTGGAGTGGTTTGGTCTCCAAGCTTTAGAAGATGCTTTCAAGAGTGGGAGTTGGGGCAAATCTTTGATCTATTGGCCTCTCTATAGGGTGGGTAGAGTGGGAAAGGGTGAGTGGATCATGGAAGGCAGCAAGAGGAGGCACGTTCTAACTTAAATCTTTCTCTGTGTCTCTGTCAGGCTGCAAAGGGGTTCCCTTCACTTAGAAGTATATGAAAATCAAAAGTTTCCCTAAAGGTGACCTTTTTTTTGTGTGTGATCTGCGCATGGAGTGCTATTCTTACAAACAATAATACGAAGAAGAGAGAGTTCAAATTGGCCAATGAGTGCCCGCCCAATGTGCAAGATGGAAGAGGAGTCTTTGATGCACCTTCTTCCTTGGTGTCCTATAGCTTGGGTTCTTTAGGCTTCTTTGTTGGCCTTTTTTGGTATTTTAATGAGTTATGTCAGGTTTTGCTCTTGATTTCCTCACCCATGAGCAAGGGGGATGCAAGCGTAAAAAAAAAGTTCCAACCCTTGTGGTTTTTGTCTCTGCGTTGTGTAATGTGGTGCATTTGGAGGAAAAGAAATTGAAAGGTCCTTGAAGGAGAGGAGCATTCCGTTGCCTTTTGACATTGTTGATGCTCTGGACTTCATTTTTTTCAGCATGGAGGATCTTTTCAACTAGATATAGATTCTTTTATTGATTTTTTTGGGTGATTTGTAAATGAAGGATAATTCTAAGTTTTTTTATGAATGCCCCACGTACATAGGTTTCGGCCCCTTGCGGTCCTTTCTAATGATACTTTACCTATCAAAAAAAATCAACAAAAGGGTGAAGATGATAGGTAGAGTAGGGAGCAGGTCATGATTAAGTGGCAATTGTGCGTAGGATAGAGAGGATTCCCGATGTGATGTGGAGGGTAAAAGTTGAGGCAATTGCAAGATATAAATAGATGAAGGGCAAATAGTTGAAACTAACATAAGTACTACACTACGTTACAGGAAGAACGGACCGCAACACAAAATTCTTCCACAGAATGGCTTCTTCTCTTTACAGGAAAAACCATATTTCCTCTATTGTTATTGATGACGAGATTCTCACTGAGGAAGTTCCTATCAGAAAAGGTATTGTGGATTTTTTCTCATCTCTGTACTCAGAGCCGCATAGATGGAGACTGGGGGTGAACGACCTCTTCCTGAATAGCCTGAATGGGGACGATTCCTCTAATCTAGAGATCCCTTTTTCGGAAGAAGTGATAAGAGCTTTAGATGCCTGCAACGGCGATAAAGCTCCAGGCCTTGACGGTTTCACTGTGGCCTTTTTCAAAAAATGTTGGGGTGTTCTGACAGCAGATATAATGGCGGTCTTCGAGGCCTTCCACAGGGAGGGCGGCTTTGAGCGTAGCCTCAATGCTTCCTTCATTGCCCTCATTCCAAAAAAGGAAGGAGCCATTAGCATCAAGGATTTCCATCCTATTAGCCTTGTGAGCAGTGTGTACAAGCTGATTGCAAAGGTTCTTTCTTTTAGGCTCAAGAAGATTATGGACAACATCATCTCTCTTAGTCAACATGCTTTCGTGGAGGGCCGACAAATTATGGATGCGGCTCTCATTGCCAACGAATACATTGACTCGAGGATAAAGCAGAAAAGGAATGGGCTTGTATGCAAACTGGATATTGAGAAGGCCTTCGATCATGTTAGCTGGAGTTTTCTGATAAGTATGCTGGCAAAGATGGGTTTTGGGGGTAAGTGGCGGAAGTGGATTCAGTCATGTATCTCCACAGTCTCCTTGTCTGTCCTTGTCAATGGTTCCCCTGCAGGCTTCTTCCGTTCTTCTAAAAGATTGAGACAGGGTGATCCCCTTTCTTTTTGTGATTGCTATGGAGGCTTTGAGTCGGTTTTTGTTCCGAGCGGAGGAGGTTGGTCTCATCAAAGGCTTCCAGGTGGGGGGCAGAAGTGGTGGTGGCATTGGCTTTTCCCATCTTTTGTTTGCGGACGATACCATCATTTTCTGTGACCCTTTAGTCCGTCAGCTCCGTTTTGTCCGATGCATTCTTGTGTGTTTTGAAGCTGTTTCAAGTCTGCGGATCAATCTCGCAAAAAGCAGTATTACTCCAATTGGGCTGATTCAGGACTTGGACTTGTTAGCCAGCACTTTAGGGTGCAAAGTGGGCAACCTTCCCACGGTTTATCTCAGCCTACCTCTGGGTGCTTCTCCGCGTTCCACTGGGGTATGGGACCCGGTGGTTGGAAGGTTTCTCAGCAAGCTATCTGGTTGGAAGGCCCAACCCCTGTATAAGGGAGGCAGGCTCACCCTTGTCAAAATCTCTTTGGCCAATCTCCCCACTTATTTCATGTCCCTATTCCCTATTCCAAAGACAGTTCGTAGAAGGCTTGAGAAGATTCAAAGGGACTTCCTATGGGGTCATGAAGGGGAGGTTAGGAAGATTCACCTTGTTGCTTGGGACAAAATCAAGAAGCCGGTGTCTCACGGGGGCCTTGGGGTGAAAGATTTGAGCATGTTCAATTCAGCCCTTTTAGGGAAATGGCTATGGAAATTTAGTGAAAGCAATGGGGAGCTTTGGAGGGATATCATTATTGCTAAGTATGGGTGCGATCACGCAAGTTGGTGCTCGGGCAGTGTGGAGGGCCCGAGGGGTTGTGGCCCATGGGGTTTCATTAGAGATGGGTGGAGATTCTTCATGGAAAAGTGCCGTTTTGTCCTCGAAAATGGCGATAGGTTGAAATTTTGGTATGATGCATGGACTGGGGAGAACGAGTCTGTGAGGGTGAAATTCCCCAGGTTGTACAATCTGGCTAGCAACAAAGAGGCTCGGGTTAGTGAGTGTTTGGAGAAAGTTGGGAACAAGCTTATCTGGGCCCCCTGCTTTAGGAGAGAATTTTATGATTGGGAGCTTGATGAGGTGGGCTCTTTCCTTCGGTTACTTAACAATTTCCAGGCTTCGGAAGATAGGGAGGACAAGGGAGTTTAGAGGCCAGATAAGAATTCTTTTTCTGTCTACTCCTTCTATAGAAGCATGATAGCTCCAGTTAGATCTCCCTTTCCTTGGAAGCTCATTTGGCATGCTACTGTTCCCCCGAAAGCTTCTTTCTTTGCTTGGGAAGCTTCTTGGAAGGCTATCCTTACGGCGGATAACTTGATGAATCGAGGCTTCTCCTTAGCTAGTAGATGCTCTTTGTGTAAGAATGAGGAGGAAAGGGTAGATCATGTGCTTATCCACTGTCATGCTTCGTGGAGTTGCTAGAATATTTTTTTGCTCTGTTTGGCTTCTCTTGGGTAATGTCAGGGTCGGTTAAAGATCTTCTTTTGACTTGGGAGGGCTGTAGTCTCCCAAAGGACCTCAAGAGAGTTTGGCGATTGGCCCCAATCTGCCTCTTGTGGTGTATATGGAAAGAAAGGAACAACCGTGTCTTTGAAGATGTGGAGCTCTCTACTCCTTTCTTCAAAGACGCTTTTTTGCATTTATTATTTTTTTGGGCCAAAGAGGCTTTCCCTGTAAATGTTTCTTCTTTTGTAAACTTTTTGAGTTCTCTTAATCAGATGTAAGTTTTTGAAGTTTTCGCCCTGATTGCCCTTCTTGGGCTCCATATATATACAATTCTTACTTATCAAAGAAAAAAACATAAGTACTACACTGAAAAAATCCATACAAGTGTGACTCTCAGGAACTATACAACTTACATGGTGTTCAAAAGAGCAAGTTACTCATATTTATAGCAGTCATGCACACGATAGGTGCATGAGTTGAGGAATAATCACAGAATGACTCTATGTATTTAAGAAGACATTAAAAGAATCTCTTTCACAAGAAGGAACAAGATATAACGCGGAACCAATGTTGAGTCAACAAGATATAACGCGGAACCAATGTTGAGTCAACAAGATATAAAGTGGAACCAATGTTGAGTCAAACGTTGTTGAACCTACAACTTTAGTCATTAAGCCTCGCACACCGCCCTCAAAGAGCTACGAGGTCTGCCCCCAGCCTCAGGCAATCACAAGTTGACAAGGTGAAGGTCATATGATTAAGAGAGGATGAGGTACACAAAAACCATACTAAGAAGCCGGAGATTAGCTCGACCTAAGAAAATAACTCGAAAGGGGATTCACTCAAAGGAGTTAACCTCAAGGTAACCTCAAGATAGATACCTGTATAGGTTCAAAGCCAAGGCATAATGTACATTGACTCTCTCAAGGAACTAATATGATCATTACTTAATGAGAGACCAACACATGGCACAACCAACACGCGATGGACGCAAGACCCATAAAGGGAATGCACAAATCTTGACTTTGGGCTAGAGAGAGAGAGAGAGAGAGAGAGTATAAATATGGCTAAAAGGAAGTGGTCACTAAATTTCTTCCTTTTTGTGGAAGATTTGAAGATGTCTCAAAAAAAATATTAGGAAAATGTGTGATGAAAATGTAGAAAATATCAGCATTTAGATATAACTTTCATAGAAACCAGGTAAAGAAACAATAAAAAATGTCTTCCGAATTTCAGCAAAAATTTCTTTCGAATTTCAGCTCCCACAAATATTCAAGAATGCAGTGAAAGTTTAAAAATTTTGACAAAATTAAAATGTCAACAAAAAGTTACACTAAGCTACTTCATAAAGATATCAGTGAAAGTTGACGAAACATATAGCATTTAATACAGGTCGTTGTTTCAGAAGTTCAGAGAGCATCAGCGAGACAACTAATTCCATCAAAAAATATTTTCAATAAATGTCTTTCGAATTTCAGCTTCCTCAAATATTCAAGAATGCAGTAAAAATGATTATAACAGTGCAAGATGATGAATTAGCATTTAATACAGGTCATTGTAGCAGAAGTTCAGAAAGAAAGAACCAAACCTGAAGCTTGTTGACAGCAGACCTATCACGATACAAAAGTACAAGCATGCATTTCTCCAGTAACTTGACACCATCTTCGAAACTCAAGTTCTCATGCCATTCATCACGGAGAATTGGCCGTGCAAGGTGATTTCCAAACCCAGTTGCCACATGATTGTCCTCAAAATGTACACCAATCATACTAACCTGGATAAATTCACAATTATTAAAAAAAAAGAGCTAAACCCCCAAAATGCACATAGTTTATCATTGAACATTGGGAAATTGGATTAACTAAGAATTACCGTTCCAAGATACTTCTGTCCATTTTTCACTCCACCCAGTACAAGTGAATTCCACAATGGATTGAACTTGTTGCGACGATTGTACATCACCCGAGTTAAGTAATTGTGGACCTCTTTAGGCCCCAATGAATTCCCATCATCCCACATATTGTCATACAAGCTGCACAAATAAAGCAATCGAACCAAGAGCCACTTAGTCAGAACTTACAAAGTAACACTAGAAGCACCACCAACCCAAAATAATTTTAATAACAAAAAGATAATGACATGAATACAGGACAATTCAGCCAAACTCAATATTCGCTAATTAATGTCATTCTAAAACAGCCAATACTTACATAAGCTCATCAAGATACCGTAAAATCTCCTGGAAATCACTAATTTCTCCACTTGCACCAAGAAGAGAATGTTTTCCAACAGGCTTCAATCGCTCCACACTCTTGTAACGCAGGGTTGACCCATAGGAACCTGTTAATGAACAGAATTAAAGAACTTTGTCATAACTACAATACATATGCATCAGTTGGCCAGGATGGCGTGGGACATGAGACTTAAATACTACTATCAAAATTGGAAATAGCCGAAGCCCCAATGTTTCACCCTTCAAAGACATTATCTCCAGAGTGAATTCAAATGATCGCACTCTCTAAACAAAGCTATCCGGATCAGAAATACTCTTCAACTTGCCAAGCTGAAACAGGTAGTTTCTAAACCCTAACCATCCTGTTCGAGTGCCAAACCCTGCGCTAGGGGGAAAACAACTTCCAATCAAATTAAGAAACTCACTCAATACTAAAATTAAACTTTCCAGTGAAGTAGGAAGTGTCAGATCCATCAACCAAATATGGAAATGGCCAAATGCGACATAGCCACAGAGAGAGAGAGAGAGAGAGAGAGAGAGGGGGGGGGGGGGAGGGGGGGGGCAATAACAACAGAAGCAGTAGAATATGGGCAACAACAAGAACATTCATGAACTCGTTGATATATCGGCTTGCCACATCAAGAGGACCAACACCAAGGCAATCTTTCACATTACTATTCAGGGCTTCAGATTAAACCCTTGGCCTCTTTCAAATTTATTTGGACAACATGATTGCGGTGCTGCAAATTAGACTCTACTACAACTTAAAATGATTTTCCTCGTGGAAAAGATAGTATTCTCATTTAGTTATTTGCTACACAAAATAAAATTCATTTGTTTTCTATGATTTTAACACCTCTTTTTTAGGGGGGAATAAGTAAGTGGCCCTTGGGGGTGGGATTTAAACCTGCTATGATTTTTACTTATTTATTTTTTGTGTCTATTATCACAGGAGGTTATAGAAAAAACAACAGTACAACCTGCATAGTGAAGATTTCAACAAAGTGAGCTCTAACCTCTCAAGGTATAGAAATTTTGGTCCATCTGTTATATTAAAATCAAATGGTGGCAGAAGAAGATTTGGTTACCTAGTTTAAAGTAAGAAGCAGAAGGCATAGAAATCTACTTTTAATAAAAACATTGATATTACTAGTTGTCAATAAAACCTGAAATCATTGATCTGGCCCAGTCATCCCCAAGCACTATGCACCCCAAACAAAAACAATTGATGCCTTTCCCAAGAGAAGAAGATTGATTGACTTGTACACAAACGGAGGAAGTAATTGTGTCTCGTATACATGAGTTGTTAGGAGAAGATTGGTTGACTTTTTGGGGGGGATCAGTAGAAGATTGATTGATTTGTATGATCAAGATGCAAAGTTAACCACAGAGTGAACCCAAAAAACCAACCAGTCGGTAGACTTCAGACTTCAAATCCAAAACTTATTTGAAAGAAAAGACTGCAGTGGTTTAAACAGGTTACAAGCCCCATAACTTTAAAAGTTAGTATTTTGACATAGCTGGCAAAATCTAGGAAGATATAATTATTTACAGACCTCTTTTCTCGATACTCTGAAGATTGCAGAACAACTGTATGGTTTGAAGACTAGTACAAAAGCTGGTGAAGTGGAGTTACTGTTTATAAAACTTGAGAAACTAAAATCCACAAAAATCAGGTTGCAAGTTTCAGCTTACATTATGATTACCATTTTAAAAAAATTAAGGGGAGAGCAGAAAGTAAGTAAACTAAAATTTAAAACCATTATTATAAAATGCCTTGTCATCCTTCCATGTGTCTTAACTTTAAACCATCAATTAATGAAAGCCTTAAAGGTATGAAGCTATTAAATTAAAATACCATATTAAAAGGTTGAATACTTGAGAGGGCAGAGAGGAGAACAATTGAATTGCATTATTCACAATACATTGTAGAACCATTGAACAGCCCAAAAGGGGCACAAGTTCAAGAACAACTGAATTGCAGTATTGAGTGACTTGAGTCTATTGACAATACATTGTAGAACTAGAGGTGTAAATTGGGCCGGGTGAGCATAGACCGAGCACATCCACGACACGAGGCACAGCACAACAAGGTTCCTAGCAGGTCGTGTCGTGCTTGTGCCTAGTCCATGTGCCGTGTTGGGCCTCATCTCTAAGCCCAACAGGACAAGCACAACTCAGACACAAGTATGGCACGACAAGGCAAGAGGCACAGCACAACAGGAGGCACATCCCAAGCATGGCACAACACGATTAAACTTTGAGAATTTGGTTCAAAATTACCCCTCCTAATAGCCATATAACACATAATTTGAGGAGAAATTTTGTAACAAGCACGGCATGAAACAACCCAGGCACTGCACAACACGCAACAGCACAACTCATGGGCATGGCACAAACCTGAACCGTGCCATGCCCATGGATCAAGCTGGACCAAGGCCTGGCACTTGTGTGCCATGCCATGCAAAGCCAATCCTAGACAACACAAAAGCACGAATCGGACTAGCTTTGGTGGGTCGGGCTGGGTCAACCTGCTTGACACCTCTATGTAGAACTATTGGAGAATTGGAGAAGCACATCCCAAATGAGGCATAAGGTCAAGCCGCAAGCTCAAAACCATAGAACTTCCGTCATGGATATGCACCTGCTAGCCAAGCACTATACTTACACTCCGTGTAGTTAAAGGCAAGAGGTGCTAAAGTCCTACATTACCCGAAAATCAAGGCGACAAAAAAAAGCTAATATGAATGAAGCAAGGCGCTAAGTTAATCCAAAAAAAAAAAAACATGTTAAACATTAAAAGTTAAACAATATCTTATATAATAATTTTCATGTAACACTGAAAAATTTAATCTAAAGGATGAGATATGACATTTTAAGTAATGAGACCATTCTAAGATTTTTTCTCCCTTTCCGTTTCTTTTATATTGTGTAAATATTGTATGGACAGAAATATCGTTATTCCTACGACATCGAGACAATATACATTAGTATATTTAAGTAAATTAAGTTTCGGTTATGAGATATTGCCTCAACACCTTTCGCCTTAATCAAAGCAATTGCCTAGGCAACACCTCTTAAAGTCTCCTCGCCTAAAGTGTTCCAAGGCACAATGCCTAATCACCTAGATGAGTGCCTAGTTGCCTTTAACAACACTACTTACACCACTTCTAGCTCTCAAGGAAAATGGAGGAATCAAAAAGTTGAATACAATGTTTTTGCTTTAAGAATGAAATTCAAATAAAACTTAAAAATCTTATATTATGTATGACAAGCATCCCAACCTAAGCAATACCAAATATTAGATTTGATATAGATATTTTCTTTTCTTTTCTTTTCTTTCCTACCCTTTCTCTCAAGAAACTAGCTGGAGCATATCCATGCCTAGCACAAAATGGTAAGAATTTCTAACACCAAATGATTTAGATCTTAATTTTGAAAGTTTGACTATCATAAGGTTCAAAATAAGGTCTTAAGAACCTTACCAAAAATTCATTCTATCAAAGCCATCCCTGGCATAGCACACTATTGACTATACTATTTATTACATGTTGAATATAAGTTAAATCAAACAGACATTAAGTAGATACCATAATTAAATCTTCAAATTAATATTCCTACTTTTCAATTCCTCACGTTCGCCCAACAAAACCTGTGCTTTTCCAAATTCATAATTAGAAGTAACACTCAATTCTCTATTTTTTCTCAAAACATAAAAAAAAAAAAAAAAGGAAGTAGCCATTTGGCCTACAATTAGACAAAGCCAACTCTAGGAGCACCACTGTCAAAGGTTCACAGTGCAAACTATCTTCATCGCCCAAACTCATATGAGCCATAGCTTGGTCCTCAGTTACCCCTTCTAGCCTCGGTCCTTCCTGCACCAAGCAAAGTCCCTTGGTTAACTCCCTCGGCATAATAATCCCATCCACACCCTGGTTCTCCTCCCCAACTAGCGGGTCTTCTCGACCCCCATTGCTCCCAACATCCCCGGTTTTTGAAATTACCGTACCCAATTCTGTGCTTGCCTCTATGTAATCCTCTGAACTGATCAGGAAGGAATCGTCATCTTCCCAACCAAAATCATTATCAGTGTTCGCTCCCCTTTCATCGTCATCACAAATCTCCCCCTTGGAAATTGAACGATACTTTTTTGAAACACATTTTCTTTTGGAGAAGAATACTCTATGTATTGAGATAGGCTCATGGATTTTTTGGAGAATTTTAAGCTTTGAATTTGTAGTCGGTCCCTTTTGTATGTATACGGGGTAGCCCCCCTCAGGCTTCTTGTTATATATAATTTACATTTACCAATCAAAAAATGAAGCACGGACACTATTTTGGCTCAAGAGTCCGTGTCAAACACGTATCGGATACCAACACTCTTAAACACTTTCTGGATACGTATCGAACATGCGAAAAAAAGTGTACTTTTTTCCTAGAATTTCAAACACATTATGGACACTATTGGGACACAATTTCTATTTTTTTCCATCCTTTTTTGGATTTTTTCCTCTTCTTCTCCTTATTTCTTTTTTTGGGTTATATATATATATATATATAGACACGCACGCACACATATGTTCTATGTAATAATTGGTAAAGTTGTTTTGGAACTTTAATTATGGATGTTGATGATTAAATGAAGAAGTTCATTAATTTTATTTATTGTCTTTGTTATTTTAATATCTTTATAATATTTTTGTGATTTATATATTTTTATGCCAATTTTAATTGTAATAACATTAGGTTTTATTATATGGTTATATAAAAATTTATATATATATATATATATTCAATGTGTCCTTGACGTGTCCATTTCTTTTTTTTTTTTAGAAATAACGTGTTTATGTGTCCATGTTCTGTATCTATATTCGTGCTTCTTAGGAAGTAATTCTCCAGTTTCACCATTTATTTACAACCATTTTAACATTTAGATTTACAAAGCCACTTGCTCTGCATTCTAGACATTCAAGCAACAAACGGATCAGAACCTCAGCAGATTTTTTGCATCTTCAATAAGGATGCTACATACCACTGTTGATTGTACTTTTAAAAATTATGGTTTCACCTAGTAGATATATATATATATATATCCCATGAATTATAGGCAATTTTCACTTATTACGTAGTCCAGGCTCCAATTAAACTAAACGGATGTGTAGAAATATCGATCACAAAAATGAACAAAGCAAATTAGTAGAAGGCTGTGCTTGGGAGAAAGTCCAATTAGCTTGGCAGTGGATCTCTATTCATTCCAAAAAACTTCTTATGTATCATAAATAAATCAGATAATTCATTCGGGTAGCAATGGATATATCCAATATAACCACCTGCTTTGCAATTCTTTTATGTTGCATACAATAAAGTGGGTTGATTATGCTGCTTTAATGATGAGAGTCCCCTCACTAACTAGCAAGACTAGTTAACCAATTAAAGCAATACGAAGTTCAACAACAGTACCATCCACCAATCTGTGAGGACAAAAAAATTAGTCTGACAACCTTTCTAAAGTGATTTTTTTTTGGGTAAATTGATACTTAATTACTAATATAATGCATTCTTATTCTACTAGTACAAGGTACTAAAGAGTTAAACGTACATAAAAGTTGTATTTGTCAGGGGAAAAAAATGCAAAGTTGTTGCAATTGAGAGAGAGAGAGAAAGGAGATTAAAATCGCCAACTAACCAAAAAGAGTTAACCATCATTTTAAATTAAAAAAAAAAAAAGAGGACGTTGTTTCCTGCTGTTTAAAATTAATTTCACCCAAATTCAAGCATTTTGTATTTATATTTTAAAAAAAAAAAAAACTATAGTCATCAGAAAACAATAAAAAAGAGTGGAAAAATAGTCCACAGTTCCACCCTAGTCTGCAATGCAAAGCATTCTCTCAGGAAGAAATTTTACCAGCTCTGCTCTTCTATGATGTTAGGAAGCACTAGCATGCATCATATATGTTACATGAAATGGCTAAAAGAAAAAATGAAAAAGAAAAGCTTAAAACCACAAATTCAAGTCAGTGAGCTCGCATTGGTGCAGGTGCAGAATCATGAGTATCTGGACTATTTAGACATGAATGCTAACACTTCCAGTTGACATCATTTATCAGTTCTTCTAGTAGAATATTTTCGGTTGCGCGCTTGTATAATTGAAGAATAAAAATGCAACACATTCAACAATCATATAAAGAAAAAAAAATTACTACGATTTTATACACAAGATAAATTTTGAAGGGGGGAAGGGGGAAGCTGAAAAGAAAGAAAAAATTAACAGAAAGTGATAACACTCGAGTTCTGTCTGTAAGTTCTCTATTCAGATGAACGAGGATTTCGTGCCATAACCCCCACCCACACATGCATACACACATTCTGAACATATAGAAAACTACATCACAAATATGTAAGTGACTGTGAAAGCCAAAAGCATCCAGAGCAGCACAACAAATACACACGCGCACACACTGAACATTTTACAAGTTTATGTCACAAATATGCAAATAACTGTGTGAGCTTAGAGGCATCTGGACCAACAATGCTACTTTTTATATTGTGAGTCCAACTTATTATATTGTGAGAGAGGAATTAAAGTTCATCCAATTGACACCATAATTAAGTGTTGTGACATAATGAAATTCTTTAAAAAATAAAAAAATCCATTCAAGCTAATAAAATGTCGATACCATAGAATCAAAAAATACTTGAAAAATCAATTTAATTTAATATAACAGAAATAACATAAACTTAAGTATTGAGCAGCTACCTCCCATATCAGCAGCCATGAGAATACCATCCTTGTATTTGATACCTATAACAGATGTGCCAGTCACGTATGGATACCTGTACCAAACCCCATCCAGATTATGATTTCACAAGTAGTAACACCAGATAATCAATGTATCAATACAGCCACGACAAGGGGCGGAGATACTGCAGGCCATGCCACCCTCATTTTTAAAAAATAAAATAAAAAACTCTTATACTCTTCAAAATAATTTCAAATATAGGGATCCCATTATAGGGATTTAGCTAGAAACGGAGAAACGCATTTTCCTTTGAAAGCAGAGTGGGGCACTAAAGCCCAGGTCAAAGCGACTTTTTTGTTTGATCCCTGTATGGGGGCAGTTTTGACAATGGATAACCTCAAGAGAGAGGTTTTCATCTTGCCAAGAGGTGTAGCATGTGTTTTGAAGGGGGAAGAGTCCATAAGCCACCTCTTCCTTCATTGTGAAGGAAGTGTGGGGCTTATTATTCTCTTTATTTGGTTGTTCTTGGGTAATGCATTTCTCGGTTAAGGATTTTTGCAGCGTCGGATAGGAGGTGGTGGCAAGGGGGAAGGAGATCAAGGTTTGGAAGGTAGCTCCTATTTGTTTGTTTTGATGTATTTGGAGGAAAAGGATCCGGCATCTTTTCAAAGGGGAGGCGAAGGATATTTGTAGATTGAAAGGGTATTTTTTAAAACTTTTATACTTTTGGGTTATAAAGAAATACCCCTCATATGCATACTTTGTTGATTTTTTGGACAACATGGGTGATGAGACCCTAATTTAGAGTCTCTTTTCTTAGAAATCTATATGATCTATAATAAAATATATTAGTGTAATCTGATTCAAAATATATATATATAGAAGTGTAATAAAAAGAATATCAAATGTCATTTGTATTCAAAAACAAAAATTGGGCGTATTTTAATGAAATACTCTTACATCTTACCCAATAAGGTTTAGCATTTTTCACACTTTACAAACAAACCATGATATACAAATAAAAGGTTTAGGGACATGTTTCGATAATTAGGCTACCATGCAATCTTTCCAAAACATGTGGACTTCACCAGAAACAATTGTGAATGCATTGAATAGAGCACGCTTCTACCCTGTTTGGGCTATTTTGTGAGGCTTTTAGTGGATGGGGATCTTGTATGGGACTGTTATCCATTTTTAGGATTTTTTGTATAGCCTGTAGTATTTTAAGGGTCTCTTGTTTTCAGGTTGAACTTCTTGTCTAATTTGTAAATTCCCTTCTATTATCAATCAATATTAAGTTCTATACTTCTTTGATTTTTAAATTTATGATTTGAACATTAAGAACAAATTTTGCCCCCAGAGAGTAAATTATTGGCTCCATCCCTGACCACTACATTCAATGTGTGTCATATGCGTCTGTATCCAATGCATATACGTGTGCATGCGTGGGTGCTGTCTGTTTATGTATATGTGTATACGAGTATATATACTGGAAAGCCCTTATTCAATGGTCCAAAACCCTAACCCCATAAATCCTCAAGATCGAACAACCACACCCTAGCGTTTAATTTTGTTTGATGCGTTCGATCTTTAAACTGATTTTTAACCCTCGTGGATAGATACCCGTATAAATGTATATGTATGTAGAAAGAGAACATGAGAGAGTACGTACAGGGTTCTCTCTGATGCTGCGATTTCAGAGCTCAGTAAAGTATTTTTAGCTTGGGTAGAATCGATCAGCTGCATAGAGATAACAAACAGCAGAAATCAATGAACAATCTTCAATGAGAGAGAAATATAAAATCAACAAAACCAATTGTGGCCTGAAACTCACATTCATTTTCAGATTTGAGCGGTGACTTGGGAAGGCTTCGGAAGAAAATTTGAGTGACGTTTGGTTGCGATCCTGATTAAATATTGGAACTTGCTTTCCCTTCTGTCAAGAAAACCAGGATTGTCAATGGGACTGGGCTCCATTAAGAATTGGGCTGGGCTCTGGACTCTGAGCTGGCAGAAGCCCATGGTCCAGCCCGTAGATTTGGTAGCAGGAGGGGGGAGGGAAAATGGAGTGGAAACTCTTTCCTGTTGACCCAAAAAAAAAAAGAAAATGGAGAGAAAAGGATGTTATTACAATATTACTACAGTTTGGTATGATGGAAAGGGTGAAGGAAAGTAAGGAAGGAGGAGACTTTTTCCCTCGAAGCCTGCCATTTTTATTCCTCCCCAGGTGAGAGGAAAATAAACTTAACTTTGTTTTTTTATAATTTTTCCTTTTAAGAAAAAAATTTCAACATAGAAGGTATGATGCTGAAGTCTAACACTATATCCCTACTTTCTTTCTTTTCTTTTCTTTCTCTATCAAACAAGATGAGATGAATACTTTTGTCAAATCTCCACGGATAACTCTTCCTTTCCTCTCACTCCTCCTTTCCTCTTACTTTTCCTTCTTTCGAATAGCCACCAAATCACCTATATAAACCCAATTCGCCTTCATCATCATTCATTCAATTTCATGAATTTTAAAATTAAGTTCATACATACTGCGAATTTGTATATTTAGAGAGTTCAATGACAAGTTTTGGTTTGCTGTGCACATAAGATTGGAGTGTTTCCATTTATTATGCGTGACAATTGTATCATGGGAGACAACTGTCATTTAAAACTAGAAAACAGCAATGCAAGGGCGACATTGTCTTAAGGACATAGTGTAAGACACTAGTCCTGATCAATCACCATTGCTTTACTTCTGGTATTTTCGTGAAAAACTGCAAGTTATAATTTCTGTTTGTTTTCATTTAATTTTTGTTTTTGTATTTACAGTATTTTGAGAATTATGTTCTGTCTTATATGATTCTGAAATTGTTTCAAACTATTTTTATAGTATAATATTTATTATAAAGTGTTGTAAGTTTTTTCAAGTACAGTATTCTGATAAAATATAATTTTTCCTAACACAATTTTCATTCAGCATTTCCTTTTTTTATTTTTTTGATCAAATAAAGTAATACCCTAACTTCGTTGGACTAATCTACTTCCTACACATAAGAAAGTCCAGAAATCTCACGAGTCATAAGCACAGTAAATTAAACTTGAGACTTTCGAATTTACAATAAGTCTTTCAAACTAACTCGTCCACCGTCCGAACTCTAGCATTTTATTAGAAGATGTTAATGGAAAACTTGGTGTAACATCATATAGTTTGAATTGTGGAATATTTTTCCTTTCAAATAATTATTTCAATTCTTGTTAATTGTTTTCCTATTGTTTGTAGGTGTTAATTATATAATCATTTTGTTCCATTCTATATTTTGATTCATAAGTAGAAAGGAACTAACCTATTTTATTCCCCGTGAAAACTTGAATATATTATGTCATTTGAAAATGAACGGGTAATGTCATATCCTGTCATCATTGTGCTTGCTGCCTTGAGCCCGCTGCTTGAAAAGGAAATGATATAACTTGTTTGTGTAATGTGTTGATTTGCCAAGATAGCCAACAAGTTTAATGTCTGATTTGTCTATGGAATGTTTGTGAATTTATATGATAAATGTGTGTATTAATATCATTCCATAGTTACTGAGTGTTTTCTCTCACTTGCTACTAGTTTCACAGATAAGGGAAACAATGAGATATATTGATTGTTGTTTTTTGTTGATTTTTTTTTACTAATTTTTCATTTTTCCATTTTTTGACCAATTATTGTTGTTTGTTAATTTTCTTTGATTCATGTTAATCTCATATCAGTGCAATAATCGTCATTATTTGAAAATTCTTTGTTTGTTTCCTAGTTTTTTTTTTTGGGTCCGGGCCTAATTCAATACGAGTATATCTATACTTGGGCAAATAGGTTCAGGTTCAAGATTGGGTTCGGACTCACTCTTGTAGAACTCGGGTTGAACCTAGACAATCCTCAAACCAGGCTCGACCCACCTTGAGTTGCACCCCTACCCTTAATCCATGTCTGTGTTTAGCATAATTTTCCATCTCTGTCCTGTTCCATTTTTTTTTTAAATTCATCTCATTAATGAAAGAATGCAACATAAACTCGAAGGAGAGGGACATTATCCTCTACTGGTGGAGGCCATGACGAATGCAAGAGGATAAGTGGGGTCATGACTTCCCCAAAAATTTTGATATTGCACTTTTTATCCTTAATTATATTAGAATATTTTAACAAAGTAAGACTTGGCCTTTCTAAAAATTTTAATATTGTATTTTCTACCCTTAGTTTTGTTAGAATATTTTAACAATATAGGACTTACCCCCTCCAATTTTTTGATATATTCATATGAATTTTCCTAAATTTTAATATATTCAATTTGGCTCCCTTACTAAAATTTATGGATTGGTCACTGGATAGAGTTAGGAGTGTTAATTTATGACACGATACAATAATACGACTCGAACACAATTTATGTTATTATTAGAGACGGTCCAAAACGTTGTCATTTAGTTAACCGGTTAATTAAATCCAACGCTATCGTTTTGCGATTACCTATGGCTTGAATTTTGACTAAATGGGCATCTTCTTCATTGGAAGCGACTATGTCTATTCTCTATGAACAGGCACAATCGAAGTTTCATACTTGTGCCAAATAGGCATGAAGATATCTATATAAACACTACTGCACTCACCTGCATTAATTCATAAAATTCATATACATTATGTGCGTTAGTTTCCATAGAGTTTGAGAGAGAGTTCAAGTCACAACACTAGTTCGTCGTACGCACAAGTCAGAAGTGTTTCTACTGTGTGTGTGTTGATCATTGTATCCTGATAAGCACCATCCATAGGTTTGTTAGCACCACTGCGAGGGACGAATTTGCTTTAAGGACATTATGTTAAACAAAAGTCTTGAACTTTGCATCTTTTCTATTTCTACAAATGCAGTAAGTCTTACAATCTTGTTTTGAATTTACTATATTCTAGTACTGCAGAAATCCTGTTTCAATTTCCAGTTCAGTTTTTTCAGTTTTGTTTCTATAAGGCTATACTGGTTTTCTTTTCAATCAACTTTCTATTTTTTTAAAAAAAATTAGTTTATTGTTTTTCAAAATACTATTATGCATTTTCAAAAATAAACATTGATAATAATAATCTTAAAGCAAATTCTAATTATTATCAGTTTTATTTTAAAAATAGAAATTTTACAGAAAGTATTATTTTACAGTAATTATAGTTTTGGTTCTTATAGTATTTTATATACTATAACATTTTTATGCAGTATTTTATATATATATATATATATATATATATATATATACTTCAAAAATATTATTAGCATAACATCCTTTTTTTACAAAACTTAATTTCACTAAAAATATTCAGATTCTGTTTTACTTAAGTAATCTGTTTAATTACAGATTTTTATTAATTCATCTATTTTTTTGTGATTTCAGTTTAAATCACTACTGAAAGTATCCTTGTGGCGACTTCGAACCTTTGGTGGCTTCTACCCTTGCTCCCATGGTTGGAACTAAGGGTGCAAACGAAGAGAGTCGTTCATGAATAGCTCAAACTCGGCTCAATTATGACTTGTTCAAACTCAGTTCAATTAATAAACAAACCAAGCTCGAGCTCAAATTAGGGCTCGTTTATTAAACGAGCCGAGTCGAGTCAAAAAAGGCTCGACTCAGTAGGCTCGTGAACAAACTCGTTTAAGCTTGTTGAAGCTCGGCTCGTGTGACTCATTTTTTTTTTACTATAAATATTTTATTTTCTCTGCTAAGGTTTTTAGTTTCTTCAAACACTGCGAGCCTGCAGCGGCTCTACCATCTCCATCTCTCAAACTCCCGATTTTGGTCTAGGTTTCTTCAAGCCCGATTCTGGTCGAGGGTTTCTTCAAGCACAGATAACAGATTCTTCAGCTGCGGCAGCTCTGCCCTCTCTTAAACTCCCGAGCAGCTTCTCTTCGAGTGATTCTTCAAGCAGATTCTTTTTCAATCCGAGGACATTCTTCAAGTAGATTCTTCAATCCAAAGCCTAAACTCTTCAATCCAAGCACGAACTGGTCTTCTTTGAGTTTGTTCACGAGTCCACGAGCTCGCCATGCCCGAATCTCGCAAGGTGTTGTCGGCGACGTCATGGATTTCCTTGTCTATGGTACCTTCGATCCCTACGTTGTCAGGTAATCGTAAAACCCCATAATTCCTTCTTTTAGTTGATTTTTTTTTTTTTTTTTTGTGCTAGGAGTGCCAAGACTCTCTTCATCTGGTCGAGGGTTTCTTCAACTTTTTTTTTCTGTTTGAATTGTTATTTCTTGCAGGTCTCTATGTGCGCGCGTGTATATATATATATATATATATACACACACACAGAGAGAGAAAGATAGAGCAATAGGAGGGAGAGAGAACATTGACCAGTGAAAGTGACTATTCTTTCTCTTTTTTCTTCTCACTCTAACACTCTTATCTTCAATAACTCCCAATAATATTCCTACCCAAAAAAAAAAAAAAAAAATTCCCTAGAAAAAGATAGCTGAAGACCAAATTCTCATTGGTTTTGCTATGTTAAATCTCTATGTTCAATCTCTTCAATGTGAGTGAGAAGGTCAACACTTATATTAAAAATCATTAATCCATAATGCAACGCTCATCTTTCCATTAATCTTTACTTGTTTGTCCATCTAGGTGCTGTAAAATAATATCCAGATTTGTAATTTCTTTTTTTATTAATTGATGTGATAACAAGTGAATCTAAACTTAGTTTATCCAAATCCTTACACTCAGATTATCATTATTTCTCTCACCCCACTATTTAAAACAAACAAAAAAAATTATGAGAGAGTTTATTGT
Source organism: Nyssa sinensis (assembly GCA_008638375.1). Taxonomy (NCBI): domain Eukaryota; kingdom Viridiplantae; phylum Streptophyta; class Magnoliopsida; order Cornales; family Nyssaceae; genus Nyssa; species Nyssa sinensis. The sequence continues at coordinate 57,980,282 of CM018031.1, read as the reverse complement.
TTTATGCTCATAATAGAGGGAACATGGGTTCTGAACAAATGTTATTCTTTTTCTCTTTCTCTCTCTCTTCTTATGTAATTTTGAAATTATAAGATCAATTCTGTTGTAATTGTGGTTTACACCATATCTATTGTGTGAACAGATTGAATATATTGGACTTTACATCAGTTCTTAGAGATAATTTCAGACGAGAGATATTCCTCTCTTTGATCATTTGTGGTGAGTTTATAAGATTTCTATCTCAATAAAAATATTACTAAATGGCCTATTATATAGACATAATCATTTATTCCATGTCTTCATTTTCTTACTTTTGTTCTTTTTTTTAGAATGTCATGCTGAAAGTATTTATTTTTATCTTATTAACAGACTATGTCTACTGGACAACCTGAATTTACATCTCTAGAACAAGATTCTTGTACTCCATTTTCATTTAAAGAATCTTCCACAAGTCCACTAATGGAAGATATTGATAAAAATAGAATAGATGTGGGGGACATTAGCACCAATGAGAGGAACAATGGGAATGATGGGGGCAATAATGAAAACATAAAGAATGAGAAAAATGATACTCAAAATGAGGATGCTGACCTTCACAAACATGCATTTCAAAGGAAGCCTAGAAAGAAAACTTCTATAATTTGAAATGATTTTGAGGAAGCAGACGATACTGATGGCTCTAATAAGACAAAGTGTAGTTATTGCCTAGCAAAATTCAACATGCCTTTAACGGGTGCCACAACACAGTTTCATAGGCACTTGAAGCGTTGTACACAACGTCAACTTGCTAGTAAGAAGTAAATGGTGCTATCTGTTAAGACAGTTGCATATGATTGTGCGGGATCTATTGCCAACTTCAAGTATGATCATTCCAAGGTAAAAGAGCTTGCTTCGCAAATGACACTATATCATGAGTATCCATTTATGCAAATGAAGGATGTTATCTTTAACAAGTTCATGAGAGCAAACACTCTATATTGGCAAAAGATAACTCGCACTACTATAAAAAATGATTGCATATCCACTTATGAGATAGAAAAGAAGAAGTTGAAGACATTGTTTAAAAGTATTAACAAGTAACTGGCCATTTTATTGATTCAGATTAGGAATTGCAAAAGTGGGTGTTGAATTTCTTTCATGTGCCACCTCTTTATAGTGGGGCTATTGTTGCTGATGCTCTTTAGAAGTGTTTCATAGAATGGGGGATTGAAGATAAAGTTTCTACAATTACAGTGGAAAATGCTAAGTATAATGACGTTGCTTTGAGAATTTTGAAAGACAACTTTACACTAAAGAAGAAGCTATTTTTTGATAGAAAGATTTTTCATGTACTTTGTTGTGCACGTAAAATCAATTTATTGGTGCAAGATGGAATCAAAGAAGTAAAAAGTATAGTGGATATCGTTAGGGAAGTGTTAAATATTTGATCGCATCGGACTCTTGAATGATCCAATTTAGTGATATAGCAAAGCAATTACAGTTGTCTTCAAAAAAGTTGATTTTAGATTGTCCTACCCGTTAGAATAGCACATATATGATGTTGTCTACTGCATTGGAATTTAGAGAAGTGTTTCCAAGATACCAAGACAGAAATGCGGGTTTTATTTATGTGCCAAGTGTTAAAGATTGGGAAAAAGTAAAGCATGCATGTGGTTTCTTGGAAATTTTTAATGTAATTATCAACATCATATCAGGAACAGAGTATACAACTGCTAACTTATTCCTTTCTAAGCTTTTGAGGATAAAAGTAATCTTAAATGAGAAGTTTGTTGATGATAATGAATTTATTCGAGCAATGGCTTAAATGATGAAAGCCAAGTTTGACAAATATTAGAGTGAATGTAACTTATTGATGGCAATTGCTGCAGTTTTAGATCCAAGATACAAAATGATTATTGTTAACTATTGTTTTCTAGAGATATATCCTGAGGCAGAAGCCAATAGGAATATTGCCACTGTGAAGCAAGTTTTGTATGAGATCTATAATTAGTATTTTGTTACTCATGTTGTAACACACATTGCACAGGGTGAAGGTGGACAGGGAAAAGCTCGAGAAATTGGTTCATCCAGTGGTAATGGTGATCATGACATTGGGAAAAAATATTGTGACTGGGAGTTCTCTAATTCAATCTTATGTTATTAGGACTGTTGATAACATCCAACCTTCTAAATCTGACTTTGACAAGAGTGTCTTTATTTGTGCTAAGGGTTCCAAAAATAATTTCGATATCATGGAGTGGTGGAAAGAAAATACTCTCAAGTTCCGTATATTGTCGAAGATGGCCTGCAAAATATTGTCAATTCCTATTACATCAGTGGCTTCAGAGTTTACTTTTAGTGTCGGTGGTAAAGTTATTGATCCTTATCGTGCATCACTATTGCCTGAAATAGTACAAGTTTTACTTTGTGGTGTTGATGGGGTACGTGTACTTCATGGGCTGAAGAAGGGTTCGGAAGTAAGTAAAATATTTCCTATATATTATTTTTTTTGTTGTAATTTGTAGTCGATTTTATGGTTAATCAAACTTATGAACAATTATTACTTCTATTTTGTAGTGAGAAAAGTCGTCTCATGTGAAGATTATTCTATCCTAGTGGTTATGGTATTACTTCTTATACTTGTATGATTAGTTACCTTGAAATATATTCAATATTATTTTTAATGCAATGCATGATCTAATTTGTGTTAATTTTTTATGTAGGTTGAAATCTTTTGGGAGTGCTGAAGGATAATGGAGTCTAATTTGTGTTATTTTTATTTATGTAGTTATAGAATAATTTGCTTATGTTGAATGGTTGTGTTTAATGTAGGACATTTGATTTGAATGTAGTTGAATTTTCTTATTAGTTATTATTAACTAGTATTCCTTATCTTAATGTTTAGTAGTAGTTGCTACACCAAAAGATTAGTTTTGAGACTTATGATACAGATTTGAAGATATGGGTTTGTAAAAATTATTTGTTTCACAGGTATTCAACGAATGCTCTCTTGGATGTACTGCTGTCAAAGGAGTTGTAATGTAGTTGAAAAATATTAGTGACACTGTTTGTTTGAGGGCATGATAGTTAAAAATGTGTCTTGAATGATTAAAAGTTGTTGACTTCTGTGAATTTGTGCTAAGCAGGCATTTGGTTGGAGTTTCAGCAGCTGTTGCAACTCACTTTGTCCTTTAGTTGCTAATTAACGTGTCTACTTGGTAGTAACCTTGTCAACTAAAATTGCGGCTGCATTGCGCGCGGCGTCGATACTATTGAAGGTTGATGGTGGTTGGGATTGGTTCATCATTCTAACTACTTCGGATTATCCATTGCTAACTCAAGATGGTACGACATTTCTGTAATATAGTTTTGGCAAAGATTTAATTTTTCTCTCTTTTGGTTTGATTTGGTCAGTATGTCATTCACCTCTTGCTATTTTATGTAGAACATGTAGTTTTGTCTCCCCTCCCAATTACACTATGAGGTTTTCTTACTTTTCTGTAAATACGGAAAGTAACGAATGATTCTTCTTTGACTGTGAATTCAGAAATGATTTATTTTTAGTGCAAATGTGCATCCATTATTTACATAAAGGTGATATGCAGTGCAAGAACTAAATTGTATGAGCCCTGATTCTTGTGAAATGATGTGATTTTTGTTAAAATCTATTCTTTAAATTTTCACTACAATTGTCTATGATGCATAATGTTTGCAACAAGCAAATGTTCAATAGCCTCTTAACCACATATGCCTTGAGAGGTACAATTAGTGAAAATTGAAATAGCTTGAGGAAACTAAGCTTGCAGCTCTGTTTTCAGCCCCCTTGTATATAGTTTGAAAAATCGTTAAATGTCTCATGAATTAACACTTGAACTCCCATATTTTTTCAAATTTAATATTTCAACAATTCCCATATCGTCTTAAATCTCTCCCTATTTTGTCCTCCCTCCTCAATTTTTATGTGTTACTTCCCTCTTATTCTTAACTTTTCTCTTTTGGTTTTACGATATATTCTAGTGTGTATTGAAAAATTGAATTTGTAATCAGCTCTTTAAATCGATTGATTTTTTCCCCTAAAACCCGCCATGTGAGGTGTTCTTCTAGAGTTTAGTTTGTGAACTACAATCAAGATATGAGGAATACACTCAAAAACAAATCTAAACCATATAATTTGTTCCCTTAATAGTTAACTGAAAACAACTACAAAAATTATTCAAATGTAATGAAGATTAAATGAAAATGCCAGAAAAAATTAGGTGCCTTTTGATTAAATTTTCAAAATTCTAGCTATCTACATTTTGTGGGATATAGGCTTTGGCTTTTTAATCAAAATCTGTTTTGATTTATGAGAAAGCTGAAAAAGGTAAGAATTTAGGAGACTTATTTTACTCGGGACACATACTGCTTAAGCTTAAGAATTAAGTCTTGAAAAACCTTGTGGAGGACTAAAGAATGTTGTACTTCCAGTATGGAAATAATTGTTGGAATAGACTAACAGTTTACTGAGATTGTTGTTACTTACACTAGGTTAAAAGATTTTATGAGAATAAGAGGTTGAGATTCAAAAGTATTCTTTAAAATTTTGAAAACCAACTGCAGATAAAAACTTTCTATTCTTTTGTATTTCTTCGTAACTTCTAATTGCATGACTTGATGAAGTTTTTTTTTGTCAACATCTGAGGTGAGTTCGACATACAGATTATGCTACAATTCAGTTGAAGCTACTAGTGAGATGCTTTTGAAGCTTTGAAATTTTTTTAGCTCTACCATGTCAAAATGGTATGGTGTGGGTCATATACATTGCTAACTCAAGACTGGTACGACATTTCTATAATATAGTTTTGGCAAAGATTTAATTTTGTCTTTGTTTTGGTTTGCTTTGGTCAGTATGTCATTCATCTCTTTCTATTTTATGCAGAACATGTAGTTTTGTTTCCCCTCCCAATTACACTATGAGGTTTTCTTACTTTTCTGTAAATACGAAAGTAACGGAATGATTCTTCTTTGACTATGAATTCAAAAATGATTTATTTTTAGTGCAAATGTGCATCCATTATTTACATAAAGGTGATATGCAGTGCAAGAACTAAATTGTATGAGCCTTGTTTCTTGTGAAATGATGTGATTTTTGTTAAAATCTATTCTTCAAGTTTTCACTACAATTGTCTATGATGCATAATGTTTGCAATAAGCAAATGTTCAATAGCCTCTTAACCAAATATGCCTTAAGAGGTACATTTAGTGAAAATTGAAACAACTTGAGGAAACTTAGCTTGTAGCTCTATTTTCAACCCCCTCTTGTATATAGTTTGAAAAATCGTTACTTGTCTCCCTAAATTAACACTTGAACTCCCATATTTTTTCAAATTTAATATTTCAACAATTTTCCTTATATCCTGACTTTTACAAGAAAATTGGTAGCAACCTTGTCTTTCTTAATAAATTTGTTTACTATAGTAATTTAGTTTTGCTGCATATATCTCTATAGATTCTTTTTATTCAGTAGAGGTCTGGTTATATATTCATCATAAACTTTTTGAAGCTTTATTGAGATTGTACAATGCCAGTATGCGACCTTTAGGGGAGACATACGAGTGACTCATAACGTTTTTTTTACTTTCTTCTCCTTTTATTTGAATCTCCGCAAGCAATATTTTTAATTTGATCACTATTAGTTCATAATTACATTGATTCTTATGCCTAAAAGCCTACTTCTATTACTCTAATCATTTCTCTTATTTTTTGTTCACTTTTGTATTTTGTGGATGTGAAGGTAAGAGTTGTAGGCTGAGATGGTTTAACTAGTTGGACTCGAGAATCAACAGAATAGCATTTAGTGAAGAAAAATAAGAGAGGCTAATGGTTGCTCATAGACTGTATGGTAACAAGTGGGCCATGATTGCTAGGCTTTTCCCAGGAAGAACTAATAATGCAGTGAAGAACCATTGGCATGTAATAATGGCTAGGAAGTATAGAGAATAGTCCAGTGCTTATAGGAGGATGAAGATGGGTCAATCCGTTTACAAAATAATGATTCAATTTGTAATATTATATTTTCTTTATGATGAGTTATTTTAGTTAGTTGCTGACTTGTAGATGCAGTTGTATCAGCATCCTAAAAAATTATAACCCATCAAGATTTTCTATTTGTTTAATCTCTAGACTCTAGCTATATGGCATTAGTATACAATGAATTTTTCTTCTTAAAAAAAATTATATTAAAATTTTAAAATTGTGTTGATTTATTCAGTAAGTTGTCTTTTTTTTTAATTATGTGAAAATGACATAATTTCTATTCAGTTGAACACAAAAAAAAAAATTGAGTAACTCGAGTTCGAGCTGGAACGTGAATGAGGCTTGTTTATTTTTTCGAGCCGAGTCAAGTTTGAGCTCGAGCTTGACAATCTATTGACGAGTTGAGTTCGATCATACATTTAAGCTTAAGTCGAGTTTCAAGCTGAGTCAAGTCACATTGTATTTTTTCATGAGCCAAGTTCAAATATCAAATACTCGGCTCGACTCTGCTCATTTACACCCCTAGTTGGAACTGTGCCCATGAACCATGGAAAGAAGCCAGAGCAATCTAATGGTATCAAATTTAAGAGGTGGCAACATAAAATGCTATTTTATTTGACCACTCTTAATTTGGCTCGATTCCTCTGTGAAGATGCTCTCGCATTGAAAGAGAATGAATCTGACCGGTGAGTAGTTGCTGCGGTTGAGACTTGGAAACATGTAAGCTTCTTATGCTGAAACTACATTCTCAATGGCTGGACAACACATTATACAATGTGAATTGCACAGTCAAGACAACAAGAAAATTTTGAGAATCACTGGACAATAAATACAAAATAGAAGATGTTAGACTCAAGAAGTTTGTAGTGAAAAAATTCCTAGACTACAAGATGCTCAATTCCAAGACAGCGATCAACCAAGTTCAATATCTCCAAGTGATTTTGCATGACATTTATGCAGAAGGTATGTCACTTGTGAATCTTTTCAAGTGGCTGCAATTATTGAAAATTTTATGCTATCTTAGAAAGAATTCAAAAGTTACCTAAAGCACAAGTGAAAAGACATGAGACTTAAAGACTTAATTGCGAGATCGAGGATTGAAGAAAACAATCATATTTCTGAGAAGAAAGCAGGGAAAGCCATCATGGATTCAAGGCTAATGTTGTGGAATAAGGGCAAAGCTCTTAGAACAAAAAGAGGAAACATAGTGGTGATGGTCTCAAATAAGGTCCAAACAATAAGTTTCAAGGCAAATGTTATGTATGCAACAAACAAGGGCACCGTACGAAAGGCTGTCGCAGTCACAAAGACTAAGGGAATCCAAGCAAAAACCTTGATCGAGCTAATACGACTCAAGTAGACAATGTCTCTCAAGATGTTTCTGAAATGAATCTGTACGCAATGGTCTCTAAAGTGAATTTGGTTGGCAACACTAATGAATGGTGGGTGGACACTGGGGCTACTCGCCATGTTTGCTCAGATAGAAAAATGTTATCATCATATTACAATATAAATAATGGAAAACAACTTTTTATGGGCAACTCCTCGACTTCCAAAGTTGAAGGTCAATGACAAGTGGTGTTGAAAATGACTTTTACAAAGGAACTCACCATCGACAATGTGTTGCATGTGTTTAATATCCAAAAGAACTTGGTGTCAGGATCATTGTTAAGCAAAAAATGCTTTAAATTGGTCTTTAAATCAGATAAGTTTATACTGTCCAATAATGTGATGTATGTGAGAAAGAGGCATACGAGATATAGGCTCTTTAAGATGAATGTAATGCAATTGTACCTCCTATTAAGAATAATAATAATAACACAATTTCTGTTTATATGTTTGTGTCTTCAGATATGTGGCATGGTAGATTATGATATGTTAATTATGATACATTACGTAGATTAGTTAATATTGAATGTTGACCTAAAATTGATTTGATCCAAATCACAAATGTGATACTTGTATGAAGCAAAGCTTACAAGAACTTCTTTTCAATCAATTGAAAGAAGTAATGCACCTCTAAAATTAATATATTTAGATATTTGTGATTTGAAATTTATTCAAACTAGAGGTGGTAATAAATATTTTCTTACTTTTATTGATGATTGCACAATATATTGTTATGTTTACTTGTTGGGAAGTAAAGATAGGGCATTAAAAATGTTTAAACATTACAAGAATGAGGTTGATAATCAACTTGATAAGAAGATTAAGATATTGAGAAGTGATAGAGGTAGGTGAATATGAAGCACCCTTTGGTGAATTCTATTCACAACATAGTAGTATACACCAAACAACTGAACCTTATTTACCTCACCAAAATGGGATTGTAGAACGGAAAAAATAGAACTTTAAAAGAAATGATGAATGCATTGCTATTAAGTTATGGATTACCTCATAATTTGTGGGGGGGGGGGAAGCAATTATTTTCGTAAATTATATTATCAATCGAATACCTTATAAGAAAATCAATAAATCCTCATATGAGTTGTGGAAAGGTCAAAGACCTTCTTACAAATACATAAAAGTGTGGGAGTGTTTGGTTAAGGTAGCGGTTCTTATACCTAAAAATGTTAAGATAGGACCGAAAATAGTTGATTGTGTTTTCATAAGATATGCTCATAATAGTAGTGCTTATCGATTTCTAATTCATGAATCGAAAATTCTCAATATGCATGATGATACTATTATTGAGTCAATGAATGCATCGTTCTTTGAACATGTATTTCCTATAAATCAATACAAAAGTCGAGTTTAAATAAAAAAACTCGCGACACTGCAGTAGGCAGTAGTCAAGACCAACAAGATGATGATGAACCTAGACAAAACAAAAGGACTAGAACATCAAAATCTTTTAGTCCAAATTTTCTATCGTATTTGTTAAAAGATGAGACTCAAAGCTTTAAAGAAGTAATGTCGAATCCTGAAGCTCCTTATTATAAAAGGGGTATAAACAATAAAGTAAAATCCATTTTACAAAATCATACGTGAGAACTAATGAATCTTCCACCGGGTTTAAAACCTCTTGAATATAAATTGATATTCAAGAAGAAAATGAAAGCAGATTGATTTATTGAAAAGTATAAGGCCAAACTTGTTATCAAATGATACAGATGAAAGGAAGACTTGGATTATTTCAATACATATTCACATATTACAAGGATATCATTCATTCAAATGTTAATAGCTATTGCAACTTTACATAATCTTGAGATATATCAAATGAATGTGGAGACAACTTTCTTAAATGGTGAATTAGATGATAAAATATACATGGAACAACCCGAAGGCTTTATTGTTCCATGTCAATAAAATAATTTTTTCGACTTGTTAAATCTCTTTATGGACTAAAATTAGTACCGAAGCAGTGGCACAAAAAATTTGACAGTGTAATGACATCAAATGGATTCAAAATTAATGAATATGACAAATGTGTATATATCAAGAACACAAAAACTGGTTTTGTCATTATTTGTTTCTATGTTGATGATATGCTCATTATGGGTAGTAATAATGAAATCATTAAAACTACCAAGAAAATGTTAAACAATAAGTTTGACATGAAGGACTTAAATGTTGCCAATGTTTATACTTAGGATAAAGATCTTTAGAATATTAGATGGACTAATATTATCTTAATCACATTACATTAAGAGAATACTCAAGAAATTTAAACAAGATGATAGTAATCCAGCGAGAACATCTGTAGATGTAAATCTACACTTATCCAAGAATAATGGAAAAATCATATCACAACTAGAGTATGCGCAAATAATTGACAGCCTAATATATGTGATGAATTGTACCCATCTTGACATAGCTTACACTATCAACAAACTAAGTAGATACACAAGTAATCATAGTCTACACCATTGAAAGGAAACAGTTAGGGTTTTGGGGTATTTAAAATACATACAAAACTATGGATTACACTACTCAAGATATCTAGCAAGTACTTGAGGGATATTGTGATACGAATTGGATATCCGATATCAAAGACTCAAAATCCACAAGAGATTATTTGTTTACACTTGGTGGTGGAACGGTATCATGAAAATTTTATAAACAAACGTGCATTGCTAGATCCATAATAGAATTTGAGTTTATTGCACTTAATAAAGCTAGTGAAGAAGCTGAGTGACTTCGTCACTTCCCATAAGATATTCCAATATGGCCAAAACTTGTGCCCGCTATCTGTATTCATTGCGATAGTCAATTAGCAATTGGTAGGGCATAGAATCACATGTATAATGATAAGTCTCGACATATTCATTAAAGACATAATACCGTGAAACAACTTATTTATAATGGTATTATGACTATTAAATACATAAGGTCAAAAGATAACATTGTGGATTCGTTAGCCAATGGTTTGACCGGAAAGCAAGTGAATAAATCATTAAGGGGAATGAGCTTAAAGCCTATGCACTAAGAGTTGCCATAATTGCAACCTAACCTAACTAACCGGATATCCCAAGATCTAAGTTCAAAGAGACAATTGAATTATGTGTGACTCATTAAGATCACTATGGAAATAAAATATCCTACCAATTCTATGATAAAAATAAGTGATGCCTGTAGCGTTGAATAGGATAAGCTAAGCTTTTAATGATTTTTATACCTTGTTAAATACAAGTGGAGTATATCAGGATACTCTTAATAAGAAATCATCAATGTGAGTGTGAACTGGGCCGATTATATGAGAATGATAAAGGCTAAATTCTCTAGGAGCACTCATGAAACTATGAATTATTTAGGGTCAAAATGAACATAATTATGAGAACCTAACTATGTGAGGAAAGATTTTATGTGAGTACTATTGTCTTAGTTTACACAAACGTTAAGCATTTTAAGCCATCATGTTCATTGATCAACCAGTAACCCCGATAACATTTCACAATGAAAGGTTCAAGGCCGCAAACTACTTTCCTCTAGTGCAGAAAATTTTTAACTGAACTATCTCTCAGTGTTTACATGTTATTTGCATTACTTCCTAGTCAATTTCATTCATGTGGGAGATTGTTAGAAATAATGAATTTTGAAAAAAAATTTTTAGCTATCTTTGAGCTAAAATTATAGTGGGTCCCAAACATTAATTTTGATGGGTCTATATAAAAATGTGTTATCCTCCATGAAAAGATTAAGGTCATGTATTGGGTTGCTTAAAATCATTAAGGAGTGAATAAAAAATTACCTTCAAACATCACCACTTGAAAATGGTAACAAAATTTTGAAACTTGTGAAAAGATTGTATCCTACATAAGATGGGTACAAGGCTTTTAAGGAGTATATATATAATTACTTTGAAGGAATGTTTGGTCCTTATCGGAACCCAAGTTTTGTGAAAGAGGGAGGACCTAACACATGTTTCATTTACCGCATGCGCGCGTCGCCGCATCGACCTGCTTTATATATATATTTAGGAAAAATTTATTTAAATAGTTTTTCAAAACGCAGCCATTTATGTAACTGTTAAAAATAGTCCAAAACGCTGTCGTTTAGTTATCAGGTTAAGTAAATCCAACACTCTCAGTTTTTCAATTGGTTTAAATACAAAACGACGTCGCTTTGAGATTACTTGTGGTTTGAATTTTGACTGAATGAGCGTCTTCTTCATTGAGCATGATTGTGTCTGTTTACCATGAACAGACACAATTGAAGCTTCATACCTATACCAAATAGACATGAAGAGGTCTATATAAACACTATCGCACTCACCTGTATTAATTCATAAAATTCATATACATTATGTGCAGTCAGTTTTCTTAGAGTCTGAGAGAAAGTTCAAGTCACAACATTAATTCGCCGTATGCATAAGTCAGAAGTGCTTCTGCTGTGCGTGTTGATCATTGTATCCTGAGAAACATTGTCTAAAGGCTCGTTAGCACTACTACGAGGGATGAATTTGCTTTAAGGATATTATGTTAATTACTAGTCTTTATCTTTGCATCTTTTCTATTTATGCAAATTCAATAAGTCTTACAATCCTGTTTTGAATTTTTATATTTTAATACTGCTAAAAAAATTCTATTTTGAATTTATTGTATTCTAATAGTATAGAAATCCTATTTCAATTTTTAGTTCAATTGTTTTAGTTTTGTTTTTATAAAATTATACTGATTTTTTTAATCAATTTTCTATTTTTTTTCCAAAATAATTTACTATTTTCTAAAATATTTTTATATATTTTCAATAATAAACACCGGTACTAACCAGATTAAATTTGAACTTCACACAAGTGAATTTGGTTACGTCTTCACCATTTGGATTGTGAGACATTCTAAGTGATTTACAGTGTAAAATTAGGGCAATTTGATTTGATCTTCGCCCTGGTTGAAAAAAATGAAGCCAATCGTTCAATCATAAATCCTCACATTATTGGTGGGCCCATCTATTCCTGGCTGGCGGATCCCACTAATGACGGTGCTTTCATATTATTTTTTGTCAATTTTTTTTTTAGCGCAGACTTTCGTATGTATCAAACGAGAAAAGTGCACCATAAATTACACGTGAGAGCAGAGAATCCAAACCCGGATTTATTTCCACTAACAAACAGGGTTGCATAATCGACTACACGTCCGGCACCTTGTAATTGGTGGATAGCCTCCGCTTGGCTTCGGTCAAAAAGAAAAGCAAATACGATGAGAGAGAAGGCTGAGTCGGCTTGAGGCTGTGAGTCACTGCAAACCCTCGCAGATTCATCAATCGCTTGTCTCCAAACGCCCACAGCATTTCCCTCTTCGCCCTCCGTCAATCGATTCATCAAGGTAAGAACTCATTTCAATTTATACTTATATCTGTACATATGTGTATATACGCCTGATTAGGGTTTTCGGATTGCGCTAGTAATTTCGATTTCAGGGGTCTCCAGTTTGATATTTTTGTGAATATGTGATGTTTTTGCACAGGTGATTACGCGAATATTTATTGATATTCGTGTAATTTGTTGATTTCTTTTGATCAGTTTTGACTAGATCGATCGTTATTTGGAGACCAAAACGGATTGTATTGATGGTTGATTATTCGTTGTTTGGACTACAGAGTACTGGCTAATTTGAGTTTCATCTAGTGGGTATTCGAGATGGATTTGGTCTCTACTTGCAAGGTATATACTCGCTTCATTGTGTAATTGGACTTATGTGATCGCATTTTTAGTTTTGAAATGTGGATGCTCCATAGATTGCAATATTAATCTTCAATTTAATTCGGCTTTGTACCACTACTGTCAATGTTTTTTAGAACAGCTGTGGCATGGTTTGGTAGTATCCGAACATTACATGAATTTTTTTTTTTGTTGTAGTGGCAGAAAATTCAGTTTTGTTTTCTCATTGTTGCAACTTGATGTATACCACTTGTTATAGCAGTATAATAATTAGTTCCTGCAATAAAATATATATTTTTGGATAAGTACTATATATTACCTTTTTTTTTTAATAATGTGTCCGAGCACAATATGCATTTGGTATGGTGTATAGCAAAGTAATTTTAGCTCACCCTTGAGTGAATTGTCTAAGATATGGACTATGGACCATGGATGGTAGACATGAAAGATGGGGCTCTTTTGTTGCAAGATGGAGCAATGAATGACTTAACATTTTTCTTAGTAAATTATAACTCCTATTTATTGTTATTATTTTTCAAATGTTTTTGTTGGCAAACAATTTTCTACTTTAATAATAATTGATTTTTAGGAGGCAAATACTAGTTGACACATACAACATCATAAATTATATGGCTGCCTTTTGGTGTAAGGAATTTTTTTTTTTTTTTTGGGGGGGAGTTTGTTACTGTGTGGTTGTTTGGGAAGGGCCATAATTTGTTTTATTAGGCATTGAGCTGGTATAGAAAGATGGGATTAGTTTTATTACCTGAAATCTTGGAGAACTATTTTTTTGAACAGCTCAAGAGGACCTATCCCCAAATTATTGCTTTGTCAACTGCTAAAGAGGCCATATCTTCCATCCTCTTCCGTTCCTTCCCATCTATGAACAAATCTTCTTTCTAATTTCTAAATCCCGTTTGGATCACTGTTACATGCAAAGTAAAATGTTTAGTTTTAATTGTCAATTCACTGACAGCTAGTTAATCAAATTTCTTCATCAAAAGGATTTTTTTATTTTTTTTGATAAGTTCATCAAAGGGATTTTACAAGCCCTAAAAAATAATTCTCTTAAACAAATGCCAAATCTCCCTCTCATTTGAATTTTCCCGATTGGAATGCCCCCTCAACAAAAGCTCCCCTGCAATAAGCAGAAGCTACATCTAAATTAGGATACGGTTTACTTGCCAATGGACAAACCTTACTGTAAGTGTAATAGCCTTTAGAGTTATATTTATATATATATATATTTAATATCTATTCTCATGTGATTTTATTGTCCATATATTTATATCTATTCTCTTAGGATGGATCATTTGTTAACCAAAGGAAGATAATGATTATGGGATTTTGATCTTGACAACATGGGATTTTCTTTGAATGTGGTTGTGCGCGTTGAGTTTGGATGTGACGGTGATTGGATTTTGAGTTTGCTGCTCATGGCCTCCCTGTTCAATTGTACTATCAGAATGTAATTGTTGTGATTATGGTGTAATGGTATTCAGTTGATGTGTAACTGGAATCAAAAACCATTGTGACTTTTTTTTTTTTAATTACAAGCAAATTCCTTAAAAGTGTTTGACCACATTTCGTTACATTCTAGTGTTTTTGTTGTTTTAAATTTTATGATGTCTAGGCACATATTTTACAGTATTGTATTAGATTTTTTAATTATTTTCTAAGTCAAATTAATAAAGATATCATTCATTATGAGTGACACTTGCGTTAAGTCACTAACTAATATAAATAGTAACTAGAAATGACTTAATATTATGTTTTGATTAGTAAAGGTTAAATGAATTATAGGTCCACAACTAGTAATTCATAAAAAGTAAATAATCATTGGTAAACTTTCTGGGGTTAGCTCAACCGGTAAGGCCTTGTGGATAAATGATTGTCTCCAAAAGGTCGTCAGTTCGTGCCACGCCAAAGACATGCCCTGTCTTATCCAATATGCTGGTCTTGAGAGTGCAGTTGCATTTTCTGAGTTTGCTTTGACAACCAAGTGTTTGAAAGACTTGTGGTTGGCTGGTGTTTTTCGTTAAAAAAAATATTGGTAAGACAATTCTAATTTCTACGATGATACATTTACTAAAAAAATATTACTAGATATTGATTTAGAATTACTACATGATCCGCAATTCGTGCCTAATTGATTCATGTAATTACTATCAAAATGTCCCAAAGAACTCCAAACATATGTCAAATTCTCTAACTTGAAGTTGTAAATCACCATTCAATAAGCCTATCCTTCAAATATAAAAAAACTACCCTCCAAATCACAAGATCCAAGCTTTGAGTAGGTAGATCTAAAATCAAACTAAGTATATCTAAAAATTATGAACAAGCCTAACTCTAATGGTAATAGCCTTTATGCTCTGAATTTTTTTTTTTTCCAATTGATAAATTGGTGAGTTTTAGTATCATCAGTATCTAAAAAATCCATTATGTAATAATATTTTATTCCATGAGATTTATGGAATTTGATGAAGGGATTGATGCTGTAAGGAGATTCTAGGTAGTTATGTTGTGGGACTAGACAACTATTGTTTAATGGTTTGAGTTGTTTGACCATTATTATATGAAAATGAGCTTTAAAGTAAGAGAGTGGGAGGGTAAAGTTCTTGGAAGGACATGGTGGTGTGAGATTTCCCTCATGGAGGAACTCAAATATCTGAATGAAATTGTGGCACTTAAAGAAGCGTTGTTGCTTTCATTATTAAAGAAGCATTGTTGCTTTCATTATACATTTTCAAGGTTGGGAGTTGGAAATTTTTTCCCCCCCTTTTCAAACCTTTGTGGGTCAATCTACATAGAGAGGTGGCAATTTTGTTGTATTATTCTTGGTGCATTCCTTCTACTAGGCTTTGATAGCTAATGGATAGTGTGCTTTTCCAATGAATTGGGTGTGGAATCCTATTACCTTGCAAAGGTTGTCCTTTTTTTTTTTATTTACAATTTCCATTCTGGATGAATTAATAGAGGTTGCCTTCTTTAAAAGGATGGCTGTTAGAGAGAGGTTTGATTGGGTCACTACACGTGGTCATTATGGACGAGGCAAAGTCAGTAAATTACTTGTTTCTTCATTTTAAATCAGTGTAGTTAAAGGCGAAAGGAGATAAGGTCCTAGATTGCCCGAAAACTAGGTGTAAAAAAAGTACTAACCTGAGCGAAATAAGACGCTAACTTATTAAAATAATCAAAAAATTGTATTAGACATTAAAAGTCAATTTATTTGAAGTCAAATAATGTCTTATAATTATATCAAGTATCACGTAACACTAAAAAAACTCAACTTATAATATCTAAGTGATGTGATCATTCTAAGTTTGGTGCTTTATTCTCGTTAAAATTCAACTTATATCAGAGAAAGCATGAAAAACATAACAAAAAAACTGAACAAAAGTTACAGAAAGCATAGCAAATCAAGAAAGCATAGAAAATGATGTTTCAATTCACTTTATGCTTTTTAACTCTTCTTAGACAAAAATGATCCTTTAACTGAAATAAGAAATCAACAAAGAGCAAGGACAATTTAAGTAAATTTAGGTAACTTTAAAAAGGCTAGCGCCTTAGCGCCTCTCGCCCTATACAAGGCGACCACTCGGGTGTTGGCTTTTTCAATTCACTTGCTTGGACCACAACAAGGCACTAAGCCTTGGAAATGCCTTGCTTCGTCGCCTAGGCGACCGGGCGATTGCCTTTGACAACATTGTTTAAATGGTGTAAGAGTTGTCATGTCATTAATGTATCTCTCCTGCCTTGTTCATCTTTTGATAAGCTTTGTGGATGTGATAAAAGAGAGAGAAGTGGAGATTGTTAGCTCAAATCATAGGCAGCAGTCAAAAAATGTATTTGGATTGGGGTTTAAATTTGAATTTTTGTGGGGAGAAACCAAAAGGGGGATTGGCTTAATATGAGTAGTTTGAAATAGTTCCAATTCTTCTGCTAAGAAGAGCGAGCACCGACAACATATTTGGACAAATGGACGAATAAATGTACATGTGTTGCAATGATTAGAACGAACTTGATGCTTTAAGCTTTCAATCAAATCAGGGGCATTGAATTAAATAACAAGCAAGCTAGCTAAGATGATTTGATGACATACTTTTTTTTTTTTAAGAAAAATATTTCACAGGTTATATATCAATCATGTTAATGAGTTTCGTCCTTCAAAAAACACAAGCAAAAGCACATTCTTAGGTAGTTAGAAAATTTAGAGACTGACAAAGCTAATTGATTGATGGGCCAAATTGAGTTGCTTGCCTTTAGTATCACAATCACTATAACGGTCGTAGTGGTGTGGGCGCAGGGGTATAATTGGCATAATGTGCTGGACACTGCTACCAGAAGTTTAATTTTTTTTTTCATTGCACATCTCCCTAAAATTAAATCTATAGTTCTATACGCATGTGTTAATAACTGAATTCCATAAATTTGACATTTTAGTAATTTTTAATAAATTCTGTAAAATTTATGAAGATGAATTTATATGGATAATGAATTTTACATAGAATTTTAAGTCAATTGTATAAAAAGGTGCACTAATTGTTATATTTCACCATTTCTATGCATACAAATGCACTTAAAACTGAAGATAATTTAAACATAAAAAAGTTGACTAAACTGTGAATAAAAAATCATTATAAATAAATAAAAATTATGAAATTTAAAAATTATGACACTTGAAATGAGTGTGTCATGAATATGGTGTAATATTAGATTATTGGATGTTAATGCATTTTTTTAAAGAAATATATCTCAACTAAAATTGAAGTATTCTTCAAAGTATTGTGATTGGTTTCCATACGCCTTGCCTTTCTGATCATACATATTGGACTTGATGGCTGTCAGATATTGCTAATTTTGTGATATGACTTCAAATTTTTTTGTTTCAAACCGGCATACTTTGAGAAGCTAGTGGCTGTATATTTTTTGGCCCAAATTTTTTGCACTATCATGTCAGCAAAGGTCTAGTGAAGTGTGTCTGATGGACATAGTTTATGGCCTGATATATATTAGTGATTTATGGTTGGTAGTAATAAGGCTGACAATTGAACTGTCACCTTGTTTTGTATGAAATGTTTTTTGAGATCTTATAGTACACAATGTCCCTGAGTTGTAAATCTTGGCAACTGCATGCTGCGTCTATTTGTGGAACGAACTTTTGAGATATTGTAGCAGAAGTTTGTAACATATTAAGGATTAGGAGAAGCAATGGGAGAAAAGAAGAAAAACTAAAATAAATTTGTGCTCTCGTCTTAAACATAGATTAGCTTGGTACTATTTTTCCAAATTCTATGATGGTAGTCATACTTGCCAGCTCTATATTTACCCGACCAGTGCTTATTTATACATCATGATACGAACATAGTTATCAAAATTGCGATCCAGATCGTAGGATCGCACAATTCCTATGATCCAATATGGATAAATCGATCCGGATCGTATGAAAATCGTTCAAATAGCAAGATCGTAGTAGGATCATACATGATCGTAGGATCGTAGCAAGATCATGGTAGGATCGTTTGGCTTGTTGGACCAAAAAATCACCCAAAGTATTTGGTTATTTAATGATTCTAACACAAAACTTTGACAAGTATTGCTACATTTAGCTAGTTATTTAGAGATTTTTTTAAATTTATTTTTTTAAAATGTTAATTTGTGTTATTTTAAAATTTTAAAACTTACATTTTATAAGCAAATACGAATAAAAAATTATAAATACATACACTTTAATATGGTGTTAGAATACTTTACATTAATTTATTTATTTCAGACTTATTTACTATTGATTTTTAAGAGTTCTTTACTTTTATATATATACTTGGTCATTATTTAAAGAATTTTGTAGGATTTTACGGATTCTTGATCCAATCCTACGATTCCCAAAACGATCCAACATAGGATCTTGGTTTTAACAACCTTGGATATGAATTATTTTTTGTCAAGTACATTGTGATGTGAATTATATTTCCATGGTTTTTGAGACATCTAATTTATTGGGAAGGATCAGATAGTTGAGGCTGCCATTATGGATAGAATTGGTCAATACAAGCCTAAAATACAATACATTGATAAAAAAATTTGATACAAGCAAAGGTATTATTGTTTCTTGACAAATGTGTTACTTGAATGGAAAGCGAGCTAGTTGATTTTTCTCGGCAATTCCTTAGTCTGTGTATGTAACCCCAACGTATATTGAATAGAGTATGTTAAAGGCATGAAAACAAATATTAAGTTAAAGAATGATGTTTCACCTATCAATGAAATCGTAAAGAGATATAATCTTTAATGCCTTGCAATATTTTGATAATCAACAATGAAGTATCGATTTTTGCTCATTCACAAGTTAGGAGGATGATGCCGAAGAGTTAATTTATCAGTAAAAGATTAGAATTATAAAAATGAGGTATTGATTTATGCTCATTCACAAGAAAGGTTAAGAGGATGATGCTAAGGAATTAATTTATCTTAAAAGATTAGAATTAGAATTCGATTTGGGACATACAATCGGCAAAATGTTGGAAGTTTAATTGACAAATATTATGAATTAAATCACGTCAAATCATTTGATCATCTGGGTTCCTTGCCTGCACAATATCTTTCATTGGAAGTTCGACTATCATCAAGTCTTGGGTTCATTTCACCATAAGTATACCACATTTTAGCTAGTGTAAAGGCCAATCTTTCCCTTTGACGGTTAGATTAGTTTTTCTCTGATGAGGGGTTATAAACAGCTCAAAGAAAATGATGTGTAATTTTCTCTTACCTATAAGCTGCCTAGAGTTGTTTGTATAAATAATTGGAAGTTTGCTTAAATTTTAGGATCACGTTCCTCTTCGTTGCCTCCCACTCTGATCGCTATCATCGGAGCAATTGTTGTAATTTTGAATTGATTTGATTGCGTCAACTTGGCGTGATATTCTGTCAGTTGGACTCACTAAGCCTCCCTGATGGCCTGCTCTGTGCCATAATCCTGACCACCCATCAGTGGGGAATCTCATCATGAGATGATAGGTTGAGGTGATGGCTCTAAATTTATTAAGAGATGTTCAGTCCATAATCGCGCTGTAAGTCGATGGACAATCCACAATAAAAAAGTTGACCATCTTGTGACCTGCTTTGTTGGGCTGACTCCTACTGTCATAGGGATGGAAATGGCCCTAAGAGGTATATTATCCCCTGAAAGGCCGACCAGTGGGAACTTCATTGGTTGTAATTTGTCCCTGTTCAGCTTCATTTGATCGAATGCGCCAACAAATAGGATGTTGGCTGAACTCTTGTGGTCGACTAAAACCCTTCTGGTCTTGTAATTGGCAACAATCAGGGTTACCACCAATGGGTTGTCATGAGGTAGCTGCAACCCTTCAGCATCTTTCTCCGCTTAGGTAATTGGCTGAGAATCAATCTTCGGAGCCTTTGGTGGCCTTTCAACAACATATGCTTCTTCAGCCATTCAGAGTTTTTGGGCATATGCTCGTCTGGTTGAGCTCCACTCTCCTCCTGCAAATTTGCCAGTTATGGTCCTTATTTCTCCAGACTCCAATCTCCTCTTGGACAACATCATGGTGCTCATCTGTCCGACAATCCTCTTCCCTATCCTGTTGTCTACCTGCCACGAATCTTTGCTACCTACCTTGTTTGATCAGGGCCTCTACTTGCTCCTTTAGATCAAAGCAGTCCTCCATATTATGGCTGTGGTTTCTATGGGTCTCCGTTCTGGGGTGTCCTCAACTTGCCGGGCCACTATCACCCCGGGTCGTCCCTAATCTGCATAAGGACTTGATCCAGTGTGGTGTTAAGGGGGGTATAATTGGTGTTCTGACCTTCAGCTACCCTTATCTTCCTTTCTCGCTGTTCGGCATTTTCAGAAGGGCAACAACTCTCCCACACCACTTTATCATTTGGCTCATCAACCTACAGGGCTTCAGTATTAAACCTTACTACGTAATCACGCAACATCTCTCCTTTATTTTGTTTCGCGTTCAACGGGTATCTTCTGGATCTTCTGTTCCTTTGTCCACATAAAGTGCCTCATGAATATTTTGCTAAGTTAAGCCAAAGAATACACAGACCACGGTTTAAACTTATTGAACAACACCCTGGCTGTGCTTTTTAGGGCAGTAGGAAAGGCTCTGTACATAATTTTATCGATGACAACTTGTAGATGCAGCGGCGCTTTATATGATTCCAAGTGATTTAGCGGGGTCTTTCATGCCATAAAAGCTCTCCATTTGTGGCATCTTAAATTTTGGGGGTAAGGGCTTACTCATTACGGCGGGGGTGAATGGTAAGTCAGTTTTTTGCGCCAACTCTTCAACTGTAGTCAGTGCCTTTGCTTTCATAGCCTCTGTCACTTCATCAAGTTTGACTTTCATTTCTTTGAATTGTTCGTCCCAATAGATCGATCCTTCTGTTTCTTCTCCCTTTGGAGCTTTTATACTTCGTTTTGGGGACTGCGGGTGCATTCTCGGTTCTGGATTTACTGCCCGACTTTTAGCTTCATCATCCCCACCATTAGGTCCTCTTGCTGTGCTCCTTCCCCTGGGCCGTGGGATCCTGAGCATCATCGTCTTGAAGTTTAGGCTGTGGGAGCAAACGCCACATCAACTTCTTATTTTGTTGGACCAACGTAGGCAAGCTCCGAGTCAGGTCCTGCATCTGTTGTTCTAGTGCATCAATCCTGCGTAGTTCCATTGGATTGTTGTTTTGAGAGTCCCGTGCTCCCGTCTGTTGTATCTTTGGCATTGTTTGGCGTCATGGTGTCCCCAGGTTGATGTTGCTGGGCCCCCTGTTTGTCAATATTGCTGGCTTTTTATCATGCACTCATAGACATCGTCACGACCATACAACCTTTCCTATGAGTTGACTAAAGTCGGTTCCTACAGATGACACCGACTGTTGATAAAGTTGATTGCACGATAGAATTAAGGTCCCTGCACAAAGTAAAATATGTTATCGGAGGACACTGGTGTGGTGCCGACCAACGGCCCCCCTGTGGTTAAATTAGTTTTTCTCTGATGAGGGGTTATAAACAGCTTAAGGAAAGTGATGAGTAATTTTCTTGTACCTGTAAGCTGCCTATGTTGTATATTCATCATATTTATGTACTCCATCGATCTCTCTAAGCCTCCCTTGGTGGCTTGCTCTGTGGCATAATTCCAACAAGCGGACCTGACCATGCCTTTACCCATCAGTATCCAAATAATATATCCAGGTGACAGCTGTGTTGGCTAGGGTCACTTAGCTATTACTTTTTGTGGGGCAGTGCTTAAACTAATTCACGCAATAAGTGAAGCGATGCTTAGCTTGTTTGCAAGTAAATTATAGACTAATGCATGGGAGAATTATTTGTTTCTTTAGATGATCTACCCCATTTTCTACTGAATTCCCTAATTTTCTTCCTTTAGATTTGCAACACTTATTGAAGTAGCCTTGGGGCTAAGTTTGCAAGTGTGGTGGGGCCAGACCCTTCAGTCTGCCTGTCCCATGCAAACTTTCTGCAAGTTTAACATGAATTGATGTGGTTGATTAAGATGGGATGGGCTGACCTTAGACTGAGCCAAATGATTGAGGACCTCTTTGTGATGTTAAAAAGTTTGATTAGGGAAGAATTTTATTTACAAATCAGGTCTCCTCATTTATTCTTCATTCTGTATTGTATGCTTCCTGAAACTTTAACTTCATTGTTGGCGTAATTTTCATTGCATGAAGTTTTTTTGGTGCTGTTCTTATTTATGCTGGATTTTGATTGCCATGTGGTTTTAAGTTGTTTATTTGTCACAATGGATTCTTGACGGCTTGCACTGGCTTGTAGGACAAATTGGCATATTTTCGAATAAAGGAGCTGAAGGATATCCTCACTCAGCTAGGTCTTTCAAAGCAGGGAAAGAAGCAGGTTTGATGTCTGAGATACTGCATATGTTGCTTGTGACTTCACTCTCTTTAACAAATTACAAAAAAGCAGTTATGCTCTTCTTATGAACTTTTAACAGTGTTGCCTGAAAGTTGGCTTCTGTTCAGTGTTTACAAATGTTTTAATTCCCCGGCCAGTAGGCACACTGGTTTTTTCTTGTTTTCAGTTCTTAGATTTTATTTTCATTTTAGCTGTACTATTTTATTTTCCCCTTTTTACGAGTTTCTTGGGTATGCACAACAATACTTGGGAAAAACAAGCATTTTGCGTTGCCCTCACCAGTCACCACGTCCTACGTTTTATGTGAATTTATCATTTAACCCCAGAAATTGCCCGCTATAGTGTTGGGGAACCCCCCAATTTCCTTTTTTCTTCATCTTTTATTATCTCAGCCCTTGTTGCATAATTGTCCATTACTGCATGAGGCTAGATATTCATCAATTATGTGTTTAGTGCTCAAAAATTGGTTACACAGAAAATTGAAACTTCCATTCGGAAAGCTGTGTGCTTGCATGTGTGCGCGTGATTTCAAGGGGTATAAGTCCAAGCTTGCATTACTTAAGCTTGCGATGATTTATATGGTACTTGTTCATCCAAAGGACCCGTGGTTGGTAGGTCTCCATCAATTATGTGTTTAGTGCTCAAAAATTGGTTACACAGAAAATTGAAACTTCCAGTCGGAAGGCCGTGTGCTTGCGTGCGTGCACGTGATTTCAAGCGCTATAAATCCAAGCTTGGATTACTTAAGCTTGCGATGATTTATACGGGTACTTGTTCATCCAAAGGACCCGTGGTTGGTAGGTCTCCATCATAAGAAGGGTGCTTGTTTATCTGCACTTGTGGCTAGAATCTATCACTTATCTGTTAATTTTTGCAATATTATTAGACGAATTTGAGTTTGCTGGCATCTATTAGGATGTACGTTGGGAAATCTATTGAATTAATTTTCATCTGTATAAAAAAATTGGGATATAGCTGGGCCTATAAAAAATCTGTAAAAACTAAACTCGAAACACTGCCCATTCACAGCCCCATTGTTTCATTATTAAATCATTTGTCACTTCACTAAAAATTTATCACTTCACTATGATCTCTTCACAAGTTTCCTTTCTCTAGGAGTTTTAGTTGGAGTGTTATGAAGATATCTTATGTTTGATATTTCTATCATTCATCCTGTGTAGGACCTCGTTGACCGGATATTAGCTATTCTATCTGATGAACGAGGTAAATAGTTCCTTTCCATTTCTTTTCTTAAATATGGACTTTGTCAGTTCGTCATGTGGATTATTTGTTTCCTTTTTTTCCCCTCCCTTTACTGTGGTGAAGTATTTACCAGAGATGCTAGTGGCAAATACTCTCTTCTGTTGTATATTGTTAATTTTGGGGAAATTGATACAAACTTGTTTTGCAAAGAATGATTTGATATTATCTTCTCAGCTCTGAGTTAAGCTGTGAGACATTTCAGGTATACTGATTTATTATATGTTGATTCCTTTCCATACTGTTTATTCCACATGCATTCAGGTTTCTTCTTAGTCCACATGTAGTCAGGTTTCTCCTTCTGGCCATTCAAATTTTAGTTGCAGCCTTGTAGGAATCTCTTATATTGGAATAAACTCGCAATCTTTAACCACCATTCATCACTTCCATGTCAGAAGCTTGAAACTCTATATGGACAAAATTGCAGTCTTTCCAGTTAGAATCTCAAATGAAATAAGGAAACTTTGATCTTCGATGAGATTTGAAGTTTTTCCACCTGAGGAATAACTTATAATTCAAGGTGCTAAAACTAAGAAGGGACACAATCATACATAACACAGCTGAATCTGCAACATAAAAAAACAAAAAAAATGAACAAATGCATAAGATTTTGCTTCATTTTTTGTACCTCTAGGAACTTATTATTTATTCCTTAGGTGGAAAAACTATTAACAACTATGCAGTTAGATTGCTTCTCTTTTTACACGTGCAATCTGCTTGCATAGTTGTTAATAGTTTTTCCACCTAAGGAATAAATCATAAGTTCCTTAAGGTACAATAAATTGAAGTAAAATCATAGGCATAGTTGTTTATCTTTTTTGATGTTGCAGCTTCTGCTGTTTTATGTAAAATTTTTGTTTGGTGTATGGTGCAAATTTGCAAAATTTAGGATGACACGTCATTCATTCAGAATCCAAACCTTTGAAGCCTTGAGCTAAGAAGCACAAACAATTGTTTTTGTTCTGTAGAAGCACGAACACTTCTACAAATGTGTCCAACACTTTTTTTTGACACTTCTAGACACATTTCTCTACCTTGTACATTTGTCTATAATTTCAAAATAAATCTCATTATTTTGGACTTTTAGGTTGACATATCTCAGTCACTTCCGAACATATGGCTCATTTAGCACAACTATATCTTAGTAGTAGGCATGTCCAACACTTTTGGAAACAAGATGAACACTCTCCGCAATGTCCAGCCCTTTTTTTTTCAAAGAAAACTTAATGTTGTACACATTGCCACCACAATTGAAGCATGCAATGAACTTAATATAGGACAAGATTGTAATTGTAAAGACAAAATTTTGATGAGTACATAGCAGTATTACTGTAGAATAATCTTTGACTTTTGTCGAGCTTCATCTTCCACATTATTCAATTGTTAGTATATAAATTTCGAAAATTAATCTAAATTATATATTTTTCTTACATTATAGATGTATAAATATAAATACATGTATTTATATATTGCTGTGTCCATAACGTATCCATGCCCTTTTTTTGTGGATTCTTTGTGTTGGCATATCTTTGTCTTATCGTAGCTGTCTCATATATGTGAAGGGTGAGCACTTTTCCCTCTCCATTGCTGGCCTTGTCTTGTGTCATAATTCGTTTTGGTTTTGATTAATTCAGTGCACCTTTCTTTCTCTCGTCTCTTTCTCCCTCTCAATGGTGGTCGTAATTGTATTCTCTTTTTTTTAATTTCTCTATTTTGGTCATGTTATGTGGGTTTATGAATTTTTCGTATAAAAATATTATCTCTGGGTTTATGAACTTTTACATTTTTCCCCATATGCATGATGTGACCACAGTTTCTGCTTGTTAACTTTATTTTGGAAACATTTAGATGTGAATTTTGGATACGACTAGTTCCAAGGGCTCTTCCATTTTTGTGCAGTTTCTGGGATGTGGGCAAAGAAAAATGCTGTTGGGAAGGAAGAAGTGGCAAAGCTAGTAGATGACACTTACAGGTGTGTTTTTGTTTATCACGAAATACTTAAGTGACTAGCACATTAGTGAAATTATTTTGTTTTTCTGGTTAGTTGTAACTCTTAGCCATGGCCCATCATTATGATCGGTGCTGGTGCTTTCAGCATATATTGTTTGGATGTCATATTATAGTCTATGAAGCACGGACACTCTATTTTAGCTCACGTGTCCGTGTCGGACACGTGTCGGACACCGACACTCTCGGACACTTCCCGGACACGTGTCCGGGCACTTGAATCATGGATGTTGATGTTTAAATGAAGAAGTTCTTTAATTTTTATTTAATGGCTTTGTTATTTTAATATGTTAATAATATTTTTAAAATTTGTGTGTTTTTATGCTAATTTTAATTGAAATAACATTAAGTTTTCATTATATGGTCATATAAAAATATAAAAAAATTATATATATTCAACGTGTCCTTAACGTGTCCGTGTCCTACTTTTTTGAGAAATAACGTGTCTGCGTGTCCGTGTCGTATCGTATCTGTGTCTCGTGTCCGTATCCGTGCTTCTTAGATTATAGTCTTATACTCCAATGTGGCATTTATGGGCGCAAACATTATTTTTATTTTTTCACTTTTGACTGTCTAACTCTTTTCTTGCTGCCCCCAGAAAAATGCAGGTTTCTGGGGCGACTGATCTAGCATCAAAAGTTCAGGGTGGCTCAGATTGCAGTAATGTGAAGCTCAAAGAGGAAATTGAAGAGTCTTATCAAATGGTGAAGATTCGCTGTCCCTGCGGAACTTCATTGCAAACTGATTCAATGATCAAGGTTCTACCATTAAATTTTTCTTCCCTGTAGGAATTTTGAATCTCTCTTGTGCACGCGCCCACATTCACACTGTATTTTTTTTAAAATAAGATAACACATTGTGTTTATATATGTATTGGTTTTGTTGTATGGTACTAGTAGCACTTGTGAATTTTCAGGGGCATATTGCTCTCAGTTTGGTGTTGCATCCTGAATTAGCATGTGTTTTTCTTTTTATTGTTGTTTATATGTAAACCAGTGCATGAATTTATAACATTAGCATTTTATATCATGCTGCATTTTTGTTTAATTTTTTGTTATTTTGTCTTTTGTCAGTCTTGTTTTTACGAGAATAGATACTTGCAAACTTGGTAGTTACTTTTCAAACTTTTTTTTCTCTTGCATTATGTTTTACCTGCGCCTGTTCTGCTTTCTATATCCTTTTGCATTTGGTTGTGTTTTGGCTACCCAATATCTATAACAGCACGACAGCAATTAAGACACACAAGAAAAAAATGAAGTACTAATGTTAAGATGCCGGGTTCTTTAAAAAGCCTTAAATCCAACTAGTTTGGTTTGTATACATCAATTCTTTTTCTCCACACAGTTTTAGCTATGGCCACACCTCATGCTATCATTTTTTTCTCATTGCCCCAACTCACGGTCTTTTTGGCCTTGCTCTTGCTTTTGTACAATTATTAACTTGAATGAAATTCATTGATCTCTTCGAATGTGGAGGAAATTTCTGTAGCAATCATATGGTGTTCATGATTCACAATTTATTCCCTTACAAGGGTGCAATGTGTTAAAAGGCGGCATTGAGGCTTGCCTCGAAGCATGACATCTCCAAAATGTCCTGAAATTTGAAAGAAAAGCAGTTGTCATGAGAGGCGTACACCTCAAACTCCAGGCAAATGCGATGGTTTGAATGCTATTTGTGCCCTCCAAAATGCTTATGAGGATTAACTTTGGAAAAATCTTTGAAGGAATATGAACTCTTCTCATAAAATTATTCATTTTCTCCTTTAACAGGATCTTGCTATTGTAAATTCAGACTGATGGAACCCCTCGATTAAGAAATTTATAAACAAAGATGATATTTTACCATTTCTGCAGAGTTTTGAAACCTTAACACATAATTGAAAGGGGATTATACTCTCCTATGATTTCTATATCCTTCCCCAATAAGCACAAGAGAGATAAAGAGAGTGAGTTTTCTTGGACTCGGGAAAGGTTTGGTTTTATCCTCTGGTAATTTTTTGTACAAATCCATGAAATAGAACTTCTCTTGTGGAAGACATCTTGGTTACGTTATGCTGGGTTGTAAATGATGGTACCCTATGCTGAAAAGTGTTGTACCTTGAGTTTATCGATAGGAAAAATACTTTCAACTTAGTGTTTTTGGGATGAAGATTAGTTAAAATATCTAACTTGTCCTTACAATTCTGAAATTATAATGATATCTCCAGGAAAACGACTTTTTCTCATGGGGTGGGGTTATGGAAGAGCTTGATGAAGGGGTTGGGTGATTTCTTGTTGTATGTCTTCTATGAAGCAAGTAAGGGCAATAGAGTGAGATTTTAGTATGATATTTGGTGTGGTGAGGAGCACTTAAAGATAGGTTTCCTGTTCTCTTCCAAATTTCTTCTGCGAAGGATGTATCAGCAGCAGATTTGTCACATTTTTCACATAATGTAGTGTGGAATCCCAGATTTGAGAGAGCCTTCCAGGATTGAGAATATCTAACTTCTCCTCACAATTCTGAAATTATATATCTCAAAGAAAATGACTTTTTCTCATGAGGTGGGGTTATGGAAGAGCATTATGAAGTGGTTGTGTGATTTCTTGTGGTATGGCTTCTATGAAGTAAGGGTGATAGAATGAGATTTTAGTATGATATTTGGTGTGGTGAGGAGGACTTAAAGATAGGTTTCCTGTTCTCTTCCAAATTTCTTCTGCAAAGGATGTATCAGCAGCAGATTTGTCACATTTTTAGATAATGTAGTGTGGCGTGGAATCCCAGATTTGAGAGAGCCTTCCAAGATTGAGAATTGGAATTAGTGGTTGCTTTATTGGAGTTACTCCACGACGCTCCTTTACAGTTTGGGGGAGGAGGATGCAATTAGATTGGAGGGCAGGTCCAAGAGGGAACTTCGGTGTTAGGCATTTTTATGAGGGCTTGGCTTCTAGGGGATGGTGGATTACTGTGGAAGAGCACATGGATGTGGAAGCCCTCCCACGCCCAAAGAGCAATACACACAAAAAAAAGGTAGACTATTTTTTTGCTTGGTCAGCAATGCAAATGCCATTTCACCATGAATAATTTAATGAGAAGGGGTTATCAGATGGCTAATTGGTGCTGTGTGTATAGAGGTGGGGAAATCATCTTGCCACTTGCTTTTGCATTGTATAATGGCCAGATAGTTATTGTGCTTTCTTTCCTCTTTTTTTAGGTTGTTTGTAGACTATGTTGGGCAGTGTTTTAGATTTGTTGAGATGTTGGAGATGCTATGGGAGAAGAGCAAGGAAGTTGTGGGATGTGGCTCCTCTTTGCTTAATGTGGTGTCTTTGGTGTGAGAGGAACAGACTGAATTTTGAAGGGAAGGAACTCTGGTTTGTAAGTTGAAACTGATTCTTTTGAGGAGACTTCTTTTTTGGATTGTAGAGTCTTGTAGGATTTCAATTACAACTTTTGTATAGTTTATAGGAGATAATTTCAGTGGTTTAATTTTCTACAGCTTTATGTACCCCATTTGTACATGAGTTGCTCCCTCTTCCAGCTGCTTTAATGGAACTTACTCTTTACTTATCCAAACTATATTTATTTATATTTATAAATAAACACTTTAGTCCTGAAAAGTCTACACCTCAATCCCTTGAGATTTACACCTCAGTCTCTTGCGCTTCCGCCTTTAAAACACCACAAGCTAATACCATCTACATTCATATGCTTCAACTAAAAAGTGAAACTTCATAACCATGGGCTTATCTGTACAAGTAGTGGTGGCCACAAATATAATTCCAAGTCGATCAAAATAAATAGCTGCTCAAACACACAAGTGAGGATCAAAAACAAGGTTTGGCTGGAAACATGTATGTGAACAGACAATAGGTGAATTCTGAAAGGTAAAGAACATTTGTTTTGAACTTATGTTTTTTTTAATAAAGTGTATTATGGAGACCGCAATGGTTTTTGCCTGGTTGGAACTAAGTTTGGTTATTTTATATGTAAATTTGATAATTGGTGTGATTTCCTATTAGCAACTACATATCTCTATGTGAGAGATTGAGGGTTCAAGTCCCCATAGGGACAAAAGTGTGTGTGTGTGTGTGTGTGATTTACCTATCAAAAAAAAAACTACATAATATTATTTAGTAATGCACTGTTTAAAGTTGATTGAGTATAATGATTGGCTAATTCACCGGCTTGAAAAAGTAATGAGCTAATTTACTAAAATTAACTAAGAGGAATAGTCTTTGGAAAATGGTTGCAATATAATTCTTTTTAGAGGAATTTTGATTACTGGTTGAATTTAACTAGTTGCTGTGTATGCATGGCTACTAGTAGTAAAAGCAAACGATTTTAAATAAATTTTGTTTTTACGCATTGTAGAAAATAAAAAGTGAATTGGTTATTTTGTTGTTGAAGATTTGGTTTATACTCCAATTGGGTTAAAGGGCAGAGATGACAAAAGTTTGGCCTTGAACTTCTGGTTAATTTTGTGTTTGATTGTGAGTCTGTGACATTGTAGAGGTGTAATTGTTTGCTGCATTATATTATTGTACAATATTTAAAATTGGAAACTGCAAATGTTTTGTTGTTTTTCCTTTTTTAAGCCCCCAACCCCCAAAAGAAGCAGAAAAAACTTGCACTTGCATATGATTTTTGAGCACCGTGCATGTAGTAGTATATGGAGGAATATAATAATGTTTAAATGTAATTTTGTACTGTGGTGAGTCAAAATTTTCAACTGTTGTAGAAATTAGGCATAATTTTTGTATAGAAATAATTTATGTTCATCATTTTCCTTTAAACAATTCATATTATTATTATTTTGACAAGTAAACAGTGTCTTCTCCCATGATGCAATGAGATGACCACTTGAGGTAGACAGCTGGTGGTCTTCTAACTATTGCCATTAATTTAACACATTACCCATTTCCATTTTCCTTGTGCAATTTAAATCTGTGCTAGAATACCCTGGTGCAGTCGATGCTGAATGATGAGCATCTTTGCATCTATGTTGCTGAGGAAGTTGAATGGCATTTGAGGTTTTCATCATTGCCCCAATGCATCAACTAATGTATAATCTATTGTATATGTTGTGCCAAGAGAATGTAGAGATACCATCCCAAGAGAACCCTTGAATCCCCCCACTCCTTTTTAATAGGACACGCGAATATCCTAGTTTCAATTGTGCTGGCAATGGGTTTTTTTATTTTTAATGTACTTATTTGTGCACCTTGTTGGAGTACTGCAGAAAATATCCTAAGATCTGCAAATGCCTTGTTGTATTTCACTTTCACTTTTTACATTGTTATATCCATGTTTTAGTGCTAGAAATTTTTTTACATGCTATCACCCCATTTATGTACATGTTACATAAATTTCAACCTTAAATGCATTGTGCACGCTTTACATTATTATTAATTAATTATTATTCTTTTGGGTGCAGTGTGAGGATCCAAGATGCCATGTGTGGCAGCATTTTGGTTGTGTTATTATTCCAGAGAAGCCTACGGACGTTGCTCCACCTGCTCCGGAGAGTTTTTTTTGTGAACTCTGTAGACTCAGTCGGGCTGACCCGTATGTAAAACTCATGTCTCTTTTTCTAATATTTGGACTGTAATATGCTGTTGTGATTTCTGTGCATACTTCGTTGTGACTTGCTATTGGTATCTGACTTGGTGGCTGCATTACATTTTCCCTTTTGCTCCTGTTGACATTTCCCCCTGCTGATAGGATGATTGTTTTGTTACTGCATTCCAATTTCTTCACATCTCTTGCACCCTATTGACGGTTGTTCTTTTTCTCAGCATTTTGCTTTCAAGTGTTTCATAATATGGTTTTCTTCAATTTCAGGTTTTATGCTTTGCCTTCTTTTTTTTTGAAGGCAACCGAGTGTTGGTCAAACCATTGCGGGTTGCTGGGAGGGGAAGTGATGCAAATGAGGGAGGGGAGGAGATAGCCAAGAGGGACAAATTCCATTATATTGTAGTCAATTCAGTATGAAAATTTTGAATTATTTTGTTACATCAAACCCTATATATAAGTATATATAGGTTTACCTATATATATATTTTACTTATCAAAAAAAAATTTATATAGGTAAACCTTAAAAAATAATGCATACCCTAAAATAAAATAAAATTCGTAAAAATAGAACTTCTAAAATAAATATTAAAGCCTTAAAATTAAAAATTACAAAAATAAGAACTCCTTTGGATAAAAAATACGTGGCCCGTGAGGTCCTTCCCATTCTCCATCATTAGCCACATTGATCTCAACGAATCACATTCTTCTTTTCTCAGCCAGGGAGAAATAAGGCTGTCCCAAAATCCCAATGATGGGATCAATATTTTGTAGGCATGAAGGCATTAGTTTCGTGGCTAATCCCAACATTTGGGATAATTTTCCATTTCATTTGCCCGGAAACTGCATTTTTCTGTCAGTTTTGGTTAAAAAATGGTCTATTTTGGGAGTAGGGCCAATTTTAGGGTTGTCCCGAAATCCCAGTGGTGGAATCTATATTTTTCTGGGTGTGATTTGTCCAAACAGATGCATTTTCAGTTTGGTTTGGTGCAAAATTGCCTATTTCAGGGATAGGGGTCAATTGTTGGACTGTTAAAAAATCTCAATGATGACATCCAATTTTGTCGGGGTGAAGGCATATTTAATGATGTTGACAAGTTGCATTCTTCTCTTCCTAGTCCCATGAGCTGCATATGTTTGATCCAGGGGATTTTTTTATTTTGTAATTTTTATTTATTTTAGGGCTTTAATATTTTTTTTTCTAGAGTTTTTATTTTTAGGAATTTTATTTAAATAATTTTTTTATTTTATGGTTTGCTTTATTTTAAGGTATACCTATATATAGTGGTTGATCTGTGAATTAATTCAGCTTTAGCACTGATTAAATTGAATAAACTGCTATTGGATTTTTGATTTTTTTTTTTTTAAGCTTTTGGTTTTTCTGAAATGTTGAAAAGTTTTGGGATCATTTGTAATTTTTGAAATTTTGGGTTAAATGGGTCTTGATGAGGTCTTGCTTGGGTCACTAGAATTGAAAATGGGTTAAACTAAGTTTGGGCAGGTCAGAAATTAGTCAGTGATCTTTTCAATTGTTGGGTCTAATGGATCTGGGTTGGATTGATTTTGGGTTGAAACTCTTATTTTGTCTCTTTACTTACTCGATTTACACTGTTTTTTGAAACTCATTTGTGGGCAACAAGGATGCGCCACGATGGTCAGCATGCCTGTGGCCTCAACATACATCAACAGTGGTCTACACAACAGTGACTTGGAAGACGGCAAGACTAACAACTCTGTAATGGAAACTTGACGCGATGATAGACAGATGATGGCAATGTATTGCTGTTGATACGATTGGAGTTGATCGACGGTGAGACTCTAGTGATTGACGACTGTGACAGTGACTTATGGCTATATGATCGATGATTGTGAAGCAATAGAAGGATTGTACCTATGCGATGAAGACTTATGACAGTGAGCCTGTGATTTTAAACTTAGTCTTCTTCAAGGCGGTGATGATGACTTGGGTGGATGATGATCGTGACAATGTCTGTGAAGATGACTGAAACGATGATGAAGGATGACTATGATGTTGGAGATGGGGACTGAGAATTTCTAATATTCCGTATTCAATTCCAATCAATGGAAAATTTGAATTTTTTGTTACATCAAACACCATACTGTAGGTATACCCTAAATAAAGAAAAATCCTCCTGGATAAAAATATACGGCCTTTGTGTCCTTCCTGATCTCCTCTTTCAGGTAGATTGGAGAAGACCTAACATTTGGAACTATTTGCACAGTGGCTGCTTTCAGACTCGAATGTCCTGAACATTTGACTATTGCACCAAGCAATAGTGAACTGTAATATTAAGAATGTGGGTGGTAAACTCTGTTGATATATTGTGAATCTGTGATTCTATTTGATATGATTTGCTTCCACTGCAATTCCTTGGTTGCATTTGTTGCTTACAAAAATAATTGGATGTTGCGGGGGGTTTTCACCTGTCATCATTACATAACAAATTCTCAACTAGGCATTCGTGAATTTCTCTCCATCATGTTTCCCCATTGTCATCGTTGAACATTACTGCAGTATTGATACTTTTGTAGTTTTCGATTGCCAACAATTTTTTATATTTAGATTTTCCTTCTGGAATTCGAAGCTGGAGGTGTCAAGTAGCATACATGATGTAATTGAATAAATAGCCATCTGCGTGGGATAAATGATGTTGTTTGGAATCATTAAGCAAACAGGATGGGAATGAGTTTACATGACCTGGCTTAAATCCGTCAGTTTAATAATTATCTTTTTGGTTTGATAGTTATTTAACTTCACTTTGCTTAATTTTTTTCCCCTTAATGCTATATCGTTAAACTATTTTTTGTCAGACTCCTAGAGTCCTAATTAGTAGAAATGTTTAAGTGTTTGTGTCTTCTAAATTTTTTTTCTTGCAGTGCAGATTTTGGGTGACGGTGGCACATCCTTTATATCCTGTGAAGTTGCATACTACAAGTGTTCCAACAGATGGGTGTGTATGATATTTCCTGATCCTGAAGTTGTGAAGCTTGTAGTTTTTTTTATTTATTTTATATTTTGGTATATAATGCCTGGTAATGGTTTTTGCAACATTCCTCTCCTCTATGTGAGTTCTATTTTATTTTTTATTTTTATTTTTATTTATTGTGTCTTGTTGATATTTTGAATTTCAAATTATTGTTGACAGTTCAGTTAGTGGAAATCACAGATAATCAGTATGTATCTAATGAAAGGAAGAAAGTCACCAAGATTCAAAGTTAACTGTATTTTGCTTTTACATTTTAGTGAAACCATCCTATCCAATTAATAGCACCTAATTTTCAAGAAACTAAATTTGTTTGGGGAATGTTGTGGAATTGAAAGGGGGGGGGGGGGGGTGGTCCATGCTTTTGTTCTTTGTTATATGCTCTCTTTTTTTAAAATGTTATTTAGAAGGGGGATTGGTTTTGTCAGATTTGGCATTACTGCCTCAGTGATGTCACCGTGTTTTGGCTACATTTTAGCGACATTGAAGCAATAGTTCTGTAGTTTTTTGCATGAATGAAATTGCAATTAAAAAGATTTGCAACCTATTTGTTAAAAAAAGTGCTATTTTTATCTGTGTTTGCATGTTTTTTTTGTTTGTTTGTTGCATTTATTGTGTATACAGCATGCATACTGTTATTGTCAGACAGCTTGAAGCCAGGATTAGGGATTTGGTTATCTTATTTTCTTGTAAAATTCCTATGGTCTGATGAGGTGGGTGCTTTTTCCCCCCTTCTTGATCATTGCTTGCGTTGATTGTTAGATAGAATATCCTTGTGTTGTTGATGGAACAATTAGGATATATCTTGTTTTATTCATTTCATTTCTTATTATATTTGTTAATTGCTTTTAGGCAGGATCTGTTATACTGTGGAAGTGTGAAGTATTATTGGTCCTTATATGCTACTAGGCATGGATATTTCTGTATATATAGTATACTTGCATGTATATATATATGTGATTGTGTTTATGAGTATGATTGTGTGTTACTATGTGCACACATTCTTCACTTCTGTTATATTTAATTTTTTTTTTTCACAAAACTTTTCAGTACAAACCCAGTGCAGAGTGTTGAGAAAACATTTCAACTAACAAGAGCAGACAAGGACCTGTTGTCAAAACAAGAGTATGATGTCCAGGTTGGTTAGTGTACTATATACTACTAATAGAAATGAGGCTTTGTATTTAGAATTAGATATAGATACACTAATGTGTTATGAATAATTATGATTTAGGCTTGGTGTATCCTTCTTAACGACAAGGTTCTATTTAGGATGCAGTGGCCACAATATGCAGACCTACAGGTCAATGGTATGCTAAATTTGCTTCACTCATTGTGTTACTTGCATATACTGGGCATAAAAATGTCAGTCTACATCTTTATTTCTGTGTGTATGCGTGTGAGTTTGAAGTTGTCTATGAGAGACATATTAGGTCATCTTCTCTAAACTATCCTTATTCTTATATTGAAGATTGTAAATCCTGCAGTTGTACAATTTTGTTTTGCATATCAAAACATGTATTGAGAATCTTGTTATGGTTTTTGTTTTTTATTTTTCTGTTTTCATGTTGTTTTGGTTACATATCAATTATGTTGTTTAATTTATTGGGTATGATCCTACAGGTATGCCGGTGCGGGCGATTAACAGACCTGGCTCACAATTGCTAGGGGCTAATGGTCGTGATGATGGCCCTATTGTGAGTTTTTAATCCTTTGCAATCACGAATTTCCCTTAGTTGTTGATCGTTCTGTTGTGGCCTCAATATATGCGCCCAACCATTTTCTAAGTGATTTCTTTGTTTGCATCTGTGTTTTGGGTTGAAGGTGGGGCTGGCATGTTTAAAACTTTAAAATTTCATAATTATATCACTTGACTGTTCTGAATATTTACAGTTTTAATGGCACTATGTGTTTATTGATCTTAGGTTTGTTTCTTTGTTCACTTCTTGTTGTTTTGACAGATCACAACATGCACCAGAGACGGAATTAATAAAATTTCCTTAACAGGATGTGATGCTCGTATATTCTGTATGGGGGTCAGAATTGTGAAGCGCCGTACTGTTCAGCAGGTAGTTTAAACTCAGATTTATATAGTTAACTGCGCCTTTGCTGTAGGAAATTGAGTTCATTCAGTTATGGCTTGTGGTTACAGGAAGGCAATCTATTCCCTATTGGCAGCTGTTGTTTGTCACTACTGTCTGGGATTGTGTTCTGTCCATTTCAGGGAACTTTTCCTCTGCATTTTTCCTGGTGGTTCTGCATCTGTTTTTTCTTATATATGTGAATTATTATATTCAAGCCGACCAATGAAACAGTGGAAAGAAAATCATAATGTGTTATGTATGTTGAACAGTTGTCTTTTGACGATGGTTACCTTTTTTTGGGCATTGCTGCCCTTCAAATCTGGTGATACACCCACAGGTTGTCAGTGTAGCATGGTTTCCACAATTCGCTCCTCCCCTAGTGAATTGCGAATTGAGATTGCATGATCCTATGTTTTGGATCATTAGCGATTTGCAATGCAAGATTTAGCGTTCCAATCTAAAATATCAGAAGTCCCAAAAAAATCATACAAAATACATACACATCATTGGAATTTTATTTTATAATGACTTGGATTCGTTGAAATCTTTTTATTGTTTTTATACACATACACATTTTATTACAAATACAATAAAAAAAACATATCACGTTCCAAATAAACGTAGTTCGTTCCAACAAAACGATGCAAAGAAGCATACTCCTAACGTACCATGTTCTATAACAAGTGACGATTTATGTTTCCGTTCCCCGTACTATAACGATTCATGTTCCAGGTAACATTGGTGTGTAGTAACCGATTATTGTTTCCTGCTCTGTTTGTCTCTTTGGATTTCTCATGTAAATCTTGAGCGGACTATTTAAGTGTGCATTAGTTTGTTTGTGACCTTGATATTTTTGGAATTTTTGCTTCTATGTTAGCATCTGTGCGGTTCTGTAGCGAATTGTGTATCCTGTATTTGCCATTATCTAAACTTAATTGATTTGGCTGGCATTGTTAAGCTTGATCTAATCCGATATTGATGCTTTTATACATCTGAAATGGTTTTTAGGTTGCACAGGTGGTTTTTTTTTTTTTTTTTGGCGGGGGGGGGGGGGGCGGGGGTTCATATTTGATATAATTTTTTGGGTTCATTTATACATCATGACTATTATCTGCAGGTAATTCGATTGCGAAGGAAATGTACACTCACAGGCACCTCAATAAATTTTTTTGCCCCCTCTTAGTTTTTTGTGGCAAAAGTCTTTCCACTACTGATTTCCTTAGTATGCTTTTATGATTAGAATCAACTTGTCCATAAGTTGCAACCGTTGCATCTCCATGGAATAAATTTTCTGCTGGAAAATGTTTCTATCTTTGTAAATTGAACATCATAGAGTTAGAAAATTGGAGTTATCTCTGTTGATCTTCCTGAGGATTTTCCCCTGAATTTCTTGGTTCTTGTGGTTGTGTTATTTTTACT
Organism: Nyssa sinensis; assembly: GCA_008638375.1. Taxonomy (NCBI): domain Eukaryota; kingdom Viridiplantae; phylum Streptophyta; class Magnoliopsida; order Cornales; family Nyssaceae; genus Nyssa; species Nyssa sinensis. Next base: position 57,941,945 of record CM018031.1, on the reverse strand, counting down.
TTGTTGTCTAGATTCTCAACTTGATTCCCAAGGAATCAGATGGGGAGCAATTTGAAGATGCTCTTGCCCGTGTCCGTCGTTGCGTTGGTGGTGGACCTGAAATGGAGAATGCTGATAGTGATAGCGATCTGGAAGTTGTTGCTGATTCTATTCCTGTCAACCTACGTTGTCCTGTAAGTAATACTATGTTTGTAAACACTGTTCCTTTTCATATTTGCATGTTAACTTTTAGAACGTATGGAGATTGTTCATTTATTTTTGATTTCTTTTCTTTTTTCATTCAACATCTTCAGTTATTGTTACGATATCTTTTAGTTGTTGATGCTTTAGTTTCTGTTTGGGTGCTGCTTGACCTGAATATTGTATTGACTGTTATCTCAGTGACTGTAACTTACCAAAAAATGAATAAAATATTGAATTGAACACAATTTTGTTACCTAAATCTTTAAGATTTTGGGAGTGAGAAATTTCCTTGTTAGTTATTTGATTGGTTTTTGCCTGCGCTGGCATTGATTTTATTACATGCTGTCAAATGATTGTTTCTCTTACTAAAGAGGACAAAAATGTGTAGTAATTACAATTGGTAAGAAGGTTCACAATTGCTCATTTTGTCACTCCCTATCAAAACTTTATTTGGATAATCTGTTGATAATTCCACTGATACGTGAGCGAAAATAGAGTGTCCAGTGTCTTATAGAGTCATAGGAATGGCAACGGGATGGGAGGCCCCTTTCCCATCCCGGCCCCGTTTAGAAATAGCCTCCCCGTCCCTGCCCCGTTTATTATGTCCCCCATCCCCGCCGCGTCCCATCCTGTCCGGTACCCATTTAAATATATATATTTTTAATTTTTAAGAATTGAAACTTTTAACTAATATTATTACAAATACAATTCTATATATACATATAATATATACATAAATATATTGCACATATATGTACATCTAGTTGATATCTATACATGTGAGAGTATTTAATGAAATATAAAAATATTGAAAGATATTTATGTAATTTAAAGATATAATGAGGCAGGATGGGAGTACTCAAGCCCATCCCTATCCCGAACCTGTGTTAGGTTTTAGTATCTTCTCCCGTCCTGTTTATTTTCTCCCTAATCCTGTCCCATTAGGGGCAGGGGCATTTTGCCATCCCTATGACAATCAATGACAAATTTTAACTGCCTTAGAGGAGATTATATCATTGAAAAATCCCAAGTTTTGATGTCTTTTTCCCCCTCCCCCTTTGTTTGGTGAGAACCAAATAAAATAAAAGTAGTGATCTTTTTACTTTCTCAAGACATGGAAAGTATCTAAAGTGGTCACGTGGCTCAACCCCCCGCTGAAGAAGGCAACCAACTGGATGCTCAGATTAATGGCTTGCCATGAAATATTCTATATAATTGTGGCTTTATTACACAATGTCTAGAGACAATGGTCTTAACTCTTAATTGCTTTCCTAATAACCTACATGAGATATATCTACTTGAAGGATAGGTTAAGATCCTTGACTTTACCCATTCAGTGTAATTCATGGTTTAATTTAATATTTTTAGTTATGTTTTTCCTCTTCTTATGTCACTTGAATCTCCTGACCACAATGTCCCTTCTGTTATATTGAATTATGATACTTAACTTCCACGAATATAAATTATCTTAAAATGTTAAAAACTTTTTTTGTTCTATACATTAATTTAGTTGATCATTTGTCTCAATTTCACATGAAGATTCCTGGGAGTCTTGTCAATCCAGCAGCCAGCATAAGAAATGAGGGTCAGTGGGTCACCCAATTGGCTTGTAAATTGTTGCTTCTGCACACTTACGATGGACAAATTTTTGGGTTACTATATGATATGATGAATTTTGCTACTCCTAAGGGTCGTCATAGGAGGATCTTCACTTTCAATTTTTTGATATTCTTCTCAGACATAAAACCGAGTTTCAGATAGTTTTGTAAATGCAATTTAGTGTTCACTGTTCAGCATTTCGAGTGTCAAGTTGTTATTGGTCATTCAATTAACCTAAGGTAAAATAATATCATTGAATTCTTTTCCCTATCAAAGAGAGAAGGAAAAAAAAAGATCATTGCATTTTTTAATACTAAGAAATAAAAAAAGGAATTTTTATAGTACAGCTAGAGGGTTTAATTTTTTTCCCCTCTTGTCTTCTAATACACTCCAAAATGCACATTTGGCATGTGTAATGTAGGAAAGCATCTTCTTCTCACGTTTTTTTTACGCAAGTCTTCTTTGTTATGTTGAAATACTTAATTGGTTGGGTTCTCTGTATCTTGCACTCTCCTTAAACACAGCATTATCTTTCCAATATTATGATTCTAAATCATGAATTAGTATTTCTTCAGTACTTTTTGAAGCCTTATTTGAACTTTCCATGATGTGGCATTTTTAAAATAATGAAAGATATTGATTTGATTACAGTATATATTGGCCAACATATCTAGGGATTTTTTACCTTGATATTTAATTTTTTTTTATGCTTTATGCCCCGAGTATAGTTAATTCCCAAGTAGTTGAGATAAACTGTTATTGATATATCTACTGCTTTAATTCAGTTCATTATATGGAATTGATTGTGGTACACCAGTAATTGATTATTGGAACCTACTTGCATTTATTGTCGTGTACGTATGCATTACAGATGAGTGGTTCAAGAATGAAGGTTGCCGGAAGATTCAAACCTTGTGCGCATATGGGCTGTTTTGATCTTGAAGTTTTTGTGGAAATGAACCAACGTTCTAGGAAGGCAAGCAGCTAAGAATAATGTTATATTTGTGTCTTTGTTCGGCTTTAAGCCATGTTATATATGTTAGCTATCTGTTCATTATTCTACTTTTTAGCCAATGTGTATATGTTAGCAAGCATTGTATGTTACTGCAGTGGCAATGCCCCACTTGTCTCAAGAACTACTCTCTAGGAGAATCTCATCATTGACCCGTATTTTAATCGCATTCACATCTAAGGTATTACTTATTTTGGACCTCTGATTTATTATTTTTTGGGGTGCATTCATATTTATGCTCAGTTTTAATTTATGATACAGATGCGGAATTGTGGGGAAGATGTGACAGAGATTGAGGTGAAGCCTGATGGTTCTTGGCGTGCAAAGGCAGACAGTGATCGTAGAGATCTTGGGCAGTGGCACTTCCCTGATGGTACTCTCTTTGCTCCTATGGATGAAATTAAACCCAAAACAGAAGTTCTTAAGCAGGTCAAACAGGAAGGTGTTTCTGAAGGTCATGCCAGGCTGAAACTTGGAATCAAAAAGAACCAAAATGGGTTCTGGGAAGTCAGCAAACCTGAAGACATGCACACCCTCTCTTCAGGTAATGGATTTGAAGAAAACTTTGAAAACCATGGTCAGAATGTTATCCCAATGAGCAGCAGTGCCACTGGAAGTGGTAGAGATGGCGAAGATCCCAGTGTCAATCAGGATGGTGGTGGGAATTTTGATTTTTCTACCAACAATGGGATTGAGCTTGATTCTATTTCTCTGAACATTGACCCAACATATGGATATGCCGACCGAAATCCTTCTGTACCATTCAGGACATGCAGAAGTCATTGTTCTCAGCGATTCAGAAGAAGAGAATGACCTGATTACTTCTGGAACAGTCTACAAGAACAATCAAACTGATGCTGGTGATGTTGCATTTTCAGTTCCCCTGCATGAAATTCCAGATTCATTTCCTGAAGATCCTGCTCTTGTTAATGGTGGGAGTCCATGCCTGGGTCTTTTTAATCCCAACGATGACGAATTTGGGATTGGGATGCCTATCTGGCCTTTACCTTCTAGTAGTCAGGCAGTCCCTGGGTTCCAGTTATTCGGATCAGATGCAGATGTCTCAGATGCCTTAGTTGATTTGCAGCATAGTTCTATTAACTGTCCCACATCAATGAATGGCTACACGTTGACTGCAGAGACTGCCATGGGATCTGCCGCTCTTGTCCCCGAGTCTTCTGTTGATCATTCTAATGCTGATATAAATGAGGGGTTAGTTGATAATCCCCTCGCATTTGCTGGGGATGATCCCTCTCTTCAAATATTTCTTCCTACAAGGCCTTCAGATGTATCGTCGATGCAGCCTGATTTGAGAAATCAACCTGATGTATCAAATGGTGTGCGTAATGAGGATTGGATTTCTCTCAGGCTTGGGGGTGGTGGCAGTGGGGTTCATGGTGACCCTGCAGCTGCAAATGGATTAAATTCTAGACAGCAATTACGATCAAAGGAAGGTGCCATGGATTCAGTTGGCCAACACTGGTATATCTATATTTATACTTAAGTGCCATATTTTTGTTTTACTTGAAGGAATTATATTTAATCTGGTTACTTTTTTAAAGTTGACCCAACATAAAAAGACCATTTTATGTACCATATGATTGGTAGACCTTTTACCCCATCATTCTAAAAGGGTTTTTTAAAGAAAAAAAATCTTGGGCATGGGATGCATTGGGTTGCATGCAAGAATTTTATCCCCTGGAATCCAGTGTGACCCATCAAATACTGAAATTTAATCAGTTGATGTTATGTGAATCTCATATTCTGAAATTAATACTAATTTATTCCATCATTTCTGCTATTGGTTAAACACCGTCATGGAGCTGTGTATTATATTTTTATTTGATTTACTTTCTGCAGCTTCTTTGCTTCTTGGAATGAATGACAATAGACCTTCCAAGACAAGTAGGGAAAGATCAGATAGCCCTTTTTCATTTCCTCGTCAACGACGTTCTGTGAGACCTCGGTTGTATTTTTCTATTGATTCAGACTCCGAGTAGGGGAGTTGTCCTTGTTTGCGGGGAATACCTGTTGCTTCCATAGAAATTTACCTGAAATGCTACCGAATACCCCCTTGATTGAAGAAAACTTTCCTCGAATGATTTGGTGACCTGTCTCTTCTAAATGCCCATTTGCTCTGTATTATGTACATTGAAGAAAGCTGAAACTTTTGTCCTTATGAAATGGTGGTCTCAGATGCTGCAAGGCGCTCAACAGTGGGCAACCCCACAATTTTAGCAAGAAGCTTCTTCTTCTTGCTTAGAAGGGTGCTGGGACCTCGGGAATTTCTTTCTGCAGGTGAGCTGTTAACCCCTTGACACTCCCTTCCCCTTGTTCCCCTCTTTTTTAAATTTACTTCCAGTCCTGTGCTATTTATGCTTGATAAATGCTTTGTTTCTAATTCACTTTTTTTTTTTTTTTTTTTAACAGGGCCGGTATAAATTCTTTTTTCCACCTCTTTTCTTTATGATAACTTTCGGGCAGTGAGCTGGTTAATTGTACAATAGACAGTTATTTGAATGTGAAAATTGGAAACATTTCCATCGGGATTTACCTTTGGACGTAGTGGGGGAGCCCTGCCTCCTTCAGTAGCACAAATATGCCTTATTTCGTCGCTAATTTTTTATGAGAACAAATAATAGCCTGTAAATGTCCTCGGTAATTTATAGAAATATGATATAATGCTTTCCATAACGTGTCTGCAAATCTCTTCTTAAACTACGTTGGGCCAAATACAATGTTGCCTTTGGAATGCAGGGGTCCGGAGATGAAGTATAACTGCATTCTTGGTATGTTGCAGGCTGGAGGGAATGTATCGTATGCATAGCCAACCCCACCCCCCTTCTTTAAAATATTTCTAAGACAAAATTTAAATGGTAACTTCATGTTATTTATTTATTATTATTATTATTATTGCAAAGAAAAAGAAAAGGAAAGATGTGAAATGTTGGTTTTCATTAGATCAGTAAAAACAGTTGATAAAAAGAAAAGTACATGTTGGGCTTAGCGGCCTGTTTATGAATTCGTACCTTAAACTTGTACTGGGACGATCCCACCGCCAGTTGGTGCGGGTTTGACTCCCCTTTTCCTTCTATAAAATTAATTCCTATTGCTAGTTGTATTCTGCGGTGTGCATTCGTGCACTCTATTTTTTGGGTAATAATCCGTGAGATCGGGACTCTCATCCTCATTCCTCACCTGTGCAATGAGTGGTCGACTCAGCCTCGTATAATGTGCAGTGAACCCCGTTGGTTGGTGAGCTTTATATTTTCCTTTAGATTCATACTAGTTTTGCTTGATAAATTGTCATTCATGTTGAATGATGTAGCAGGCTTAGTTGCTGAAATGTTGAATTTCATTCTGAACCCTTGATTGTCATTAATGGGCAATTTTCTGGGTGGGAAACGGAGAAAAAAAAATCCTCACCGGCCCCGTGTTTCCTCAGAAGTACCAAGGAAATGGAAAGATAGAAAAATGAGTCGGTGATTATCTATTTTCTCTTTGGTTTTCTTTTTTAAGTAGTAGTTTTTTTTCATTTTACCCTATTAAAAAATTAAAACAGTAACTTTTTTTCTTCCTTCTCCTTGTATAAACTTTTAAACACTGCTTGGATTGAGAGATTTGGAAAGAAAAGAGAAGAAATGAGGAGGGAAAGGTTATTTTGTATTTGGTTTAAAACTAGGGAAGGGAAGGGAAGGGAGGGGAATGGAATGGTATCTTAATATTTATTTTATTAAATTTGTTCTTCTTTCATAAGTGATGGAATAAGAAGAAACTGAGAATTTTTTAATAATTTTTTTATAATATGAATTTTAAACAAGCTAAGAGGATTGCATTCTCATTTCATTCATTTGTCACTTGTTATTTAAACATGAAAGAGATTAAACTCTCATTTTCTTCACCTCTCCTCTCCTCTCCTCTCCTTACGTATCCAAGCACAATATTAAAAAATGAAAAGAATAATATTGGATGCAAATTGCCATGCATTCCACATCTCACAGACGTAATGTCAGAGGATATTGAAAAAAATACCTCTGATCAGAAAGATGTTTTAAACTAGCTATATTATTGAGGGGTCTATCTAAAATCACACGGGTGTATTGAAATTGAAATATGATGTGAGTATACTAAATAGAGGGAAATGATCAGACCCTGCCTAACTCGGTTTGCCACATCTGACCAGGCATCCACATGAAGAAGGCAATTTAAAATCAATGTTGGTCTTTGAGAAGTGGTTTGGGTATAAGTTGCAGAGGCCAACCAAGCATGTGTCATGAATTGTTACGGTAACCTTTATTTTAAAATCATATTACATATTCTTTTTTAAGTCCCTCATCTTTAAAGCTTGATTTCGAAGATAAACAAATCAGATTTGAATATATTTTAAAACTTATTAATTTATTTAACCTTGACTTGGTAAGCTAATAAGTAGTCTAATATTTATATAAAATATCAAATTACTTGAGAATTAAATAAGTTAAACCTAATTATAATTTAAAATTTATTTATTTTAGCGAGTTAAGCTTATCATTGAATTTGACTCAACTTACTTATAATCCTTCTCAGCTTGTTAATAATGAAAGAAAGTGGGCATAAGGTACCCATAGAGGGGCGATGTTTGATATGAGAATGAGGCGACTTGTAAAATAAGATGGAAGTGTCAACCTTCATTATCACTTATTGAATCCAGAATTTTATTACTAATCAGGTATGGTAATGGAGTGATGAAAAAGTTACAAGGCGCTGATAAGATGATGGATGAATTGTCTGTCAAATGTATAAGATATATGAGGGTTTGATTGGAATTTCAAATTTTCAAAAGCTGTGAAATCAAGGAAGACAAAAACAGCAGCATCACTTCTCCTGCTGATGGAACTTCACGAACCACCTCTGGTAGATTAATGTATACATATTAAGGTTGTGTTCGTGATCTCTCTCTACCCTCTTGGATAGTAACAATAATATTATATTACATGTATTACAAACTTGCAACAACCCTAGGGAGATGACCAAGTGAATCATTGAGAGCAATTAAGAGATTTGATTGACAGCAACTAAGAGATTTGCTCTTCTAAAGTTGCTAGGTCGACACCTAGTGGATGTCACTTTCTCTTGAAATCAATCTATACGGGATGCTATTCTGACTTTAATCGGGAGAGAATAGTCTCTCGAATTAGTCAGTTCTAAGGGTCGGATACTGAGTTATTAAAAAAAAAAACTTGCAATGTATAACAAAAGAAACAATTTTGCTAAAATACTTAGACATGAAATTTCATAAAGCCCTACAACTTTAGTTCTCCAAAAAAAAAAAAAAAAATCCTTATTTTATGCTGAAATCAATATGCAAATATATAGAGCAAAATTGTTGAGCCCTTTTGTTATTCTCCAGATTTAGGGCTGCAAGAAGAGAATAGATGAGGGACCTCTTTTTTTTTAGGGAAATGAAATGAAGCAGTCATGGAAATGGTCATTCCATTCCTTTGCACAGCTAAAATACAAGATTGAGATGGTGATCTAGTTCCAGCATTTGATTTGAACTAATTCAATTGTTCGTAATAAGATTAAATTTAAGTTAGGCATCTCAAAATACCCTTGTAAATTAAAATTAATCAAATTATTTTTAACGGGTTCATATATATTTTGTTTATAATAACCATTTTCCTTTTACCTAAATCCAAAACCCCAATAAAAAATGTCAATATTATAAATTTAAAAAAAATTCATATATAAAGATAACCTATTTTCATTAATATTTTGCAATGCTATATTTTCATCTAATATTTAGAAAATAAACTTTTTTTCCCTAATCTTGTGGCTAATTATTTTAGGAATGCAATTCCTTCAAGTTTTGAGAACAGATGACTATTCTCTTGTTTTACCAGATATACTCAATCTGACCAAACACTCATTCCTACATACCAAACATGACTTTAAATGGGTTCAAAATCAAATCAACGAAAAACACATTCTCCATATTGAGATGGAAGAGATCATAAGGTCAATTCACGATTCAGCCGACAATAGATCAGAGTCAAGAGCACAAAATAAAACAACCAAAACAGCATACACATCGTACATACATACAGATATATGTATAAATACACACACATATAATGCATGGTTCAGCGACGAGTGAATCAATTGTTTTTACTAACAACTAAACAACTAGTTCTGCCATTTTCTATCTCAACAATGTGGAAGATAAAGTACCATATCTACATTACCGCTCGCCATTGTATATGCATGCACACATGCAAACATGTCCCAAATTATATTCATTACCAGTAGAAATTACTACACTTCATTGATAAGAAGGCAACACAAAGTTTGAAATAGTGTCTATGTTCCACCAAGAGCTGACTTAACTCCACCCACCCAAAAAAAAAATTGTTCTGGCAAGCACGGCAACTAGAATTCAGGCAATGAAAGACAAGTAACTGGGTTAAGGTATAAATAAGTTGCACATACCAAAGCACAAGTATTATTCTTGAAACAATCCCGAACTTCAAATCCTAATTACTGTCAGAGAAGAATCTGGCTGGCCCACTGATGAAGACTTTGACACATCCATTATAGCTGGTGCTTCTTCCAAACAACTTTGAGTGTCATCAGTGATCATTCCAATTGTCATTTTCTCTACTTCTTCTTGGGTATATAAGTGGATTTTGGACACCACATTGCAGAATTCGCTGCCAGACAAGTCATGAAGAATGGCCAAAATAACTCAGCAAATCCAAGGATCGGTCAAATAAATCACGAAAGACTCGGTTCAAAATAGTGTCAATTTTCGTTTTATCATAATGGCTGGTACACTTTTTACTGCTTCTAGTAGTTATGAGTTTGCTACCTATTTTTTTTTTTTTCTTACTTTGTTTTCCTTTATATAAAATTTAATGAAAACACAGTTCCATAATCATTTTGAAAGAAATGAAGCATTCTTATCCACCAACTGAAAACAAAAAGTACTCTTATCTATAAAACTATAAAGTTTTTCACTCTCAAACCCCATTCTACACTTAAACTTCTTTATCCTAAATTTGAGCTCAATTCCCGATCGCAAGTCCTTTTTGATGCTTGTTTCTTTCAACAGCTTTCTTTTAGTAAGAAAGAGGTGCTCGTCTGTTTTTGGGTTGATAAGCATAAAGGCATAAGGTGTGTGCTTACTGATAATCATACAAATGTTATTAAAATCATAAATTGAACCAGAAAAGCAGAAAAGGAAAAAAAGACCACAATATTCAGTCCATAAGAGAGGCACTTACTGCCATGGATCATCCCCAACAACCATCATGTCATTTTCACTGTCGGTGTACAAGATTCGCCACCCTTTATTTGGATCTCGCAAGAGTCCTTCCATGCTAAATAGCCGCTCTAGTTCAATCAGCAGGTCACCATAACCATTCAGTCTCGAGAGATCAATGGCCCTTCCCACCAAGTTGCCTTGCTTGTGGACCTTTTTTCAATTAATGCAACATCAGTGAGTAAAAGATCAAGAAAGACATGAAAATCTAAATGAGCTGTTATTACAGCTTACCTTTGTACAACTCCTCTTGCTGGAACTTTGAGAGTTTGGAGGAGTTTCCCCAGTCAAGGAAAAGCCAAACAGTTTACAGCCAGTTGCACTGCCGTTTAAAGTGTCATCTTTCTTATTTTTTAAATTTGCCTCCAAAGTGAGGGGAGCCAATATTTTTTCCAGTGGCAGAGGCTTTCGCTGTAGATTAGGCTTTCTAACTTCATCCCTAATAACCCCACTTTGGGTAGAACATGGGTTGAATGAAACATTTTCTCTTGGGAAGTCAGTCACATATGACATCATTACAGGATCTTGGCCGGTCTTATAGATATCACTGTAAGGAAAATACATGTTTCTAACACCTTCAGAAGCTAAGGGGTAGAAATTGGCTTTGGGTCTTTGATACATGTTGAAGAAGTTGTAACCAAGATCAGGTTTTCCCCAAGCGCCAAGGTTGAAATCAGCTTTTGCTGCCAGGGATTTCAATGAACATATTTCTTGACCTTGCAAGACCTTTGGAAACCTATTGGATTCCGCAAAGCCTGGATAGGTGGTGGGCTGCGCCCTCATAAACTCGTTCAAATTTTGCTTTTCTATTCTAGTTGATGCAAGATTTTGAGGTGCTGGGGACAACTCAAAATCCAGCGGGTGGTTTAACTTATCACAACCATAGAGAGGTGACACAAAACCTACATTTTCTTGACCTTGCAAGACCTTAGAGGATCTTAAAGACTCCTCAAAGTCCAAAAACCGACCCACTCCTGTCACAAGAAAACTAAGCTACGTGAATTAGGGAAAATGAACAATAGACTGCCAATTTTGGTAAGTTGATGGCATAATTCGTACCAGCAATGGGGTTGTCGGGTGCGATTCCCTGCGGACTTGTCCGCAACTTCTTCAGCCTTGGTGACGACTGAATGCTCAAGGGTGGGAGAGAGACAGAAAGATCAATGTCCCATGGAGAAACCCGTTCTTGATGATTACTCACAATATCTTCATCCCATCTGACCTGATAGATGTGATGGGAGGGACACTCATATGAAGAAGTCATAAGACATGGTCATAAAACAACTCAATTTATTGATTTTTTTTCTTTTACTAAGCAAGAAAAAAGCTGTCGAAAATTGTGCATGCATATCTGAATGTGATGGCAGCACACAGCAGTGCCCAATGATGGGGCTTTCTGGGATGATCTCCTAGACCAAAAATCTGCCCATGTGTGCTTTTAACAATATAAACTGAAGGGTGTTCTTCTGGACAGTAAGAAAACTTACAGGATGAAAAAAAAGAAAAGAGAGAAAAGAGGAAGGATGGTTGTGATCAGACAAATGGATTTCTATGGCAGAGGGTATCTTTGTAGTTATTTTCATGGATTTCTATGGCAGAATCTATGATTAACGGAAGCTTGATGATCTCCATCTTCGTTGAGAAGAGGCTGATCGACCAATAGTTCCCAAAGCTTTCAGGAATGCATACACAAAGTATGCATACCCAATTGTTACGAGAACCAATAAATGAAATAAAATATAGTAAAAAGGATATAGCATTACCATAATAAAAGAAAACTAAATGGTGCCTTGAACATGTTAACAGCTCATGGCAACCAGAACATGGTGGCAGATAAAGCAGGGGGATACGTGTGTCTATACATATGTGTGTGTGTCTATATATATAAAGGAATTTTAAACAAGCCCGTGCTACTAAAATTTCTTGGTAGGAATAATTTAATAACATCATGATATAGAAGCCATGTCAAGTGAAATTGCAAAGTGTACCATCAAGCATCTCCATTTAGAGTTAGGCCATCTACACGGATCCAAATCACCTACTCCAGTCACAACACCACTGCACCTGAGAAACAGCAGAAATGGTTCTATGTTATTAGAAGATCCCTATGAGTAGTAAAAATCATTGTGGTATAAAATCAAGGTGTAAAAAACCTTCTTTCAGGTGAATCATCCATGTCAAATCTCATTTTGAATCTTGTCCCAATGGATATCTGATTGGTGATGCATCTCACAAATTTTTGGTAGGGTATAACAAACTCTGCATGACTGGCCCTGCATTTCAGAGTTTCTGTACACATTACAAGCTTCTTATCTCTAAAAGTATTTGTCAAACCAAATGTGTAAAACTTCCGAGAACCAATGACGCAAAAATTAGAAGTCTCCGATACATATAAATGCACGATGGCCCAACCTCACAACATATGAAGAGTGTCATCCCAAAGGTTTGCAGAGGTACAAAAGTTTGAAATTGTGTATTGATTGCACACAGACATGATGATTGTTTAGGAGAAGATTTCATATAGATGATCCCTTTGATCAGTCGAACCAAACAAACTAAAACACTATTGAATGTAGTGAATGGATGGCAAATAAATTGTCAGCGTTGATACTTCTTGGATATAGTTTGTTTGTTTTTTAATGATCATAATGGGTCAGGCAAGCCACAGTAAAGTTTCTCTTTGCAGTGAAATATAGTGTAATGCAATTTTGAAATCCAAGGATTTCTCTTTATTGTCTGCTTTTTTGGTATTGATTACAGCTGGTCTTTTTACAAAATAAAATAATCAGAGACTTAATGGAGATGATTCTGGAAATTTTGTGATCAGATCCTATTTGGAAAACTTCAACATATAGATTTAGTGATAACATCAAAAGCAAGTAAAAAAATATGATGCAATAAAAGAAAATTCTAACAACAAAGATGTTCAGAATTTTGTAACAGCAGTCCTAGGAAGAGAAAAATGACATATCTATGTAGAGTTCTGTAATACTCTTTTCCCAAGAAACAAGAATCCCAGGGAAGCTTTAGTATAGATATGAATTTCCCTACCCTAACTGCTCTCAATCTATTTTTTTTTTCTATTTTTGAAAAATGTAAAATAACATAAAATAAAACAAAGCAGGAAAACCATTGCCGGGTGTATAAGGTAGAGAGGAAAAATCCTACATAAAGTATTCCTGAAATAAAAAAAATTGAGTGGTAATGCCAGGGAAGACAATGATTAGACAAACTAGGTGAGTACTTTGAGAAGTGCACGCTAAGAATGCACTTGTGATGAGTAAATATGGAGTGATATGAAAGGCTGTTAACACATCATCCGGTAAAATCACTTGAGTACAGACTTTTAACAGAGTACTAATACGTCAAAAGGAATATTTTTAACAGAGAAAAATCACTTGAAAAAATATAGATAGAATGACAAGGTTGCAACTATCTCCATGCTTAGTGAGCGTGTTGTGTGTGTATGCACACATATATACACACACAAGCACACACTCTTAAATAATCTATAATTTGGGCAACTCAACTTAATTTTGGAGAAAGTGATGCACCATAATCAGATTGAAATTAACTTGAAATTTCATTCAATCAACAAATCTTGTATTAAATACCTGGCATTAAGATAATAAGGATTTCAAGAAGAGGGGATTACAAGAAAACCTTAAAAGTTCGTGGAGCTTCAAATTACACCCAACAGTTCCTATATGATTTAGACGGAAGATAAAAAGTATAAAGCAATACATATTCTGAAATAGATGTCTTACGGAATTGGAATATTCAAAAAATGTTTGTAACTTTCTATCAGAAGGATGTATGAGAAACACGAACACGGGACACAGATACATCTCAACACAGACACGCAGATACAACATTTCTTAAAAAATTAAGACATAAGGATACGTTGACTATATATCTATATAAATTTATTTATTTTTATATGACCATATAATAAAACCTAAAATTATTTCAATAAAAATTGACATAAAAATAGAAAAATCACAAAAAATATTATTACGATATCAAAATAACTAGGTCATTAAAGAAAAATTCAAGAACTTCGTCATTTAATCAACATTTATAATTCAAGTTCCAGAACATATTTACTAACTACTACATGTTCAAATTGTGTTTGAAATTTAGAAAAAAAGAAATTGGATACTCAATTTTTTTTGTGTGTCCAAGACATATCCAAATGTGTCTGTGTCGACATGTGGGTCAAAATTGAGTGTTCAAGTTTTATAGAGAATGATTCTTTGTGAAATGCACCTTGTACTAATTTTTTTGAGTTTGGATTTATAAGGGTCACACTGTAGTATGGAAAATTCGACATTAGAGAAGGATCTCTCAAGTTCTGCAGTTTAATATATATATATATATATATATATATATATATATATTATATGCATGTGTGTGGATAAGGAAGTTTTGCAGTTTAAGGTTTATTAGCTTAACTCATCAAGCAAATTATGTATCCACTTTGGTGACTGACTTACAAGCTTCAATCCTTGTGATCTCATTCAAAACTAAACCAGTGTGGCACTCAAGTCCAGTTGTTCAGTTTTTCCACTGATATGTAGCCTCAGTAATAATTACCCCATCTCAAGTCTCAATCATTCATTTAATCTTCAGTATTAATCACTTCATTACTCTTGATGACCACTCATATGTTGTCCCTGAAGGGCTGTGAGATATATTATTCACCCATATCATTTATCATCAATCTTCTCATCTTTCCTAATCTTACTTTTCCCCTAAAAGAAATATTTTTCTTCTTCAGTGTAACTATTTATTTTTTATTTTCTCTTCTTCCCCTCAAGCAAAGATTTCCAATTGTATTGGCCAGAGGTCTCCATACGACCGAAAAAAGGTACTTACCTTTGGTGGTGACTTCTTGGCGAGCCATTCTAGGGTCAAAATGTAAGAGACCACGACAATACATCAAGATGACTGCTGTCAGATTCATGGCCACTTATAGGAAGATTTCTATTCTTCTGACACTTGCAAAACATAGGGCTCCAAAAGATTAGAAACATCATAAAAAACATCCAAAAGAAAATAAAAAGGAAATCCCTCCAGGTCCTGTAATATTTTCAACATCCCTTCCCACATGGAGGAAATCCCCAAATTAAGAATAGAGGATACCATTTATCAAACATAAAAGAGTGGCCTGTATAAGAGAAAAGGATGTGATGAATAAGTTTTTGTGCTCTAAAAGTTGCTAAAATTAATCAATCTATGTTTGCATGTTTGCGTACACACGAAGATAAATAGAGGGAGGTTACCATTTAAGTCCTTGCACACACACACACACATATTTAGGGGTAGCCGCGATCGGTTACTCAAGCATGAAAACAGGTTCGAGTCTGAGAGCAATCACCTTGTACAAAATTGTTAAATCTGTCCTAGTCTACCCCTCTCATCATCCTGAGGGACTAACATTGGGTAATGACCTTTTTTTTCTTTCTAACTCCACCAAAGGAAAAAAAACACTAAATAGGATTGTGCCGTTAAATGATTCTCCCTACTCAAAATGCTATCACATCAAAGTAAATTTGATATGCAACTTCACTCAAGAACATATAAGGAGAGAACCTGGATATATTTCCATATAAAGAGAGAACCTTAACATATTGCCAACAATGGGTAAGAATTCCCATATGGCACCATAAGATGACGTAGATCAAATCATAACAGAATGAATCAATCAATATGCCATATTTTTCCATACCAATGGCCACAACTTCCCCGCATAGAAGTCACATCTACATGAAATGGAAGAGTATCCAACGAGAGAACTCTATACAATTTATGAGTAAAGAAAGGTCCCTAAGACTCCTCTTTTGCATTGGTTTCCGTCCCACACAACTAAAAGTGATCATTTTCAAACCAAAAAAGAAAAAGAAAAAAAATGGTTGCAACAGAAGTTTGTTTATTCTAAGAAGCTCAAAGATGATGATCGAAGTTCCCTAGTCCATTTGCAGACATATGGTAGTGAAATCTCCATTTTAGTAAATGAAACAACAAAATTCTTGTCATTGATACTCCATTTCTTTTCAGTCCTTACAGCATCCATGACCAGGAGAAACATAACCAAGCCTTCAGTATTTCTATTTCATTATCAAGCATGTAAACATGGCCAGAAGGTGCAAAACGAAATCTACAAACTGCTATCTGATCAATACCATGCATTCCTCCTCCACGATCAAAATATATTACAGGCAAGGGTTGTAAATGTAGCCATGTCCAAAAGCTTAAGTACTCCCATCATAGCTCTTTCCTCTTAGCAGTTTGGTGTGTGCATATAACATTATTTATAAACAAATTAAGCAGAGAAAAAGGTGCATGCCCTCTCCATTTTTCAGTTTGTTTCCCCTTTTGGGCCAAAAAGGTTGAGGTTAGACCAGCAATCCATGTTTAGTCTTTTCTTTCTAAGATTTTATACTTACATTACAAGGAAATCACCACTACACAAAACATCTACAAGAACACTTGTGACTTCCATACACCCAATCATAATCAATTAATCATTGTCACACAAAAAGCTTCATGCATGTTACCAATTATTGGAGTTCGCTGCAATTTTGTAAATCATTCATGCAAACCTTTTTACCATATTATAAGCTTTAGGTGAAGATTAGCTTATTAGAGTTATATTTTTATTGGTCTGCCCATTCTGGAATATACAAAGCCATGCCAACTCATAATCCTTTGGAAGTACAAGATGATGCTAGGAGTAGTACCTTGGGTTGTAGAAAACATGAAACGTGCTCTTGGTGGACACAGCATTAGCCACTAGAGAAAGAACATTGGGTTTCTGGTTGCCCACAATTGAATCAGGAAGACCGTTTTTAGGTCGAACAGCTCTTCTAATTCCCAACCTCAGCTCTCCATCTTCCCCCCTACAAAGACCATTTTACATAGATTGGAGATTTTCACATCACTAGATGAGAGAAACACTTGCATTAATTTGGATGCCAAACGACAAAAAAAAAAAAATACACTTTAAGTAGCAATCATTTTTTCCCTATTTTGGTGACATTTGAAATATATATATATTTATTTTCACACATGGGATCACCAGTAGAATTTTAAAAAAGGATGTTGTATTCATTTTGTTTGTTCTCATTATTTTTTAAGCTTTCTAGGGAGACAATTACTTCTTCTTTTTTTTTTTCTGTTTTCTTTCGTTCGTGTTAATCAATCATAAAGATGAATTTCTTTGCCGTTCTGTAGAAAACAAATTATAAGTTTCATATATATATATATATATATATGTGGTGTCAAAACAACCCTATAGGAATCTGGTTAAACATATATACCTCAAAAAGAGAACTGCATCCCCTGAAACAAGATTCTTTTGGCTTACAAAAATACTCCATCCTGTAGTAAGCAAATGCCGCCTTGGCTGACCTGACGAGTAAGCAATAAAATTCATAAATTTCTCTTCAACTAAGACACTGCAGAGTGCAGACTCCTATCAATTACCTCTATAAATGTGTCGAAACCTCCATTCTACTCCATGCAGATCCTTGGCAACTAGCTCCTGAGAGGGCCTTTGCTGCTTATAGTCCTATATTGAAAGAAATACCACCAAATTCATGAGAAACTTCACCCAGAGTTGATCAATCAGTCTACCTAAAAACAGTCAGAAGAAAATAGCAAGAGAAATCTCACCAAAGGTGGGAAACAGTCTTCAGCAGCTCTACGTGGAACAGAGAATCCACCATGGGTGCTAGTATCAGAGGCTGTGAGGGTTTTACAGAACATGTGAGGGGTTGATTTTGTGGGTGTAACTCCACTCCCATCCTCATCCGCCCCCAACTCTTCATGCTCTTTGCCCTCTAAATTTATGCCAGCCAACTATATAATACCAAAAGTGACATCATTAACGGAGAATTTCAGGCTTTCAGCTACCTTCCATAACAAAAGAATATTCTAACAGCCAAATTTAATTCAAAACAATAAGAACCTAAACCCTCCACCAAAATAAGAGTGAACATGGCAATTTTTCACATATAAAACTAATTGTTGTTGAAAAACCAAGATTGACAAGCAAAGCCGCATTGAATTGGCAGTTATACCTCTGGTAGAGGGAGAAGAGTCAGCTGTGTATAGACCTCATCATTCTCCCTGTTAGCCTGTTTCAAAGGATTAGAAACACACACACACACAAAAAGAAAAGAAAAGGAAATTGAGTTAAGGGGCAACATTAGGAAAGAAAAATATGAAGAAAGCACAAAGAATCCAGTCAAAACGGACAAAACCCAGTACTCACAAGTAGTTGAACATTCACAACCCTGCAGAAGATCTGGGGTTGGAGATCAAAGGCGGGCACCTCCATGGGTGGAAAAGGAGAGGAAGCGGCAGCCTGTTCCAAGTGACCTTGTGGA
The DNA here is from genome assembly GCA_008638375.1 of Nyssa sinensis. Taxonomy (NCBI): domain Eukaryota; kingdom Viridiplantae; phylum Streptophyta; class Magnoliopsida; order Cornales; family Nyssaceae; genus Nyssa; species Nyssa sinensis. The sequence goes on along the minus strand of CM018031.1, from coordinate 57,923,458 downwards.
AAGTAGACAACCACATTCCCTTTCTTGGGCATGGTGGTGAGAGGGCCAGCACAAGCATGCCAAAGCTCCATGTAAATTGAAGAAGTGGCAGGTGATGATGAGGAATTCGAAGAGCATGAAGAAGTTGAAGAAGACAGACAACAACAAACACAATCACAACCCTTGCCACAGTCCCCATTACAGCCAGCATTCTTCTCCACCTCACTCACTGCATGGTTCAGATTAATTTCCATGAAAACCCCAGTTTCTGTTGTTCTCAGTATAGCACACCACCACCAGTACAACCAACCAAGAAACCAACCCACCAACAGAAAAGCGAAAAAAATAACTAGTTAAAGTTAAGATGAGGGCAATCAAGTCGTTCTTTGAAGGGTACCCACAAGACCAAAAACTAATGGGAAATTGGAAATGAAGTCAAATCATGGCAAGAACTTCATATATTTAAAGGGTTTGTCCACAAAGCAAGAACAGAAGAGGAATTCAATAAAAACAAGAAGAAAGTCATATTTGGAAGGACACTCAGAAGGCGAAGAAGGCTAAAAGATGAGAAGAAAAGAGAGGGTATCAAAAAATAACAAGAAATTTAAAGTATGATTCCTCCCCCATTTGCAGTTCTGAGATGAGGGAGCAGAAGCAGGAGACATAGACAATTGCATAGGAAGCATAGAAACAAAAGGCGAAAAAAGCCAATGTGGTAGTGCCCTTTTGGACTTGGAAGACTGTTAAGAGAGAAAAAAAGAGAGGAGAGAGACAGTGTTGGGTGTGGGGGACAGGCTAAAGACAGTACAGCACCCACACTACTCCTTCCTTTGTTTTGCCTTAACTTTACCAATTTTTTTAAGTAATATTTTCCCTGTGGGTGTGACTTGGGAGGCCCTCCACCAAGACAAAATGGACGGTTTTTCATTCAATAGGAGCAAATATCTATTTTGCTTCACCACGAAAACAGTTCAATTGCAATAATAAAAGAAATAATTAGTCGCGACTCTTATTTTTGAACTCAATTCAATCACGAGGATAGGCTCAAACTTTTTTTATTAAGTTTTTTTCGTCTATTATTTTTTGAGTTCAGTTTCACATTTGGTGATGTGTTATTAATATACTTATTTTAATGACTATTTTATCCTTATAAAAACCTAAGTGTCCAGTCATTTCTATTTCCATGATCAAGGCTATGCATTTCCATATTCAAGCCCTCTCTTCTCTCTATATTGTTTCTTATTCTCTCTCTATCTCTTTATCTTTCCACATTTATGTATACATTCGACCTCTATATATTTTTTTGTATCTTATGTGTTTATATATATATACATTCACACACACACACATCCCTATCATGTTCTATCTCATCATAGAAGCTAGGGTTCCGAACACCATAATCTTCACAAATCACTTCAACTGCCAATGTTAAATACGCGTTTTAATCATCAAATCGTTTTGATGTTTCTATTATTTGACCAATGTAGATGATGTGAAAAAGAAGTTACATATTTCATAAGTTGCGTTGGTCAAACAACAAAACATCAGAATCGGTATGATATTTAAAGATTAATACATCATCTTCGTTTAGATAATTACCTTTGGCAAACTATTTGATTAAAAGTAGTCAAATTTCATTGTCTAAGTTGAGTTTTTATTTTACTTCATTAAAATAATGGAATGTCATTGTTTCTTTTTAAAAAATGAACTATAATTAAACTAGTTTCATTAAAACATTGGAATTTCATTGTTTTTGGATGAAACTACACTCTTTCATTGAATTTGGAACTATAAATGAAACAAATTTGATTCAAAGAGTGAAGTTTTACCCTTTCTATACACATGAATTAAATTGAGATTAGTTTGATTAAAATAGGTGAATTTTCACTGTCTAAGTTGAGTTTTTATTTTACTTCATAAAAATAGTGAAATTTTGAATTTTTTTTTTTTTTTTAAAGTGAACTAAACTAAACCTAGTTTTCATTAAAATAGTGAAATTTCACTATTTTTTATGAAAGTGGAAAAAATTGAATATGATTTGATTAAAAGTAGTGAAATTTTACTATATAAAGTTGAGTATATTTATTGAACTTTGTTTTAAAGAATTGAATTAATTATTCATAGTTTTCTCAATGGATGGATGTATATATTAGTTGAAAATAAGTTCATTATTTTTCATATGATTTGCATTTTTGTAATCTATTATGTGAAAGGGTTCTTTCTCGTCAAATCTCATTGTCTCTCAATGAAACAATGAAATTTCAATATGTTTCTCTAGAATGAAATTTCACGGTTGGTAGGGATTTCTTTTTTTTTATCAAAATTTCATATATATATAGATTTTTTTGATAGATCTCAACTTTTAGTATCTAAATATATAAATTTTACTTAAAATAATTTTTTAATTCAAAAGTTATTGAATTTAAAAATTTTAAAAACCTTTCTTTGAAAAGATCTGCAATTCACTAGAAACAACTATGAAGCTTGTGTTGAGAAACACTCAATTGGAGGGATATTTTACTCACAACATAATTGATAGACTTTTGGAGTTAAGAAAATATGGTTAGATTCGATTTTAATTATTTAATTTTTTTTTTGAATTAGGTGCATGAATAATCACACGATATCGTTCTGTAGTGTGCAGCAAAAGATTGAAAGCTCATTAAGAATGACTTTGTTATTTGTGAATGTTGAATTTTTACGAATTTAATAATTCGTGTATTACATCGTTATGAGTAATCTTAACGTATTACATGAATTATCGAGTTGACAAATAATGATAGCATACATTATGATCTTGTTTAGAGTAATTCTTACAAGGGGAATCATCGTAGAAGCCAAATGCCTTAACTGTTATTTAACTAAATTTTAGTAGAAAAGTAATTGAAAAAGAAAAATCAAATTATTATTATTTTAAAATTTAAGTCAAAATATTATAATATAAGTCAAATGGACAATTTGATTAATAAAAAATGATTTCCCGTTAGATTTGCTCTCAAGGAGCGCGTGGGACAGTGGCAATGTGAAGGGCGTGTGGACGGCTTTACTTGAATTGGGTGGCCTGCGCTTTTGGCGCTGCTTAATTGCCCCACCATACATTCTTCTCTCTCTCCAAGCGTCTGGGTTCCAGACTGAAATTGCCCTGGTGGATCTGCCAAAATAACGAAACTGCCATTGGCTCCCACTTTTTGCGTTGCAGACTGGCTCAAGAAGCGCACGAGGCGTTTAAAAAGTTGTTAAACCCCACATAGCCACCCTACTACTATTGAGGTCTATTATCACCAATAGACCACCACAAATCACACCGTCACTTCACTGATCTCGTAGAAAGATTATCTGAAACTTAGCGCCGTAATTAACGTACGCCGTAGCAATTCTCTTTGTAAAAAGGTATAAACCATGAACCATTTAATCAACGACTATTGTTGCAATGGGTTTCATTTCTAGCTCTTACTTCTTTGTGGGCCCAATAAATATGTAAGAGGGTGGAATTAGAAAAATTTTGGACTTGGTTGAACCAAAATTTTAAGGTAAAAAATAATGGAAAAAAATTAAGTTGGGCCAAAAATTTTGAAGCTGGGCTAAAATTTTGGATGAAAAATGAAAAATACTGGATAAAAATTGAGTTAAACTAAAATTTTAAAATTGACTAATTTTAAAAAAATCAAAATTTTACATGAATAAAAAAAAATTATAATTTGGGGGCCGGGGCGGAGTCCGGCCCAACCCTCAGTCCTCATGTACTTCCGCCCTTGAACATATAAATCCAAGTTAGGGCTTAATTCTAGGGCATTATAAATTTCTTTATAGGTTATGATCACAATACAAAAGGAAAAAAAAATATAGATAACCATATTAATGCCAAATAATATAGTACTAAAAAGGAAATGCAAATTGGGAATAATATTTGATATGATTAATTTCATTCACTTTTTACATAGCATTTAGGTATAAAATTCATTCTCTTGGACGAATTTATTTTAAAAAATAACAGCTATTTTCACATCTTATAATAGAATTTTGACAAAATTAAGTTAAAAAACGTTTGTTAGAAAACAGAGCCCAATCCATAAAATAAAACCTGACGAAACACAAAACATAATAAGAAATGAGTACGTCGAACTTTTAGTATGAAATCTAAAATTCTCAATCACAAATACCACATTAACCATGATCAACTCAATTATATATATATATATATATATATTCAATTATTTTAGATTGATCAACTCAATTTTATTTGATTTTTTTTAATAATTCAAAATCACTGCATAAATCATATTTCAACATTCTTTCTTTTTGCAAATGTCTTAAATCTCTACTAATTTTTCAAATATTATTTAGTATGCTTTCACTTTATGTCCATATGCTGTCCTTTTATCTCTATCTTTTTATCTCTTTTGTCCTCTCTTCTGTTTTTTGAGAGTATGGAACAACCATGGTGAAGTAAATGTAAGCATCCATGGCTACAAAGGCACATGGGGTTTTTGACATTTTGCACAACCTCCTCTTATTCTTTGTGCTTGGAAGTAACTGGAAAGAATCAAAACGTCAAATCCTCAAATTCAATTGTCCTATTTCTTGTATACGTGCCTTAGAAGGTGGAGTGTATATATATATATATATATATATATATATATATGGAATGGTTATTCTTATTCACACACTGTTTTGACCATTTGAACTCTAAAAAATTAAGTTTTTAATAATAGAAATAAAAACCTACTCAAAAGTCCATCAAAAAGTCTATGATAATTTTTTTCTATCGAAAAAAAAGCAAAGAAGAATTTTTTATTACAAAAAAGTTCGGCTGTTGACTTTCATTTTAATTTTGTTAAAAAAATTATTCATCAGACTAAAACAACCCTCAACGTACATTAAAAAAAACTAAATTGTTCTTAAAATAAAATTTTTAATTAAAAAAAAATATAACAATTTTTATTTATCTAAAACTCTTAATACGAGGGTTAGGTTTTAGGGAGTGAAATTTTCTATTTTAGGTCTTTTAGATAAATAAAAATATTATGGTTATTTTGGATTCAATAATTAATTTTTTGATATTTTTAATATTTTTTTAAAAATGTATCTTGAAAATTATTTTAGTTTATTCAGTAATATTTTTCAACTAAGTTAAGGTGAAAGTTAACATTTGAATTTTTTTTGTAGTAAAAATTTATTTTTTGTATCTTTTAGATATAAAAAATTTATTATAAATATTTAAGAAGGAAAAAAATTATTTTAGGAGATTTTAAGTAATTTTTCCAATAAAAATATACTTTTTGGAGCACAATTAACCAAATTAGAGTGAAAATAACTTCGCCTAATATATATATATATATATATATATATGTATGTATATATATTTTTTTACAGGAGCGATGCTTCTATCAATTACAACATTCTAAATTTCATAATTTAATAAGTGCATGCAAATTATTGGCGCGTGACTTGTATGATATGGACCAACTAATTTTATATTAGAATTTTATTTTCATTTTCACCTTTTTTTTTTTTTTTAAAGATTGACAGTTAGAATTTCATTGTGTTGTTGTGGCAAAGGCCATGTTTGGTTTAGCAGACAGGTGGGACAGTGAGGAAGACAATCTGCCAAAACTGTGATTTAGACATACCAGCGAGCAAACAGTGTCCACAGATTTTACTCTAATTTATCAATATCACTATCAATTAAATGTTGATTTGACTCAAATGGTTTAATCCGGGAGTTTTTGCTTTGGGTTGAGACTTCAAACTTCCAAACAGGACCCTACTTTTTCATTATTTGGTTTGGCAAAATTGATACCTCAACCACACTCACTTCACCTTCCCCAACACTTTATCTACTTCAATTTATTTCAGTTAGTTCAAAAATTTGGCCATATATATATATTGGGTGGGCAGGATGTAGACCAACTACTCACACCTTTTACCATATATATATAATTTTTTTTTATGTGGGTATTTTCGAGCGTCAAGACATTTGAGTAGGTGATATAAACTGGTCAGATTAGGATGATCTGAATTCTATTTGTTAAAGAATTATCAGATGAAATCAAATTTTTAACTGAATTTACAAATTTCTAATCCAAATTCAAATTTGTTAATTATCGGAATCAGATGGAATCAAATCAGATTTGATCCAATAATAATATTAATATGAATAGACCATATCAATTTTTTAACGAATTTACAAATTTCTAATCTAAATTCGGATTTGTTTATTATCGAATCAGATTTGATTCGATAATAATATTAATATAAAATTATGTATATAAAATATTATGTTATAATATGTATATAATAAGTAAAGTTTAAGATATATAAACTCAACTTAATTAAAAAGTGTTATACAATTTAATTTTAACATATTATAAAAATTATAAAAATATATTTTAATATAATATATCAAAATTAATATATATATATATATATTTAATTAAATTGAAACATCTAATCCATTTAAGTAAAGAAATTACTAATTTCAGATCGGATTCAGATTAAGTATAGATTTATTGACAATCCTACATTTGAGAAATTCTTTTTTTTTTTTGCTTGTTGGAAAGCTAAGTTACACTATGATACCAATAGTGAAATGTCACACCAACATTTGTCGCAGCACTTGAAATAATTGAGTGACTTTATTAAAGTTACAAGTTTAGTGTCATCTTTACAGAGGGAGAGACTGACTGCAAATATAGAGAGAGAAAGTGAGGAGGAGGAGGCAGAGATGGGGGCAAGTCGGGATCAAAAGGAAAGGAAGCCCTCGAGGGTCATGCCGGGCATCCTCTAATTTTTTGGGCGTGTTGAGCTGCTGCTACACCAGTCGCTGGCTTCATGACAAACACAACACACAAACACTTAAACACTGTTGTTTGGATGTGAACATTTCGACTTTAATCAGTTTATGTTTGTCTGGGTGGACCGTTGCTTGTTCATCGCCCGCATTCATCGTACCCCTTCTCTTCTGTCCTTTTCTCTACCCTAACCCCAATGTTTCTTAAATTGACCTCACTTGCCCATCCACTAATTTTGTTTCACATGATCATCAACTTTGGACCCAACTTTTTTTTTTTTTTTTTATATTTATAATTTTTGAGTATGCTTGTCTGTTCACTGGGTCACCTCTCTCTCTCTCTCTCTCTCTCTATATATATATATATATATTTGTATTTTCATATGAATTCTCACGATAAAATTTTACTTTTGTCTTCTAATTTTTTGTCTTATTTGAACAAAGAGATAAGTTGATTGAATAGAATAACTCTTGTTCTATCTTACGTTTAATGTCTTCAATTGATTTGGATAATATATTTTATGCAACGTTTATATTCTATTTGAATAAGATAAAATCTCTACTAAAAGGCCAGTAACATATAATTATCCTACCTAATCTTACCTTTTATCTGATCGTTCAAACATGACCTAAGTGATATTTTTGAATTAGTATAAGCACTTTCACTCAAAATGGTGGGATTATAGTTGTTATCATATTTTAGTTTTTGTGAAAAATACAACAATTCGTCACGCAACCGTACTTAAATAGGATGAGTATGAAATTAATTTCAATATTTTATGAAAAGCAATACAATATTTTTGACCTTTTGCTCCCACTTAATCTATTTCAACATTACTTGCCATTTCTATCACAAATGTCAAATTTAAGTCAAATTTCCCCCTCTCCCTCTATTTGTCATGTAAGATGAGCCTCACCCTCTAGTTGTCATGTAAGATGAGAACGATATATAGGTGAAAAATAGGTAGGAAGTATTACATTAAGTGTACTACTAAACAAAACTCTATTATGAAAAATTGGATAAAAAATGACTTCCCATCATCATTAATTTCAACCAATAATTCTATATTTTGTATGAAATCTCATTCTATTATGAAAAATTCGACCAAAAATGAGTTTCCGTCATCATTAATTTCAAATAATATTTCTATATTTTGCATGAAATGTTACACTATATGAAAAATCAGACTATTAGATACTTGTCAAATCAAGATCAGCATCGGTTTTTCATTATTATACAATGTGAAAATATAATATATATATTTTCAAAAATACCCAAACTAATGAACAAAGTTCAACAAATTTTACAAAATTTCACATGGCCATCACTGTCATTTTTACTAAAATTAGGTGTAAATGATCCACAAATGACAAATCTACCTTATAGCTATAAAAGAAAAAGGAAAAAAAAAAAAACAAAACACAAAAGCTAAATTTAAACTCAGCTCCTTGGTAACCAACCCTAGTGGGTCCAATTGGGGGAGACAAATGGTATCCCATGATTACAAACTTGCTATTGGGGCATCTCAAGCACAGTTAGGTGCTTTTGGGAAAGTTCAGTCATAGAAGACCAAAAGAATTTAAAGGTTCACACAGTCATGATTTTATATGGATAACTCTAACCTTAAAACCATAATTAAGCATAAGACATCATTTGGTTTTGATATATTAACAAGCACAAAATTCATTGTATTAACTCAAAAACTCATCCTTTGCCCAACTCAAAATATTAATTCTTTCCTAGCAATTTTCCTCAACTTTTCTACACACAAACATGTACATTGTTACAATCTCAAATAGTTAAAAGATCGACTTGATTTCACACGTTTCATCAGTCATATGATTTTTGATGTATTGGCCAGGTTCACAATATTTAGTATCAAAGCAGGTACCACGTCATGAGTTCGAGTGATAGAAGAGAGACTTAGAGGCCGGATTAAAATACTTTGGTATTATGTATGTGCATAGTGCTAACTCATTGAATATTGATAATTGTATGGAGCTGTCAAAAGATAAAGGGTTATAAATAGGTCAGTGCTAATAGAGTGGGCCGCCGTGAACATTGACTCAGAAGCGTGGTTGTTTGTTATGCTCCTAAATAGTTAAAACAACTTGATTTCACGTGTTCCATTAGTCTTGAACCTTTTGGCGTATTGGTCAGACTCACAACACACACACACACAGATATATATATATATATATATATATATATATATAAAATTTTGATATCAAAGATGAATATGTCCAAAATATTTGGAGGGAGGGTGGTGGTTGGAGTATGGGTCAAGACCTGAGGGAGATAATGTTGGGATGATGATAGCCTTGTAAGAAAGCCATCTCCATCATACATATATGGTTATGCCAAAGAACTTGTTTTGTTCCCTCACATGGCAACTTAGACCTACAAAAAATAATGTGTTTTCTTATCTGCCCCCAAACAAGTCATTAATATGGCTGTCCTCAATTCCAGACAATGAAGCAACTGTGATCTCACTTCCATATGACCGCTATTTGGGCAAACAGAAATAAGAAGAACACACACCAAACTAAAGCAAAGGATGATTCCCCCCCCCCTACCAATTCTTGAGAGGGGTTGTTGTAACATCAATCTCAATTAGATTGGACCCCAAACATCTCTATGCCATAGGCCACTTATATCATTCCATTGCCATCTCACTTTAGTATGATATTTTCTCCACATCTAAAGTGGTAATCACTCTCCAAGTTTTTTTATTTATTTTTATTTTTATTTTGTATCAGATGTGGGACCAATGTGTTGAATTGAGATGTATATGTATATATGTGTGTGTGTGTGTATATATATATATATATATATAATGTTTGTGTAATCACATTAATAAAAAATTTGCATTATAATATTTGTGTAATCACATTGGGGTCCATGATTTTTGGGTCCATTAGTCTGATTATCTGTTAGGCTACATGTCCTCACACAAATCTCTATTGTCTTCATCAAATTTGGCTGAATGTTTAAGCTCAAACTACAACTACATTAAGGGTCGACATGTCTTTGACAATTTGGAGAGGTGGTTCTATCTCCAACTTTAATTTTGTTTGTCTTCTATATTTGATTCATGGGCCTGATCTGAAACAATGTGGGCCTTCCCCTTTGAATGTGACGATGGGCAAGACCTTTGTCATTGTCCCATGTCTAGGGTTTAGACTCCTAACATGTTTCTTACCACAATTATTTAACCTTGTGTCCTAAATCTCATTATAAAGATATGGTCCGGTCGATTAGTCGCAAATAATGTCACGACCAAAAATAGACATATTGTTGTTACATTTTTGTGCTTTATGCCCAGCCATATGGTTTGAATCCCGAAAATAGTCTCTTTGTCTCCCGTAGGGACAGGAGTCTCGTACACTGAGTTTGCCCTTTATGCATAGTCATGTGGAAAGTGGGGGAGGATTTCCATGATGGTTTGGATTAATTTTTTATTAAGGGTCTAGAAGCAAGTTGTTTTTATAAATCAGATGTGCTTTGAATTGATGAAAACCAAAGTCCTTGGGGGTGAGAGATGGAAGACAAGTATGTGCTACAAATTGAGCAAAGTTGCCCATGGGCTGTTGGGCCACCCTGGGCCCAATGTCTAAAACTGTAGGACTCTTGGGCAGGAAAGGTCAATTTAACAGTAACCACAATGCACAAATAAAAGTGGGCCTGATGCCAACTTTATACTGCTGTAACCTCCCAACCCTACAGGGAGTCCTTCCCTGATAATAGCCCAACATGCCATTCACTATTTAAAGAAAATTAGCACGTGTCCTGCACGTGCGCCTGGTCCTCACCTTATTTTATTTTTCTTTCCTTGCATTTAATTATTTTCCAAGTATATTGTAGCTAAACTTTCATCAAGAAAACTTTGCGAAATGGTAGACCCAATGTTATCTAAAATACGAATCGTTATGATATGTGAAATAAAAATAAAAATGTAATATGTTACATACTTTAAATGTATTATGTAGGAGTTGGCTTATGTAGATGAAATAGGTAGAATACAATGGAATATGTCTAGTTATAGGAGTATGTTATTTTCACCAAAAAATAAGTAAAAAAAAAAAAAAAGTATTTAAGTGTTTAAGTGTACAAGTTATCCATATAGCTATTAAAAATTTATTATATTAAAATGAAACATGTAAAAACCGATTTATCTTGGTCTTGTCCTATTAATTTTCTCTTAAAAGATTTTTTTTTATAAAAAAAATTAAGAAGAAATTTTTCGAATCGCAAAATTTAATTTCATTAAGATATTAATATTTTCTTGTTACTATGGTCATTCCAATAGTATTGCTCTCATAGCATCTATGAAAGCACAAATTTGCTTAGGCCCATTATCATTTTAGATACTCCAAGCCCATACCTAATTCCTAGGCCCATTAATGTAATCCTAATTTTCTTTGATAGTGAATTTAATCTCCTTTTATTGACGAAGCATCTTGCTGTAAATTTAAGTGTTCCTACTGTGTGATTATTTGATTGTATAATTGCTTTTAGTACTATTTTCTTAGTCAATATTCTTTGATTTTGTGGCATTGTTTCATTGCTTTTGCGAGTAAAAAAGGTAGTGTCAGAGTGCACTATTGACCATAAGATTTCTTCCCCTTCAGAGTTCATTATTGATTGAGGGCTTCCTTGATTTGGAGGTTATGGTTAAAATAGTTTTTTTTATTTAATTCTTTTCAGATTTTGTAGCGAGGAGTGTCTCATGTATTTGACTAATTATTTAAAAATTAAGTCATATTTTCATTTCGTTAAAATAAAGACAGTCATTTCTCTCATGTAGAAGTGAAATCCAAATACATTAAAATAGGATGAGTCCTAATTCTAAATGAGATAAATGAATATCTTCATTTTAACTTAAAATAAAGATAAGCCAGACTTAATTATAGCTTCCGGTAGCACAGCCGGAACAACAACAGGTTCTCTGCCCCTGCGGGGATGGAGCTACAGAAGTTTTGAGAATTCAAGAGAAGGTCACGGTAAGACGAGCCGTTTATCGGAGTAAAGATGTTGGTTACTAAATATGAGTTTAATATCACTAAATTAAAACAACTTTTCCTCTATATTATCACTAAGCTAAAACATTGTTCATAGAGGTGGGAAAAAAGTTTAGTGGTAAAGTAGTACGAAGAAATTTAATAATTATGCAAATAATCTTTAAACACGTGATATAAATAATATTATAATAATATTTTAATTTAAAATAATTATTATATGTTAGAATTTAATTTGCATTAGGGCTGCACGATACCTTAGCAGTACTTTTTTCTCTTAGGTGAACCATTTAATTTTTGAGTCATGGAAGAAAACTATACGCAAGTATAATATATATATATATATATATATATATATATATATATATTAAAAAACATATCTCATCACATTTTCAGGTCGAGGTTGTCATTTGTGGGGTTTGTGTTTGCAACTCGATGCATGAAACAGTGGCAGCTGGACTTGGCTCATGTTGGATTGTCTCTTGAGTACTGTCTTCAGTTATCTCAGTTGTACCAGGAGGATCAAATTCGGCAAGAGTCTGTGTTGGGCGATAATGAGAAGAGGGATCTGGAGAACTGGTTCTGCTGTTGCTCCATGTGGTTGGGGTAGATGATTGAGAATATGGTCTTTTTCTCCTCTTATCCCTCACTTCTGCATGCCATTGCTTTATCACATGCACTGTTTTCTCTTCTAGGACTGCACTCTTAAAATTTGAACCCATCTGCATGTGTACATAAAAACACAAAATTTATAATATTTAAGCTAGCTTTACATTCACACACATACACACATATATATACTGAGAGAGAGAGTGAGAGATGAGTGGAAACCTGAGTTACAAGAGCATAGAGTGGAAGAGTAATGTAACTGCAAAGGACTTGAACCATCACCCTATAAATATCATTGCAAAATTTAGTTTTTTTTTAAAGGCCAATGCAAGCTTAATGAGATCAACAGTATCCAACTTTTATTCTTTCCTTTGAAAATTAATATTTTCTTTTTTTCTGAAGTTATTGATCTTAGCAATTGATTAGGCTTTTAATTTTTTTGGATCAACAGAAAAAAGAGACGCATTAATGCTTACGCTAGCACCACCCGGGTTACGGTGATCTCTACATGTTGGTGGTAACAAGAATTGATCCCAAATTGCCACTGAAGGAACAATCATAATTAAACACAAAATATCAGCTCCTGGTTTGAACTTGGACTCAATTCCAAAGCATATATATCAAAGGAACTCTAAACAGTTAAAAAAAACATGGAAAATACTAAAGATAACGCATTATGTTTAGCATTGCTCAAAATACATACCGTGACCCAAACGAAAAAAGCAAGCTCAAATGAATTCTGGGAAGAACAAAAGAATCAGTTAATTAATGCATGGTAGTTTAATTAACAATGAAGGAAATAATTAATTATAAGGAGTGATTAATTACCATGAATAGAGTAAAATGTAAAAGAGTCAAAACGAATCCTGGTTGATTGAACCAAAAGAGATTGTCATTGGGTTGAACCAAGGGAGCTCCTTGGATTACATTACTCTGACCTTGGAGTTGAAGAGCCATTCTTGCAACAATTACTTCCAGTTTTGTTCCTAGAAGCTAACACAGTCTGCAGAAATATGGTGTAATATTGCAATTAATTAAGCAAATTATCGATGCATGCATATAAAAAGATTGAGAAAACTATAAGTGGATTCATTCAATACTTACAATCAGTGGGAGAAATGATACCCAGAGATATACGTGCCAACCTGTTTCCATATAGGCATAGCATTTCAGCGACCAATTAATGGAAATGGAGATGGAAAAGTAATGTGTGATCAATAATTGATTCCGAAATTGGTACAGTCAGTCACAAAATTCGAAACTTCACGATATAATTGATATGTGCATGTCAGTGTGCACGCACTACGTACTTGTGTGATATGTACAGATCAATCACATCATGAAGTTCTAAACTTCACGATCAACGACAACACTACTCTAATTGATACTAACCATACACGTCGACAAGCAAGAAGATAACGACCAGAAGCCACATGAAAGGACTGTCCATATAATCCCAAAAAAAAGAAAATTGTTAGAAAAAATATAAGAATATGTCACTCATACAATACAGCTTTTTTTTTTTATTATTATTTGAAAATAAAAAGTTATGTACTTTACACAAATCCACGTGTTGTCACAAGGTTTTAACTCTCATACTTTATTTGGAATTAGATATTATTCTTTAATTATTTACATTTTGTAAATTATATAGAATTAGATTCTTAACCCTATTCTTTGTGCTAAGATGTAATCTCAACACTTTTTTCTTTGCCTTACTAAGAAAATTAGGAGGGAGAATTCTAAACTATGTGTGCGGGTGTAAAACTTGAATCAAAGTTATGCATCGAGGAGAGACGGTCTTTTTATCTCATATAGATCAACATTATTGTCTTTCATCGATTCACGGGACTTTGCCATGGTGACGTTACATCATTGACAAAGAAAATATTAACGGAGGTGGTTAATGGCAGCTATGAAAAATGTTATATATCTCCAATTTTTATCTCAATTTCCATCTCCAATGTGAAGTGACATTATGATGTGTTTTTTAAATCCTACAGGATGTGATTTTCAAAGACACCAGTGATGTTACATCATATTAAAATATCCATAAAAATTGAGAATATGTAACATATTACTCTTGTACTTAATTAATCCACAAAGAATACTAGGTATGAGAGGTGCATATATAGCCAATAATTAATGCAGTGGATTTCAAGTTTGCAACACAAAATTTAACTTACTTGATGCCTACAACTTTTTTGAAATCATCTTCCAATGATCGCTGTATGTACTTCCGGAAATTGAAGCTATTGTTTGTTGACAGATGAGCCTGCAAAATTCCATCAAGAAGTCTGACTTAGGCCTTATACCATTTGATTCTCATCTTCTCTGCACTCTGGAAAAATTCCCCTGTTTTTCCCAGTTCGATTGTGTGAGCATTTTCTGCTGTCAAGTGTTATTTGAGTGCTCTTTTTGCAGCAGCTGGATGTATAGTATAATGGTAATGCAGGTTATATTTGGGCCATGGCTATTTGCGTATTTGATGTTGTGGCTGTCGGGATCTTCTCAATGGTTTAATGGCTCAATGGCTCTTGTGGTCTGCGGTTTCTGTTTTATTTGTGGGGCTCTGGTTTTGTGGAAAATTCTTTGGGTTTCTTCTTGTGATTATTTGATCTCTGGTTTTGGTCTCTTTATCATCATGGTCCTAAGAAGTGTTTCTGAGGTGATGCTTGTAGAGTGAGGAGGCCTCCGTGACAGCCAAGCAGAACTGCTGTATCTCTATCTTCTCTTGTTTGGGGTATCTTCTTGTGCTCTGCTATAACCAGTGTGAGAGCAGTTTGTTTGGTTCTGCATTGCTTCAGTTCATCTTCTTGTTGATCTGTTTGCTTGGTTCTGCAATGCTTGGTCCTACAATGCATCACAACAGCCTTTTGAACTAGTCCGTTTCATGAGGAGATGTGGGTGAGCTTGTTGAAGAAGAAAAGATTTATTCCGATCTCCTGGAGTGCTACTTCTTTTGGTTGTGGTGTTTCTGCTGTCATGATTTGCTTTCAGACAAGCAGTGTTCTAGATGTTTTTTGTTTCTACACTTTTATGCTTAGTTGGTACCTTACCAACTGTGATATGTAAGGGAGTTGAGGTTTTTTGTTTCTCTTTGGATGTGTTTCTGTAAGTTTTCAGAGGGGTGCTTGCTTTAGGGTGGATTCCCTGATGTATCTTTTATTTTATTAATAAAAAAATTTCTTTTGCCGATCCAAAAAAAAAAAAGATGAGCCTGCAAAATTAATAATTTTATTATTTAATAATTTTTTTTTAAAATCTCTTGATAGAATTAATTATTAGAATAAAAAAGGCATATGTACTCTTGTATATGTTATATGAATAGTGTTGGTAATATTACATTGTTAGCAATAAAAAAATATTAAGAAATTTCTTATAGCATAAATTATATATATTTTTTGGAGGGAATTGTTTTTTTATGTCGAAATATAAATATTTCGTTTTGATTAGAAGAAATATTGAACTTGTTTTTTGGAAGCAAAAATGAAAAGTGAAAGCAAGATATATACTAACCGAAATGAAACCATGGCGCAAAGTGAGGTAGTCAACTTTTGCTACAGAACGGAAGAATTGCCGAAAGAAACATTTCTGCTCAATTTATTTCCAAATATTCATTAATACATCTTTATATATATATATATATATATATATATAAACTACATTTCATAATACTAAAATGAGAAGGAAACAAAAGAAAAATTGAAATATATATGAACTCACAATCCATAACTGGGCCTGGTGTTGTGGTGCAAGAGCTCATGTGTCGCCTTCCAAATGTTGTTTGCCTTGCGAATCTAAAACGGTTTGGATCTGCATTAAAAAAAAATTAGAGTAGATGATTAGCTTTCTCATTAGGCTAAATTAGTTCATAAGAGTTGAAATAATTGTTAGAGAATATAATAATAAAGTTATACATGTAAGTTTAAATTGGTCACACAGTGAGAGGCGTGTCAGAGAATATAATAATAATGAGTTTAGAGCAGGCAAAGATTCTGAGTTCAAACCTCACCGTCATCCTAAAAATTTGAATTGACACGTGTAGGGTCAAATTGACCACACGTGAGGGGGGCGTATTAGAGAATATAATAATAAAGTTACACCCTCTCTAATAGGCTCAAATTGGCCACACGTGAGAATATAATAATAAAATTACACCATCTCTAATAGGTTCAAATTGATCATATGTGAGGGGGCGTGTTAGAGAATATAGTAATAAAGTTACACCCTACTCTAATAAACTTTTAGATGAGTTGGCTGATTTTACAATAATTAATGTGGCAATTTAATTAACTAGTTAAATAAATAGTTTAATGAGCCAGCAGAAGTCTTTGATGTCTTTAAAGTGTTCCCGACGATGCTGTTTGCTGTTTGCTCTTTATCTTTGTTGATGTAATTTTTTTTCAGTACATCAATAATATTTTTTTCTTTTGCTAATTACAAAAAAATTGTTCCCAATTAGAAATTATTTATAATCTTGAATATTGACAAAGTCAATAATCTCGACAAATTATAAATTATTATTTATATAAAAATTATTTTTTAATTTCTTAAAAACCTAATATATTATACACGTAACAGAACTAATTCCGAACTGTACAATAATTTTTCTGGACACCAAATAACCCTAAGAAGAAGCAACAGTGACAAATAACCTGGTTTAACAGTGAGTCAGAGTATAAGGTGTGAATGGACACAGGATAATAAATTTTCAACCCCTCTTATGGGAAATTGAATTCCACTATTAGAAAGAACTTAACATCATACATTCAATAAAAAACCATGCCTCCGAGTGTAGTCAAAGTGTCCCATGTAAGACGGGTCATGTTCTGTTGGAAATTCACTAGAGATTTTTTTAAATCGTTTTGAAGTTGGAGTAGGACAGGGGGAAGAATCTTGAAAGTAAAACCCAAATCTTTTGTTTGTTTGGCAGCCAAGAAGAGTCATAGGAAGGAATCAGGAGTAATATATATATATATATATATATATATATATATATATATATATATATATATATATAAAGTGAGGTGATCAAATGATACCGTTAGCAACCAGGTATTCAACGGTTTGGGTTTCATTCTCCCAAGCTTTCCAACGCCTCATCTACAAACAAAAACAGGAGAGAAAATGTAAAATCTAAGAGAAGAAATCAACAAAATGGTATTACATACAGCAGCATATTTGAGCTCAGTGAGTTGTTTTTGAAACTCAAGACTAATTAACTTGAATCAATCAATAATACAAGTCGTCTTTAAGTTTTGATAGCGTATATTATTATTATTTTTTATAATTTTATGGTGATGGTTTTTGTTCATATAAAATAATGCAATATTTAGATCAACTCTCAAAATACTCATCAATATTGATTAAAAAGTCAAATTTTGCAAATATAAAGTAATAAAGTGGAAAGAAATGCTATCATGTTGAATTGATCCCCACTTCTTAAATTTTTGACTTGGTTTTAAAATTAACTTTCCTCATTTTTTTCATTTAATAATTTTAGTGGGGTCAATTGCGTAAAAATAATTCAAAAATTTTATATCATAATATATATATATATATATATATTTTCAAATTCATTGGGGTCAATTGACCCACTCAGCTTGACCTGGCTGCTCTGCCGGTAATGCCAAGCATCAATGATGATGAACCAGCGACCATGATCACCACGAGTTCATAACACTTGAAGTATAGTGGTACGTATATAAAATGCTTAGTGAGGATTGATTGTCTGACTAAGAATTTTTTTTTTCAAGAAAGGGTTTTGAACAATCATTACATACAATATTTCTATCACAAATTAAAAGAAATAACTATATGTCTGCATCACAATACTTATGAGTAAAAGCTGTTCCTTCAACATAATTTGAAATTAAGTAGTATCTAAAAAATAATAGTAATAAAGTAAATCAGAAGGTCAACATTTTTTGAAGAGCAAAAAATCCATGCAATGGGTTTATTATTATTTCCGAGCAAATGCCTAAAGATATGCAGTCTAAATAATGTCCAATATTTACGTATAATGTGATCTATCATCATGAATTCTACTAATGAATCCTACTTTATACAAATATTCTGCATCACACGAGTATCAAATATTTGAACATTATTATTTTCGGGTAAAAGTATCGGTCAATGTTTTAATACCCATCACATTTGCCCACCCAATGCCTTATTGTTGGGTCTCACTCTCACCCCATCTGATAGGGTAGACGCCTGACGTGCAACATGTGATGGACGTTAACATTTTCCAAAAAGTGTTTTGCCCCAATGGGATTGGACCGGTTCCAGTTTGCTATATCCAGTGAAATTTTCTTTTTTTCTTTTTGGTAGTTAATGTGGCAGCATTCTGTCACATCACAGTAACAAACCTCAGGGGAAGTAGCAAAAGCCAATCACTTTCATTGTAAAACAAAACAGCATATGCAAGTATAACTTGTACCTTGGCCCTTCCTAAAGCCATTGTGGCAACACTGTACACAATCTGCATAGCTGCTAGCACAAATATGAAGTAATTGAGCTCATTCATCCCATCTTGTGACATAAGAGAAGTCATCCCCTGTAGAAGATTATATACATGCATTAGATTACATTACTTTTCACATAGTGCCCACCAAATCTCTGTGTGAGCAGGCAATAATCAAATGAACAAAAAAAAAAAAAATGAAAAAAATCCATGCTCATTCATATTAGATTATGACATGTCGCATAAATAATTTCATCGTCATATTATAATATTAAATGTATGGAGCATGGAATTAATGAATTTTTTTTTCAGGTAATGAACACGTACTCTGGAACCACAAGGATCAGAAGAATCAGTGACATCTGCGTTGGTGGCAAGTCTTCTCTCATGGTGTGATATCAAATCTTGGAATGCTTCTTCTGTGTTGTCGGTCCATATGTGCTCATATCCGAGTGCTTTGGTAGTTTTTGTTGGTGCAACACTGCGGCATGGAAGCATGGAATTTGCAAATCTAGTGGGTATGCAGATTTTGGAAATGGGTCTTCGAGTTACAGCTAATATTAGTGACATAAATCCTAACAGCATCAAAACTGCACCAATATTAACAAAATTAATCAAAGCCATGTTAAGGGGGGCATTTGGAAGCTACTTTGAGGAAGAATTGGCTTCAAATTAATCACAGGTCATTCGACAACATGTTTGTGGTAGATCATTGTCATGAAGTGAATTAGCTGTCATGAAATTTTAACCACACTAAAAGTCAGTCTACCCTGAAGTTGATTCCAAACACACCTTTAAAATATTGTTCAAAGACAATTAAACCCACCTGACTTAAGCTTCTCCACCGCCTCAAACAAGGCAGTCTTCCGATGTTTTCTCAGCCACTGCAACAATTTCATATCCAACACAAAATAGTAAGTAAAATCATTATAAATATATACATATATATATATATATATATGGCTTTAGTTCTTCTTTCTCATATATATATATATATATAGTTGATTTTTGAAATTGAGATTTACTTACGCGGCCTAGGAGATGAATCAAGTGTTCAATTAAAATGCCGACGGAGATGAATACGAAACAGACAGTTGCCAAAGCCCAAGTGGGAGTGTCTTGCAGAGAGAGAACTGTACTAGTGCTCGCCTCTCCTCCGTCGTCGGCCATAGTATACTTCACGCAAAGATCTCTGCAAAAGCTGGTTCAATTCAGCGCATGGGAGGAGAGACTAGAAATGTGAAG
Organism: Nyssa sinensis; assembly: GCA_008638375.1. Taxonomy (NCBI): domain Eukaryota; kingdom Viridiplantae; phylum Streptophyta; class Magnoliopsida; order Cornales; family Nyssaceae; genus Nyssa; species Nyssa sinensis. The sequence goes on along the minus strand of CM018031.1, from coordinate 57,903,347 downwards.
TGTTTTAAAGGTTATGTAAAGGGAATTGGAAAGACCAAGACAGAAGAAGAAATAAAGGTTATATGTAAAGGAATTGGCAAGACCAAGATTGAAGAAGGAAGAGGAAGGGAAGACGTATTAAATATCTCTTTTGTCCAGAGACTTGGCTGATTGCTAACGAATTAGTGAGTCTAAGCAAATTGCACCAGGGAAGGTCCTACTTGTTGTTTGACTTGGATATTTACTAGGAACAGGGACAGGGACTTTGTGGTTGCCATGCTATGGGATCACGGTCTAGAAAAGTACATGGACTCATAGATTAAAGTCCAATTTCTAACTGTTTAACATTTTTACTTTTAAATGTATTATTTTTTGTCTTAAATTTTGGGAGTTAATTTTGCAAATCAAATATTATGTCATTAAATTATTAGTAGATATATTATTAATAATTAATTATTAATTTTTTTTTTTTGGGTAGTAACAGAAAATTAAGAAAACACCACAAGAGGGGCCTAGGGGTCTCACTCAAAGCCAGTTGGACATCATGTCCGTCCTGAGAAATTCAATCACTTCCATTGCGGGATTCTCTAGCACCAGTAGGGGCTTTGCCACTGCTGTCCCCCCAGATTTGCTATTAAATATGCGCTCATGTTGTCCTCCTTCAAAGTGTGGGTAAACTTGCAAGCTCTAAATTGACTGGCATAGTGCTAACTATCTCCAATTAGAGCATTAAATTAGGAATTTGGGTGTACCTTCTCCAAGAGAGATACAACATTCTTGCAGTCGGATTCAACAATAACATGTGTTATGCCACCAAGGAGGAAGAAGTTTTAGTATAAAAACTTGAGACATGTTGCATTGCTCTTAAATTCTTTAAGACTAAGGACATATTTGATGAGTTGTCACTAACTAACATTTCTTTATGGCTGTTCTTCTCCTTAATTAAATTGACCCAGAATAAAAACGTAAAAAGAAATTAAACATGTTGAATTTCTTGAATTCAAGTAACACGAGGATTACTTGCACGTACAAGTAAAAATATTCTTTAAAATTCTGATATATATATATATATTATTGATTAAGCTACTTAATAAGAGTTTATTACACATTTATAGAGAAGAAGACTATTAATTCGAATAGTAAACTACTGATTTCTATAGTTCCTTACTAGTTCTAATAGAATTAAGAAATAAAGAAATCTAGAATAAATCAAATTGGGACTTCTAGCAAAATTAGAGACTAGATAAAATAAGGAGAAGATAGCCACAAACAACACCCAATTATGAGTTTCCTATGCAAAGTAATTGAAAAATTAAAACTTATCATAAATTGTAAAAAAATCTAATTACGTCTAATTGAAAGCTTAAACGATTGAATTTGGCCATATTTAGACTTGTGCCATCACAAGATGCCATGATTTGAATATTTTGGCTGCCCAAAAATCAAAATATCAGAGTTTCAGGTATGTGTGTGTTGAGGCAACTAAGTCTTGCCACTTTCACAAGGTAGTTTAGCTTAAATTTGGAGTTCTTGCATTCTTATTGCCCCAAAGACTCTTCTGCTACTTATTCTACATCATAAATTCTCTAGCGGTAGTCATAATTTTCCCATGTCTTTTGGGCATGTGTTCTTAAGTATTTTTTCAAATTTCAAAATTTAATAATTAATAATATATAATTTTATTTTTCTATAGAATTGGTATCTTTGGACTCTAAAACTTGAGATTTATAAAACGAGATTCATATTATATATTAAATTAGGTAAATTTTTTCTTTTTACAATTTTAGAGAGTGAAATTTTAGTCTTGATAATTGAAGCCAAAATGTAGAACCTGATCAAAATATTTCACTACACAATTTTCACCCAAATTTTATTGCTTGTACAACTTATGCCAACTGAAATACTACTAGAGAGTCAAAAGGTTACTTGTTTTGGTGCGGGGGTTGATATAAAATAATTTAGAGAATCTGGTAATTTTTGATGATTTACTAGTAGTCCAAAAAGACTTTAAATAAAGAGACAAATGAGACATTTAACTGCGTTTGATAGTGATTTAGATATGATTTTTTGTAAAATATTTTTGAAAAGTGTTTTAGAATTTTGTAATTGATTTTTTAAAATCTGTGAAAATGCATTTGGATGTGGAATTCTAAATTAGTATTTGAATTAAAAACTCTGAAAATACATTTGGATATGTGATGGAGGGTGTGAGAGAGAGAGAGAGAGAGAGAGAGAGAGAGAGAGAGAGAGAGAGAGAGAGAGAGAGAGAGAGAGGGAGTAATGACATGCCTGTGACAGTGATAGATTTTTTGCAGAGATAGTGTATCGTAGTTGCATTAGGTTTAGCCTTTTGGTTACATTATCTTCTTGGTATGATTTCAGTTGTGTGAAATACATTTAAGAAAAGTAGGAAAACTCAGAGATATGTTTCAGAACTCAGATATATGTATCCAAACAGCATATTGAAAAGGTTGAAAACTTGAGATGTGTTTGAAGTTGATAACCTATAATTTGAAACAATTTGGTAGATATATATATATCTATATGTGTGTGTGTGTGTGGGTGTGTGTGTGTGTGTGTGTGTAAACATATATATATATATATATATTGTGGATAAATATAGTGAAGTTTTGAATTTGTGACAGTTAGAAACTAGAACTGAATTGATATTGGTTTGATTAAAAAATGAATTTTCACTATTTTTTTTAAAAGTGGAACTAAATTCAAACTTGTTTGATTAAGATAGTAAAATTTTATTGTTTCTTTAACTTAGAACTGAATTGAAACTCGTTTGATTAAAATTATAAAATTTCACTATTTTTTTGAAACTAGAATTGAATTGAAACTAGTTTGAATAAAATAGTGGAATTTCACTATTAGACTAAATAAAAACTGTTTGATTCAAAATAGTAAAATTTTATTATCTAGAATTGAAATGAATTTTGTTTGATAAAATACAATGCAATTTCACTGTCTAGAAGTGAATTAAATTTGGTTTGATTAAATTTAGTGAAATTTCACTATTTCAAATTGAATTGAATTTGGTTTGAAAAAAATCACATGAAATTTCACTATTTGAAACTGAAGTGATGTTTGTTTGATTAAAACAGTAAAAGTTCACTATTTTCATAAAATTAGTATTGAATTGAAATTGGTTTGATTAAAGAAGTGAATTTGATTGTTTCTTTGAAATTTAAAATCAATTGAAATTGGGTTGATTATAGTAGTGAGATTTTAGTCAGAACTTGAATTAATATTCATTACATTAAGACAATGAAATTTCATTTCTTTTGAAACTAGTTTAGCAAGACTATAAAATTTTATTGTTTCTTTAAAAATGGAATTTAATTAATCCCATTTTAAGTAAAACAATGACATTTTATTATTTGTTTTAAACTAGAATTGAATTGAAATTGGTTTAATTATGGCATTGAAATTACACCGTTTATTTGAAAGTGGAATTGAATTAATACTAATTTAATTAAAACAATGAAATTATACATGTTTCTTTTCAAAAAGGAGCTAAATTGAGACTAGTTTGATTAAAATAGCGAAAGCTTATTATTTCTTTGAAACTGGAACTAAATTAAAATTGGTTTGTTTAGAAATAATGAAATTGAATTGATATTTGTTTGATTAAGACAATGAAATTTCACTCATTTCTTAAAATTATCAAGCTTGCGGCACCATTAGACTTTACCCCATGAAGGATTATAAGTACTTTGTTATAAGAGAGACTTCAGCTAAGTGATTGTGTGAGAAACTGGAGAATAAGTATATAACAAAGAGCATTGAAAATCGAATTTATCTGAAGAAAAGAATCTTTTGTTTTCAGTATAAGCAAGGTGTTTTGATGACTGAGCATTGAAATGGTTTTAATAAAATCTTTACTGATTTGAAAAATCTTAATGTTAAAATTCTATACGAGGATAAGGCAATATTTTTGTTAAACTCTCTAGTTGATAGCTATGATCATTTGACCATTACTTTGTTTTATGGGAAAGATACAATTAAATTTGATGAGGTGTCTAATGTCTTGATGAATAATAAGTATCAAAAGATGGATCAACGGGTCCCTATGGACTCAAAAACAAAGGCTTTAATAGTAATGGGTTAGACAGAGGATAAAATTTTTGGTGGACGGAGTAGGTTTCAAGGAGGATCATTTGATAGAAGGATTCCAGAAAAGATTGAGTGTATTTTCTATCATGAAAAATGACATTGGAAAAATGATTGTCCAAAATTGAAAAGCAATAAAAATATGGGCTCAAATGTTAACATAACACAAGTTGAAGATGATGATATAGGTTTTTCTTTGATTGTTTTATCATTGACTGGTCATTTTGATGAGTGAATTTTGGACTCAGGGAGTTCCTATCATATATGTCCCCACATTGATTTGTTTTCTAACTTTCAGGAGTTAGATGAAGGAGTTATTTTAATAGGTAATGATAATATCTATATAAAAAAAAGGATATAGATTGTGGTGTCCTGAATTGAAGAAATTTGTTCTTAGTAAGGATGTTATTTTTGATGAGTTTATAATGTTAAATCAGAAGGAACAAAAGAATGCTCAAGAGGAAAGTATGAAGATGGGTATTCCACAAAAGGTGGAGTTAAAGGCTCGAGTGGTTGCAGGGAAGATTGTTCAGATAATTGATAGTTATATTGTTATTCTAGTTGTTGAAGATGATATTCCTTTTACTTATATGGAGGACAATGTGGAATTCGAAGCTGGATTGGTGGCTAATGGCTACGCATAGAAAGAAGAGATAGAAAAATTGAAGAATCAATTGAGGATTAAGTTTAAAATGAAGGATCTTGGTGAAGTTATGAAGATTCTTGGCATAGAGATTAAAAGAGATTCGGGTAAAGAATGCTAAAACGTTGTAAAATGGATTTTACAGTACATTCAGGGTATAGTGGATGTCGATGTGATGTTTGAGAGGGGCGATCGACTTGGTTAGCATGTGGTTGGATATGTGGATTCGGACTATACTGGAGATTTGGATAAATGCCAGTCTACTACAAGATATATCTTTACCCTTGCTAAGGGACCGATGAGTTAGAGGTCATTATTAAGGTTAATAGTTGCTTTGTCTACCCAGGTAGAATACATAGCGGGGACAAAGGCCATTAAGGAAGCTAATTAGCTATATTGTAAAGATCTGAAAAATTAAGGTAAATTTTTTGTTTTGCCAGTAGGACACTATTCATGCATTATTTGCCGGTAGGGTACTGTACATACGTTATTTAGACATAAGTCATATTTATAAGCATAATTTGAGTATGTCATGGAAGGAAAACATGTTTATAATGTTAAAATACACTTCCTGTGAGAATTTGATTGAAATCGGAGATAGTTTAAAAAATGGGCCCAAAAGGCCAACCCAAGTAGGCCCGGCCGCGCCTGCCAATAGGAAAAAACATTTTTTTTTCTAGAAAAAATCATTTAAAATAATTTTAAGAACTTTGTTTAAATCACAATATCAATTTGAGGCATTTTGGGATAAGCTGTAGTATAACAAGGTCCCGTAGCTGATTAAGGGCAAAATGATTTTTTTACCTTTTGATCATTTAGTATAAATAGACCACTTAAGAGTTAAAATTTTTAAAATTTGGCTGAGGAAAGTTCTGCAACTCGAGCTTGGGGAGAAACCATGAAGAAAACCTAGGTTTTTCAACTTTCTACCTTTCAAAACTCATCTCTAGCCTTGGAATCTCTCAAGACTTCCTTCTAGGAAGTTGTACCCCACCACAAGGGCTACAATCCTACCGATTGGTTTGGCTTCAAAGTGAACACAACTTCCTAGGGTTGAAAAAAATCCTTTTAGGTATGATATTTTGTTAAGCAAAGACTAGAGTTAAGTTTATTGGTGTTTTTATAAGTTGGTTGTATGACTTATAACATAAGTATATATATAATTGATTGGATTATAGCCTATATTTATGTAGATAAAGTATTGTAGTTTGAAAGTTATGATTTGCCTAATGTATGATGTATAATTTAAGGCACACTCTATGTGTTTGATAAAATGCTTCATAAAAATTGCAAAGTGAATTAAGGCATATTGGCATATTGTGAATTTTTGAAAACATGGTGTGTGTTGAGCATTTTGGTGCTATGCATTATGTGGGTGTAGATCCTATGGTGAAAAACTCAAAATTTGGCCAATGAGTGGTATTTGCATTCCTACGAGAACGGACTGTGAAACGAGGCATAGGTTGGGCATAGAATTACATGTGTGTGTCATGCATATTGCCATTGCATTGCATTAGTGAATTGGAAGGTTTATAGCTTACAAATGTTCTTTTTGCATATGCCACGACTTACCTTTATTCTTTGTTTAGCATTATATCATACAAGCTGTCGCGTTTACCCTATATGGGATTACATTTTTCAGATGAAGCTCTTAGCATATGAGACTTGAAGAAGTCTTGAAGCATGGAGGGAAAGTGGATTTTGAAGTGTATTTGGCCTAAGGGCCATATTTTGTATGTAGGGGCATAAGCCCCATGAAGTTTAGTTCATGTTTAACGCTTAAACTTTGTGTAAGTTATAAACTTAATTTTATGTTGGATTGTATAGAATTGTGGATTGAATATGAATGAGGAGCATGGAGTTCCAAGTAGTTATTTTGTTTTTGAAACATAATTGTGGATATTGAAAGTATGAAATTGTACAAATAAATGTTATATTAGATGTTGTGGTTGGTGTTGAGAAGGATAAGGAGGAGGAATGAGATGAGGAAAAAAACCAATAAACAAATGAGACTATGGTGAAATTTTTTAAAAATAACAATTAGGTTGAGTGGAGTGGGAGAGTATACCTAGAGTTTTTAAGTAAGGGATCAAATGAATTAATAGGAAAAAGAAAGGTAAAGAAATGAAAATAGGGGCCAATTAGTCTAAAATCACTTAAGGTCGAAAAATAAGGAAAAAATGATAAAATGGTCATTTTACATGTTATAGGTTCCCACACCAAGTTTGGTGATGAAATAAATTGAAATGGGTACAAAAATGTTAAAAAAAAATTAGATTTTAGGCCAAGGCCCAACAAACTAGCATAGGTAGCCCATGCCCTGGCCGCCCGCCTGCCTAGCCATGCGTTTGCGCGCTCGCCGGCGTGCCTGGCTGCTTCCCCCATCGTGTGCCTGCGTTGCCCCTGCGCCTACCGTGCGCGCCTGTAACCTTGGACATGTCATGACTTATCTTTCAAGGCCATTCACTCTCATGTTAGACACCACCTTTTGGAGTCTTTTTTTGGCCATTTTTGGCCATTATACCAAGCCATGTTGGGCACCTTGTTGGGACACATTTTAGTCATTATTTAAGGCTATGTTTGGCCACTTTCTTGGACTACTTTAGGTAGGATTTTTGACTTATTTTTGGTCTATGCCTTAGGGCATTTTTAGCCTACTTTAGCCATCAATTTGAGCCACCTTGGGCACACCTTTTTGGCTAGTTTTTACCCATGTCTTAGACCATTTTTGGCCAAACTTTTAAGTTGTGTTTGAATAATATTTGGGGTTATTTTGGACCATTGTTTCAAGGGGTATTAAAGACATTTTTGAGGCTATCTTGGAGGTCATGCTTGGACTTGACTCAGGCTATTTTTGACCATTGGTTGGAGAGGTATTTGACAAATATTTGGAACTCATCTTGGGTGAGTCTAGTTAGCATTTTTCATTCTTAATTTTAAAAAATATGGAAAAATTAATATGAAATCAACAAAATCCATTCAATTGTATTTAATTAATTCTTTTTAAGTCATTTTTAATCACTCTCCGGGTTTGAAAATTTGGGGCATGACATATGTGGTTTGATTAAGGACTTGGGATTTATTCAAGAGTATGTAGAGGTCTAATGTGACAGTCAAAGTGCAATTTATTTATCAAATAACTAGGCTCAACATGCTCAAATTGAGCATATTGACATTTGTTTCCATTTTGTTCGAGAATTTGTGAATAAGGAGGACATTCTTTTTCAAACGTTTGAGACTATAGATAATCTTACAAATATGCTTACTAAGGTGGTGACTAGGTTCATGTTCAAACACTATTTGGACTTAATCAACATCTCTCATGTTTGAGCACCTACATGTGTATGGCATTTAAAGGTGCATTTGGAGGCAACTGTGATATATTTACTTTATTTTTCATAGTTTGGAGAATTCAAAGCTAAGGTGGAGATTTGTTAGGTGATTATCATGAATTTATCCGAATTCTTGATGACCCATTTGTGAGGAAAGATTTTTGACCTGATTTTGCTTTGGATAATTTTGCAACTTCAATTGCCTCTCCATTCGAACAGAGAATTGGTTCCCGTCCGAACTGAGTCCCATCCGAATGGAAAAAGCTTCCCCATTCAGACGTGCATAGAGATTTTAGTGCCAGTTTGTTTGACTTGCCAATTTGGTTTTCTTGCCAGTTTCGCTCACTTGCTAGTTTAGTTCTCTTACTTGTTTCGTTCACTTGTCAATTTCATTAACTTGCATACATAAGAGTGTTATTGTTCTAGGGCTGTAGCAATATGACAGCAGGGAGATTTTGTGAGCCGTCATTGGGTATAATGAAGATTTGAGTTTCTGAGTATTTCACTCATTTTACACAGTGGATTGATTATTATTGTCTATGGATTTAGGCATCTTATCAAACCACGTATATCGTGTGTCTTCTTTATTTGTTTTTAAATATTTTCATATTTGAGATCGATTCACTGTGTGATTTGGTTGAGTCCACACAATAGTGACAATTGGGTTTCGTAGGACAACCATAACAACACTCATGGTTATAAATAACTTGTTTCCTTTGAGAAAAAAATATAAATAATTGTGATATCTCTTTTATTTTTAAAATTACATTATCTTCGTCTCTCTTAAACTTGTTGGTGTCCCAAATAATTTGTATCATTGCAAATAAGTATATTCTATGTAATCTTAATTATCATCTTTGACCATAAAATAAGAGAGAGTTGAGTTATGTAGAGAATTTATGTTTTTATTGAAAAAATAAACCGTCTTAGAACTTGTTTCCAAAAATGATGTCTATTTACTCTTACTCAACCAGTCAACCTCAACTCTAGTCCCAATTCATCCATTATTATAGTCGTGTGTGTGTGTGTATATATATATTGTTCCCAGGGGCGGCTCAACACATTTAGAGGCCTAAAACAAAATTATAAAATGAGGCTTTTTTTTTTTATTTATTAAAATTTTATAAATTTTTTATTTAAAATTTATTTTTCTAGCTTTTTGATATGAAAAATTACTAATTAAATTTTTATAATGAATTTCTTCTAACATTTCTTTTTCAATTGATAGTATTGCCAATCCACTTAATCTTTATCGAGACATTGTTGATCTTAAGTAAGTTTTATTAATTTTAGTTTTGAAAAACTTCTTTCTATCAAAGTAACGGTTACGAGAATTGTTAACATTATTCTATAAGCAATATATGCATTTGGAAAAGAATCAAATCTTTTTATATGATTGAGTATATCGATTGGAGTATTATTTTCTATTTGTAGAACTTCTTTTAAAACTTTCAATTCTGAAAATAAATCTAAACCATCAATATCTGAATAATTATTATATTTTAAGGAACATTCAAAATTAAGACATTGTTCTTTTAAACTATCATTGTCTAGTGACTTCAATTTTTTACCACTAAAAAGAAAACCAAAAATATTTTCATATATTTTAAATGGTTCAAATCTACTTTGAAGTGAAAAAATTGCTTGATCTATTATGTATATAAAATAATCAATTCTAAATGATTCTTTAAGTGATTTTGTTGTTTCATTATTATCATTTTCATCAAAATGCTTCTTTCTAAGAATGATACGTTTTTCATGAAATACAAGTTCTATTTTCATTTCAAATGCAATTTCTTTAAAAGAAATCATAACGGATGCAAATCCATCTTCTCTATATTTTTCAAAAAAAGAAAACAGGCCTTTTAATTCTTCTATAGCAATTCAATACTCATATCTTTTGATTGTAAATTTTTACTAACCGAGTTGATAGCAAATAATAAATATTTTTAGGAATAGAATCATTTAATTCATTAACAGGTTGGTCCTCTACCTCTTCATCATGAGTTTGAGAATCAATATGAGTCTTTTCAATCACATCTTCTTGTTCTAGTATTTTATTATCATCTAACTCAACTACATTACTAACTTGTTCATTTAAGGAACATTCATTAATATTTTCTGATTTATTTTTATTATTTGTAAAAAATTTATCAAGAGCTCATTTTTGAGATTGTATTAAATTTTCAAATCTTCTCTTTTTTTGAAGTTTTGAATAACCATATTCATATTTTCGAGTTGACATTTAAATTCTTTTGATAAACAAAAAATTAAAATATATCCATAACAATTATTTTATATATTTTTAATAGCTAATACAAAATTAATATTCAAATATTCAATGAGCTAATTACAGTAAACAAAATAGAGGCAATCTAATTATATATGTCTTAAAAAATAATATAAATTTTAAATTAAAAAACTCAAAGTTAGAACAATAAAACCTGATTATGGAGCAATTTAGTCTTCAGATTCAGCAAATATAAAATAAGCTAATCAAAATTTCTAATACTTTACGGCTCACGCACAGTAACTCGCCAACTCTAAATGGCTTCACTTGCAAAACACCAAAGTCCAATACAACAAATAAAACATATGCAAAACGCCAAAACATAAAAGGAAGAATTTGTCAATTTGGCTTACGCCAAAGACTAAAGTCAGCAAGGCCCAAAGCTAATAAAATAAAGGGGCGACGCGGCTGAGCAAGAAAAAAAAAAGAGAAAAGAAAGAGTAGGCGGCTAAAGGAAATAAAATAAAGAAGAAAGGATGGCTGAAGCAAACAAGGGAAGAGAAGGCGGCTGGTGTGCAGAGCAGGAAAAGAAAATAGAAAAAAAGAAAAGAAGCGGCTGGGCGTTGAACAGAGAAAGGAGGAAAAGAAAAAAAGAAAAGAAGAAAAGAGAGAAGCGATTGCCAAAATGTCAGGTTGCAGAGTACTTTTCAGAAAATATAAATGTAACAGATTGTCAGGTTGTAGAGTACTTTTTAGACTTAAAAAAAGAATTTTATAAATAAAAAATAAGAACGTTAATTATTGAAAAAAACAAAATGAGATAAACGAGAAGATAATAAATACTATCAAAAAGTAGTTATTAAGTGATAGTTATATAATAAAAGAGATAAATTAAGAAGACAAAAAGATTTATTTATTTTATTATAATAAATATATATATTTTTAAATATTAAAAAAATTATGAGACCTAAAAAATTAGAGGCCTAAAATCAGAATTTTACTGACTTTACCCTTTAGCGGCCCTGATTGTCCCATCCTATATCCTATGGGAGTCACTCCAACCTATCACATCTTCTAGACATGAAGATTAATCTGGATCTTTATGGCTGAGTCACCCAAGAATAAAATTTTAGCCAAAGTTAGAGAAAGCTAGCATTGATATGCAAGTAAGCAGCCTTTACCTTTGTGGTTGCTATATTTTGACAAATGGAAGCTTTTGTGTAAGTTTTTATTTATTTATTATGAATTATACTTTATTATGTGGATAATTTTTTTTTAAATCAAAATTAAATTTACCAATCACAATATTTGATTGCCTAATTCAACTATAAACCAAAATCCTTACTGATCTAATTGATCACATAACCGAATTATAGACCGAAACTCTCATTAATCGAATCTATGAACTTGGTCAATAATCCGGATCCCCAAAAAAGCTACGCACAGCTTAACCATTTCGAACATTGCATTTCATTCGACGGACCCTAAAGGACCCATACAAGTATCCATCACTGTCACAAAATTTATTGTGATTGATACAATTACCTTTCCCATTTATGATTATCACGTGATTGTTTTTCTCCATATTTTCAACTTATTTTAAATGATGTGACATTTAATTATTAATATATAATAAATTAAATATATTATAAATATTTTATTAATAATTTATTATCACATTATTTAATATACAAATTTTAATACAAAAATTTAAAACATCTAAAATTACTTTGTGTGAAATTCTATGTTATAACATTTCATAACTTTCACTCCATTATTTATTCAAAAACAATTGTGATGATATGTTTTTCAGAAAGAAAATTCACATCTAGGCCATGTTTGTTTTACGAAATAGATAAAGATGAATTAACTATCTTCTTCATTAATAATAATAGAATTAGTAATCTCATACAATTTTTTTATTATTTTATTTATGTTATTAACTATTGTTTATTTTCAGTATTATTAATAAATTTTTTTTATTTTTATCTAACACCGATTTTTAAAACTATAAAATTTAATTTATTCAATCTCTTTTTCAAAATGTCAAATAAACATAAACATAACCTGATTAAAGGTTAATATCATAATTAGTTGCGCTGGTGATGGTGATGCTGATGGTGATATAAATTGATGACACATTGAGTGTTGACAATTCCCACATTCTTTAGCCATCCAATTTTGAACCAGGACAAACGTGTAGTGAGAGCAATGAACTCTAACTCAGAACTGGGTTGGGTACAACCAGGGAGAATAGATGTGATGATTATTGATTAAGAATACAATTTCTTGAATTACAATAATTCTTTCTTTCAGTTTTTACTTTTTATTTTTGTAAAATACACTTGCACGGCTACACCTTGATTCGAGCCAACTTATAATTTAAATGTGACACCTAGTCTACATAAAAACGTTAAATAATAGATACGATGAATGTTAATATTTATATATAATGAATAATAATTAATTCAAGTAAGAAAAATAATTTTTTTAAAATTTAAAATTATATTATAATAGATAAAAAAAATTTAATAATAAAAATATGTACATCATATTTATAGAATTAAAAAATTACTATTTTAAATAGCAAACTGCAAATACTAATACTAATCCTAATAACACTAGTAAAATAGATATTTAATTTAAAATATCAAATTTGAGATAGGTCCAAATTTTGGAAACTAAATAATTCTACAGTAATTTTAAAATAAAATACATGTTTTGACAAGTACCATATATATTTCATTACGTATTATTGAACATAAACATGAGAGACTGAGAGAGAATTATTATCTTCAACAAAATGAAAGTATTTTGGTCATTTTATATTTTTACCGATTTTATCATATTTATTACCTTATTCATGAATATAGTAGAATTAAGTAGCATATTTTATATTGCATAAATTAAATATGAAATCAGTTTAAATCATACAAGATAACTAAAGTTTCCAGTGGTCAAGTGACATCTCGTACTTTTTCTTATAAAAATTTTCATCATTACAAATATTTTTAAGTAAGAATATGTGATGGTATACGTATTTTTCAGACATAAACTGAACTCCTAAATGATATGAATAAGTTTTCTTCTTAATTATATGGCCGGGTTCATTTTATAAATTATACTTATAAATAGATATCCTTTTTGTTTATTAAAAAAAAAACACATGAGGTAAAGTATATCTTAACTATCTTTTTAAAGAATAATATCAACATTAACATATGTCAAAAATAAAATAGAAAAACTCCTCACTTTGTTTTTGTGTAATCTCTAATTAATATATTATATATTAATACAGTTATGAGCTAACATTTTGGATGGTCAAAACTTGATAAATAATACCAAGAAGTTGAAAAGTTGATATAATATTATGAAAAATGGTAAATTATACTGAACTATCTTGAAATTTATAATGATTATACTAATATTTTTTAAAATTTTTGAAATTACATTAATCTCTCTTATTTTACAAAATAATACACAGATACATCTTTTCAATCATTTTTTCCTTCAAAATGATAAAACTATCATTTCATATTTTTTTTAAAATTTTTAAATCTTGACCAATTTTTTTTTCCAGTTTTCTAATAAATATTAACAAAAACCTTAAATTTATTTTTATATAAAATAAAAATAAGTTATTTATCTTAAATTTGTTTTTAAATAAAAAAATTAGAATAAATTGGTCAAAATTAAAAAAAATATAAAAAAATAAATAAATAAGACAATTTTATTATTTTGAAAAAAAGTTAACAGAATAAAAATATTTATATATTATTTTATAAAATATAAAAGATTAGTATAATTTTAATAATTTTAAAAAAAGTAATATAATTATTATAAATCTCGTAAAAAAAATTAGAGCTTTAAATACAATTTAAGTCAAGCGTCCTTTGACACGAATCGAAATGTATAAAAGTATATTGAATGGAGGCTGGGAGAGTTGAAGTGTCGTCATCAAGTCATTAAATAAATAACGAGTCTCGCCTCACCTTACAGTAATCAAAACTTTCTAACTACCAAGGATTTCTCAGCTCTTTTGGTCAATAATTTTGCCCTATTGAATATCCACGTTGAATTTTCCGTGAACCTTTTCTGGTTGTATCATTTATGATATTCTAGAGCTTGCTACTTGTTTGAATAAGCAAGTTTTGATTTGTTTTTTTTTTTTTTTCAAATATAAATTACATGTTGGATCTGAATTTTTGATAATTTATTTACGATTGAAATGACCTAAAAAATGGGAAGCAAAAAAAATTTGACATGCGGACTCTTTACTTTAGATTCATTTTGTTTCTTATATTATATATAACCCGTTTATATAAAATTATTTATCTTTTAAAATTTTGACTTATGAAAAGATAGTTGTCATTAAATTAACAAGAGCCTCTTGTAATTTATTTGATATATAGTGAATTGTTGCACATGAACGTAAGTATCTTATCGAACTACATAAATCTTGTTTCTTTTGTGTGCATTTCGTTTATTTTGTTGATTTAAGATCAATTTATTATTTGTTGAATTGCTTTTGCTTAATATTACATTCAAACTTTCAAGTGCTAAAATAAAAAAATAAAAAATTGGAATTGGCCACTTACGCTTTCTTTCAAAAGAAGGTCATGGTGGTGGAAAAAATTTAGTAGTAAGATAAGATGAAAAAATTTCATATTCATTCAAATCAGTTTTTAACACGTGTTTTATATTTTAACTTAGAGTATTAAATGATATTATTTATGCCACATGTTTGAAAATAATTTAAATGAGCATGAAAATTTTTTACTCTATCTTACCACTAAACTTTTTTTTTCCATGATTCAAGTCTCACTTCTCTCGTTACGGTAATGTGAGTATTTATTTTTAATTAAATATGAACTGATTTGGATTGTCTGTCTAGAGTTCTTGTTTAAAAGGCTCCTGCTGTTGTTACGTTGTACAATCTTTTGTTACTTTATAACGCTGTAATTTTATTGTTCAATTAATTATAATACATGTAGTGTAACACACCATCGCATCTATCAAAGAAATACTAAAAGCAAAACAACCAAAAATAATACACACACACACACACATATATATATATATATACACTAAAAAATAATAATACAACCAACTGTTTTTTTTAATTACATTTTTGATACATGTTATCCATTTATTATCCTTGACCAATAATCAACAAAGGAGGAATAATTTCACATGAATTGTCATCACCAAAATACAAAATTTAAATATATTTAATAATTGTCCAATTGATGGTGGTCCTGGATTGGTCCATGACCATGAAAAAGAGCCATGTTTCGACAAGTATATATATATATATACAGCGAAAAAACTATTATCAAATACTTTCTTTTTTGTATAATTGATTTGCCAAGATTAATGAATAATACTAAAAACATTACGTTATTGGCTTGAACCTCAGGGTGTGGACTGTGGAGGTTCAATTGTAGAAAGGGATAAATACTAAAAGGCTCTTAAAATAAAAAATTTCAATTTTAAAAAATTTATGATACAATTTTTTTATTTAAAAAGTTCAAAAAAAATAAAATTTTAATACAAAAAGGTTCAATTGTTAACTTTCATCTTAACACCGTTAAAAAATATTACTAATTATACTAAAATGACCTTCAAGATACATTTTAGAAAAAAATACTAAAAAATATATAAAATAAAATTTTTAATCCCAAAAAATTATAACATTTTATAAAGTAAAAATGTATTTTTTAGGCATTCTAAATAAATAATAAAATTTTAGGTTTTTTTTAATTAGAGAATTTGTTATATTTATTATTTAGTAATTTTTAAAATGTATTTTGAAGGTTATTTTGGTCTAATCAATAATATTTTTTAATGGTGTTAAGATAAAAGTTAACAATTGAACTTTTTTTGTATTAAAAGTTTCTTTTTTTAGATATTTTAAATATAAAAAATATATCGTGAACTTTTTGGATTGAAAAAATTATTTTAAAAAATTTTAGTATTTTTCCCTTTATTTTTTATTTCTATTTTTCAAGGAAATGATATTAACTCCACAAATGTAACTTCAAGTACTCCACACTTCACAATTAAATAGGTAGGGTGGCTAAGCCTAGTAATGTAAATAGTTTTAAATTATTTCTCTAATTAAAAAGATAGGGTGGCTAAGATTAATTATATATGCGGATAGTCCCAAATGTATCTCTAAGCACTCGCAATAAGACTATAAGAAAATAAGGCTAAGATTAGTTATATATGCGGATAATTCCAAATGTATCTGTAAGCACTCGCAGTTGTAACGACGACGAAACCTAACTCAATCTAATAATTACAGACTCAATACAAATTTTTGGAATGCGGAGGTTGCCAGTTCAAGTCTCTCATCTTACGCCTCATGAGATTTGTGATGTGGATCTCATGAGGGTCGGAGGATTAATTTGATGACAAGTTGTTGAAACACCCCATACTTGAAAAAAAAAATTACTAACACAGAAACTTGAATATGGAAAATTTTCAACTTAATGAAATAGAAGTTTTCCTCATAGAATATGAATCCTTAACAATAAGGACTATGTTTTAAAGAGATTTACCATTTGAGTCAGGCTAGATATACCATATTTGAACACTAGCACTACAGGAGTTAGAAGGATGCCGATCTGAAGGGCTACTATCTAAGACCATGACTTGAGCCATGGAGTCTATCGAACTAATTACCACCTAAAGTCATCTTAGAAACCTACTTCTGGAAGGTGAGTTCGACAAGGAAACATCCATCAATGGATACATTTTAATTAAATTCGATTTTTCTATTCTTAAATCCTTTCGAAATTAGAAAGATCTCAATATATAAATAGGGATTCAAGGTACGCCCTAACTCAGGGTGAATTCTTTCTTGGCAGTTAACTTCTCTTTTGATTTCTATTTTGACTTGAACATCAAAGTGGCCACACCAGGGCCAATTCGGTGTCATATGAACCTTGTTCTATAGAGAAGTCTTGAATGAGATCACACATGCATTCAATAAACTAATAACAATAATGCCTACCTCATTTGACCCCATATTAGTTCTTGTGAGTGAAATCGCATATCTGAAATTTGTTCTTATTATACGTTTCCAAAGCTTAACTAATAATGAATATAATGGACATAAAAATGTGAACATGTGCTTTCATTCGAGTCAATATTTGGTTCACATGTTTTGATTGTTAGAAATAAAAATGGATTTAATAACTATAAATGGGTGGCTCTTTGTCATTGATTTCATCTGCTTCTATGATTATTTTTTTGGGTCGTTCAATCAACGATTCATGAAAAGTACCAAAATTATTATTTAGTTCAAGCCCAAACATATTAACTCATAAATTCCTTTAATTATTTAATACCAAAAATACCTTTCTAACAAGATCCCATGAAATATGGAGCAACCAAAAAAAAAAAAGTATTGCAAAACTTTAAAATTCAAGAACTTGAAATTTATAAATCTATTTTTAATAAAAATTATATATTTGGATTATAAATATCAAGATCTATTAAATAAGATTCATATTGAATATGAAAGTTTGAAAAAGAGAATCACTCCAAAACTGCAAAAATTCATATGAACGAAAGTGTAAACTTTTACAGTTTTTCAGTAAAAAATTCCAGCGAAAGTGTAAAATTTTACACTTATAAAAATTGAGAAAATTCTCAATTGTTTTTAGTTTTATAAAGCTTTTGGCCAAATGTTGGATTCTTAAAATTGACTTTCAATGTTGTGAAGATTTGTCTAAAAAAAATATATTTAAAGAATGAGTGATTTTAAAGCTCATTAATTGTGAAAGGTGTAAAATTTATAGAATCGCAAGGTATAAAAATTATAGAATTGAATCAGATTAATTTCTTTGTTTTTTTTTTTTTTTTCACCCAAATTTTTGGATCATATTGGTTCATAGAGAGGGATTGTTGTCGAAAGAGTGCTACTATTAATTTGAGTCAAATCTACCAAAAGGTCATTCAAAGTACCGTCGTTATCCATTCAAAGACCTTACAAATTTTATTATTGCTTCTTCTCCTGTGTAAAGATAAGGAAAATTAGTGGACAGTTAGATACGAGAAGGGCCAGCAAAGACTATCGTTATCTATACTCATTGTGAGATCTTTTTCAAGATTATGATGGTGAAGAAGTATAGAGGTAGGATTCCGAAGGGAGTTCAATTCTACTTTACATGACATTCTGAGTTGCATACAGCTTTTATGTGAATTAATGAGACCTCCAGGAGTAATTATGGAAGAAGCTTTTCAACTCTACTCTATTGACCGCCATCGGTGGAACAACATGTGGAGAAACTGCCAGTGCTAGAATAGTGGGTGGAGGAACGGCTGGCTGAGGGTAGAGGTGCAAGTCGGGTGGGTAAACCCAAGTGCGGCCTAAGCTTGACCCGAGAAATTACAAGCTTGGGTAAAAATATGTGATTTCATCGAATTTAAATCGAGATGGACCTAACAAGGGACGTCGGGTACCCGATCCCGAATTGTCACTAATTAAAACCATTTATTTTATACCTAAATTAATATGAACCGTTAGATTTTAAACATGTAAATGATTTTGACTGTTTATTCCATTAATATACATTACTAGAAAAGGCAAAGAAAGAGACAAAACATGAAACAAAAAGACAAAATCATTGGAAAATCTTATAAACCCAGTAAGAGGTTGCTATGAAACTTGAAACTCGAAACTTGATCGAGCTCGAAAAGAAACTCGAAAAAATTTGAATGTTCCGGTACCCGAGAAAAACCTGATACCCGGCATATTTTTGTCGGGAGGGGCTTGGGGTTCACTCTTTGAGTTATTCTCAGGCTTGGGCACTAACTCGATGGCTATATTGTGGGTTAAGCCTAGTCAAGGCTCAAGTCCAACCCGACTCGACCGAGTTAAAGCCCTAGTTGAGGGAGTTAGAGGAGAGAGATTGAGAGTGATTGGGTTACTAAGAGATAGGCAGTTGAGATTGTGGGTTTTTAAAAAGTCATATTTTAAACCTAAGGGTAAAAAAGTTATATTTTAAGATTGAATGGTGCTAGCTAATTGATGCTGCACTTTTTGGCTCACAAGAAATCTAGGCTTCGCGACCTAAAGAACACTCAAAAAGAAGGAATCAAAGGGCGACCAGATTGGCTCCGGCGGTAGCCGCTTCGATGCTTAAGTCAATAAACTGAATTGAAAAGACTGTAATGAAAGCCAAAGAATGAGTATGAAAATAAAGCGTACCTGTAGGGTTTAATTTATAGACTGTGACCTTCTTAAGTTGATTATAATTTGGAGCCATGAAAATAGGAATTTGATCATTGGAGATTGCAGTTACCTTGTTGGACATTGTATTGAAATAGAGATAACCATGTGTGGTAGTTTCCTTGTAAAAGACTGTTTCCTTATTCTTTGCTCGGCAGATGTTAAGGAAATAACGAGGTTTGAACCATACGGAATACTCTGAGTGAATATTGTTCAGAGCATCAGCTCTAGCGGATAAATGTATGAGAGTGCTTTGAAGGCTTCGCCTGCTCTGGATGACTGAGTTTTATCAGATCCGTAAGCACACGTGTCTCAAGATGATTGGTGTGTCGGCTTGTGGTATATCAACTACTCCCCCCCGAGCCTTAGTTAGCCGAGCCTTAGTTAGGGCTTAGGGCGTAACTAGGGCTATGGGCTTTATGAAGAGTCACACGTTTTGTCTCTCCACTTTCCAAGACGTCGGTTTGATGGGTCATTTATTGAGGTGTCGATGCTTGAGAAGCCATCATTACCCTCAACCGTCATGCCGACTCGGCTTGGGGGGCTCATATTTCGAATATGTATATAAAGTGGGAGAAAGGACTTTTTACGCCTTTCTTCTACACTTGCTCTTACTGTATCAGGAACTCTACCATTGCTGATTGACGTGTTTTGAGGTTCGAAGCATATCCGTTGTTCGTAGCTTTCCTTTCCTTACTTGATTTCAAGTTCGATTTTTAACCCCTTTTATTGTTCTCTCTTCTTTGCTTCGTCATTTTCCTTTTGTCCGCCATGTCTGGCCCTGGATGACCCTCTGGTTTAGGAAGTTCTTCTAGGACAATTACTCTATTTCAACTTGTGAACATTCCTTCTTCTGATAATATTAAAAATAGGTTGGTAGAGCCCCCTTCCAGTCCAGGGGTTAGGATAGTTAACGCATTTGTGGAATCCCTAAATAGGGCTGGAGAGACCTCTGGTCGATCCGCCCGTAGAGAGAAGGGTGAGAGTGCAATTACTGAGAGTATGCTAGAAGAGTAGTAGGAGAAGTACAACCTCCATTCGAATGTTACTTTTAGGGTTCCAGATGCTCTAGATCGCCCACGAGATGTTAGAGCAGGAGAAATTTGTGTGTATTTAGCTTGGTTTGAAATGGGACTGACACTCGCTCTTCCCGACCTTGTAAAACAATTCTTTTGTTGGTTTAACCTTTGCCCTTCAGACCTTAATCTCAATAGTTTGAGGCATTTGTTAAGTTTCATAGTGTTAGGGCGTCTAAACGATGTTGACGTGTCCCTTAACTTGATTCGTAGCAATATGGATCTAAAATACATGAGGTCGGAATGCTTCTATTACATGTCTTTTGACAGTGGGTTCAAACCCCTTTCTTCTGTGCCCTCCTCCAACAAGACCTAGAAGAAGTGGTATTTCTTTATAAAAGGAGGATGGGAATATGAGGACTTCGAAGACCATTTCTCAGCATTTCCTCAAACCATTGGGCCAAAGGGTGAGACCCAATTTTTCTTGTGACTGCTTTAATTCTGTTTCGTGCATTAATTGCCGAGCTGATTTACTTTGTGTTTTTTATGCAGATGGGAGTGTGTGGAAGAGGCCTAGCTTCACTCCTGTGCTCCAGAAGCAATACAAAAAGCTTTTATGATCCAGTAACAGAGACCATTCTGTCATCGTCAATCCTGAGAACTTGATGGCTGCTAAGAGCCGTGTAGAAGAGCTAACGAAAGGTCTAATGGTTAGGTGGGAGACCGAGCCATCTTCATCTGCAGTAGTGGGGGAGGCTCCTTCCCCAGTAGACCCTCTCCTCCAAACAAAAAGGAGGAGCTTACTTTCGAACTCTCCTGAACCTGCAGCGGGGGAGAGGGAGGAACCTTCCCCTATCTCCATGGTCCCCCCAACCCCATTCAAACAAACGGGCAAGGCGGTGTCAGCTTCAGTGGCCCCTGGTGCTGTTAACTAGGCGGCCAAGAAGGTTCTGAGGGACTTTTAGGCCAAAGGCTCCTTCAAACTGAAGCCACAGAAGCCAGATAAGCTTCTAGCTGATTTGGCTTCTCTTCAAGTTAAAGTAGGTTCTTCAAGTCACCATTTCTTTTCCCTTTTTCTAAGTGCCTTTAACTGGATACTGACCTGCTTGCTCTGTATATTGCAGACCTTGCACATCTTCTCTGCTCTAACGGAGGTCTTTCCAGCTTCAGAGGAAGTTGACAAGCTCCAGGCTGAGCTGGACGAGGTTAGGCTTTAGCTTGGCACTGCAAAGTCCTGAGGCTCACGAAGCTGTGGAGAGGCTGAAGGAGTCCCAGAATTCTCTGGCCGTTATGGAGTCAGAGAAGAATCTTCATGTTCCAGAGGCGGAGAGACTTCAGAGGGAGATGGACGGCATGCGGTACCTCTATCACCAAAAGCTTGAGGACACAGTTGAGTAGGCCAAGCTAGAGAATGAGACAGAAATGAAGATAGAACTTGAAGGGATAGCCAACAACCTGATCGTGTTTGGCTTCAACAACTTCCGATCCAGGTTTCTTGCCAAATTTCCTGATTTCGATATATCTTCAATTGTGCCACCTGGGGTTAATCCTCCCGAAGTTGTTGTTTCGAGTGGAGTGGTTGATGTCCCTCCTGCAGATCCTTCCGAATCTGCCATTTTGAGCAGAGTGGTTGATGTCCCTCCTGCAGATCCTTCCCCAGATGATGAGCCTGTTCCTGCTGATCAGGCTTAGAATATGTATATTCTACTATTTTTGAACCTCCAATGTACTGGACTATAATTGTTTAATAAAGCAGGCTTTTAAATGTTTTTGTCCTTTTCTTTCATGTGGATTCCTGGTTGACCCATCGTAGCCTTGAGTTATACTGCTCTGTAGTATATCAGTCCTTCCAATTTATGGTTGATGTGGAAATTGTTACAAGTAAAGCTGTTCTGGAACTCATCAGACCAACTCTTTTACCATCAGTAATTGTCTTCCGAGCTGCATTTCTTGCAATAAAATAGTGATTAAAGATTAACTCTAACTACTTAGAATAAGATAGGAAGGCAATTTTAATCAAATGAGTAGGGATCTGATATTGATCTTGTATCACATATATTGGAAGCAAATTTCGAAGAATTCTGAGGCAGATTGTTCTGAACCAAAGACTTGTAGTAATAACCGGGTGTCTTTGTGACCATCACTCTGATGATTGAAACTTCTGCTTTTAAGTCTCCAAGACCAGCACTAAGATACATCAAAGCTGACGGTCTTTTGTTATACACGTGGCCTGTCAGGGGTCAATAGAATGGCCAAGACTGGAAGGTCTGTATATCGGATAGAGGGCCTGCATATTAAGATGGACCATACTCTGCTTATTTCATCATCTTAGAAGCTTTAGCTCTTAACTAAGATTGTACATTTGGAGAAATCCTGCATCTAGTCTTTTGGTATTCCGAGAGGACGGTTTATGCGTCATTTATTTATACAGCTGTCTTTTGGGCTTTCGAGGCCAACCTTTACCTTAACCGTTGTGACGGTCCAGTTGGATGGCTTTTGGACTTCACGGGTTTATATATATGAGAGAGGGGAATGTTGTTGCGCCCTAATCTTTTTGCTTGTTGCTTCTAGACTTTTTCCCATCGGAGGGAATCGAATGTCTTTAAAAGCTGCTGTTTGTTCCGAGATGATTGGCGATCTTTAGTCAAAGTTGGGAATGATTAAACTGTGACCGAGAATTATCCACCCCTTTGATTCAGTCTCTAAGGAAGGATTAAAGGAAGCGAAGATCTCCTTGTCCATCTTAGCATCCGATTGAAATCTCTCCGTTTGGAGATGGACCCTCCTTGATTCAACCGAGGCCTGGAGTATTGGTGATGAAGATGAAGGTGGGATGCTTCCTCTCCTTTGTGTCTTGGCAAAGACCCTTGCTCAAGTCGACTTGGGTGTCGTGCCAAATTTGAGGAAAACGAAGGTGGAGAATGGAGGTTTCCTGAGACCCAGAGCCCTCATCCTCCGTTGGTATTGATGCCAGTGACAGTGATGATGAAATGGCCTGGGTACGATGCAGATTGGGGTTCAGGGTTCCTTCCTTTCAAATGGAAGCCGGTGACGGCAGTAATTGTGGTGTGGAACTCTGAACCCTTTCCCCTGTACCAGAAAGATTCGAGGGAGATAGCTATGCTGTTGTAGAACAATGTCTTGCCTGAAATTGTTGTAGCTTATGTGTATTTGTTTTTTTTTTTTTTTTTCTAGTCTTCTTGTACCGATGTAACCTTTGTTTATTATCAATAAAATTGGATCCCTTTTCTGATGTACCTTTTGATTAGATGTGTTCTTTTGGAGTTAAAACACCTTTCCGAGCACTGCTGATAACTACTTTTCACCAATAGTTCTGTTTGTATGCTCTGGGAGTAGACCAAAGAAACATAAAACTTGCGTTTTGAACTGAAGTACTTTGAGCTGCTGTAGATGCTAAGCCAATTTAGTACTGTAGTGTTGTTGCTCGGTAGTACATAAACCAAGTAATCTAAGAATCAGCTCTGAGGGTCTACCGATCTAGGAAACTTGTGTAAATAATAATAGTTGGAAAGTAGTTGTAGATATCGGAACTTGATGCCTTTAAATGGACTGAATCATCAGGTCTGAATACTTGCTAGACCAGATTATGAGGTCTGTACTTTTAGAGATGGACCAGACTCTGAAGGTATGTGCATTTAGAGATGGACCAGACTTTGGAGGTCTGTGCATTTAGAGATGGATCAGACTCTGGAGGTCTGTGCATTTAGAGATGGACCAGACTCTGAAGGTCAGTGCATTTAGAGATGGACCAGACTCTAGAGGTCTGTGCATTTAGAGATGGACCAGACTCTGAAGGTTTGTGCATTTAGAGATGGACTAGACTTTAGAGGTCTGTGCATTTAGAGATGGGCCAGACTCTGAAGGTCTGTGCATTTAGAGATGGACTAGACTCTGAAGGTCTATGCATTTAGAGATGGACCAGACTCTGAAGGTATATGCATTTAGAGATGGACTAGACTCTGAAAGTCTGTGCATTTAGAGATGAACACTTTGTGAAGGTATTAAAAAGAAGGAAAAACCTTTATTGATAATACTTTCGTAAATGTTCTACATTCCAAGGTCTAGGAATAGATTTCCCAGCCATGTCCTCTAGCCAGTAAGTGATAGGCTTAACAACCTTTGTCACTCTATAGGGGCCTTCCCAGTTGGGTGACAACTTTCCCATAATGGGATCCTTGGTGTTTGGAAAAGCTCTTCTTAAGACAAGGTCTCCAACTTGAAAGCTAACCGTCCTGAGCACCACTTTGGAGTTGTTAACCATTCTCTGCTGATAGGCTTCCATCCTGATTCTGGCTTGATCCCTTTTTTCTTCAAGCAAATCCAAGTTTTCTGCCAGTTGCTGATCATTGGACTCTTGTTCGAAGGCTTTAGTCCTTAAAGTTGGCATATCGATCTCCACCGGGATTACTGCTTCTGTACCATAGGCCAGTGAGAAGGGAGTTTCAGAGATGGAAATTCTTCTTGTTGTTCTATAGGCCCAAAGAACCCCAAGAAGTTCTTCTACCCATTTTCCTTTGGCCTGCTTCAACTTTTTCTTTAATGCATCAAGGATCATTCGGTTGGTGACCTCTGCTTGCCTATTTGCTTGTGGATGGCCTGGAGAAGCAAAATATTATCTGATGTTGAGATTTTCACAAAATTTCTTGAAGACTTTACCAGTGAATTGCGTCCCATTATCAGAGATGATTACGCGTGGTATCCCAAACCTGCAGACAATGTTCTTCCAGGTGAAGTTGTCAACTTCCTTCTCAGTGATATGTGTTAGGGGTTCAGCTTCAGCCCATTTAGAGAAGTAGTCAATGGCTACCAAAAGATATTTCCTGTTTAGTAGGGCTTTGGGTAATGGGCCCACAATGTCCATCCCCCACTGAGCAAAGGGCCAAGGACTAGCAATTGGGATGAGCTCGTGATAAGGCTGGTGCTGATATGGAGCAAACCTTTGGCATTTGTGGCACTTCTGGACGTACTTCTTAGCCTGCTTCAGCATATTAGGCTAGTAATAGCCTTGTGTTAGAGCTCGGTGAGCTATTGTTCTGCCCCCATTATGGTTCCCGCAAATTCCTTCTTGTATTTCAGCCAAGACATATTGAGATTCTTCTAGAGTTAAGCATTTCAACAGGGGTTGAGAGTAAGACCTTTTGTAAAGCTTATTGTTCAGGATTAGGTACCGAGCTACTCTGATTTGGATTCTCCTTGCTTTATTTTTATCTTCTAGGAGGAGCCCCGATTCTAGGTACTAGAGGATTGGGGTCATCCAGTTCTGGGGCTGTTCAGCAATTTGGGCAACTTGGGCTTCTTCTATGCTGGGTCTTGGTTGGTAAGAAATTTTTGCTACAGAGTTTCCCTCTAGCTTCAGGCGGGATGCCATGTTTGCCAAAGCATCTGCTCGACAGTTCTGGCTTCTTCTATTTTCTGGGTAGAGAACGTCAGGAAGGAGTGCTTCAAGAAGTTCACTAATTCGGAATACCAAAGCATCCTATCGTTTTTAATGGATAATTCTCCCAGGACTTGGCTTACCACCAACTAGGAATCTGAAAAGACCTCAAGGTTTTGAACCTCACAATCCAGAGCCAACTTCATGCCTAGGATTAGGGCTTCGTATTCTGCTTCATTATTGGAAGCTCTGAATCCCAGGTTAACTGCTTTTTCAAATAAGAGCCTGTCAAGGGACTGTAATACCAGGCCCACTCCAGAACCCTGATCGATTGATGACCCATCAATATAGAGCTGCCATGTCTCTGAAGTTTCAAAGAGCTGTGCCTTGTCCTAAAGTGCCGGGGTGAACTCAGCAACGAAATCTGCCAAGGCTTATCCCTTGATAGAGTTCCGTGGTACATATGATATGTCAAATTCTCCTAACTCCACAGACCACTTTACTAATCTTCCTAAAACCTTAGGCTTCCTCAATATCTACCTCAGGGGATAGGCGGTTGGGATTTCAATTGGATGGGCTTGGAAATAAGGTCGGAGTTTCCGAGTTGATATTACCAAAGCGAAGGCCAACTTCTCAACCTCTGGGTATCTCTTTTCTGTGTCGAGCAATGCCCTACTGACGTAGAATATGGGCCTCTGGACTCCTCTGTCCTATCTGACTAGTACGAAGCTGACCGCGTTCTCAAAGACTGCAAGGTAGAGGAGTAGCTTTTCCCCTTGGACTGGTTTTGACAAGAGCTCTGGAGAGACAAGGTATTCCTTCAGTTCTTGAAAAGCTTTCTCACATTCTTCCGTCCATTGTAAAGCTTTGTTACCTTTTAAAGCTCTGAAAAAGGGTAGAAAATGATTAGTGGACTTGGAGATAAACCTGCTCAGTGCTGTGATTCTGTCATTCAGTGCCTGAATGTCTTTCTTGGTTTTTGGTGATTCTAGTCCAATCAGAGCTTGAATTTGAGTGGGGTCTACCTCGATACCCTTTTGAAAGACAATATATGCCAAGAATTTTCCCTTCGTCACCCCGAAGGTACATTTTGAGGGATTGAGCTTCATCTTGTGCTGTTTTAGGATATCCAAAGTCTGGGATAAGTGCTGGAGGTGGCTACCTTTCCGTAAACTTTTGACCAGCATGTCATCAATGTACACCTCCATTGTATTGTCGAGCAGTGAGCTGAACATCGTGTTGACCAACCGCTAGTATGTGGCCCTAACATTCTTCAAACCGAACGGCATTACTCTGTAGCAATAGAGACCTCGTTCGGTTATGAAGGCTGTCTTCTCCTGGTCTGGAGGGTACATCTGGATTTGGTTATATCCAGAATAGGTATTCATAAAACTCATGAGTTCGTACCCTGTAGTAGCGTCAACCAGCTGGTCTATCCTTGGTAGTGGAAAGCTATCTTTGGGGCAAGCTTTATTGAGGTCTGTATAGTCAACGCAGACTCTCCAGTTGCCATTTTTCTTTTTGACCAGAACGGTAATGGCCAGCCAGTCTGGGTAGAATACTTCACGTATCATCTTGGCTTCAAGGAGTCTCTAGACCTCCTCATTTATGATCTGATGCCGCTCTGAAGCTAACGGCCTTCTTTTTTGTCTCATTGGTGGGTGGTCTGGATCTACCATCAGTTTGTGAGTTATGAGGTTTAGATCTATACCCTCTATATCTTTGGTTTCCCACGCAAATACAGAGAGGTTGTCTTTCAGGAATCTTATTATCTCCTCTTGCTCGGCATGTGTAAGGTCTGGACCAATGTATAAATAGTGCCCCTCGGATTCTGAGTTGACTAATACTTTGATGGGCTCCCCAATAGGTTTGGCCCTGCTGTCTCGTCCTCTTGGACTTAGGGGTTCCTCAATTTTGGAAGGGCAACCTTTTTCCTTGGGATTGTGGGAGAGAATTGGATCTGCACAGTCCCGAGCATACTGTAATTTCTATTTAGGGGTCTTCTCTTTGAGTGTAATGGCATGACATTCCCGAGAAGTCGGCTGGCACCCTCTGATAGAATAAACATTTTGATTGTGGACATACTTTAAACATGGTGGAAGGTCGAGGTGACAGCTCCTATCTGGTGTAGCCACGGTCTCCCAATTATGACATTGTAGGGAGATTTCATATTCAACACCATGTATTCTAAGATGGTGGTTTTCTATCCTTCACCTTCCCCTACAGTAATGGGCAGGTCGATCCTTCCCAATGGGGTACTGAGATTACCATCAAATCCTGCCATTACGGCGGTGGTAGGCTTGACGTTGTTTTGATCAATCTTCATCTATTTGAGTGGCTCATAGAATAGTATATTAACGGAACTGCCAGTGTCAACCAGGACTCTTCTGATCTCGAAGTTGGAAATATTAAGAGTGATGACGAGGGCATCACTGTGAGGGCAGTGTACCCCGACCAGATCTCGTTCTGTGAACTGAATCTCCGGTTCTGGTTTGAGCCTTTTCTCAACGTTGGTGATCTGCAATACATTTGGGGCAGCCCTGGCCTCCTGAGCATACCTCTTCCTTGCTCTATTTGACATTCCTGTAATTGGGGTATCTGTATGAAGGACGTAAATGACATGGTTGTTTTGCCTTTGAGGCTCATTTCGTCCTTCCCTCTGTTCCTGTCTTTGCTCAGGCCTCTGGTCTGTCCTTTGTTGAGGCTTGTCTTCGTGGGGGTTCTGTTTTCCGTCCTGCTTAATGAACTCCCGAAGACGTCATTTCTTTATGAGCTGCTCAACCTCATATCTAAGGGACCTGCATGAATTAGTTGTATGCCTATGATCTTTGAGGAAATTGCAATATTTACCTTGGTCCCGAAGGCTGGGATCTCCTTAAATCGGTTCTGGCCATCTTAGGTTTTTCCAATCTCGGATCTGCCGAAGTACCTGAGCCAGTGTAGTGTTCAAAGGGGTAAAGTTAGTAAATTCCCTTGGTCCGGAATTATAAACAGCCCTGGGTGCCGTTCTCTTTTCTGGACTCCTGGCTCTCTTCTTGCTAGGGTCCCTTTTATGGTCGTTCTTCTTATGATCTTCCCTTTTCTGATTGTCCTTCTGGTTTTGCTCTTTGCCTTTTTGGGACGTACGGTTAGCTTCCTCCAAGTTGATATATTTTCTGGCCCGGTCCATTAATGCCGCCATGTCGGCAGGAGGGCTCTTTGTCAAGGAATCTCTAAAGCCTTCGTGAGCAAGGCCAGAAGTTAGGGCAGCTACGAGAAAACCTGGGCTGCAGTCAGTTATCTCTGTGAGCTCGACATTAAAGAGTGCAATGTAAGCTCTGAGGGACTCTTCCTTAGTCTGTTTGACATTTAGCAAGAATTCTGGTCCTCTTTTGAGCCTTCTGCTCGTCATGAACCTGTCCAGGAATTGCCTACCGAGCTCATAGAAGCCGGTAACTAAGTTTGGTGGGAGGTGGTGGAACCATTTTAGGGCGGTACCTTTTAAGCTGGTAATGAAAGTTCGGCACCTAAAGGCATCAGAGGCCCCGTGAAGGGCCATTGTATGTTGATAATGTGATAAATGATCTCTTGGGTCTCCAGTCCCATCATATAGGGTGAATTTCAGCACAACGAACTTCCTTAGTCTTTCTTCTGACATGATGGCAGGAGTGAATGGGTGGCGAGTCTTCTGAGCAACCTGGCTAACTCATCCTGCTCTGGATGGTTTTGGGCACCTTTCACAACTACTGTTCAGTCCATAGATTCTGCAACTTCTTCGACCCTCCGTGGGTCTCTAGGCCGGACTTCTGGTGAAACTTGCCTTACAGCCTCGGCTTCAGGGTGGTTGGGCTGAGCATGTCCCACGGACTGAGTAGGGTTCCGAGCTGGAGGGATTGGTGCCGCTTGGGGCTGAGGCTTCTGTGGTGCCGGATGTGTTGCTGAAGCTCTTGGAGTTAGGGCTCTAGTAGTGCTTCGGTAATGGATGTTAGGGACAAAGGCTGGCGTTCCCCAGCCCGGGGGTGCTGATAGCTGTGGATCTCTGTCGACGTGAGCAACACCTTGGGGGTGCCCAGGCCGGTTGTTTGGAGCCTCCTCATAGGGCTCTTCATTCTCAGTGATAATAGGAGGTTGTGTTCCCTCAGCAACACTGACCGGCGGATTTAGAGGATTCGTCCCATGATTTCGTGTAAGCATTGCCAGAGTGCTCTAAAGGTTTCGCTTGCTTTGGATGACTGAGTTTTATCAGATCCGTAAGCTCACGTATCTCAAGATGATTGGTGTGTCGGCTTGTGGTATATCACTAATAAAAAGTGAATCTCATTTAAAAAATAAAAAAATTATTGTCCTTCACTTTAAAAATAAAAAGTGCTTGTACTCTACTATAATTAAGCACATTTTTAGGAGACTTACCTAGTTAACTCTATTTGGTTTTTTTTTTTTTTTTTTTTTTTTTTGGGTTAGTTGTCCATTTCAGGCACTTAGATTTACCTTCTTTTTACATGGGGTCAGGGCCGGCTTAATATAATAGGGGGCTTAAAGCGAGAAAGTAATAACTCTTAATGAGACCTTTTTTTATATTAATATAAATTTTTACTTTGTTTCTTATATATATATATATATGTATATTATATTTTAATTTTTGTAATATATAATTTATTTGTTTTCCAACAAGAGAGATTTATGTATTGAATAAAACTCTACTAATAAATATTTTACAATTTTTTTTTTTATCTTAATAGACAAATAAAATTTTAGAATTAAATTATTTTCATGGAGTCTTTATGGGGCATTTTTTTTATAGAGTTAGATTTTTATTTACCTTAAACTTCTAGTTTCATTATACTACAAATATATAAAATTTGAGACATTTTTTTAGAGTTAGACTTTTATAAATCTTAGACTTTGAATTTCATTATATTATAGATACCAAAAATTTGGGGTCTTCTCTTTAGATGAGACATTTTGGGGCCTTTTTATACCGTTAGAGTTTTATTAATCTTATATTTTTAATTTCATTATACTATAAATACTTAAAATTTGGGACCTTCTTTTTAAGTGGGGCCTAAAGCGATTGCTTTGTTAGCTTTATGGTTGAGCCGGACCTGAATGAGGTGGCATGAAATTTCCATTGGAAGAGATCACAGCAGAGTATGAAGATATACAGGACAGAAAAATTGAATTGAGAAGAGGGAAACATGTTCTCAAGTGCGTTGCGGGGGGAGGTGGTTTACACTTTTAACCCCATAGGACCCATTGGGCCGTCTCATCTATCGCCCATGAAGGACCTAACCACGGTTTATAATGTCCAGATTTTGAAGGGATTTTTTGGCCCAAATCAAGATTGTTATAATCTTTTCCTTTTTATTGGCCCAACACCCTACTTTGTCGCAAATAATATTGGGGCATGAGCGACTATGGGCCGGTAAGAATTCTTCTTTAAAATTTATCACTTGACAATTCGAAGTGGGGAGTGGAGAGAATTGAATGAGTAATATTTTTGTGGACAATACTTGGCTCCAAATTAAGTAAGAAGAACCATCATTAACTCAGGTACATGTCATTACCTTAAATTGTTATATATATAATCACATAAATTTCAAAAGATTATTTAATTTTAAGTAAAAAATAAAAATAAAAAATACATGTACATTATATACATAACAAATTATGGTTAAAACACGTATTTAGATAAGAGTAAATTTTTCCTATCTAATTTAGACACGTGTTTAGATAAGAGTAAGTTCTTCCTATCTAATTTGGAGTTAACTATTATTTTACTTTTATTATCAACTCTCACTCCTAAGTTGGGAGCTACGTGAGGCCTAAGCTAAGTAACTCCACCAAGGAAATTTTTTTATGTGTGCTCGTCTTATTTTTTAAAATTTTTAAAGAGTAATACTATCCTTATATTAACATTTTATCAAAAAAATTTACCTGCTGACCTCACTGCTCTTGGTGCTAGTGAATTCAGCTTCTTGGTGCTAGTCATGTCAAGTGAGTCCAAGAGGCTTAATTGCCTAGCACCCGCATATACTAAGAGGCTTAATTGACTAGAACCCGCATGTACCAAGAGGCTTAATTGACTAGCATCCAAACAGGCACGTCAGCTGGTAAGAAAATTTGATAAAATTTTATGATAAGAATAGCATTACTTAATTTTTAAATTCATTCAATTTTTTCGTTTTTACCTAAAGCCACTTTGTTTTTAAAACTGTATTTTGAAAAGACATATTTGGACTAAAATTTTTATCCAAAGTCATCATTTGAAAAGACGTCTCTAGAAGCGTCTTTTTAAAAGATTTATTTTTACTAGAAATATGAAAACCTAAAGAGTAATGAATCCTTGAACACTTAAAATTCTATCCAACAAAAGACGCCTTTTCAAACGATGTCTTTAAAGGTGTCTTTTAGAAAGATGCTTCTGTGAAGAAAATTGGTCAAAAATGTATTTTGAAAAGATATCTTTAAAATTTACATGGATCCGGACAATAACAAAAAATTGCAAGAGTTTGAGAAATTTAAAAATAAAGTGCATGGGTAGAGTAAAAAATTCTAAATCTTTCATGTTCGTTCAATTTTTTTTTTTGTAATATTAAAATCCGTTTATATTTATCTTTAATAAATTTTAGAACTAGTGCCGAATCTAAAAATTTTAATTAGAAGAGCCAAATTGAGGATATTAAAGTTTAGAAAAGTTCATATGAATTTATCAAAAATTTTGAGAGGGAAATTTAGTCCTATTTTATTAAAATATTTTAACAAAATTAAAAAAATATATATAATTTCAAAATTTTTGTGGGGCATAAATCCCTACTTGTCCCTCAGCATCCGTCACTGCAAGAAGCTGACAGGATGCACAAGGATTTTAGTGGGCTCAGTTTTTGGCCCAAAGTTTGAACTGTGTGCAAGTGTGGGCTGTTTATTCACCAGTTTGTGTATCAACTATATGTTTTTTTTTTCAAATTCTTTTTTTATTTGATTGGCAAAAGAAGTTGAAATCTTTGAGCCCACTCCAATGCAGTATCCAAATTACACCATTACATACTTTTTCTATAAGATTTTCTCAATTCTTTTAATACATCATTGATTGTGTATCACATAATATTTTATTTCACGTGTCATACATCAAACGCGTAGTGAGAGCATCAAAGGATGAAGAAAGGTGGCTTTGGGGGCAGCCCATTGGGCCTAAAACTATTGATGAATCAGTCACAAGTTTTTCATGAGCCAAATCTTTGAAACCAAGGCATGGAAACTATTATGGTGGATCAAAGATGGGATAAAAGATTTGTTGAGTTGAATTGATATATTATTGAAATTATTTCAAATAAAAAATTCCCTTAATAACATTGTATTTAACAAAGGTACTGTTTTGTAACACTCCTTTTAAGTACCATTTTTTTAAAAAAAGGTAAAAGTAGTATGAGGTTTATGCAAAAAAAAAAATAAAAAATTTACTTTTATGTACATATAAATTCCTTATGTGCACCTATAAATACTTATATATATCTATAGATATATACCTAATTAATATGTTCCTATATAATATTTAGACATGAAATATGTGTATATGCACACACACACACACACACACACACATATATATATATAGTGACGGATTTAGCCTACTGAGTTAGGGGACAAAAACATAAAAGTCAAAATTTAAAAAAGTTTTGTATAGAAATATGAAAATTCTTGACGTGACAACTTTTTTTTTAAAAGATATATAGAAAGTAGGAGTAAAAAATACAATTTTCAAAACTTTGGGAAGCCACAACCCCTGACTAGTTGTAGATCCGCCACTGCATACATATATATATATATATATATGTATGCATTTACATTTATACAGACTTATTCATTCAATACTTATTTATCGTTGCAGATTGATTTTAATATGCTTATAAAAAAATGTAAATTTAAAATTAATTTTAAGAGGTAGTTATCAATTATACTATTATTTTTTTTATTTTATACTTTTAAATAAAAATAAATAATAAAAAACTTTCTTCACTTAATAAAGTACTTAAAAAAGTTCATCTAATAATATCTAATATAATTGCCTTATGTTATGAGTGAGAGACTCAATTTATAATTTAAAAGGGAGAAATCAAGACCATTAAACCATGCACCCCTTCAACTTCTTAATGTCCATACATTTGGCATGCATTTCAAATGATGATACGAACAGCCCCAATTCAAAACCTAAGAATTGCATTTCTCAATATTGAAAAAGACCAATACTCAATATGGGTTTCATTTATACAGAATGTTGGGAGGAAATTGAGTAAAAATAAACTCATTTTTTATATTATTTTGCAAAATATATTTATTCTTAAATTCAAATATGTGTTCTCACCTTTGATTACTCAAATTTTCACCATTGGACCAAACAATTATACTTTCTTTTGCTCTTGTCAACAGGGATGGGGCCAGGAATTTAGGTCAGGAGGGCCATTTTTTTTTTTTTTTTTTGATATTTGATCATAAATTTAGAAATTAAAGAAGTATAAAATTAATATTAATCGATAATATTTTTTATAAGTAACTAAATTTATTGATACCAATGAATTTATAAATTAGACAAGAGGACCAATTAAAGAAAAAAAACACTTGAAAAATTCAATTAGTAAAAGAAAAATCAAAAAATTTATAAATATCTTATTAAGAGGTCAAATTAAAATTAAGATAAATACAAAGTGTGAAATTTTTTAAATATGAGGGAGGGGAGGGCAAAAACTTAAATTAAAAGGCTATGTTTAATTATTTTTAAAAAAACATATAAAAAATTCAAATAAATAAAAAAGTGAGAGGGCGCAGTCCGGGCATGGGCTGGCCTCGTCCTGCTTGACAATATTGAAATCAATCGGGTCGAATTCTCTCCGTTTGAGATTGAAATAGAGAGAGCCATTTCTCTCACATACATGTGAAACTCATTCCAAATCATTGGGTTTCACATGTATGTGAGATAAATGACTTTTTCTATTTCAATTTGAAATAGAGAGATGTTAAATTCGAATCAAATATTCTATTCACATTTCATTTTTAGTTCAATAAATCCAAGATAACTACATGTCTTTAGAAGTTGGACCACTACATTACCCTTTTTTCAAAATCATTGAAAAATGAAGTCATCTCAATCATTCCATTTCCCTTCATATTGATTTCAAAATTATATATACATGTTTAAAACTGTGGAGAGAAAAGAGAAGAGATGATAGTTTTAAATAAAAGACAACAAGACAATCATATTTACCTAATTATTTTGTAAGAGAAAGGAAAAAAAGAAAGTGTATATAAATTTTTAATACATACATTTAAGAATATATTTGACATTTTAAAAATATATTAAATGAAATTTATTTCCTCCTTGAGTCTCTCCACTTTTAGAGATTGGACAAGTAATTTTAATGACTCAATATTTTCTTTCCTAATTTTCTTAATTCTTTTCTATTCTATCATAGGGGTGTCAATTCGTGTTATCATGTTGTGTTAAGGTATACATATTCGAAAATATGTGTAAATCCTAACCCGACACTATTAACTAATCGTGTCAAGTTTCAAAACTCAAACCCAACCCATTTATTAAACAAGTTACACGTGTCGACACACTTAACCCGTTTATTTTAATTTTTTAAATAAAAAAACTTTCCTATTTTTTAATATGTATAGATAATTTTTAAGTTTAGTAACTTTGAATATACGCCAAATCAAAGTAAAAACCTCTTTTATAAATAAAAAATCTCAAAACCTTGATAAATATTTATTGTGAAACAAATTACCTTAACTCATAATATATTTTATAATTAAACGTGTTAAGTCGTGTTAAACGGGTTGATACTAGTAAAATCCAAACATGACCTGTTTATTAATCGTGTTATACATGTCAACTCGTTTATGACCCAAACCCATTTATGCTAAACCCAAATCCGTGAATTTTGTGTCGTATTCGAGTTGTGTTATCCTGTCCTGTTAAAAATCAACACTCCTATTTTATCATTTATAAAAACCTAAACGAGAGACTTTGATATCACCCCATTTCAATCCTATTTTTTTTCTTTCAAATTTTTTGATCTATCCAAACAAATTACTAGTAACTTTATTTGTTTCGAAGAGTGAAACATCCAAAATTTCTCGTAACGTAGAAAAAACAAAGTCTAGTTATAAGGTAGTATTAAAAAACTCTATGAGCACGCAAATTAAATAATGACACATGGTTTGTATTTTAAATTAGAGTATCATCATGTCATCATTTATATCCATTGTTTAAAATTGATATGCATGACCATAAAATTTTTTCAAACTACCTTATTACTAAACTTTTTCCATAACGTAGGCCATCAAACTCAAACATGTGTTCTTATAATTGATTGTTCGAATGTTTACCATCATTATACTAAACAATAATCTTACACTTCAATTTGTCAATATTGCAATCAAAATCTGTTCATAGTTCATTTTCAGACCAAGAGAAGTCCAGAAGTAACAATATCTCTAAGAGTTAGGACCTATATATATATATATATATATATATATATATATATATATTCTATAAATTGGAAATACCTAACACTAAATGTGGACAATATTCAACAGTTTATTTCAATCATTGAAACTTCCACAAATAACTTAAAACGCACAAGAGTGAGTGAGTGGCACCATGAAAGTGAAGTTTGTGTTAGAAACTCTATTATGAAAAATATCAATTTTTATCTTTAATAGAATAACTAGTTTGACAAAAAGGATTGTGTATGTTTTCAATAAAAAAGGAAACAAAATAGTAATATGTTTCTATAAAATATAGACAACTAATTACAGAGAACAAAGAATTATTTTTGTTCCAAATTCTGTAAATAAAATTATAAATTTTAGAATTAGAATTTAAGAGAAATCGTAAAAGATTACATTTTGTAATTACTAATTTTTCAGAAAAA
Source organism: Nyssa sinensis (assembly GCA_008638375.1). Classification (NCBI taxonomy): domain Eukaryota; kingdom Viridiplantae; phylum Streptophyta; class Magnoliopsida; order Cornales; family Nyssaceae; genus Nyssa; species Nyssa sinensis. Next base: position 57,866,479 of record CM018031.1, on the reverse strand, counting down.
CAAAAATAAAAACTGAACATGAAAAACTTACTATCTTTTTGCAAAGAACAGACCAGGTCTAGCGTTTTACGCTGTCCTTAAGACAGATTAGGCCCTCGTACTTGGTACTTACGATTTGAATGGACGTCTGCCTCTTAGGATAAAGTGGTCTCACACAGAGAAGAAGCACTGCAGACTCTGTGTACAATGAACTAGACTTATGTTGCAAAACTCTCTCAAACGCACAGAAAATATTAATGAATTCAATTAATGAATGTAGGTGCGTAGGTGGTGTTTATATAGAGCATTTGTGTCTGTTTGGTACAGATACGAAGGCTTACAATTGCAATAGTTCAACGAATAGCCACAGAAAAGAAGATGATTCAATAAAAATTCAAACCAAGGGTTTAATCGCAAAACGATGTCGTTTTAGATTTAAACCAAAACCAAACGCAATCTCAAAATGACAACATTGGATTTAAATTATCATGGTAACCAAACGACAGCGTTGACAACGTTTTAAAAAATTATTTAAATGAATTTTTTTTTAAAAAATATATACATAGTGGGCCAAGGCCTAAACCCAAACCTAGTTCGATGCGAGGCAGCGGCGCGTGTGTGTTATGACATGGAATTTTTTTTTTATTATTATCATGGTTCTTGGTTAATTAAAATTTTATTATTATTATTATTATTATTATTATTATATTTATTATTATTATTATTATTATTATTATTAATTAAAAATTAAAGAAAGTGTGAATGTATATGGATTATATATGTGTGTGTAGCATATGTATATGTATATGGGTGTGTGTATAGTTAAGTATAGCAGTGCATGGTGTGTATGTGTGACTGGGCGTGTGTGTGTGTGTGTGTGTGTTTGTAACCAAACTAGAAGGACAGCCGATTGGGGAGTGTGTGAAACTAGTGTGTGTGATGATAATATATATATATATATATATATATATGTAGATATATAGTAGCAGCTTTGCATTAAATGCAAAGCTGCATTTGGGGGGAAGCAAAAGGTGGCTGACGGTGGAGAGGGAGTCAAGAATAGTGGCTGTGAGGGAGAGACGTGAGGGAGTTGGTTTGTGTGTGTGCATATGTATAGTCTCGGGTGGGGAGAAAAGAGAAGAAAAGAAACAGAAAAGAGGGAGAGAAATAGAGCTCTGAGAGAGAGTTTGAAGCTTGGTTCGAGCTCGGAGCAAGAGGGTGAAAGAAGGCACGGCTAGAGAGAGAAAGCTCAGAAAATTCGTAAGTGCACCCCTTCTGTTTTATTTTTTTTTTTGGCATGATAATTTATTTGAAGCATAGGGTTTTAAAGTGCATGTTGTGAGGATTGTTTTGCAAAAAGAATGAAGGAAAATGGTTGAAAAATGAGGGAGAAAAAGGGGTTTGCAGGTCACGGTCATGGGGGGGTTGGATTAGCATTTTATGTACAAAGCTTGAATCTAATGAGATAGAAATAACCCTAATAAGTGCAGAAAATGAAATGAGAAAGAAATGATGGAAAACCGTGAACAACCGAGTGAGAAATTGAAGATATTCAGCTGGCCGGAGATTCGGCCATGGGCCTTTGAGCCCTATTTCGTGAAAATCCGTTGGTCTAAACTGAAAATGGAAGATGGGAGTGAAACCTACTTGAAAAACTCTAGAAGATGGCATTTTAAAAACATGAAAATGTCACCGAAAATTGGTCGCCGGCGCCGGAGGAGGCGCCGGAACCCTACTGGGCGTCACCGGAAAATCGGGGAAGAAGGGGGGGTCTGCTCCGGGTCGGGTCGGGTCGGTTCGGGTCCGGTTCGGGCGGGTGTGGACCGCCCCTGCCACGTGTCGCCATGTGTTTTAAATTAAAAGGGTAAAGGGGGCTGTTTGGTTGTGGGTTTATGAAATTGAAAATCTGAAATAACTAAGAACAGGGATACCTTATCCCTGTTTTAGGCAAACCCTTGTTTGGCTGTCCGAATTAGGAATAGGAGAATTCAAATTTACAATTCTGCCCCTGAACTTTTGATAATTGAAAATTAAACCAAAACTTACAGAAATTATAAATTGACCCCCCAACTATTAATAATTCTGATTTGACCCTCCTGAATAAAATATTAATAAATTATTAATTAAATTAATTAATTAAATTAATTTAATTAATTAAATATTCAAAAATATCCCGGAGTCCAAATGGGACAAGTCATTAGTGCATTTTGACTATCTCGGCCATTCTGAGGCCAAGGGGGAGGTCCGTTTTACGAGACGGGGTCCCAAAAAATAAAAGACCCGTAGTAACATATAAAATTACCAAAATGCCCCTGAATTGAAATACAGTCAAATGAACTCCGAATCTAGTAAACAAATAGTGAAACTTAATTATCTCGAGCATTCCGGACTCAACAGTGGAGTCCGAATTGTGAAAAGAAGTCACGAAATGTGAGGACACGTGTAAAGTGCAAAATGACTGTTTTGCCCTTTTTAACCCAGGTGTCCGAATTGAATTCTACGAAAGCCTAAACTTAGTTTCCTCGACGTCCCGGACTCAATGGTGGAGTCTAAATTAGCAAAATAGAAACTTATGAATTAAAGACATAAAATTTGATGAATAGCATAATTCAAGTGACAATTAAACTGAGTTTCATGTTATGAATTTTAGGGACACGGAAAGGCAAAGAGAAGGTGACCTAGCCTTCGGTGTTCTTACGGTGGTCTCACTTTACTACGAGTACACTTTTCCAGTTTGAGATCGATTACCAGGTACGATATATTGTGCTAAGTAAGAAATAGAATTGAGATTAGGAATACTTGCTTTGCTGCATTGATTGTTCACATGCTTGCTTGAGTGTTCACATGATTATGTGCTACGTGCTATCTTGTTAAGTTGTATGAAGATTATGAGTATATTACATGTGTTAGTGTAGTGTGTGAATTATATACTCCGAGGAACTGTTGATGTTATGAATTGTGTACTTGAAGGCATGCTTCATATATGAATGAGATGCATCATTGAGATTACATTGTGACATGATGAGATCAGAGCATATTGGCATAGTGAAATTCTTTGGACATGGCGTGGGTGAGCACTTGGTGCTTTGCATTATGAGGGTGCAGATCCTGTGGTGAAAAACCCAAAATCGGCCAATAGGTACTCGCAAGCCTGACGGATTCCGGACCGTGAAGCGAGACATACGCGGCGGTACTCATGCCAGCGGAGAATGACCGTATCATGAGACATGGGTGGCATAGAGTTGCATGGGTGTGTCACGCATACAGCACATATATTATATACTGCTCAAATACTGTCATCATGATATCGAATGCCATATAGAAATAACTGTACACTTGCACTTGCCACGACCTTAGCTTTGTTTCTTGCATTAGCATTATATTGTACCAGCATGTTGAGCTGACCCCTTTAATGGGGCAAACATTTCAGATGATGTCCCAGCAGTACGAGACGTGGAGATGATCTGACTAGGGACTGTGTTAGGCCCAAGGGGCGGTTGTTTTTTTTTTATATTGTATAAGGGCATAAGCCCAAGACCGTATTTCATTTTACATGTTGTAAGTAAGTGGACTAGACCTATGTATGTATCTGAACAGTGTACAGAATGTATGAGGACATTATTATTATCTTTTATTTCCTTATTATTTATTTTCCTTTGTCTCGTTATTCGTGCCTCGGGTTCGCTGGAATTCGGGGCGTGACAGTGTGTGTATTGATAATCAAATGACAGCGCTTTGAAAAATTATTTAAATGAATTTTTTTTAAAAAAAAGTTATATACACAGCAGGCCAATGCCCAAACCTAAACCCAGATCCAGTTTGGTTTGGTGCACGTGTGTAGTGAACCAAGCATGTACTAGGTCCTCATCCTTCCACAAAACTTAGATAATTGTAAAACAACAACATTGTATTTAAATTATCCTGGAAAACAAATGACAGCGTTGGCAGCGTTTTGAAAAATTATTTAAATGATTTTTTCTCAAAAAGACATTTATATAGAAGGCCAAAAGCCCAGACCTAAACCCAAACCCAAACCCAAACCCAAACCCAGTTCGGTGCAGGGCAGCGGCACGTGTGTGTCCTAGTAATCAAATGACAGCGTTGACAGCGTTTCAAAAAAATTATTGAAATGAATTTTTCCCAGAAAGTTATATACACAGCAAGCCAAGACCCAAATCCAAACCCAGTTTGGTTCGATGCTGGATAGGGCGCATGTATAATGAACCAAGCATGTACTAGGTTCTCATTCTTCCACAAAACTTAAGTAATTGAAAAATGACAACATTGGATTTAAATTATCCTGGTAACCAAATGATAGCGTTGGCAGCGTTTTGAAAAATTATTTAAATGATTTTTTCTCAAAAAGATATATACATAGCGGACCAAGGCCCAAACCCAAACCCGGTTTGGTGTAGGGCAGCGACGCATGCGTGTCCTGGTAATCAAATGACAATGTTGGCAGCGTTTTTGAAAATTATTTAAATGAATTTATTTTCCAAAAAATTATATACACTACAGGCCAAGGCCCAAACCCAAATCTAGTTTGGTTCGGTGTGGGATAGTGGCGCGTGTGTGGTGAACCAAGCATGTACTAGGTTCTCATCCTTCCACAAAACTTAGATAATCACAAAACGATAACATTGGATTTAAATTATCCTGGTAACCAAACGACAGCGTTGGCAACATTTTGAAAAATTATTTAAATGAATTTTTCTAAAAAGGATATATACATAGTGGGCCAACCCAAACCCAAAGTTGGTTCAGTGTGGGGCAGCGACGCGTGTGTCCTGATAATCAAATGACAGCATTGGCAGCGTTTTGAAAAATTATTTAAATGAGTTTTCCTCAAAAAGTTATATACACAACAGGCCAATGCCCAAACCCAAACCCAAACCCAGTTGGGTTTAGTGCGGTGTGGGATAGCGGCGTGTGTATGGTGAACCAAGCATGTACTAAGTCCTCATCCTTCCACAAAACTTAGATAATTGCAAAATGACAACATTGAATTTAAATTATCCTGGTAACCAAACGACGACGTTGGTAGTTTTTTGAAAAATTATTTAAATGAATTTTTTTAAAAAAGATATATATATAACGGACCAAAGCCCAAACCCAAAGGCAGCGTTTTGAAAAATTATTTAAATGAATTAGGCCCAAACCCAGTTGAACCAAGCATTGGTAAACCAATGCATGTACTAGGTTCTCATCCTTCCACAAAACTTAGGTACTCATTAGGTCCCCAAACCTTTCTTAAAGGTAATTATATATATATATATATATATATATATATATATACCTTTTAAAAGCCTTGTACCCATCCTATGTGGGACATAATTTTTTTACAAGTTTCAAACTTTTATTACCATTTTCAAGTGGTGATGTTTGGAGGTAATTTTTCATTCACTCCTTAATGGTTTTGAGCAACCCAATATATGATCTTAATCTCCTCATGGTAGATAACACATTTCTATATAAACCTACCAAAATTAATTAATGTGTGAAACCCATTTTAATTTTAGCTCAAAATAACTAATTATTATATTCAAAAACCCACTTTTCCTAACAGTTTGGGAATTCTTAAAATCTCCTGTTTGATGGTTTGTTATTGTTATAGAAAAGCAAATTTTTAGTCCTGCTCAACCCCATAAACCAAATAATCACACACACACACACACGCTAACTGATATACCATAAAAGAGCAGGCCAATCAGCACTTGACACGTATGATCATAAATCTAACTCATGCTCGGCTAACTCAGCTCTCGCTTAGTCAATGACTAAGAGCTCGAGCATCCAGATCAGCACAAAAGGTCGGAAGTGACCGAACATATGCCTTCAGAGCACATATATCCGGACAAGGATCTCAGATTTGATTACAGGATCCAGACCAATACTCCAGACCTTGTCACCGCCTTAGCGGATGCCGAGCAGGGAATAAAGAAGCAATCTTCAACAAGGAAACAGTCTTCAACGAGGAAACTACCATCTATGGTTATCTCTATGCAATATTCCACAAGGTAACTACAATCTCCGAATGATCAAATCCCTATATTCATGGCTCCGAATCCTAATCAACTTAGGAAGGCCACAGTCTATAAATTAAACCCTAAAGGTACGCTTTATTTTCATGCTCATTCTTTGGCTTTCAATACAGTCTTTCAATTCCTTTTACTTACTTAAGCATCGGAGCGGCTACCGCCCGAGCCAATCCGGTGGTCCTCTGATCGTCTTTCTGAGTGTTCTACAGGTCATGGAGCCCATACTTATTGCGAGTCAAAAAGTGCAGCATCAGTTTGGCGCCGTCTGTGGGAACGACTAATCTCCAAGTGCTCTATTCATAAACTCATCTCTTTCCTCACCGGAAAACCATGGCACTAAATCTCCGACCACGACAGAATACTCAGAATTCGCAAAACTCTCAACGTTAGCCGCCTGCTCCTCATACAAGGGGACCGGCGGTTAATCCCATGCGACAAGAGATCGAATCGATCAAACGACACAATGAACTGGTGCAGGAACAGTTGCTTGCCATCACTAGAACGCTAGCAACACTCACACAAAACCAAGCAGCGGGTTCTCCTAACCCGCCGGTCAACTTCGCTGCAGAAACACAACCTCCTTTTGCCACGGAGAATGAAGAACTTCATGAGCAGGCTCCAAATAACCAGCCCAAGCACCCCCAGGGTGTTGCCCGCGTTGGCAGGGATCCACAACCGTCAGTAGTTCCAGGCTGGGGAACATCAGCCTTTGTTCCTGACGTCCATTACCGGAGCACTACTCGAGCCCCAACTCCAAGGGCCTCGGGAGCACATCCGGTACCGCAGGAGCCTCATCATGCAGCACCAATCCCTCCGGTTCGGAACCCTCCTCCATCCGAATGGCGTACTCAACCCTACTACCCTGAAGCCGAGGCTGTCAAGCAGGGTTCGCAAGATGTTAGACTCAGAGACCCGCGGAGGGTAGAGGAAATTGTCGAGTCTATGGACCGAACAATCGCCTTAAGAGGACCTCAGAACCCTCTAGAGCAAGACGAGTTGGCCAGGCTGCTCGGAAGACTAGCCACGCCGTTCACTCACGCCATCATGTCAGAAGAGAGGCCCAGAAAGTTCATGGTGCCCAAATTCACCCTATATGATGGATCTGGAGATCCAGGAGATCATCTCTCGCACTACCAGCATACGATGGCCCTTCACGGAGCCTCTGATGCTTTCATGTGCCGAACTTTCATCACCAGCTTGAAGGGAACTGCTCTGAAGTGGTTTCACAACCTCCCTCCGAACTCAATTACCAGCTTCTATGAGCTCGGTAGACAGTTCTTGGACAGGTTTATGACCAGCAGGAGACTCAGAAGGGGACCAGAATTCCTGTTAAATGTCAAGTAGACTAAGGAGGAATCCCTCAGAGCCTACATTGCGCGCTTCAATGCCGAACTCACCGAGATCACTGACTGCAGCCTAAAGTTCCTTGTAGCAGCCCTAACTGCTGGGCTTGCCCAAGGCGGTTTCAGAGACTCCTTAACAAAGAGCCCCCCAGCTGACATGGCGGCATTAATGGATCCGGCCAGAAAGTACATCAACTTGGAAGAAGCCAACCGCACATCCCAGAAGGGCAAAGACCAGACCTAGAGGGATAATCCAAAGAGGGAGGATCATAAGAAGGAGGACCACAGAAGAGACTCCAACAAAAAAAGGGCCAGAAGCCCAAAGAAGAGAACAACACCCAGAGTTGTGTACAATTCCGGACCAAGGGAGTTCACCAACTTCACTCCTTTAAACACCACATCGAACCAGGTACTCCGACAGATCCGAGATCGGGAGAACCTGAGGTGGCCGGAACCAATCAAAGGAGATCCCAGCCTTCGGGACCAAAGTAAGTACTGTAATTTCCATAAAGATTATGGACATACAACTAACACATGCAGGACCCTCCGATATGAGATAGAGCAGCTCATAAAGAAGGGGCGTCTTCGGGAGTTCGTCAAGTAGGACGGAAGGCAGAACCCCCAAGAAGACAAGCCTCAATAACGGCAGGACCAAAGGCCCGAACAGAGGCAGGAGCAGAGGGAAGGACGAAACGAGCCTCAGAGGCAGAACAACCATGTCATCTACGTCCTCCATGCGGACTCCCTTATCACAGGAATGTCCAACAGGGCAAGAAAGAGATATACTCGGGAGGCCAGAGCTGCCCCGAACGTATTACAAATCTCCAGCGTAGAAAAGAGGCTCAAGCCAGCACCGAAGATCCAATTCACTGAACAAGATCTAGCAGGGGTACACTGCCCTCATAGTGATGCCCTTGTTATCACACTCAAAATCGCCAACTGCTAGATCAGGAGAGTCCTGGTCGATACTGGCAGCTCCGTCAACATACTGTTCTATGAGCCACTTAAACAGATGGGGATGGACCATGACAACGTCAAGCCCACTACTGCCGTGATGGCAGCTTTTGATGGCAATCTTAGCACCCCATTGGGGAGAGTCGACCTTCCTACCACTATAGGAGAGGGTGAAGGGCAGAAGACCACCATCTCGGAGTACATGGTGTTAAACATGAGATCTCCCTACAACGTCATAATCGGGAGACCCTGGTTGCACCAGATAGGGGCAGTCACCTTGACCCTCCATCAGTGTCTAAAGTACGTCCACAACCAGAACGTTCACTCGGTCAGAGGGTGTCAGCCAACCTCCCGGGAGTGCCATGCTATTGCCCTCAAGGAGAAGGCTTTTAAATAGCAATTACAGTACACTCGGGACTGTGCAGATCCAGTTCTCACCCACATTCTTGAGGTGAAAGTTTGCCCATCCAGCATCGAAGAACCCCTGAGCCCAAGGGGACGCGACAGCCAAGCCAAACCTGTTGGCGAGCCCATCAAAGTATTGGTCAGTCCAAAAGCAGAGGGGCGTTATTTGCATATCGGCCCAGATCTGACGCACACCGAGCAGGAAAATATAATCAGGTTTCTGAAAAACAACCTCTCTATATTTGCTTGGGAAACCAGGTACATGGAGGGTATAGACCCTAGCCTCATCACTCACAAGTTAATGGTCGATCCAGATCATCCACCAGTCAGACAGAAGAGAAGACCGATTGATCCTGAAAGGCATCGGATTATAAATGAAGAAGTCCAGAGGCTGCTTGAAGCCAGGATGATACGAGAAGTGTTCTATCCCGACTGGCTAGCCAACACTGTGCTTGTCAAAAAGAAAAACGGCAAGTGGAGAGTCTGCGTTGATTATACAGACCTCAATAAAGCCTGCGCCAAAGACAGCTTTCCACTGCCGAGGATAGACCAACTAGTTGACGCCACCGCGGGACATGAGCTTATGAGCTTCATGGATGCTTACTCTGGGTACAACCAGATCCAGATGTACCCTCCAGACCAAGAGAAGACAGCTTTCATAATCGAACGAGGGCTCTACTGCTACAGAGTAATGCCTTTCGGTTTGAAGAACGCTGGAGCCACTTATCAGCGGTTGGTGAACAAGATGTTCAGCCCACTGCTCGGCAGCACCATGGAGGTATACATCGACGACATGCTGGTGAAGAGTTTGCAGAAAGGTAGTCACCTCCAGCACTTAGCCCAGACCTTCGATATCCTCAGACAGCACAGGATGAAGCTCAACCCCTTGAAATGTACCTTCGGGGTTACGAAGGAAAAATTCTTGGGATACATCATCTCTCAGAGGGGTATCGAAGCAGACCCCACTCAGATCCAAGCCCTGATTGGACTGAAGACACCAAGAACCAGGAAGGAAATTCAGGCATTGAATGGCAGAATTGCGGCACTAAGAAGATTTATCTCCAAATCCACTGATCGCTGCCTACCTTTCTTCAAAGCTCTGAAGGGAAACAAAGCTTTGCAGTGGACGGAAGAATGCGAGAAATCCTTTCAAGAACTAAAGGAGTATCTAGCCTCTCCAGAGCTCCTATCAAAACCAGTACAAGGAGAAAAGCTACTCTTGTATCTTGCAGTTTTTGAAAACGCGGTCAGTTCCGCATTAATCAGACAGGACAGGGGAGTGCAGAGGCCTATATTCTATGTCAGTAGGGCACTACTTGACACGGAAAAGAGATATCCAGAAGTAGAAAAGCTGGCCTATGCCTTGGTCATATCAGCTCGGAAGCTCCGACCTTATTTCCAAGCCCATCCAATCGAGATCCCAACTGCCTATCCTCTGAAGTCAATACTGAGGAAACCTGAGGTATCGGGAAGATTGGTGAAGTGATCTGTGGAGCTAGGGGAATTCGACATATCATATGTACCCCGAAATTCCATCAAAGGGCAGGCCTTAGCTGATTTTGTTGCCGAGTTCACCCCGGCACTTCAAAACAAGGCACAACTCACTGAAACCTCAGGAACCTGGCTGCTATACATCGATGGATCGTCAACCGATCAAGGTTCGGGAGTAGGCCTGGTACTACAGTCCCCTGATGGGCTCACGTCAGAGAAAGCAGTCAGCTTGGGATTCAAAGCTTCTAACAATGAAGCAGAATATGAAGCCCTAATCTTAGGCATGAAGCTTGCCTTGGAATGCGAGGCTCAGAACCTTAATGTCTTCTCAGACTCCCAGCTGGTGGTAAGCCAAGTTTTGAGAGAATTTGCCATTAAAGATGATAGGATGCTCTAGTACTCCGAACTGGTGAACCACTTGAGGCATTCCTTCCAGACATTTACTATCCAGAAAATTGAAAGAAGCCAGAACTGCAGAGCAGATACTTTGGCTAACATGGCGTCCCGCTTAAAGTCTGAAGCAAACTCCACAGTAAAAATCTCTTATCAGCCAGGACCTAGCATAGAGGAAGCCCAAGTTGCTCAAATTAATGAACAGCCCCAGAGCTGGATGACTCCAATCCTCTAGTACTTGTAATCCGGGCTCCTCCCAGAAGACAAAAACAAAGCCAGGAGAATCCGAATCAGAGCGGCTCGGTACCTAATCTTGAACAACAAGCTGTACAGAAGGTCGTATTCTCAACCTCTGTTAAAATGCTTAACTCCAGAAGAATCACAATATGTCTTGGCTGAAATACATGAGAGAATTTGCGGGAATCATAATGGGGGCAGAACTATAGCTCACCGAGCTCTATCTCAGGGCTATTACTGGCCTAGCATGTTGATACAGGCTAAGGAATATGTTCAGAAGTGCGACAAATGCCAAAGATTTTCCCCATATCAACATCAGCCTCACCACGAGCTCATCCCGATTCCTAGTCCTTGGCCCTTTGTTCAGTGGGGGATGGACATCGTTGGTCCATTACCAAAGGCACCTCCAAACAGAAAGTATCTCTTGGTGGCCATCGACTACTTCTCTAAATGGGCCGAAGCTGAACCTCTAACACATATCACAGAGAAGGAAGTCGAGAGCTTCACTTGGAAAAATATTATTTGCAGGTTCGGCGTACCACGTGTGATTATCTCTGACAATGGGACACAATTCACTGGTAAAGGCTTCAAGAAATTCTGTGAAAATCTCAACATTAGGCAGCACTTTGCCTCTCCAGGCCATCCACAAGCAAATGGGCAAGCAGAGGTCACCAACCAAACAATCCTTGACGGGTTAAAGAAAAGGTTGGAACAGGCCAAAGTAAAGTGGGCAGAGGAACTCCCTGGAGTTCTTTGGGCCTACAAAACAACCAGAAGAACTCCCACCTCTGAAACTCCCTTCTCACTAGCCTATGGAACAGAAGCAGTAATTCCGGTTGAAATCGGTATGCCAACCCTGAGGACTGAAGCCTTTAAGCCAGAATCCAATGATCAGTAGCTGATGGAAAACTTGGATTTGCTTGAAGAGAGAAGGGATCAAGCCAGCATCAGGATGGAAGCCTATCAACAGAGAATGGTCAACAAATCCAAGGTAGGACTCAAGACGGTCAGTTTTCAAATCGGAGACTTTGTCTTAAGAAAAGTCTTTCAAAACACCAAGGATCCCACCATGGGAAAGTTGTCACCAAACTGGGAAGGCCCCTACAAAGTAACAAAGGTTGTTCGGCCTACCACCTACTGGCTAGAAGACATGACTGGAAAGCCTGTTCCTAGGCCATGGAACGTGGAACACTTACGAAAGTATTATCAATAGAGATGTTTCTTTTACTTCCATAGGATGTTCATCTATAAATGCACAGGCCTCCAGAGCCTGGTTCATAATGTACAAGTCTTTGCACTTGGTCTATCGATAAATGCACAGACCTCCAAAGCCTGGTCCATAATGTACAAGTCTCAGTACTTGGTCCATAAAAAATGCACAGGCCTCTAGAGCCTGGTCCATAATGTACAAGTCTATGCACTTGGTTCATCTATAAATGCACAGGCCTCCAGAGCCTGGTCCATAATGTACAAGTCTCAGTACTTGGTCCATAAAAAATGCACAGGCCTCTAGAGCCTGGTCCATAATGTACAAGTTTATGCACTTGGTCCATCTATAAATGCACAGGCCTCCAGAGCCTGGTCCATAACGTACAAGTCTCAGTACTTGGTCCATCAAAAATGCACAGGCCTCCAGAGCCTAGTCCATAATGTACAAGTCTCAATACTTGGTCCATAAAAAATGCACAGGCCTCTAGAGCCTGGTCCATAATGTACAAGTCTCAGTACTTGGTCCATCAATAATGCACAGGCCTCCAGAGCTTGGTCCATAATGTACAGGTCTTAAGTACTTGGTCCATCTCCTAATGCACAGGCCTCTAGAGCCTGGACCACCCTAATGCACAGGCCTTCCGAGCCTGGCCCATCTTTAATTAGTAGACTCTGTGTTCCAGTCCATCCAAAGGCAGAAGTTTTAAAGCATCTTCGACCAAAACTCACACAAGTCTCCCAGATCTGAACTCCTCAAAGCTAACACTTAGCTTATTTTGCTTATCTACCAACGAGCAACAAACAGTACAAGTGCCGAACGGATTTAAAGAATACTGTTTCAAAACTTCAAGTCTTGTGTAAAGTTTCTTTGATCTATTCTTGAGACATACAGAGGAGTTATTTATCAGAAGTGCACAAAAGGGTGATCTAACTCAGAAAAGCACATTCAAATGGAAGAGAACATCAGAATTGAGGAAAAAGAGATCAATTTTATTGATGATTTATAAAAGTTTACATCAGTACAACAAAGACTGGAAATAAAACAGAGTCTACAATAAAGACCTCATTACATAGACTATTACAGAAGCTACTACATCACTACAATCCGCAACATCATGGCTTTCTGCCTCGGATGATAAAGGGGCACAGGATCTAAACTTCCATTACCGCCGCCACCGGCTTCATTTGAAAGGAAGGAATCCTAAACTCCAATCTGCAGCAAGGAGCACCCAGGCCATTTCATCATCACTATCATTGATCTCACGACCAATGGATGATGAGGGCTCTGGGTCTCAAGGGGCCTCCATTCATCTCCCTCAAAGCAGTTGTCACACCCCAGCCAATTTGAGCAAGGGTCTCTGTCAAGACACGAAGAAGAGGAGGGGTCCCACCTTCGTCTTCACCACCAACGCTCTAGGCATCGGTTGAATCAAGGAGAGTCCCCCACCAGTCGGAAGAATTTCGACCGGATGCCAAGATGGACAAGAGGACTTGCGCCTCCTTTAATCCTTCCTTGGAAACTGAATCAAAGAGGAGGATAACTCTCGGCCATAGTTTAATCATTCCTAACTCCGACGAAGAATCGTCCATCATCTCCGGGCGAATGGCAAAATTCTGGCAGCATCTAGAGTCTCTCTTACAAGGGAACAATTTGGGAACAAGAGGGTTAAGCACAACAGTATGCCCTCGTTTCCATATATATAGACCCTTGAAGTGCAAAAGCCACCCAACTGAACCGTCGCAACGGTGAAAAAGAGATTGGCCTCGAAATCCCAAATGACAATCGAATAAATAAACGGTGCATTAAATGTGCCTCTTCGATATACCAAGAGACAAGGTACAGAGCTCTCTGAACAAAAAACTACAGTAGGAAAGAAGATGGAGGCAAAGTCTAAATGTACAAGCCTCCCATCCGGTATACAGACCCTCCAGTCTTATCTATTTTATGACAAGCCAGTCATATGACAAAGGCCAAACAGCTCGGATATATCCTGATCCTAAGACAGCATGCCGGGCATCATAATGATAAGCACAAGCTGCCTGGTTATCTTCACAAGCCCTTGGTTCAGAGCAGTCTATTTCAGAACTCTACAGAAGTTTACTCCCACTCTATTGGGCTCGGTCTATCTGATTATGTTTACTTTCTTATCTTATTACGATAAGACAGTTCAAGTTAATCTACATTCACTATTCAATGACAAGTATCGAAGCTTAGAAAGTAATTATTAACTGCTAGACAGTCGATCTAACATGCAAGAGGCTCAGAATAGCTACACTTATGACAAATTTCACAGAAGGAAAGAACACAAGAAGAATCTGAAGGAAAGTCAATTTTACTGATCAAAATGGTATATTCATTACATCAAAAGGGAAATGGCAAAAGACAAAGAAAAATAAAAAAGCCCATAAAGCCTCAAGCCTTGTCAGAAGGGCCTGGGTCCTCCTCCAATATAAGGGCAGTAGCCCCAGCCGTCTTATACGGATCAGGACCAGACAAGGCAGGTTCAGGAGGAACGATTGACGACACGTCAAAATCTGAGAACTGAGCCTAAAATCTAGTTCGGAAGCTTTCAAAACCAAACCGGATCAGGTCATCACCCATCTGTTCAACTTCCTCTTTCAATTCCGTCTCAGTCTCAATCTTGGCATGATCAACTGCCTCTTGAACCTTCTGATCAAAGGAATTTCGGGGCTCAACCAACTCCGCCTGAAGCCCCGCAACTTGCCGAGCATATATGTCCCTCTCAGACTCTGCCACGGCAAGGTTGGTGCTAGCTTTCTTCAGACCCTCCTCAGCAGTCTGAACCTTGGATTGGGCTGTCCCAAGCTCCAACCTCGTTTCGTCCATTTCAGCCTTCAGTTTCTCAGCCTCCTCGAGGCTCATAGGAGTCACCATCAGAGCAGCTAAACTGTGCATGCTCTGCAAGAGGCAAGACAAACAAGTTAGATTGAACAAACAAACAAACAGAAAAGACAAAAAAAGCTTTAGAAGTTACCCTCATCTGGAGATTCATCATCTCATTCATCAGCTTTGAGGGGTTGTCCCCCTTGTACCGATGAGGGCCCTGAGCCCATATTTGGTCAAAAGCCTTCTTGGCAATTTGATAGTCTGGCTCATCAAACTGCTCGGACGGTGCAGCAGGCGCCTTCCCTTTCCGAGCCCTTCTGCTCGGAACGGAAGGGGCAGGAGGAACGGCCAAAACAGGAACGACAGGTTCGGCCTCCTTCTCAACCTCGGCAGGGGCTGGCTCGGGAGATCCAGAAATCAATCTCCTCCTTTTTACTTCAAGAGGGGGATCAGGCTCAGCTCAGGAGGAAGCCTCCCCCACCACTTGAGCTTCCGCCGTTGCCCATTTCGACGTCAGCCTCTTCTTGAGCTCTGCAGAACGAGCAGCCTTCAAATTCTCCGGGGTAATAATAACAGTATGAGCCCAGTTGAAAGTCGAAAGCA
Organism: Nyssa sinensis; assembly: GCA_008638375.1. NCBI lineage: Eukaryota > Viridiplantae > Streptophyta > Magnoliopsida > Cornales > Nyssaceae > Nyssa > Nyssa sinensis. The sequence continues at coordinate 57,850,979 of CM018031.1, read as the reverse complement.
GCACACGATACTGATCTCGCAGTACGTCGGTAAACTCGGACCTCCTCCAAGCACTCCTAACTGCACATAAGTAAGAAATGACATATCAGATTATCAGTTCGGAAGGCATAACAAAGCTAAAGCAAACCTAAGGGAATAAGCCTCACCCTTATGACCCGTGGCACGAGGGAATAATGAGGCCTCACCATCCTGGAAGTCTTCATGCTCCCATCCTCCTCCAACAAAGAAGTACCACTTCTTCCACATTTTATTAGAAGTGGGAACGGAGGACAAGGGCCGGAACCCCTTCTCAAATGACATGTAGAAAAGGCCTTCTACCTTCTTGAACTTCAGATCCGTATTAGTACGGATCAGGTCCATGGACACATCTACCTCGTGTTGGTGTCCCAACACTACAAACCCCAGAAGTTGTCGCCAAATATTGAGATTCAGGTCGGCAGGGCAGAGCTTGTACCAACAAAAGAATTGCCTGACTAAATCCGGCAATGGGAGTCTCAAGCCCATCTTTAACCAGGCAAGATAAACACAAATCTCCCCGGCTTCAACATTTTGGGGACGATCCATGGGGCCTGGCACTCTGCAGGTCACATTTGGGGGAAAATTGTATTTTACCCTCCACTCGTCCAGAAGGCTCTGAGTAACAGCACTCTCACCCTCTTCTTTATGGGAAGACCTACCAGAGGTCTCCCCAACCCTGTCCTGGGGCTCTTCAAATGCATCAACTATCCTTACCTCAGGACTAGGGGGGGTTCAACAGGCCCCTCCCCAATATCTACGGGAGCAAGGCTACCTACGTTTTCCACAGGAGACGACACAGCCATCTCGGAAGGATTTTCTACTCCCTCACCTACATTTGGGGATTCAAAAGGAGCAGACATTATTCCCGGACTTAAGAAGAAAGAAGCAAGAGAAGAGAAAAGATCAGTCGAACCTGTTCTAACTCAGGAAATCGATGTTCTTCAAGGTCGCACAAACCAACAATGGCGGACGAGATCTTCTAGCACAGTGAAAATGATGGGGAAAAGGTCATTTCAAAATCTCACCCCGTATGTATAAGCACAGTATCAGAAGGGGCCCACCAAACGCCATGACGGTTCGGAACAATGATGATTTCGAGAAACCCAACTATCGGCCCAGTATAATGATGACCTTGAAAAGACCTAATCTCCGGCTGCGCAATAAATGACGCCCCAACAGTTGCCTTGGAAGGCGAACGGGCAGGACACATGACTCTCCGAAAAAGGCTTAGCCCTAGTTGCTTGTTAGCATCAAACTAGGACTTAGGGGGGAGTAACTGATATACCATAAAAGAGCAGGCCAATCAGCACTTGACACGTATGATCATAAATCCAACTCATACTCGGCTAACTTAGCTCTGGCTCAGTCAATGACTAAGAGCTCGAGCATCCAGATCAGCACAAAATGTCGGAAGTGACCGAACATATGCCTTCAGAGCACATATATCCGGACAAGGATCTCAGATTTGATTACAGGATCCAGACCAATACTCTAGACCTCGTCATCGCCTTAGCGGATGCCGAGTAGGGAATAAGGAAGCAATCTTCAACAAGGAAACAGTCTTCAACGAGGAAACTACCATCTATGGTTATCTCTATGCAATATTCCACAAGGTAACTGCAATCTCCGAATGATCAAATCCCTATATTCATGGCTCCGAATCCTAATCAACTTAGGAAGGCCACGGTCTATAAATTAAACCCTAAAGGTACGCTTTATTTTCATGCTCATTCTTTGGCTTTCAATACAGTCTTTCAATTCCTTTTACTTACTTAAGCATCGGAGCGGCTACCGCCGGAGCCAATCCGGTGGTTCTCTGATCGTCTTTCTGAGTGTTCTACAGGTCACGGAGCCCATATTTATTGCGAGTCAAAAAGTGCAGCATCACTAACTATTTATGGTTGATAATCTTATGACAAGGTAACTAAGATGTTGATCTAACTGCTCTGCCCAAAACCTGCAGGGAATTGTGTTTCTCAACACAGCCATCAAGCAACCCACAGAACTTTGGAAGAAACTTCACATCTCCACAATGTGGACCAGTGCATATTCTTTTCTGACTTAATTCCTTTGGAAAAAAACTGGGTTCAAACATACTCAAAATTCTTTTATCGTTGTATCCAGAACCGCAATCAAGAAAACTTCAATGGGGTTTGCTCGGGCATTTCCTTCTAGGCACTAAGCTCAAAAACGCGCTTCGATCTGTTTGTCTATTGGAGAACCTAAGCACTTCTAGTTCAGCAGTTAGTCCTTGTGGAGTGCCCAAAAGGCACCTCTCTAAGTTAGAGATATCATGTGTTATTTTTATAAGTTTATAATAAACATCATTCGTATCTGATGTGTGGAACCACTATTTCCCATTTTATTTTCCTGTTGAATTTAGACAATCAACAGTTATTTCAATCCCTATAAATACTAGGACAGGAGCTTTAGCACTTGGAGGTGCTTTGGACCAGCATCGTTAATGATATTATATATAACAGGTATATTGATTTTTATATATTATGTTACAAAAATACTTATTAAAAATATATTATATTAAAAAGTTATATATATAAAGTTTAAATTTATACAATATATTAAATTATAAATTATATAAGATTTGGTAAATAGAGTTGAGTTTTAGATATTTCAAATTTTACATGGTATATGTATATGTAATATAATATTTTATATTTGTAACATATATTAAAATATATTGGATCGAATCTAATTCGGTCTGATCCAATAATTAATAAATTTAAATTTGGATTACGAATTTGTAGATCGATGGATTTTCAAATTCAATTGTTTTGATAATTTTATTAACAAATAAAGTTCGAATCTTCCCTATTCAATTAAAATCCGATTCGTTTATTGGCCTACCTCCAATATCAGTGTCTTCTTCATAGTCATTTAGGTTCACCTTTCTTTGTCACAAAACATGACTTATTTATGATCATTTGTCATATTCAAATTAGTTGATCATCTGTTATATTCAAATTAAATATTCTATGCTAAAAGATTTGCTTAATTTGTAAGGTCCCAAAAGTTTTGGTAGGAGGAAAGTTCATCTTCTTGGTCCACTTGAGCTATATTAATTAGGAAAATGGCTTCCCAAGTAATTTCTTAGGTCGGTACCAAACAAGTTGGGTCACACTTTCCTTGAGTTTTCTTATGGTCCCTTGTGGAGTTAATGCTTCAGTAGTTGAGATTGTTGTGGAGTCTATTTGTTTATAATGGATAGTGTGATGATCCGAACACCACAGGAGAAAAGAAATCAATTTCCAAGCCAAGCCAATTAAGGAAACACAACCTTTTTGCAAATAAAGGAAATTCTTCAAACCATTTCTCATAATTCATTACAAGTGGGACAATTTTAAATGTTTTCATATTTCCAAATAGATAAATTGAAATTTTAATTTAGGACCAAGGCATTTGAAATCATTCCTTGTGTTTTTTTATGCATAAAATGGCTTTGTTTCATTGCGTCCTACACACAGACATATATGTGGATGGACTGAGTTAATGCATTTATCAAATTGGTTTTGTTCAAATTTTTTGACAAAGTTAAATAGAAATATTTAAGTGACCAATTTTTTGGAATTCATTGAAAGATTTACAAAATTTTGCCAATATTACGGTCAAGTTTTGTAGACATGTTTGGCATTTGGACCACTTATCCGAATTCATGTTTATTATCTTATCTCAAAGTATCAACTAGTTTTTTTTTTTTTGTATAATTCGGTATCCGATTCTTCGGGCCTAATCACACCTTCCGCTAGCGGGGGCCTCGATTAAAGTCGATGCAATGACTCGTATGGACTGGTTTCTAAGAGAAAATGACATTTATTGAATTTCAATCTGGCGACCTTGGAGGCAAGTCCCTTAGTTGCTATGAATCACTCACTTGACCAACCCCTTGGGTTTCAAAGTTGCAACTAGTTGTCAGAAGTTAACTGAGTTAAATGCATTTATCAAATTGATTTTTGTTATCCATAATTTTGACCATGACCCAATTTTTGACAAAGTTAAATAGAAATATTTAACTGACTATGTTTTTGGAATTATTTGTAAGATTTACAATTCTTTGCCAAAATTACAGCCAAGTTTTGTGGGACGTGTTTGGCATTTGGAATTTCGAGCACTAGTCTGAATACATGTTTATCATTTTGTCTAAAAGTAGCGACTAGTTGCCAAAAATTAATCAGTTAAATGCATTTATCTAACAGATTATTGTTCAGAATTTTTGACAATGATCACGAATTTTTCGAAATTCTTTGGTAGATTTACAGTTCTTTGCCAAAATTACAACTAAGTTTTGTAGGTCATGTTTGGACTAGTCTGAATCCATGTTTTTCATTTTATCTCGAAGTAGCAATTCTAGTTGGCAGAAATCAATGAGTTAAATGCATTTACAAAATTGATTTTTGTTCAAATTCTTTGACAATGACCCAATTTTTGACCAAGTTACATAGAAATATTTAAGTGACACTTTTTAGGAATTCTTTGTAAGATTTACATTTCTTTGCCCAAGTTTTGTGGGACTTGTCTGAATTCATGTTTATCATTTTATCCGAAAGTAGAAACTTGTTGCTAGAAATTAATCAGTTAAATGCATTTATCTAATTAATTTTTGTCTGAAAAATAGAAATATTTAAGTAACCAATTTTTTTGGAATTCTTTGAAATATTTACAATTTTTTTGCCAAAATTACAGCCAAGTTTAATGGGACAAAATTGTTGATAATGACCCAATTTTTGAAAAAGTTAAATAGACATATTTAAGTGACCAATTTCAAATTTTTTATTGGAATTCTTTGGAATATTTACCATTCTTTGCCAAAATTACAGCCAAGTTTTATGGGACAATTTTTTTTTTTTGAATATTACCCAATTTTTGATAAAGTTAAATAGAACTATGTAAGTGACCAATTTTTATTTTTTTGAAATTCTTTGTAAGATTTACAACTCTTTGCCAAAATTATAGCCAAGTTTTGTAAGATCTGTTTGGCATTTGGACCACTAGTCTGAATCCATGTTTATCATTTTATTTGAATGTAGCAACTAGTTGCCTCAAATTAATGAGTTAAATTCATTTATCAAATTGATTTTTGTTCAAATTTTTTTACTATGACCCAATTTTTGACAAAGTTAAATAAAATAAAAAAATACTAAAAAGTCTCTAAAATAAGATTTTCAATCCAAAAAATTCATAATATATTTTTTGTTCTAAAAAGTCTAAAAAAGAAACATTTAATACAAAGAATTTCAATTGTTAATTTCCTTCTTAATACTGTTAAAAAATATTAGTGACTATACTAAAATGATTTTCAAGATACATTTTATAAAATAAATTCTAAAATATATATAAAATAAAATTTTTAATTCCAAAAAATTCATAACCTTTTATAAAGTAACAATTTATTTTTTAGACATTCTAGATAAATAAAAAAATATTATGTTTTTTTTATTGAAGAATTTATTGTATCTATTATTTAGTATTTTTTAAATTGTATCTTGAAGGTTATTTTAGTCAAATTAATAATATTTTTTAACGGTGTTAAGATGGAAGTTAACAATTAGACTTTTTGTATTAAAAGTTTTTTTTTTTTTTAGATCTTTTAGATCGAAAAAATATATCATGGATTTTTTGGATTAAACAAATTATTTTAAAGACCTTTTAGTATTTATCCCTAAATAAAATTATTTAAGTAACCAATTTTTGAGAATTATTTGGAAGATCTACAATTCTTTGCCAAAATTACAACCAAGTTGTTGTAAGATGTGTTTGGTATTTGGACCACTACTCTAAATCCATGTTTATCATTTTATCTGAAAGTGGCAACTAGTTGCAATAAATTAATAAATTAAATGTAATTTATCAATTTGATTTCTGTTCAAATGTTTGACTATGACCCAATTTTTTACAAAGTTAAAGAGAAATACTTAAGTGACCTTATTATTTTTTTTTGGGAATTCTGTGAAAGTTTTACGACCAAGTGTTATAGGATCTGTTTGGCATTTGGACCACTAGTTTGAATAACTAGTTGCCATAAATTAATGAGTTAAATGCATTTATCAAATTGATTTTTGTTCAAAATTTGTGACTATGACCTAATTTTTGACAAAGTTAAATACAAATATAGGATAAATTATACTGACCTTTCCTGAAATTTATGACAATTATACTAATTTTTTTTGAGTTAAATGCATTTATCCTATTATTACTGATAAACTAATGAGTTAAATGCATTTATCCTATTATTAATTATAAATTACAAATACTCTTCTCCAGTCAATGCATTTATCTTATTATTACTGATAAATTACAAATTCTCTTCTCCAGTCAATTTTTTTCAAAATAACAAAGATACCCCTTGTTATTTTTATTTTTAATTTTTTTATTTTTTCATTTTGAGCAAATTTTCTAACTTTTTTTAAATATTTTTCATTTTATATAAAAAAAATTATGGTAAATAACTTATTTTCATTTTATACAAAAATATATTTAAGGTTTTAATCAATATATATTTGAAAATGAAAAAAAAAAAGTTAGAAAAATTGGTTGAAATTAAGAAAATGCAAATATATATATATATATATATATATATATATATATATATTAAAGGAGAAGTAGTGTAATTTCACAAACTTCAAGAGAAATCAGTATAATTGTTAAAAATTTCAGAAAATGTTTGTATAATTTATACAAATATTTAGTAACCAATTTTTTGGAATTCTTTGGAAGATTTTCAATTCTTTGCCAAAATTATAGCCAAGTTTTGTAGGACATTTTTGTCATGTATTTGGGCCAATAAGTCTGAATCTATGTTTATCATTGTATCTGAAAGTAGCAAGTAGTTGCCATAAATTAATGAATTAAATCCATGTTTATCATTTTATCTGAAAGTGGCAACTAGTTGCAATAAATTAATAAGTTAAATGTAATTTATCAATTTGATTTCTGTTCAAATGTTTGACTATGACCCAATTTTTTACAAAGTTAAAGAGAAATATTTAAGTGACCTTGTTTTTTTTTTTTGGGAATTCTGTGAAAGTTTTACGACTTTTTACCAAAATTAATTATAACCAAGTGTTATAGGATCTGTTTGGCATTTGGACCACTAGTTTGAATAACTAGTTGCCATAAATTAATGAGTTAAATGCAATTATCAAATTGATTTTTGTTCAAAATTTGTGACTATGACCTAATTTTTGACAAAGTTAAATAGAAATATAGGATAAATTACACTGATCTCTCCTGAAATTTATGATAATTATACTAATCTCTTTTGAAATTTCTAAAATTATACCAACCTCCCCTATTATTATTGATAAACTACAAATACTTTTCTCCAGTTAATTTTTTTCAAAATAACAAAGATACCCCTATTATTTTTTTATTTTTATTTTTTGCATTTTTTCATTTTGAGCAAATTTTCTAACTTTTTTTTTTAAATATTTTTCATTTTATATAAAAAAAAATTATGATAAATAACTTATTTTCATTTTATACAAAAATATATTTAAGGTTTTAATCAATATATACTTGAAAATGAAAAAAAAAAGTTAGAAAAATTGGTTGAAATTAAGAAAATGCAAAATATATATATATATATATATATATATATATTAAAGGAGAAGTAGTGTAATTTCAAAAACTTCAAGGAAAATCAGTATAATTGTTAAAAATTTCAAAAAATGTCAGTATAATTTATACAAATGTTTTAGTAACCAATTTTTTGGAATTCTTCGGAAGATTTACAATTCTTTGCCAAAATTATAGCCAAGTGTTGTAGGACATTTTTGTCATGTATTTGGGACAACTAAGTCTGAATCTATGTTTATCATTGTATCTGAAAGTAGCAAGTAGTTGCCATAAATTAATGAATTAAATGTATTTATCAAATTGATTTTCGTTTAAATTTTTGGACAATTGCCCAATTTTTGACAAAGTTAAATAGAAATATTTAAGTGACCAATTTTTTGGAATTCTTTGAAAGATTTACAATTCTTTGCCGAAATTACAGCATGTTTTGTGGGATGTGTTTGGCATTTGGACCTCTAGTCTGAAATCAATTTTTATCATTTTATCCGAAAGTAGCAACTAGTTGCTAGAAATTAATGAGTAAAATGCATTTACTGAAATTAATATTTATTCAAATTTTTTTGACTATGACCTAATTTTTAACAAAATTAAATAGAATATTCAAGTGACCATTTTTTGGAATTCCTTAGAAGATTCGCAATTCTTTGCCAAAATTACAGGCCAATATTTGTGGGTCATGTTTGGCACTTGAAAAAAACACTAGTCTGAATCCGTATTTATCATTTTATATGAAAGTAGCAGCTACTTGCCAGAAATTAGTGAGTTAATGCATTTATCAAATTGACTAACTGCTTCAAGATTTTTGACAATGACCCAATTTTTGATAAATTTAGATTAAAATATTTAAGTGAACAATTTTTTGGAATTCGTTGGAGGATTTACAATTTTTTGCCAAAATTACAACTAAATTTTGTAGGACTTGTTTGGCATTTGGACCACTAGTCTGAATCCATGTTTATCATTTTTTTTCTTCATGCAAATAGCAACTAGTAATAAAAAATTAATGTGTTTAATGCATTTATCAAATTGATTTTTGTTCTCAATTTTTTACAATGACCCAATTTTTTATAAAGTTAAATAGAAATATTTAAGTGACCAATACTTTTAGAATTCTTTGGAACATTTACAATTCTTTTCCTAAAATTATAAGTCTAGTTTTGTAAGATGTGTTTGACATTTGGACCACTACTTTGAATCCATGTTTATCATTTTATCTGAAAGTAGTTACTAGTTGCCAGAAACTGAAATTGAATCATTGCAAATGCTCATGATCCTATTTAATTTAACTATTTGGAATTATGACTTGTAGATAGGGTGAACACTGCTGCAAATGATATATATATATACACACACACACACACACACACACACATATATATTATTTATTTATATAAAAAGTTCTTGCAAAATGATGTAATAGTAATATTTTTAAAATTATTGGAGATTTTGATGAACAATTCTTGAATGGGTCCGGTACCATGACGTGATAATGTATTCTTTCAATGATATTCTGTCATTATGGGATATGACTCACGTTATTTAGTGTGACATAATATATATGTAAAAATGTGATTAAAAATATATAAAGTCACGTGATGTACTAAACCTATGAAAGAATATCTCGATTTTGAAGGATGCTTTGTCCTTCAGGAATAAGTATTAAATGGACCATTGGACCACCTTATTTGGAATTTCTGTGTTTACAACATTATTTTAAGTTTTATTTTCCTGGTTTAACGGAAGAGTACGAACTTATTATATGGTCTTCGATCACTGATTTGGTCAATGGTTTCGATCAATCACGAATTATCATGTCAAAAAAAGTTACTTTATCATCTCTTAGGAATTTAACATATTGCACATGTGTCAATCTATGATTGACCAGGATCATTGGTCCGGACTATACAATAAATTTTTGATTGGTACACCCTTAACTCAAATGGGAGAACTTGTGATATCACCAGAAATGAAAGCAAAAATTCTTAAATGGGTCTAGTACAGTGACATAGTAATGCACCCTTTCAATAGCATTTGTCATGTATAATATGATTTACTTTTTTAAGTGGGACATAATATATGTAGCAGAGTGTTATTGAAAGAACACATTACCACGTGATATATCAGATCCTATAAAAAATGTCTCGAAATAAAATAGACAATTTATGATATTTTTAAATTTTTTAATATAATTTTTTTTTAAAAAAAATGTGTTGCAAAGGGAATAACAGAGAAATTGACATGTCATTAAATTAAAAATTTTATTTCTCTATTATTAAAGTATGAAGATAGACATTTGTTCTTTAATAATGACTTTTTCTACTACTATTTGCATGACTGAATATCATATCTGGACCCAACCTAACTGGGGTGAACATCTAGAATTAGTGCTCTTTTATATTTTTTTCATTACATAAAAGTAGTACAAGGACTAAAGTTCAAGAGGAAGATTGCAAAAGCAGGTAAAATGTTGAATCAATGAATGTGGATGAAAACAATATAATAGTTTTTTTTTAAAAAAAAACGTATTTATGTTTGGTTATAAAAAAAAAAAACAAAAAAAAAAACAACATTTAAATTTTTTTAATGCAGTAATGTTATTAAAAATTTAGTTGTTAAAAAGGAATACAATAAAGGTTGTTTATTAAATTAATAGGTGAGGTTAAATGCAGTCCCCTTTTATGTGTATGAGTATAAAAAAAGCTTCAATTGGAGTACATTTATCTCAATCCAACTAATATTATTAGGCAAATCTTTGTATTTAGTTAATAAAATAATCGCTTTAGGCCTTATCTATAAAGATTATCCAAAATTTTATGTGTTTATAGTATAATTCAAAATAAAAGTAAAAAATTAATAAAAGTCTAACTTTACAAAAAACGGCACATAGAAACTCCGGGAATTTTTTTTTTTTTAATTCTGTTAGTAAAGTCTTATTTCATATTATTCTCGTTTTTTAATACTATTTATTAGATAAAAAAAAACATGAATAATTATTTTATATTGCCTAGTTTATATTTTTAAAAATTTTATTATAATTACTCAATTGTTTGATTATATAAGAACATTATTAATAGAGTTTTATTCAATATGTATATCTCTCTTATCAGAATTACAATTATATATATATATATAAGAAACAAAATATTGAAAATATTTTTATATATTATATATTTATTAGAGTTTTATAATATTGATATGAAAAATAAAATAACTTCATTTCGAATTGTTTCTTACCCTTCGAATTATTTTGATCGAGTCAGCCCTGAACACATCTAATTGTTTTTGAAAAATTCTCAACCGAAAATATCTAAAATGTATTAGCTAATATCTATATATCAATAATTTTTTTTGTAACTTTCCCATTACTAGTATTATAAGGCAAATGATATTGACATTTAACACATGCACCATTATAAACTTCCTTATTATAACTTACAGGATTAAGAAAATTTAATTGAAACAAATTAAGTTGGCTCAACAAAGCCTTTGTTGCAACTATTAAAGGTTGAGTCCAATAAATGTTATCGATTATACCTAGAAATGTGACAAAAATTGATGAGTGTAATTTCCGGGTAGCTATTATCACCCAACTAATTACTTATGTTTTTTTTTTTTTTTATGGATCGATTAAGGATATAATCATATAATCAAACCTCCTTTCTGTGATCGGGATCGGTCACGAAGAATCACTTTATCCCTAAACACACCCAACCTCTTCCCCGTGATCGGGATCGGTCACGAAAAGTCTCCTTACCCCTAAACACACCCAATTGTCATACAGCTAAAACCTCCACCGTTAAACACCAAAAATCTAATCACATCATCTAGAATCCGACGACGGAATTTATACTTCATTTCAAGAATTTTGGTCACATTAGGGCAAACAAAAATAATAATAATGCAAAAGCGTGCATGGACTACTTACCATCATCAAATCACCTCTACTTTTGACCCACGCGATGTTTTTGGATCCTGTCTCATTTTGACTGACGTTGTGCGTAGATTAATTCCAGAACATCAGACGGTTGGTCTTGCATGCTAACATATGTATCACTTATTCAATTACATCATAATGGGAAAAAAGGAAGAAAAAAAATCAACTTTGTTTTGAATTTTTTGGTCTTTCTGTTGGCACATAAAGAAAAGGTGGAAGAAGCTAATGCCCAGGAAAGAGCCTTAGAAATATGATTGAATATATATATATATATATATATATATATTGTATGTATAAAGTAATTAAACGTAATCTTCGGGTTAATGTCAAAGTTCAGAGCTACTTTCTTTCCCATGGAGGTGACAATGAGATTTTTTATCTACTTCTGGCGGCCTGAATACTACCATACCCAGACTCGCCTCCTATATATAAGTCCTCTCACATTTAAATATAACTCTTCAATTCTAAAGAATGTAAGAGAGAGAGAGAGAGACACACACACTCATAGCATCGTTGTAATTAATGTTATACTCTCTAAATTTTTATCACAAAGTTTACAGCTCAAACGATAATTTATTATTCATAGTATATTATATTATATAATTAATATAACACAATAATAAATCATTCAGTCACTATTTATGGATGTCAATCGAGTGAGTTTTTCTTAGGTAACCTGTCCTGTCTCTTCCCTAATGACATGGGGTTGGGAAAGGATGGTTTAAACTCATCTCACTTCGATCATAGTATCAAATTACTTAAATATATTTTGTTTATTTTAAATTACTTAACTTACCCATAAATTTATATAATTGTGAAAAATTAATATTTTCCTTTGTCGGTTTTTTATTTTGAAATAAAAGTAATAAATTTTAATATAATTGGACCAAGACTGAGCGAGTTTTGGTTGATTACAAATCGAAGTGGACGGATATGGAATAATATGTGATGAAGTGTGAGGCAACTTTGGAGATAATTTTTTTCAAACATGATAAATTTGAGACTATTGGTGTCTGATTTTATATCCCCCCGACCCAACGATGTTCTTATCAGTGCACATCATTTGAGAAACAAATATGAATAAATGTAGCATTACTTGTAATCATAATTAGGATTCAGGACAAAATGAAATTATCATAACCAAAGGGTTATCATAATTACTATTTAATATTCAGGGTAGTTATAAATATTAGTGTAATAAATTTATAAGAACAAAATTTCAAATAAATGATCCGAATATATATAAAACCTGAGTGGTTTAATATTAAACAAAGACAAAAAATGACATAATATTATATTATGATTTAAAATAGAAAGAAACCGCAAACTCCCTTTTTTATAATTTTTTTTAAAGCTTAGGCAATCGCTTGGCTCGATAAATTTAAATCTGTAATAAACCCCTTCTTTTATTCTTGTAGGACCTTTTTTTTTTTATTATTATAACTTGGCATTCGATTCTTCAGATCGACAAATTCAGGAAGTCAATTTTACTGTTCACTAACGGAGGGCCTAACTAAAATCGGAGTAGAGTCCCGTATAAACAAGCCCCAAGAAAAAGTAACATATGTTAGGTTTCGATCAAGAAATGTAAGAAAGCATACCTCGTAGTTGTTATCGATCACCAACTTGACTACTCCCTTGGGATTATTCTTGCAAGACCTGGTTATTTTCTTTGACAAAAAACAGATAATGCTAGTGAATTAATGTTCAATTTTGCCTTCTTTTTTTTTTTTTTTTTTTTATAATTAAGACTTAGAAAGTAGATATGAACCTGAAAAAAAAAAAAGCAACTTTGCATTATTATCAACGGAGATACTTATTCAAATTTTTTTTCTTCTAAATATGCTTTACTATTAGGATATGATCTTTGAGTAAGAAAAATATATATGATTAACTATGTATATCATAAAAATTTATTAGTAACATTAAATTTAAAAAAAAAGAAAAAGAAAGAAACTACGAGTTTAATGTACTTTAAATTAAATAAAAATTATATTTTTAAGAAAAATATTCACCACCCTTGTTAATATGTAGAAATATCCTATTTTTATAGTAGAAATCTTGTATATGTAAAAAAAAAAGTATAATAATTATTTTTTATATTAATTATTGACTTTTGAGTTTTTTTACTATCAATCGTTAGTTCAAGAGGAAAGATCTCCTCAATCTCAGTAGTTGAAGTTTCAATTAAGACAGATGGAGGTGTACCTTACCTATCAATTTTTTCTTCTGAAATTATTAATTTTAATAGGATTCACGTTATTTCTTACCAAGCAATGTTTATAACTTTGTAAAAGTTGATGTGAAAGCTGACAAAGGGAATAGTGATTCAATGAATGCAAAATAAAATGATATGATTTAATAATTTTAGTAATATTGCACTTCATGATATTAGATATCGTAATTTAAAAAGAATGATTTGAATCTCACTTAAAAAAAGAAAAAAAACATTAATTCTTCATTTGATAGCAGTATTCTCTAGATCCATCAAAATTGCTTGTTAAGAAATAATGTCAATCCCTCCTAAGTTTTTTTTTTGGATATTCATATGAACTATTTTAAATTTTAATAACTATAATTCTGCCTTCATAACTAAAATTTTTAGATCTGGCACAACCATCAACCCTAATAATTTGCTAAAAAGTTTATGTGAAAACTTCCAAGCTTTTGTATTAAGTAATTTCCATTAATTTAACTTACCCAAAAAATAATTAATTTATTTAACTTACCCACAAAATTTCCATTAATTTGGTCAAATCGAAGTTAATTAATTTGCCTTGGTTTCGCTACAATTTGTATTCTAGCCATAATCACTTGAACCCAATACTATATAATTAATGCTAGCAGGATATAACCTAAGCACAAAGAAAAAGAAAGAAAAAAATTGATAATCCTTTCATACAATTTTTTTTTCTTTGTTTCCCCCTTCAAACATTGGAACAAAATACTTCATAACAATATTTGAACAATTTATAGAAAAATTTAACATCAAACTCGGCCAATCATTAGGCGTGAGTTCGAAGTTTCTTCTCCTTCTATCATTGGAAAAACAAAAAAGGCCAATGGTATAGTTTTATATACCAATTTCCAACTAAGAAGGTCCACAATAATGTACGGTCAAATATTCAATGTGAACAATGATGTAAATTTTGTCCTTCCTCTGAAAAATGTTTTAATTTCTTTTTAATAAATGTGCAGTATGACAAGACGGACCTATGTGAACCTAAGCAAAAATTATTCATTTGGTCCAACCATGTGTTAATACTAGCCATTTAGGATGAAGTGCAGCTAACATGCACTTAGCTAACAAACTGTGTGAACCTAGCCAAAATTGTTCACCAGGTTCAACCATGTGTTTTTTTTCTTTGATTGGCGAATAAAGAGAATTATTGATGTAATAAGGGGAACATATTATAACATCAATAGAGAAAGGGACTGCTGAAGACATCAAATAGGAAAACCAATAAAAATAATGCAACGCACACGTTTGCAGAAAAAATATTTCAAAACTTTTATATTGACATCAATCAGATTACAAAGGAATACTAATCCGGCCAAAGGCTCCCTGCCTCCATTACAGGGCCTTGGTGTGTTTAAATACACAAAAAAGATAGCAGTTGACACCCCCTAACAGCCCAAGGGTTTGTTGGACTAATCTAACTATGCCACTTGTGGCATAGTAGTTATTCAAAACTGCTCGCACGCCCCTTAAGGCTGCCACCTGTGTGGTGCAGTTGAAACTGTTGCAGACCACTACTTTCATAGAGGAGAGTTGTCTGCCACTTGCTTGTAATTATTGTGCCAGCACATTACTCACATGTGTTATATATATACTCACATGTCTTATATATATATATATATATATATATATACACATGCCTAATGTGCACAGAGATAATCGACTTGTTCACGTGTCCAACAACTACCGACTTGTCCACGTGTCCAACAACTACGAATAGAGCAAATCACCCTTGTTCATGGTGGGCTACACCCATGCCATGCATTCAAATGCTTGCATGCTGGGATGCACCATGCCATGCTGTCAAGTCATGTGTCCCGTACATGCCATGACACTCCTTTAGTTAACCTTTAGCTGACATAGTCATTCCCACATTGCCAATGTAATTCAGCCACTAAGTCAGACCGAATCGAGCCGCAATGCCACCGAGCTATGTTCTATGCTCCACCCCAATCCAAGTAGCTGGGTCTATAGGACTTAGGCAAGCCATGTCGCATCAAGGCTTTCCTAGCTATGCTGCTCTTATGCCTTGGCGCGGTGGGAAGAAAAGCCCTCCCTATATATGTCTTAGGAATAATTGCCGGTCCGACTGGGAATAAACACAATTCCTTGCAACATCATAACTTAGTGGGAGAGACCAACTCTCTCGTATATATGCTAAAGTACAATTCCTTGGCCTAACAGAAACAACTATGATCTCTTGCGTAAGGTCATCACCTACCTTGCTTGCTTGACTTGGATCATGACTTGGTGCAAGGTGCCACCAAGTATGTTCATAACGACTAAGCTTTCTTTGCTCAAAGCCACATCATTCCAGACAACCAAATGAGTCCTTTTTTTTGGTGTAATAGTCACTCCATAAGAAGTTGGAACATAACTTCTCGATTTCCTTACAAATGGTTACTTGGAGATTGAACAAAGATAATTAAGTAATAAATAGGTAGGCTTCTTAGGACATTCTTAATAAGAACAATTCTCCCACCCAAAGACAAATACATATTTTATTCAAGTAGCCAATCTTCTTTTAAATTATCCAATACTGGGATCCAAGGCTTCTTTAATCTTGGATTTGCCCCTAAAGGAAGACTAAGATAGGTCAATAGAAGAGATTGAGATTTACATTTCAAAAGCTCAGCAAATTCAAGACACTCTTATTTTCCCACTACAATACCACTACAGGTCAAAAATCATCTCAAAGCACCTAAGAAGCTTTTGATGTTGTGAAGTTCTTGTCCATCCACCTCACAAAAAGCAATGTGTCATCAGCAAATTGTAAATGAGTCAAATTTACCCCATCCTAACAAATTGAGATACCTTTTATCAAGCCTAGAGCTTTAGTTCTTTTGAATAAAACGTTTCAAACCATCTACTACAAGTATTGACGCATGTTCAAACCCTCTGTTACAAGTAAAAATAAAGATGTTCAGCCTTAAAATTATCTTTTCATTCATTCGAACCACTTTCACTTTAGTTTCTAGACAACCCAATAGTTAAAAGAACTTGCCTCATGTTGAGCTTATGTGAAGAAAGGTTGCATGATTTAGGGATTGAGTTGTCATTCATCCCAACCACTTTATTTTTAGTTTATAGACAATCTAATAGTTAAAAGATTATGTCTCATATAAGTTCAAACTTATAATAATATTATCCTTTCTCAAATACACTTTTGTCAAAAATATCTCCAATGAGCATGTTATTCGAGTCACTAATGCCAAATAATGGCACAATCTTCAAAAAAGTGCTCCATGGCATGATATAAAGCATTTTTAAAAATAGCATTGTTCTATTTGCTAAATTTTGACAAACTAAGTGTTAATCATTCAAAATGACAAAAAAAAGAAAAAAAATTGAATGGAACATGTTGAATGATTGTTAATTATTGGCTAATTA
This sequence comes from Nyssa sinensis, assembly GCA_008638375.1. Lineage (NCBI taxonomy): Eukaryota > Viridiplantae > Streptophyta > Magnoliopsida > Cornales > Nyssaceae > Nyssa > Nyssa sinensis. Next base: position 57,833,808 of record CM018031.1, on the reverse strand, counting down.
AACCAAGCTTATATATTTTAAAAAGTTTCCTAATTTTGGTTCAATGAGTCCTATTAATATTTGGAATATTTTTAGTAGTCCTAATTGTAATTGGAGTAATATTCTAATAAGAGTTAGTTTCTAAATTAGAATCAAATAAGGTATATCAGTTTCCCTATGAGATTAAATGTCCTTATAAATATAGAACTTAGACTTAGTGTCATATATATATATATATATGTGTGTGTGTGTGTGTGTATTTGTTATGTTGGGAAGTTGCCCTCAAGAATATACCAGGAGAGGGGTTGTGTGAATGGTGGTTGAACAAAACCTGTGGCCAAGTTAAAGAGTGTGTTTGAGAGAAGTCATGGAGTTGTTGCAAAGATGACCGCCACGTTAATGACTTGTTGCTGAGTCCTTTTTGATTGAGAATTTTGCTAATAAAATATATTATTCAATTGTTGAGACCGATGATGTTTATTAATTAAAGTTAATTGGTACACAGTCCCTCTAAAAAATATTAAATTATTATGTAAATCTACCATATTTTAGTTTTAAGTTGAAGGACAAATGATAATTTTATATTTTGAGTTCAGGTCCATTTTAATGAGCTGTCAGTTTTAATTTGTCATAAAATGGCAAGAATACCCTTTTAATCCCACGTGATCATCAACCTTGCCTCATCTCCATAGTCGTTGTTGCTGCATCATCATCAACACCACGCCTTTGTCACAATCTCTTCATTGGAGATCAAAAATTATATATATATATATATATATATATATATATTATTCATCTGGTCCAAGAATCAAAAAGTCGTTGTGTCACAATCTCTTCAATGGAGATTCAAAATCATATATATATATATATATATATATATATATTCGTATGGTTCAAGAATTGAAAATCCGTTGGATATGTTAAACTTTTAAATCTCTTTTCTTATGTTAGATGTCTTGACCACAAATCCAAACCCTTTTTTTCTTTTACTTTGAGTTCAATAGAAATTTACCGACATCGACCATTACATAAAATCGAGAAAAAAATTGGTTTCTTGTCACTGAATAAAAAAACATATCTCTAATTACATATGTTGGTACCAATTGTGAAGGAGATAGGACTTCAATTGTTGGTTGTCAGGGGCAAAGGAGATGATCCGGAGGAAAACAGTTACATGCTTTGGAGTTACTAATGCGGGAGTTATTGGAGGAGCAGCGACAACTGTACAGGGAGGTATTAGAGATGCTTACCGACGGGTGCGCCCGCGGTGTGGTTAGAGAACACAATCAGTGGAAAGGTGGGGCACTGACAGAATTTTACACTTTTGTAACTCAATCAAATATTGTGAGAATATTTTACACTTTTTACAACTGGTACATTTTTAATTACTCATGTTTTAAATACTGATTTGTTTTTTTTTTACAATCTTCCACAACCTTGAAAGTCAATTTTTAGCATCTAACGTGTGGCCAAAGAATTTTCTTCATTTTTATAAAATTTTACAATTTTAAAAAAGTATAAAATTTATATTTTAGGTTGGGACTAAGCTTTTCACAGTGCTGTGAAGAAATTTTACACTTTTTGAATGATTTTTTTTTCTTCAAATTTTCATATTCAATATGAATCTTGTTTGATAGATCTCGATGTTTAGAATCCAAATATATAATTTTTATTAAAAATGGATTCATAAATTTCAAGTTATTTAATTTTTAAGTTTTATAAACAGAAATTTTGATTACTCTTGATTTCACGGGTTTTTGTTGGAAATGATATTTTTGCCTAATTAATAGGTTGAATCTACTGGGTTAATTATTTTGAGAGTGGACTTCTTTGTAATATATGGTCTTATGAAAGACCTTCGACCGCACGACCCTATAAATTACTCACGTGACGATGAACATGACCATATGTAGTTGGCTTTGGTATTTATTAGTTGATTATTTTTTTTCAATTATTAGAGTATTTTTAAATTTTATAGTTGGTATTTGAGCGATTTTTGGTTTTACATTTAGTGTCAGAGCTATTATATTCTAGGTTTGGCAGTATTTAGTTGATTGCTTCTTTTCAATTTAATAGTTGGTATCATAATATTTTTAAATCTTACAGTTAATATCATAGTAATTTTGGGTCTTACATTTGGTATCAAAGCAATTTTAGATTCTATAGTTAGTATCAAAGCAGTTTTAAATTTTATAGATAGTATCAGAACGGATTTGACTCCTATATTAGTAAAAGAAATTGTGTCAAAAAAATAACATTTGTATTTGAAATGTATTATTAGAACAAAAATGTTAAAATGTAACATTTTAACAGTATAACAATAACAAAATATAATTTAACATAGGAAATGACATTTTATATTAAAAATACTTTTAGTTTGGAAAAACTCCCCAAACACATCCTAATGCCTCTGCAACAACTTTCAATGTCTTAAAATTGTTACATTTACTTAACCCTAAACTCCTATGTGGGAACCGTCTTTCAGTTTTGTCATGGTTGAATTATGTGATAATGTACGAGTGCCTGAGATGCTGCCACTGGCCATTTTAAGTTGACTCAAGTTTGTATTTTAAATATGTTACAAAAAAATAGTAAAACTAATGAAAGTGACGCTAAAGTGGAGAAAATAAGTGAAGAAAAATATTTTTCTTATTTGGTTATTAAAGAAAATAGAAAGAAAAAGTAAAGAAAAAAAATTATAATTTGACATTTTTTTTCATTTTCATTTTCTTAATTTCAATTCATATTTACATTTCTAAAGATAAATAGTAGCTAACTCAAATTAATTACTAATAACTACAATAATATTAATTAATAAGATACAGTATCCAAAAATTGGTATTTTTAAAAATGTATAATTCAATTAAATTAAACTCTTATATTATATTCATGACTAGAAATACAATAATTTTTTTTTATGATGTGTTGAAAATAATCCGAACTCGGAGATGATGACACGTGAACCAGAGTCCATCCCGATCTCAGAACTTGAGAAGACAAGGTTCTGTTCTGAAGGTACAGTCAGAAGTTTGTCTCGCAACACCGAATATTAGGTGGTGTCATTTAGGTCTGTCCCAAATTATTGCTAATTGTTTGGATATTAAATATAGATAAGTGAAGGTTCAAATACAAATTATTTGCATGTAGACGTATATATATGAAACAAAGCAATCCTTAATAAACCTGAAAGTCTTTGTAAATAAAATAATTTTTGTATACCGATTTGATTTATCAATGACATATCAATGGTAATTTTGAATTTAATGATTGCATTTTGACTTTTATTCAGATTTTAAAAAAAAATTATGATAAGTGTTACCATCCAGTAAATTATTTCAGTAAACCAATCTAATTTACCTAACATTACTCATAAAAAAAAATTATATGAACAATATTTCACTCCATGTTAGGTAGGAAAATCTTTTCCTTCTCATATTACAATCTTAATCTGTCACATATGTAATCAAATGAATATTATATAACTATTTAGTTTTACTTAAAAATAAAAATAAAAAAATACAAAATTGTCTCCATTTTCGTACCAATCAAAATTTCTAATATTATACTTACATCCATACATATATATATGATGCTGCACTTTTTGACTCGCAATAAGTGTAGGCTCTGTGATCTGTAGAACACTCAGAAAGACGAACAGAGGTCCACCGGATTGGCTTCGGCGGTAACCGCTCCGATGCTTAAGTAAGTAAAAGGAATTGAAAGACTGTATTGAAAGCCAAAGAATGAGCATGAAATTAAAGCGTACCTTTAGGGTTTAATTTATAGACCGTGGCATTCCTAAGTTGATTAGAATTCGAAGTCATGATTGTAGGGATTTGATCATCGGAGATTGCAGTTACCTTGTTGAGTATCGCATAGAAATAACCATACATGGTAGTTCCCTTGTTGAAGACTGTTTCCTTGTTGAAGGCTGTTTCCTTGTTGAAGACTGCTTCCTTATTCCCTGCTCGGCATCCGCTAAGGCGGTGACGAGGTCTGGAATGTTGGTTTGGACCCTGTGATTAGTTCTAAGACCTTTGTCCGGATATATGTGCTCTGAAGGCATATGTTCGGTTACTTCCGACCTTTTGTGCTGATCTGGATGCTTGAGCTTTTAGTCATTGGCTGAGTGAGAACCGCGTTGGCCGAGCATGAGTTGGATTATGGTCATACGTGTCACGTGCTGATTGGCCTGCTCTTTTATGGTATATCAATATATATATACATATATGTATGTATGTATATAATAAATACATGTATGTATGTATGTATGGTTGTTGTTCAAAAACAATAATGGACAGCGATAAGAAGAACTCAACACATGTTTGGTGATTGAAACACATGTTTCATTAAGTTTTCATCTTATTATATATATTTTTTTTGATGGTCAATAATAAGAACTCAACCTCTTTTTTGAAATATCATATTAATGTTATTTTACTTCAACAGTACCATATTAAATTTTTTAAAACAAATAATGCATGTGATTTCAATCGGTTTGACTTCGTCTCATATAATTTAAAAGTTAACCTATATATACTTTATTTTGTAAACAGAATAAAGTATATATTTATCATATACTCTCATTTTGAGGATATTTAAAGCCATGACCTGATGACACTTTATTATTGAAGATGCCGGCAATATTTACTCCTTCAAGTATTAAAATTTACTTTGTAATTTGTATTTCTTATATTTTTCACACATAAAATTCTTCCTTGTCAATTTTTAAACTATAAAATATCTAGTAAAAATCCAATTGTATTTGCTATATCACTAAAAATGACATTATTCAAAAACAAAATGAAATTTAAAAGAGTTACATGTATCAAAATTTTGAAAATTTAGCGTCTTTACACATCTTAATTTGGTTACATAAAATTAGTCATTATTTATAAAAATAGATAATAACCTAATAACATTACATAAATGGTTGAACGATGGGATTGGTCTCTCGAATTGATCGACTCGAAGAATCAGATACCAAATTATCAAGACAAAAAATATTACATGAACAGTTTCAAATATAAAAATCAAGTTTAAGTTCCGGAAAAATAAGAAGCGTGGAATTAGTATAGTTATTAATACCACTCCAAACAATTGGACAAGCTTTAAAAGACAAAAATAAAAAAACAGCCTTTATCTCTGTAAATGACAATTAGATTGAAATGAACGGACTAAGTCTATACATATATATATATATATACATAATTTTTTTAATAGATCAGTAAAAGAATATTTTGAACCAATTTACATGTATTAAATTAAGTTTTTTTTTATGACAATCAGATTTACCTTTTTATATTCTAACTGTCAACGATCGACACAAAAAAAAGATTAACTCTATATATGTGTGTGTGTATATATATATATATATGTAAATGTATATATATAGATGCATACATGCATACATATATAGGCACAGAATACATATAGATGCATATATGCATACGTATATACGCACATGGCTTATGTGCGTATATACGTATGCAACTGTGGCCTATCTTGTCTAAAACTGCAACTGGCTTATGTGAGCTCCGTCATTATCGATCTAACTGGAAAATCTGTGAATCAACGGCCACAAGAACAATATAGTACGTAAGGGTTGACTTAAGGTATCAGTGATTAACGGTGATCAAGTAATTCCGTTCCTCTCAAGGGTCACACCAATGTTGAAAAAAAAAATTAATTACACCTTTTGAATTTTCACTCATTTCAATTTTTTAAACTTCATTAAATTCGTTTGTACACGTAAATGTGTCTATCTGTTGACTTCTAAGCTGAAAAAACTAAAGTTAAAAGAAGTAAAACTTTTTTTCAATATTTTTTAAAAATAATAATTTTCAATTTGACATACAAAGGTGTAAAAACACAAGGAAAAAAATCACTCAAATTCATAATAATTTTTTTTTATAACCTAGTAACCAATCCTACCAACAGGGCCTCTTGGGCGAGTAGCTTGATTGTAAAATCACTCAAATTCATAATAAACGTTTTTTCACACTCTTCAGTTATGTACGAGAATAATTATTCAAGAATATCCGTAAAATATTAAGCCAGGATTTGTAAATTTATAGGCACTTTCTTTTCCTTTTTTTTTTTCATTTTTACATTCAAATTATTTAAGAATGATAACGGGATGACGGGTTTGAGGCGAGGACTCATGCCCCATTTAAAAATGGCCTTTCATGTTTCCTCTAGTTTAGAAGTAGTTTTTTTCCATCCCCATCCTTGTCCTGCCCCACTATACTAATCACGTCTCCTCCCTGTTTCGCCCAAGTCCTTTTCCATCTAAAAATTAATTAAATTTATTTTTAAAATAATTTATTAATTAGAAAAAAATTATTAATTGATGAAAATAAAGATGTACAAGATATACAATTTATAAAACATGAACAAGGATCTAGTGCCTAGAAGCACATCATATGCCAACACAAAACCAAACAAGTAATAGAAAAGAAGAAAATAATAAATAAGAATATAATCAAAATTAATGGAAACTGTTAAAATTAATCAACTATTATTACCAAAAATATAAATCTATTTATACATAATGTTTAGACAAATATTATATATCCCTATTTTGATTAATTTATATGCTACTATAATATTTAAAATAAGATGAAAAAATTGAATAAAATTTATATAATTTAAAAATATAATTGAGATGGGGCAGGTAACTAAATCTATCCTTGCCCAAATTAGTGTTGGATTTTAACATCTTCTCAATTTCGACTCTACTCTATTTATTTGCTTTTCAAATCCCTAAAACTACCCCAAAAGAGTTAAATTTATAATAAGATGTATTACCGTTTTAATTGAATAACAATGCTTAAAAAACAGATCTATATTGTAATATAAAAAAAAAAAAAAACAGATCTATATGCATTGTCAAAGAAATCTATATACATTGAATAGTTTGATCAGGTCAGATTATCATTCATTCATCACTGAGTCAGTCTCGGATATACATCCAACTTAAGCGTCTGAAAAGTCAGAAGTCACACATTTCTCTCTTCTACCCTTCTTTCCTCAACTTCATTGACACGCACCCACCCTCTTATATATAACGTAAGACTTTTACCCTTTGTTTCCACACATCTTTGTCTCTCTCCCTTCCTATTCCTCTCTCTCAGTATATGTGTGTATATATATATATATATTTATATACAAACATACATAGCTTTAAAGACATTTCTGATAAATTTCTCAGTGAAGTACTATTGATCTTCATTTCTTCAAATTTCGAAAGCTTTCTTGATTGGAAAAATTTTAAGAGTTCTTGCAGCAAGGTGTAGCGAGAACCATGGCTGGTGCAAGTGCGGGAAGATCTTTGGAGGAGACACCAACATGGGCTGTGGCTGTAGTTTGTTTAGTTTTGGTTGCGATATCACTTGTCATCGAACACATCATCCATCTCATAGGAAAGGTATGGACTATTTCAAGAAAGATAACAAATGGTTGGTTAATATATAACTTTCTGAATTCCATACTTCTCACAACTTTAGAGTCTAACTTTATTGAAACGTTTGCACCATCTACAGTGGTTGAAGAAGAAACACAAACGAGCTCTTTACGAAGCACTCGAGAAGATCAAATCAGGTACACCCATCTAATGATCATCATCTCAATCAATTTAGCTCATATACATGTACATATGCCTCTCGGTTCGTTGGGTAAGACTGAGTCTATCTAATTCTCCTAGACACTCACACATACATACATACATACATATATACATATATACATATATATATATATATAATGTTATGATATCATTAATAAATAAATAAAATTGGCTGTTCAAAAAAAAATGTATATATATTTTGAGCTAACAAAAACTAACTTCTTTTTTCTTTCATTTTGGTGGGTGAAGAGCTGATGCTGCTGGGATTCATATCCTTGCTTCTAACAGTAGGACAAAGTCGGATTTCCAATATATGTATATCGAAGAAAGTCGGAGATACATGGCATCCATGCGGCAAGAAACAAGAGGCCAAATTAACCCAATATGATAATTCTGATTATGAAGAAGAACATCGCCGGAAACTTCTAGCAACGTTGGTGAATCCAGGCGGAAGTTTCCGACGAGTTTTGGCAGCTGGGGGAACTGACAAATGTGGGGCCAAGGTTTGACTTATAGACTTTTAATTTGTTGCTTTGAATAGTTTTCCAATGGTTATTGAACATCTGAAAACGTACATGCACATGAAGAAGAGTTATGGTGTGATAATTTTTTTTGTTTTTTTTTAACTCTTTATCCCATGGTTCACGAGGGACCGATTAAAGCGGGGTAGAAAAAAAAGTAACTTTTGTTAGTTTTTGACCTGACGACATAGGTGATATTGTCACCCAGAAGTGGATGGATTTTACATGGCATACCGTTAAATTTAGGGTTTGAATTGTGTATTTGGCAGGGACAGGTTCCATTTGTGTCATCTGATGGCATTCATCAACTCCACATCTTCATCTTTGTGTTGGCTGTTTTTCACGTCCTTTACTGTATTATCACAATGGCTTTGGGCAGAGCCAAGGTATCATCACTTCCAAATTACATCTCTCTCTCTGAAACACACACGCACATGTATATATTTTGAATGTTTGTTTCGTTTGTTTGGTTCCAGATGAGAAGTTGGAAGGCATGGGAAAAAGAAACAAGAACAGCAGAGTACCGGTTCTCACATGGTAATTAATTAGTCCCAAACTTCTGGGAGTATTTATAGTTGGCCATGCAGACATACAATATATATATATATATATATACACACACACACACACACACACACATAGATATTAAAAATTGCATACATGCATGCATAAGCATAAAACATGCATTGTTGCTTATATATATATGTGTGTGTGTGTGTGTGTGTGTGTATGGTTGACAAGGTGGTATTTGGGTTACAGATCCAGAGAGGTTCAGATTTGCAAGGGAGACTTCATTTGGGAGAAGGCATATGAGCTTCTGGAGCAAGACGCCAGTGCTCCTTTGGATAGTAAGCAACTCGTGCCTCATTTTGTTTTTGAACGGCAAAAGAAAATATCATTAATGAAAAAGAGTGTATAAGGCATACAATCTAAAACAACGGAAAAAAGAAAGTACAAAAACTATCATAAACTCGAATTTCATTTCAACTGTGAAGTTATCAATTTATCTAAAACTTTAAGCTTGACACTAAACCAAAACTCAAATCATATACTAGCACCAAATCCAAGAGAAAAGCAAAGAAAAAATTATAATTATTATACATTTCCATGTTGTGAAAATTGGAAACAAAACTTGGAATGATTGAATCTTGCAGCAGCCATTCTAGCACCATGGTACCAAAATTCTCCAAAATTTTCAAAATATCTTTAATTTATCTTCATATATCTATCAAACAAACGAATCGTGAATCTTTCAAATGTTGCAATGGACGTAAAAGGAGGCAACTTGTAAATTGGGCATGCATGGGACCATCTCTTTGATGATAAATGTATCCCTTGTCAAATGATTCAATTCTTATTGAAAAATTCATATGGTGGGGTCAAAATGTTAATTAATCCATCTCTATTTATCACATCAATGCCCAAACTAAAAGTGTCCTTGCCCTTCATGTGATTTTAATTACAGGAAATATATTTCTTCATACAAAAACAAATTGAGTAATATTATATTTTCAAAAAAAAAATTGAGCCCAAAAAATATCTCAAATAATATAATAGCTTTACATTGATAGATTCAATACTTTGTTATGTCTTTATCTGAAAATCAGTGAGGATTAAGTCCATGATATATCTTATTGGTACTAATTGATTGCATATTTTATTTGTAATTAATATTAAAAAAAGTATTATTATTGTTCATTAATGAAGATCGCAATTAGCTTAATTGGTTCAGTCCTTGGACAAAAAAGAAAAATTATTTTCATTAAAAAATAATTCAATTAGACTAAATGGCTACATTGCTTTCTCTTTTTTATATGTTTTTTTTCCTTTTTTTTTTTGGGGGGGGGGGGGTTGGAGTTGTTGGGTGTATGATTTGATAATATCGTATAGTAGCGATTACAAAAAAAACTGGAGAGAATTTTATAGATTAATTTTTTTAAGACAACTGAATGTGTATTGTACAATCATTATTTTAAAAGTTTACATAAATCTTTGAAAACCAATTAACCAATAAATTATAATAAGTCTTGAAATAAAATTCAGCCTAAAATTGACAGAAATAAATAAACTAAGTACATTCTCCTTAGTCAAGAGCATAAGAGTAGAATCACGACCTCTCTAGAGAAGTCACCAAAATTTTATAATAAAAATAAGGGTAAATTACATTGATTTTTTTGAAGTTTATAATAATTACACTGATTTTTTTTAAGATTTCTAAAATTACAATGACCTTTCATACTTTACAAAATAATATACGGATACATCTCTCCAATCAATATTTTTTCTTCAAAATGGCAAAATTACCTCTTTTCATATTACTTTTTTTTTTCAATTTTTTAATTCTTGACCAATTTTTTTTCATTTTTTAAATAAATATTGATAAAAATCTTAAATTTATTTTTATATAAAATAAAAATAAGTTATTTACCTTAAATTTGTTTTTAAATATAAAAATTTAAAAATCTTTAAAAAAGTTAGAATGAATTAGTCAAAATTAGAAAAATATAAAAATAAATAAATAAAAGGAACAATTTTGTCATTTTAAAAAAAATTGAGAGGAGAAAAGTATTTGTATATTATTTTGTAAAATAAAAGAAGTTAGTATAATTTTAAAAATTTTATGAAAAATTAGTACAATTATTATAAATTTCAGAATAAATATAATTTACACTAAAAATAAACAACTTAGACTTTAAAATATACACCTAAAAATCTTGAAGTAAAAAAAGAAAAACTGAAAAATTGTGCGAAGTGATGAGAAGGTGGAATGTGACACCAGAAAGGACACTGTACCTTTTTTTTTTTTTTTCCTTTTTCAGGTAAGTGACACAATACCTTGTTTGTCTATATCTCTGGTAGGATTGACCTTGTGAACATCATCTCCTTTATTTATATATATATTGATACATGATGCCACTAGAATAGAATAGGAAGACAACGGTCTCACCATGCCTACTGGGAGATAACGACATAACCGGCCACGTATAGTCCAATACAAATTTCTCCTTCTGCAAGTGGATTTGACTTTTGGAAAAGGGCAGCTTCTAATTATCTTATACAGATTTTACTTATTGTTACATGTATACATACACTATGATATACATACACATGCATGCATAATTGCATATATACATACATATATATATGGATGTTAGAAATTGAGGTTATTTGATTTAAATTGGTTTTAATTATCACACTTGTTTTTTGCATTCTTTTTCAGGTTTGTTTCTTCAGGCAATTTGTTAGATCAGTTCCGAAAGTTGATTACTTGACCTTGCGACATGGATTTATCATGGTAATTAATTTCTTAATTTTCTTTTAAAGGTTTATATATATATATATATATATATATATATAAAACACATGCCAATTTGGTTGGTTCTTTAATGTAAATTAATCAGTATTAATCTCTATTTCAGGCACATTTGGCACCTCAAAGCCACGCAAAATTTGATTTCCAAAAGTATATCAATAGATCACTAGAAGAGGATTTCAAGGTGGTTGTTGGGATCAGGTTAGTGCTTTTACTCCCTTATTTTTCCTTTCTTTTTCTTCCACTTTTCTGTCATTTATACTATCTGTGTTTTGACTACACATTTACACTATATCTATAGGCCATTTTTTTGTTCTATATATATCTATAATTTAAAATTTCTGTCTTTAAACTAATTACTATCATGGTTTGGTACTTTTCTCAGTCCTCCAATTTGGTTGTTTGCTGTGATATTCCTACTCTTCAATACCCATGGTGAGTACATAACACTTTCTGAAGTATATCCTATTCAAATACTAGAAATTAAAATAATAATAATAATAATACATGTTCAAGAGTCTTAATTTATAGGCTTTGGAATATTTGACCATAGAATATATACTTTGTCCACAATTATTTTTATTTTCTATAGTACCGTATGTTTATTATAATTTTTTCTTTTTTGGGTATTTCTTTGACTAAGTTTTTCTAATCTTTGGTGGACAGGATGGTATTCATATCTCTGGTTACCATTTATCCCATTAATTGTAAGCATTTCTTTATACCCACATTTTTTGAATTGACTTCATTAATTTCTTTTAAATGTATTATCCTTTTGTTATTGGGCCCACAAATAAGATCAAATGGCTGATGATGAATCACAGATCATCCTCTTGGTGGGGACCAAGCTACAAGTGATCATCACAAAGATGGGGCTAAGAATTCAAGAGAGAGGTGAGGTTGTGAAGGGAGTTCCAGTTGTTCAGCCTGGTGATGACCTCTTTTGGTTCAACCGTCCACGCCTCATTCTCTATCTCATCAACTTTGTCCTCTTTCAGGTACTTTCTCTTGCACATCCATCTATTCCTACAATATAACTTTGAAAAATAGACCACAAGGACACTCCGGTTGGAGCATCAAAAAAGGAATAATTGTTCTACAAGATCTTTTATTTAATATTTTACGTATTTTTTTTGGAATACCTTTTTCCGTAAACAAAAATATGTGCAAAATAATTGTGGAGGGGCTCTGGTTCAGTCCGACCATGCAATCAAAATTTGTGATTGATAGGATCAGTTTTGGGTTAAAATAAAGCAGGACTAGCACATCATTGTGACGGTGTATTTTTTAATAATATTATGTCATATGTATTATGACTAATCTTTTTCATTTGATCATAACATATATAATAAAATATTATCGAAAGAATACAGTATCAAGTGATGGTCATGTCCAATCAAAAATACCTCTTCCGTCTTTCATTAACCACCGTAATCTTTTACTCATACTGATATTTTTTTTTTTTTTGTCAACCAATGTTACGTTGCAGAATGCCTTTCAGCTTGCTTTCTTTGCATGGACTTGGGTAAGCCACGAAACTATAAAAAGAATTGGTGTGTTATTACAATAATGTGTGTGACAATACACTGAACCAACTGTAAAATATTATAGGTGTGTATATATATATATATATATATATATATATTATATACACAATAATGTAATGACACCTACCACTTTTCAAACAGATAATTTTATGTGACTAATAATGAACTCCTTATCTATTCTTCATTTCTCAGTATGAATTCGGGTTGAAGTCTTGTTTCCATGAGCATTTAGAGGATGTGATCATCAGAATATCAATGGGGTGAGTCTCATTTTGTGGCCCATTGATTTATTGACCATTGAATTGTTTGAAAATCTCTAATATATTTCAATGGGGGTGATTTGATCAGGGTTCTCATTCAGATTTTGTGCAGTTACGTCACGTTGCCTCTATATGCCCTTGTTACACAGGTAATAATATATGCATTAATTTGACTCCATTACTTACGGTCAAAGTCTCTTATAAATTATAATATTTTTTTTCCTAATAACTAATAAAATTTTAAAATCAACTTAGTTTATGATAAATAATTAATACTTTTATTATTTAATAATTAATATTTTTTTGAAACAATTTTCTATAATATTAATGATATTCATTGTTAAATATGAGTTTTTATATGTTTGGTATGAACAGATGGGTTCAACAATGAAGCCAACAATATTCAATGAAAGAGTGGCAACAGCCCTACGCAACTGGCACCGTACAGCAAAGAAACACATCAAACAAAACAGGCAATCTGGCCTGGTGACCCCGATGTCAAGTAGGCCAGCAACACCGTCCCACCACATGTCCCCGGTGCATCTCCTCCGCCACTACAAGAGCGAGATTGACAGTTATCAAACATCCCCTAGAAAATCAAATTTTGATGCCGACCATTGGGAGACCGAGGAGACAACTTCCCCCACTCACCTGCACCAGACCGGCGATGGTTCTTCTTCTCACCACCACCACATTGAACTTGGACACGTAGAACATGACCGAGAGGTCCACGACGAGCACGACTCAAGCTCAGCACATGTGGCCCCACTTCCACAACGAGCTCGCGAGCAGCACGAGATCAATATAGTACCAAAGGACTTCTCATTTGACAAAAGAACTACGACATCAAATGCTGTCCTCGAAAGAAAAGAGGAATGGTCATTATCCGAACTACTGTGACTATCTTTTTTTTAATGTTTTAAATGAATTAGTAATTTCACATGATATCATAGCAGATAAAAAATTCTGAGTTCAAATTTTACCGTCACCTTAAAAATTTGAATTTACACGTGTAGACTCAAATTAGTCACACAGCCCACACGTAAGGAGGCGTGTTAGAAAATATAATAATAAAGTTACACCATTTCTAACAGCTTAAGCTTTTAGATGAGTTGATAATTTCACATATTTAGGAATCAGTTATATTAATATATCTTGTAAAGTAAATAATATGTATCATTATTATTTTTTGAACTTGTCGAAGGCATTCATCATTTATTATATTCTCCATTAATGCTAAAATTTTGCGGCATTAATAAAAGTGTCGGTAATAAATGTTGTTTATTCACCATTTTCTTGTAATGCAAGTCAAAAAATGTGAAGAAAAAAAAAGATTAATTAATCCTTCAAATCTTCGTATTTAGAAACAAGATAGAAACGACACTTAAATAATGTGAAAATTGACCATATTATGCTTGTATAAAACACTGCATTTTGATCACTCCATTTTTAAAGCAGCACAAAAATATGAAAGAAATTAAATGTATCGAATTTTTTGAAAATCAATTAACAGATGAATTACTCATCTAACAAGAGAAAATTCTATCAATTAATACATATTTTACTCACACAACAAGAGAAAACTCTCTAAATTCAAGAATATTATTGATAGAAAGCTATATAGTAAGAGTCTATTACATGATATATATATATATATATATATATATATAGCTAAAGACTACTAATTTCTTTATTTTCTAAACTTGTCCTAATAGAATTAGGAAACTAAGAAATTTGGGAGAAAAGTTAAAATTAGGACTTCTTACAATTGAACCCAGAATTAGAAACTAGATAAGAAAAGAAAAAGAAATTAGATAAACAATCGGGAGTCAAGGCGAATTAATTTTCTGCACAAAGTAATTGCAAAAACAAAATTATCTAAAACTGTAAAAATGTCAAATTGAAGGCTTAAACAATGAAATTTGGCCAAAATTCATCTTAGGCCATGAGCGTATGAGTATTATTTGTTTCGTCATTTTGAGTTAAAATATAGTTTCAATTTCTAAAATTGTGACCGGTCAAATCTATGTATGTTAGTATTTTGTCTTGGAATGACGCTCTCATTGTTCCAAAAAGACTTTAACAACTTGTTATACATCAATTTTAATCCAACAATAAGCAGTATAAAGATTGATCGAAGCACTTAGTGGTGGAAGTGGCATCTCTTGTCTCTCTTTATAAAAGAGGTCACAGTTTAAAATCTTCTCAAAGTATGAGTGTGAGGTAGCGATAAGGTAGATTTGTTTGTAAGTTATAATTATAAATAAATACATATAGATAATAGATATTTACCTTTTTGCAAATTAACGTTCCATTAAGGAACCCTTTCACGATCATGAAGAAGGGAAAGCTTCAAAGTTCAAACCACCATTGTCTCTACGTATGTGTAATGTCATGCCACATTGATGCATAATGCGTCTCTTGTCAGGTAAGGAAAGTTTCTTTTCTAAAATTTTAGACTTGGTAAGCTGATGATGGCCCGTTTTGGTTGTTTGACGTTAATTTAGTCTGGCACTTACAGACAAATTGTTGTTCTAATATGTCAAATGCACTTAATGTCACCAGTCACACGTAAGGGCCTGTTTGCCGTAGGGAGTGGTTATCACGTTTGCATGTGGGGTCTAACTCCAAAACTTGATTTTATGTATGATCCGACAATTTGGAACAAAACGTGATTCTATTCAAAATTGTGAAACTCATTCTTCAATTGGGTTTTTTTTTTGGTTAAGTTAAATTTTTATTGATCAAACAAAGCAAGCTACAAGAAACAATCATGATAGATCTTTTTCCATTGGATTAATCCCTTCAAACAAATTGCAGAAACTCCCTTTTACAGCTAATTGAACTGCTTTCCATCTATATTCCAGAACAAAGTCTGCTTTGACATTGTTCTCCATATCTTGGGAGATTATGACTGGACCTTCTAGTAGGTTTTGAAGATTTTATAAGTTACTCCAGACTCAAAAAATTATTCAATGTCCCGGCGCAATGGTACCAACAGTTAGGTATTAATAGGTCACATGTGTATGTATAGTACACTGTTATTGATGTGATTATCCATCTAATCTTCGGAACCATTGAATAATTACTTCCCAATCCCAAGCTTGGTTCCCGGTTTTCATATATGTTTGGGATTCTCTCCCAGTAGACACAATTCCACAGATTGTATTCTTTAATTCTTGGATTAGAAGAGTCTGACCTTTCTCTTTGTTCTGAATGATTCTATTATTTCTTTCAGTCCATATAAAATATATTGTTGCTGCAAAGGCAACTAAGCCCATCTATTTCTGAAGTTCTTTTTGGTCAGATTCTGGCTCACCCACTGAAGTTCTTCTTCCCACATTTGAGGAATTCTATGAATCAGACACCATTCTGGCTTTGGCATGATTTTCTTGTTCCATACTACTTTGTACCATTCAACTATGGGCTTATGAGTTCTAATTTTCTCCCACATTGAAGATGCAGAGAAAACTCAATCCTGTGATAGTATCTATATAGGTGCATCTTCCTTGGTCTGGTTAGGAACTAAATTAGTAGGGATGGGTTCTTTTAAAGCAACAAATAATGGATGTGAAATTCTTGGCCATTTCCATTGGTAATTCCTTATTATCATGGATACAGTGGCTTCATTTCTGCTCCTGTATCTGACACTACTTGTTGCCCAATGATTTCGCTAATTATCCCTGTTGGTGTTGGATGCCACATATCATGCCTTAGAAAAGTTTTTAACCCATTAGCAATCACCATCTTGATGCATCGTTTGGCTAAGTTTGCGATTTTCATCAATTTCTTCCATCTCCAACTACTATATCTGTCATAAGTTGAAGGGTCCAAATACATTTCCCTTTAATGAAAAAAGAATGGAACAATTTTACCCATGAGGACTCTTTGTTACTGACGAGAGCCCACAAATGCCTTAGCATAGAGGCTTTGTTCCACTCCTTTAGTCTCTTTAAGCCAAGCCCTCCTTTTTTCGGAGTGCAGATGTCTGACCATTTCACCTTTGCTCCATTTCTTTTCAAGTCTGGACCACTCCATAGGAATGCCCTTAAAACATCGTCTACCCCTTTTATCATAGCTTTAGGTAGGATGAAGATTGATGTCCAATAGGTTTGCATGCTATGTAGGACATAGCAGACTAGTTGCAAACTGGCTGCATATGACAATGTCCTAGTTGTCCAGTGTTGTGCTTTCTTGGCTATTTTGTCCACAAGGTCTCTACAGTCTTGGATTTTTAATCTAGTAGAAATCAAAGTAACACCCAAGTATTTTACAGGGAGAGTTCCTTCCTTCATTCCAAGTATATCAAGGTAGTGGGCTTTATCCTCGATCTCTTGTGATTCCAGCAAAGCAAATAGTGTTTTCTGGTAATTTAGTTTCAACCCTGCCATAGATTCAAGTATACCCAATGCCCTTTTGATGGTTCTTATAGACTTTTCATTTGTTGCTGCCATTAAGAATAAGTCATTTGCTAATCCTCAATTTGTACACCTAGATGAATTATGTAATTTCCTTCCTCAATAAATAGTTGTTGAGAATGCTTGAGAAAACTTCCATGACAATGAAAAAAATGGTGTTAAGAGATCCCCATTCCTCGAACCTTTTGCCCCCTTGAAGTAACCCTCTAATATTCTATTATTTTGATATGGTACCAAGAAACCCCAACAAACTAAGTCGTATGCCTTCATCAAATCCACCTTAAGAGCACATCGTGCAGGTGGGTTGCTTCTATGATAATTTCTTGCATTAACAGTGTGAGCACCACGAGGGAAAATCCCTTGTAGAAATTCGCTCAATACAAAAAACCATATGACCATTCCCTAACAAATGGTCCTTAAAGTGCAGAATTAAGGAGGGGTTGCCAGCTTATTTTATGACAATTAAATGAAAAAATCAGTTACAATCCATAAAAATGAATACATGTAAATATGACTTAAAAGAAATTGCAAATTACAAGGTTGTGGTCCTATATTTTTTTTGATCAGCAAAGAGAATTTATTGATATAATCAAAACATGTATGAGAAGTACAAGAAAGATTACATCAACAAAACAAAACCAAAACCAAAACCAAACAGAGCAGAGGAGGAAACATATCTCCACCCAGAAGAGAAGAGCAGGCAATGAAAGAAAACATAGCTCCTTGAACACACACACATATACGGCCATGATGAGGAGAGCAGGGCTGGAAACAAACCCCAACACCAACAGCTCCAAGCAACAACACATCAGAAGAAGCAGGCCAATCCAATGAGGCCCACTGAAAGACGGCATCAACCTTGGAGGAGAATAAAAAGCAAAATTGAATGAATCAACAACACCCACCTCCACTCACTACAAAAGATCAACATCAAGCTTCCCTGCTGCGCCAAGATAATCTTCAACAAGACGCAGCAATATCTTCATCTTCTACTCAAGCCAAACAATGCCCAATTTCCACAGCAATCAATGACAAAAGCAGCAACAGCCAAGGCAATAACCACTAACCCAAATTTTCAAATCAGCATTAGCAGAATTCCAGATTTAACAGAAAAAACTCTCCCCTACAAATGCAGCCAGAACACACCTAACCCTCAAATATCACCAAATAACATGCAGCAGCAAAATCCAAAAACAGAGAAGACAAAACTCAAACCAATAAAGGCCCACTGAAAGACGGCAACATCCTTAGAGAAGAAAAAATGGCAATTTGAATGAAGCAACAATAATACATCAATGAGCCCCTCAGGCACCATAACAAGCAGTGCTCTTGTAAGCAAAATCCAGAGGAAGCAACAAGAGGGCAGAGAGCAGGACATGACAGCAGAAGGCCCCCTTGAAGATTACAGAGGCATTTTCAATAACAAGGAAGCACCACCCTAACAACCAAAATGAACCCCCACCAACGCAAGGCATACTCAACAAGGGGCTGAGAAACAGCTGCTTTAGAATTGAAACTGGAAAGAGAGGCTTCAGAATTGAAATAATCACTGCCAAATATTTAGAGGTGGAGACGCAATCAGGGAGAACCATACAAGGGATTGCCGGATGAAAAAATGATCAGGGTTTTGGATCTGCTCTGCTCCAAGCTGGACTTCATCTGAAGAATGGTTCAGCGGCAGCTAATAATGTTCTGAAGGTTAAAGATCAGGTCGTTAATGGAGTATGGAGAGCCCCCCTTTTTTGATTTTATCCAAAAGGCAAGTCTGGATTTGATCAGATCTTTAATATGAGACCAGCTAGGCTTAACCTTGTTGAAGATACAATCGTTAACTTCCAGATAGACCACATGATGGTGAAGGGGATTGTTTCCCAGATCAGCTTGTGATCCTTCTTGAAGTTGAAACTTTGCCACCAATCAAGTGTTGCTTTGATGGAGTTAGGCGATGCCCATTGAATATTCCACCAACTGATACAATCTGACCAGATTTGCCAAACTTCGTGACAAGATAAGAGGAGATGATCTATGGTTTCAACTTCCAACCCGCAGAAGGGGCACAAGCAATCATCGACAGATTTGAGAATTCCCAGCTTGAGAAGAAATTCAGCAGTTTTGGAGCGATTATTCCAGGCCAACTAGCCGAAGAACTGGACTTTTGGAGGAGCTGCATTATACCAAATAAGGTTTGCAATCTGCACATTTGGGGCGAGAGAGCACTCGAAGCAAGAGTATATGGAATTAACTGAGAAGAGCCCGGAGGAGTTAATCTTCCAGCCCAAAGTATCTGGTTTAGCGCTTAACATCAGAGGTACACCACGCAGGGTGGATTGGAATTTTGACAACTCTTCTTCCTCCCAGGCCATTAGTCTACGACGAAGCAGGAGATTCCAATCTCTATTTTCCCCTTTTAGAGCTGTGAAGCTGGCGAGATTACCCTCCTTGGATCTTGATAAATTGAAGAGCCTAGGAAATAAAGATTTTAGAGAAGAAAAACTCAGACCATAAATCGTGCCAGAAGGATGTATTATGCCCGTTACCCACCACAGTGCTCACATTGGATGCAAAGTATTCAAAGAGATTTGGGCATCTTTCTTTTAGAAGGAGGATGTCCAGCCAAAGTCTAGATAGGTTGTGCCTGCACTCTATTTTTGGGAGCCAATTGCCACCGAAATGATGGTATTTAGATGAAAGAATTCTTTTCCAGAGAGAGTTCTTTTCGATGCCAAATCTCCACCACCACTTGAGAAGAAGGCATTCATTCATAAGTTTCAGATTTTTGAGACCCAAGCCGCCGGAATGCTTACTTGAGATGCATTTCTCCCACTTGATTAAATGTATTTTTCTTTTTTCGTCGCTGTCACCCCACAAGAACCTTGATTGGATCTTGTCAATCGAATTTGCAACTGATGCAGGCATTTTAAATAAAGAGAGGAAGTACAGGGGGAGACTCTGGAGAACCGATTTGATTAGATCGAGTTATTCTACCACCAAAATAAGTTATAATTTAATAAATGAAGAATTACAAAGCACGGGTAAATGAATACAATCAGAAATAAAATCTTAAATTTGGGGGTTAAGGTATGAAATGAGAAGGTGTTAGATAGCCGAATTCAAACGGATTGGCCTCAATGTCCAATTGCAAGATTATTTTATTCTCTTGACATACATGACATGAATGGATAAACAAATAATAAAGGAGAAATAATTAAGGAGAAATCATGGAATAGTGAATAAAAGCAATAAATAATAGAAAATCGTAAAATGACAAAGGGGGAAGGAATTTTGGACTTGAGCTTGTAGGTTTCCTATGAATCCAAAGACTGTGGAATTAGAGTCACATAATTCTCTTTACTCATCTACAAGTCTATGAATAAGGCTTCACCTTATAATTCGCATGTCTTATGAAAAGGGTTCCAAATATGGGGAGAATCTAGATTCAAAGGGATCAAGTTTCAAGAAAATGATTTGAAATCAAGATTTTATGAAAAATGTTACATTTTCAAAAATAGTTTTTTAATTTCAAAACGAGGGATACGCGTTTCAAAATAATTTTTTTTTAATTTTTTTTAAATTTAGATCATCATATCCAAATATATTTTTACAATTTTTAAAAAATTAATTACAAAATTTTGAAATATATTTCAAAAAAATTTCAAAAAACTATTTCTGAATCACTATCCAAACTATTTCTGAATCACTTGCAAGAAAAGTGATTTACAAGAAAACTCTTCTAAAAGAAACCGTAGAAAAAAAAAAAAAAACAATCCATAATTTTAAAAACACCAACTCAATTAATTCTAGATCTTTCCCATACGAAGAAATTACAAATCACACAGTTGTGGTCCTAAAAACAATCTAAATTCCAAAATAGGTTACAACTTGATAAATAAAGAATTATAAAGCACCGGTAAATGAATATAATCATAAATGAAATCCTAAATTGGGAGTTAAGATACAAAATAGAAAGGTGTTAGGCATTGGTTTCGCCGAATTCAAACGGATTGAACTCAATGTCCAATTACAAGATTATTTTATTCTTTCAACATACATGATGTGAATGGATAAACAAATAATAAAAAAGAAATAATTAAGGATTAATCATGGAATAGTGAATAAGAGCAATAAATAATAGAAAATCGTAAAATGAGAAAGGGGGAAGGAATTTTGGACTTGAATTCGTAGGCTTCTTACGTATCCACATAGATTGTGGAATTAGTCACATAATTTTCCTTCCTCATCTACAAGTCTATGAATAAGACTTTCACTTTATAATTCGTATGCCTTTTGAAAAGGGCTCCAAATATAAAGAGAATCTAGATTCAAAGGGATCAAGATTCAAGAAAATGATTTGAAATCAATATTTTATAAAAAAATCAAGACTTGCAAGAAAAGTGACTTACAAGAAAACTTTTCTAAAAGAAACTGTAGAAAAAAAAAAAACAAATCCATAATTTTAAAAACACCAACTCAATTAATTCTAGATCTTCCCCATGCGAAGAAATTACAAATTACACGCTTGTAGTCCTAAATACAATCTAAATTCCAAAATAAGTTACAACTTGATAAATGAAGAATTACACAGAACGGGTAAACGAATACAATCATAAATGAAATCCTAAATTTGAGAGTTAAGGTACGAAATGGGAAGGTGTTAAGCACCAGTTTCGCGCCTAATTCAAATGGATTGACCTCAATGTCTAATTACAAAATTGTTTTATTCTCTCGACATACGTGACATGAATGGATAAACAAATAATAAAGAAGAAATAATTAAGAATTAATCATGGAATAGTGAATAAGAGCAATAAATAATAGAAAATTGTAAAATGAGAAAGGGGAAGGAATTTTCGACTTGAGCTCGCCGTAGGCTTCCTACATATCCACAGAGACTGTGGAATCAGAGATACATAATTCTCTTTATTCATCTACAAGTCTATGAATAAGGCTTCCACTTTATAATTCGCATTTCTTATGAAAAGGGTTCCAAATATGGGGAGAATCTGGATTCAAAGGGATCAAGATTCAAGAAAATAAATTGAAATTAAGATTTTACGAAAAATCAAGACTTGCAAGAAAAATGATTTACATGAAAACTCTTCTAAAAGAAACCAAGATTCGTTAAAAAAAAAAAAACAATCCACAATTTTAAAAACACCAACTCAATTAACTCTAGATCTTCTCCATACGATGAAATTACAAATTACACGGTTGTGGTCCTATATATAATCTAAATTCCAAAATATGTTACAATTTGATAAATGAAGAATTACAGAGCACCGGTAAATGAATACAGTCCAAAATGAAATCCTAAATTTGGGAGTTAAGGTACGAAATGAGAAGGTGTTACGCACCAGTTTTGCCCAATTCAAACGGATTGACTTCAATGTCTAATTACAAGATTGTTTTATTCTCTTGACATACGTGACATGAATGGATAAACAAATAATAAAGAAGAAATAATTAAGAATTAATCATGGAATAGAGAATAAGAGCAATAAATAAATTACAAGATTGTTTTATTCTCTTGACATATGTGACATGAATGGATAAACAAATAATAAAGAAGAAATAATTAAGAATTAATCATGGAATAGAGAATAAGAGCAATAAATAATAGAAAATCGTAAAATGAGAAAGAGGGGAGGAATTTTGAACTTGAGCTCGTAGGCTTCCTACATATTCACAGAGACTGTGGAATCAATCACATAATTCTCCTTACTGATGTACAAGTCTATGAATAAGACTTCCACTTTATAGTTCACATGTCTTATAAAAAAGTTTCAAATATGAGAAGAATCTAAATTCAAAGAGATCAAGATTCAAGAAAATGATTTGAAATCAAGATTTTATGAAAAATCAAGAATTGCAAATTTGCAAGAAAAATGATTTACGAGAAACCTCTTCTAAAAGAAACCAAGATTCGTAGAAAAAAAAAATCCATAATTTTAAAAACACCAATTCAATTGATTCTAGATCTTCCACATACGTGGGAACTTACTGATATACCACAAACAGACACACCAATCACCTCGAGACACGTGTGCATGCAGAGTTAATGATCTCGATCATACAGAGCAGTGACTAGCCTTCAAGGCATTCTCATATATATATCATTTAGAGCCAATAAACTCGGTCATACAGTGCAGGCAAAGCCTCCACGGCGTTCTCATGCACATATCGTCCAGAACTTATGTTCTGGGCAATATTTATTCAACACTTCATATGGTACCGACCTTATGGTTTCCTTAAATAACTGCCAAGCAGGGAATAAGGAAACAGTCTTCAACACGGGAACTACTATCTATGATTATCTCCATCTACGACTCAACGCTCCACAAGGTAACTGCAATCTCCGATGATCAAATCCCTATATTCATGGCATCGAATCCTAATCCACTTAGGAAAGGCCACGATCTATAAATTAAACCCTAAAGGTACGCTTTTTTTTCATGCTCATTCTTTTGGCTTTCAATACAGTCTTTCAATTCCTTCTACTTACTTAAGCATCGGAGCGGCTACCGCCGAAGCCAATCCGGCGGTCCTCTGATCATCTTTCTAAGTGTTCTACAGGTCGCGGAGCCCATACTTATTGCGAGTCGAAAAGTGCAACATCAGTTTGGCGCCGTCTGTGGGAATGTCTATCTCTAAGTACTCTATTTACAAACCTATCTTTTCCTTCATCGGAAAACCATGGCACCAAATCTCCGACCGCGACAGAATACTCAGAATTCGCAAAACTCTCAACGTCAGCCGCCTGTTTCTCGTACAAGGGGACCAGCGGTCAATCCTATGCGACAAGAGATCAAATCGATTAAACGACACAATGAACTGGTGCAGGAACAGTTGCTTGCCATCACTAGAACGCTGGCAACACTCATACAAAACCAAGCAGCGGGTTCTCCTAACCCGCCGGTCAACTTCGCTGCGGGAACACAACTTCCTGTTGCCCCGGAGAATGAAGAACTTCATGAGCATGCTCCAACTAACCAGCCTGGGCACCCCCCGAGCGTTGCCCGCATTGGCAGAGATCCACAACAGTCAGCAGTTCCAGGCTGGGGAACATCAGCCTTCGTTCCTAACGTCCATTACCGGAGCACTACTCGAGCCCCAACTCCAAGGGCCTCAGGAGCACATCCGGCACCGCAGGAGCCTCATCATGCAGCATCAATCCCTCCGGTTCGGAACCCTCCTCCGTCCGAAGGGCATACTCAACCGTACTACCCTAAAGCCAAGGCTGTCAGGCAGGGTTCGCAAGACGTCAGAATCAGAGACCAGCGGAGAGTAGAGGAGATTGCCGAGTCTATGGACCGAACAATCGCCTTGAGAGGACCTCAGAACCCTCCAGAGCAAGACGAGTTGGCCAGGTTGCTCGGAAGACTAGCCACCCCATTCACTCACGCCATCATGTCAGAAGAGAGGCCCAGAAAGTTCATGGTGCCCAAGTTCACCCTGTATGATGGATCTGGAGATCCAGGAGATCATCTCTCGCACTACCAGCATACGATGGCCCTCCACGGAGCCTCTGACGCTTTCATGTGCCGAACTTTCATCACCAGCTTAAAGGGAACTGCGCTGAAGTGGTTCCACAACCTCCCTCCGAACTCAATTACCAACTTCTATGAGCTCGGTAGACAGTTCTTGGACAGGTTTATGACCAGTAGGAGGCTCAGAAGGGGACCAGAATTCCTGTTGAATGTTAAGCAGACTAAAGAGGAGTCCCTCAGAGCCTACATTGCGCGCTTCAATGCCGAACTCATGGAGATCACTGACTGCAGCCCAAAGTTCCTTGTAGCAGCCCTAACTGTTGGGCTTGCCCAAGGTGGATTCAGAGACTCCTTAACAAAGAGCCCCCCAGCTGACATTGCGGCATTAATGGATCGGGCCAGAAAGTACATAAACCTGGAAGAAGCCAACCGCACATCCCAGAAGGGCAAAGATCAGACCCAGAGGGACAATCCGAAGCGGGAGGATCACAAGAAGGAGGATCACAGAAGAGACTCCAACAAAAAGAGGGCCAGGAGCCCAGAGAAGAGAACAGCACCCAGAGTTGTATACAACTCCGGACCAAGGGAGTTCACCAACTTCACTCCTTTAAACACCACACTAAACCAGGTACTTCGGTAGATCCGAGATCGGGAAAACCTGAGGTGGCCGGAACCAATCAAAGGAGATCCCAGCCTTCGGGACCAAAGTAAGTATTGTAATTTCCCTAAAGATCATGGACATACAACTAACACATGCAGGACCCTCCGATATGAGATAGAGCAGCTCATAAAGAAGGGGCGTCTTCAGGAGTTCGTCAAGCAGGACGGAAGGCAAAACCCCCAAGAAGACAAGCCTCAACAACGGCCAGACCAGAGGCCCGAACAGAGGCAAGAGCACAGGGAAGGACGAAACGAGCCTCAGAGGCAGAACAACCATGTCATCTACGTCCTCCATTCCGACTCCACTATCACAGGAATGTCCAACAGGGCAAGAAAGAGATATGCTCGGGAGGCCAGAGCTGCCCCGAACGTATTACATATCTTCAACGTAGAAAAGAGGTTCAAGCCAGCACCGGAGATCCAATTTACTGAACAAGATCTAGCAGGGGTACACTACCCTCACAGTGATAACCTTGTTATCACACTCAAAATCGTCAACTGCGAGATCAGGAGAGTCCTGGTCGATACTGGCAGCTCCGTCAACATACTGTTCTATGAGCCACTTAAACAGATGGGGATGGACCATGACAATGTCAAGCCCACTACTGCCATGATGGCAGCTTTTGATGGCAATCTCAGCACCCCATTGGGGAGAGTCGACCTTCCTACCACTATAGGAGAGGGTGAAGGGCAGAAGACCACCATCTCGGAGTATATGGTGTTAAACATGAGATCTCCCTACAACGTCATAATCGGGAGACCCTGGTTGCACCAGATAGGGGCAGTCACTTCGACCTTTCATCAGTGTCTGAACTACGTCCACAACCAGAACGTTCACTCTGTCAGAGGGTGTCAGCCAACCTTCCGGGAGTGCCACGCTATTGCCCTCAAGGAGAAGGCTCCTAAATAGAAATTACAGTACACTCGGGACTGTGCAAATCCGATTCTCATTCACTCTCCCGAGATGGAGGATTGCCCATCCAGCATTGAAGAACCCCTTAGCCCAAGGAGACGAGACAGCCGAGCCAAACCCATTGGCGAGCCCATCAAAGTGTTGGTCAGTTCAGAATCAGAGGGGCGTTATTTATACATCGGCCCAGACCTAACACACACCGAGCAGGAAAAGATAGTTAGGTTCTTAAAGGACAACCTCTCTATCTTTGCTTGGGAGACCAAAGACATGGAGGGAATAGATCCCAATCTTATAACTCACAAGCTGATGGTGGATCCGGATCACCCGTCAGTCAGACAAAAGAGAAGGCTGATTGCTCCTGAACGGCATCGGATTATAAATGAAGAAGTCCAAAGGCTGCTGGAAGCTACGATGATACGAGAAGTGCTCTATCCTGAGTGGCTAGCCAACACCGTGCTTGTCAAGAAGAAAAACGGCAAGTGGAGAGTCTGCGTTGATTATACAGACCTCAACAAGGCGTGCCCCAAGGACAGCTTTCCACTGCCAAGAATAAACCAACTGGTTGACGCCACTGCGGGGCATGAGCTTATGAGATTCATGGATGCCTACTCCGGGTACAACCAGATCCAGATGTACCCTCCAGCCCAAGAGAAAACAGCCTTCATAACCGAACGAGGGCTCTACTGCTACAGAGTAATGCCTTTCGGTTTAAAGAACGCTGGAGCCACTTATCAGCGGTTGGTGAACAAGATGTTCAGCCCACTGCTCGGCAGCACCATGGAGGTATACATCGACGACATGCTGGTGAAGAGTCTGCAAAAAGGTAGTCACCTCCAGCACTTAGCCCAGACCTTCGATATCCTCAGACAGCACAAGATGAAGCTCAACCCCTCGAAATGTACCTTCGAGGTTACGAAGGGAAAATTCTTGCGATACATTGTCTCTCAGAGGGGTATCAAAGCAGACCCTACTCAGATCCAAGCTCTAATTGGACTGTAGTCACCAAGAACCAGGAAAGAAATTCAGGCACTGAATGGCAGAATTGCGGCACTGAGCAGATTTATCTCCAAATCCACTGATCGCTACCTACCTTTCTTCAAAGCTCTGAAGGGCAGCAAAACTTTGCAGTGGACGGAAGAATGCGAGAAATCCTTTCAAGAACTAAAAGAGTATCTAGCCTCTCCAGAGCTCCTGTCAAAACTAGCACAAGGAGAAAAGCTACTCTTGTACCTTGCAGTTTCCGAAAACGCGGTCAGCTCCGCATTAATCAGACAGGACAGAGGAGTGCAGAGGCCTATATTCTACGTCAGTAAGGCACTTCTTGACACGGAAAAGAGATACCCAGAAGTAGAAAAGCTGGCCTATGCCTTGGTCATATCAGCTCGGAAGCTTCGACCTTATTTCCAAGCCCATCCAATCGAGGTCCCAACTACCTATCCTCTGAAGTCAATACTAAGGAAACCTGAGGTATCGGGAAGATTGGTGAAGTGGTCTGTGGAGCTAGGGGAGTTCGACATATCATATGTACCCCAAAACTCTATCAAAGGGCAGGCCTTAGCTGATTTTGTTGCCGAGTTCATCCCGGCACTTCAAAACAAGGCACAACTCATCGAAACCTCGGGAACCTGGCTGCTATACATTGATGGATTGTCAACCGATCAAGGTTCAGGAGTAGGCCTGGTACTACAGTCCCCTGATGGGCTCACGTCAGAAAAAGCAGTCAGCTTGGGATTCAAAGCTTCTAACAACGAAGCACAATATGAAGCCCTAATCTTAGGCATGAAGCTTGCCTTGGAATGCGAGGCTCAGAACCTCGATGTCTTCTCTGACTCCCAACTGGTGGTAAGCCAAGTCTTAGGAGAATTCGCCATTAAAGATGATAGGATGCTCCGGTACTCCAAACTGGTGAACCACTTGAGGCATTCTTTCCAGACATTTACTATCCAGAAAATTGAGAGAAGCCAGAATTGCAGAGCAGATGCTCTGGCTAACATGGCCTCCCGCCTCAAGTCTGAAGCAAACTCCACAGTAAAAATCTCCTTTCAGCCAGGATCCAGCATTGAGGAAGCCCAAATTGCTCAAATTAATGAACAGCCCCAGAACTGGATGACTCCAATCCTTCAGTACCTAAGATCCGGGCTCCTCCCAGAAGACAAAAATAAAGCCAGGAGAATCCGAATCAGAGCGGCTCGGTACCTGATCCTGAACAACAAGCTTTACAGAAGGTCGTATTCTCAACCTCTATTAAAATGCTTAGCTCCAGAAGAGTCACAATATGTCTTGGCTGAAATACACGAGGGAATTTGCGGGAATCATAATGGGAGCAGAACTATAGCTCACCGAGCTCTGTCTCAGGGTTATTACTAGCCTAGCATGTTAAAACAAGATAAGGAGTATGTTCAGAAGTGCGACAAATGCCAAAGATTTTCCCCATATCAACATCAGCCTCATCACGAGCTCATCCCGATTCCTAGTCCTTGGCCCTTTGCTCAATGGGGGATGGACATCGTGGGTCCATTACCAAAGGCACCTCCGAACAGGAAATATCTATTGGTGGCCATTGACTACTTCTCTAAATGGAACCGTGTGTGAGAACATGGTGTATATATATGCAAGTGTATGTGTATATGCATGTCCATGTGTGTGTGTCCCATGGAGCTGCTCTATGAAGGAAGAACAGAACTGAAGTGCATGACTGGGACTGAGGCACACCTGAGGTGACAAAGGACTGAATTGAGCCATGAGAGGGAGGAATAATGGCTTGAATCAAGGTATAAACCCAAAACTGTTAAATTTTTCTGTTTGGAATACTGGTACTGTTCTGATAAGTTTTGGTCCATTTTAACTATATATTTGAGTTACTGTGAGGCTTTGGATTGTTATAGAACAACTGAAAAGGTCGGATGGTCATGAGAAACCCAAAACTGTAACAAACCGCCATTAACGACCTTCCTGTAACAGGTCTGATTCGACCTCCATAAAACTGAAATTTGATGGTCTAGAACTGACCTAGACCCTTCTAGTACCCCATAAGTACTGACCCGTGACTTGGAAACACATGGAAGGCCCTCAAAACTGAACCTATTGTCTTGGCCATTAGAACCCAAACTCGTAAATAAGCTTGTAAACTGAAAATAAACAATGGAATATTGATCCCCTTGGACATACGGTCACAACCAACCAAGAATCATGAAGTTTTGTTGAGAAATAGGGCCACACGACCGAACTGAAAACCTGCACAATAATCGGTTATACAGAGCTTGATCCTTAGATTCGAAGCTCAAAATCGATGCCAAATCGTTGGTCTCACATACAGGAATGTTTTGGAATCAAAACATGTTGAGAAATCTGCCTGAAACTTCACAAAATTAAGAAATTGTAAAACTGTGAACTAGGGCAACAGTGGGTCATTCGATAGAGAAGACGGAGTTGACTCGCCAACTCGTTCGAGCCAGACCGAGTCGACTCGGACATGTGTCGATGCACGGACGTGCCACCTCTTAATTGGAACGGCACCTTTTTGGTTAAAGGTTTTAAATTAAAACCTGAATTCCGTCTGTTTGGTAACACGGATATGAAATAGAAATCAGGATTTGGGCCTGTCCAAACCAAGGATAAGGGAGAAATTAAGGATAACCAGGATATTGAATTTTGGTTTTCTGAAGGACAGTGAACCAGTTGGTTCACAATATTTTTGGGCCGGTTCAATTATTGAACCCTAGAACCCTTTGGTCTGAACCCCTAATTTATAAAATTCTGTTTTGACCCCATATGTTTTATGATATTGCGGTTTAACCCCCAACAGTTCTGAATATTATACAGTGGCCCAGATTTTAGAAAAATTGTGCAATTAGGCCCCTGGTAAATTAATTAAATAATAAAATAATTATTTTAATTATTTTATTAAATAAGTAAAATTACGATTTTACCCCTGGACATTAAAGATGTCAAACCGAGTCCAAATAAATTAAATAAATAGTGTATTTTCACTATTTCAAATATTCTGGACTCAATGGTACGGTCCAAATTGGAAAATTCAGTACCGAAAAATACAGACCTGTAAGTGGTAAATGACCGTACTGCCCCTGATGATACCTAGGCCCAAATAAAAATAAAAGACAGACTATTTTGACTATGTCGGGTATTCTGGACTCAATAGTGAGGTCCGTTTAATGAATCGGGGTCCCGAAAATTTAGCTATGGCTTGTGAAATTACCAAAATGTCCTTGATGTTATACAAAGTCCAAATGGAGTCCAAATTGGACGAAATTGATACCGATAGAAGCCCAGATACTCGTGGAATTGTATACATGATTAAATTATGATTCGGGGTCAGAATCTCACGAGACGTAAAATGACCAAAATACCCTCGAGCACTGTAAGTGCGATGTAGAGGCCAAATAAAGGCCAAACTGATCTGATAAATTATCATAAGCATAATTATGATAACCGAAGGGCTAAATATGACTCCGGAACGGTCAACGTATAAAACCAAAAATGACCGGTGTGTCCCGATAATCAAAAGCAGATATCAAATGAAGTCCAAAAGACTCAAAAATTTATATATATGATATGTGGACTATTCTGGGGACCATGATAGGGTCCGGGGCAAGAATGAAAAATTTACCATTTTGCCCCTGAGGGGCAAGTAAGTGCTTAATCGATGACGGCTGGAGTCAAAACGACTTAAAATATTATTCGGACAACTGCTAAGCCTATATAAGGAATTTAATAACATAAGTTGAAACCCAGTGAGTGGGTAATAGGCCAATGAACTTAATTAGGCCATCTGCTAGACCCCTAGAATGATGAACAAGACATGAATGAATGAATTTTGACCTGTTTGTAATTAATGATGATTATTCAGACTATGCAAGGATACGCCTGAAGTATTTGGAGATCATCAGAGTATTTGTTAATAGAGAATATGACACTAAGAAACCGAGGTAAGTAAATCTGAACTTTGTTGTGTGGTTATTCCCAGCCAGTCACATTCATTTCTACATGCTGCCAAATTTGTACTCTATCACTACCTGATATACTTGATTTGAGCCAATCGACTTATGGTTATCGGTTATGCCTGATCTTTGGATTTGACTTGCTTGCTTACATCGTTGTGAGATTGATCATTGATATTTGAGCATCATTGCACTATCATACCATGACCTAGTCTTGAGATATATCCTGTTGATAGAAATCTTGTTATTCCACACACTTCGTGTTTTGTTGATTGTGATATCAATTGCTTTGTACGGTTATACATCCTGTGTGAAATTTTATTAGTCATGATATTTGGTATGTACCCGGGGTTGTGCTCAGTCACAATGGCCCATCTATTCACAGATTGCGTGGGGGAAAGACCCTTTGGGGTCTTGTATGTCCTTCGGGACTTGTAGAGAAAAGAGTTCTAGCGCTATTCAGTAAGCCCGGGATAATGAAGCGAGACTGAATGTGTGTTCCAGTGGGGTATGCCGGGCCCCGGGTGATTCACGCATTCTGGGTTGTTAGTATTCGATGATGATATATCATTGGTATTCATTGAATGATCATATTCTATACCCTGTGAATGATCATATTATTGCGATCATGTTATACTTTACTCGATGATGATATATCGTTGGTACTCGTTGGATGTTCATATTCTATGCAAGTATGTCATACTTTTGATTGACTATCGTATTTGTTGTGGCAGCAGATTATCATGATTGGCTAGATCCCGGTTGTTGGATTCATTATTACTATCTTCTTATATCTTATTTCGGGATAAGCCTTTTGGACCCTCGGGTCATTGTTACACATCTTGGTGACTGGCCATGTATTTCTTGTTGCTCATTTGACTATTGGTTATCTGTTATCCCTTTCTTCTACCCTTCTTGTAAACTAACTCTGACCCATGGCAAAGCTAGGAATTTACTTACTGAGCTTGTTTAAGCTCATTCTATTTACTTAACATTTTTCAGGTAACATCATGTGGGATGAAATGCAATGAGATAACTAGTGGAACTAGTGATGCACAATGAACGTCAATGACGATATAAACTCCAAGTTAAAGATCGAACGTGAACACTGTAAGGTTAACTTTAAAGTTATGCATTATAATGTTACATCATTAGTGATGAGGTTAACCTAGTATGTCAGATCATTATGATTAAATGGTACTTGGAGACATTATGATTGTTGATCATTGGATATGAGTTTAATTAGCTGCACTTTCATGGTGTGACTTCCGCTTTAAGTAATCCATTGATATAGAATGGTTGCATTGGAGCATGTATATTATACTTTAGAGATATTCGATGACTGATTCTAGACGTGCTCTGATGTGTTTGGATGAGTTGCATTCTTAATTGAAAAAAATTTTAATTCCGCTGTTTTGATCCTACATTTACAATGCAATTCAAGTTTCAGAAGTTGCCTTGGGTTGGTCGCGTTGTCGGTGGAGGAAACTGACAAAGTGGCCAACTGGCATCACGTCCTCGAGATCCGCGTAGGGTGGGTTTCGGGTCGTGACACATAATGTACAAATCTTTGCACTTGGTCCATTTATAATGCACAGGCCTCCAGAGCCTGGTCCATAATGTACGAGTCTTTGTACTCGGTCCATCTTATAATGCACAGGCCTCCAGAGCCTGGTCCATAATGTACAAGTCTTTGCACTTGGTCCATTTATAATGCACAGGCCTCTAGAGCCTGGTCCATAATGCACAAGTCTTTGCACTTGGTCCATTTATAATGCACAGGCCTCCAGAGCCTGGTCCATAATGTACAAGTCTCAAGACTTAGTCCATTTATAATACATAGGTCTCTTCAGCCTGGTCCATCTTTAATACACAGGTTCTATGATCTAGCCCATCCAAGGACAGAAGTTCCAAACATCTACGAACTAAAGTTTCCTAGATCGGAATACCTCAGATCTGATATTTATATTATTTGGCTTATCTGACAAGCAACAAGTACTGTAGTACCGATCAGGTGTGAAGTACTTTGATTCAAGTCTTCTACCAAGTTTCTTTGATCTATTCTTAGAACATTCATATATCAGAAGTGCACGCAAAAGTTTTGTAACTACAAAGGAGCACATTCAAATACCAAGAACATCAAATTTGAGAAAAAGAAACTCAATTTTATTAATGACTCAGAGAAGATTTACATCAGTACAAGAAGACTGGAAACAGAACAAGTACACAAAAGGCTACAACAAAGGCACCATTACACAGGCTATTACAGAAAGCTACTATATCACTACTATTTGCAGCATCACGGCTTTCTTCCTCGGATAATATAAGGGCATAGGATCCAACCTTCCATTACCGATGCCGTCGGCTCCATTTGAAAGGAAGGAACCCTGAACCCCAATCTGCATCAAGGAGCACCCAGACCATTCTATCATCGCTATCAATGATCTCAATACCAACGGATGATGAGGGCTTTGGGCCTCAGGAGACTTTTCATTCTCCACCTTTGTAATCGGCATGACACCCTAGGAGATTGAAGTAAGGGCCTCTGCCAAGTCACAAGGGGGAGGAGGCAGCCCACATTCATCTCCCTCAAAGCAATTGTCACATCCCGGCCGATTTGAGCAAGGGTGTCTACTAGAATACAGAGGGAAGACAGCATCTCACCTTCGTCTTCATCACCGATGCTCCAAGCCTCGGTTGAATCAAGGAGAGACCACCTCCCATCGGAGAAATCTCGACCAGATGCTAAGATAGACAAGAAGGTCTTAGCCTCCTCTAATCCTTTCTTGGAGACTAAATCAAAAAGAAGGATAACTCTCGGCCACGGTTTAATCATTCCCAACTCAGATTGAAGATCGTCGATCATCTCCGAATAAACGAAATTTTTTGAAAAAAACATCTAAAAACCTCTCCAACAACGAAACAGTTTGAGAGTAAAGTAAGAAGATGGGGCGCAACCGTATGCTCCTCTTCCATTTATATAGACCTTCGAGGCCCAAGAGCCACCCAGTCAAACCGTCGCAACGGTTAGGGGAAAAGTTAGCTTCAAAATCCGAAACGACGGTGGTGCAATAAATAAGGCATTAAACCGCCCTCTCGGGAGAAGCAAAAGGCAGAGCCACACACGCAATATATAGACTTTTCAGTCTTATCCACATATATGTAGACGTGACAGTTTCTCCAGGACATTAACGCTTGATGGGCCACATATACAACGAAGGTCCATCAACTTTGATGTACCTTGACCCTTGTTTCAACAGATTTGCAGGCAGAAGTTCTGATCAACCGAACTACAGTCACGGAATACCCACTTATTATTATAGGTCTCCAGATTCAGAATAGCCAGCTTTGAAATGTTTCAAAAGAAGTCTTTAATTACTGACCTACGGTAGGTAAAGCAGCTCGGAATGCAACCACCTACAGAAGAAAATCTGGTCTGGTATATACTAAGCTCCAGAGCAACGCTATATGCAACAATGACTATAATCAACTACAAGTTAAGACACTACAGAGTAGTATAACTCGAGTCATGCACAAACACTACAGAGCAATGTAACTAAGGAGACAAGAGCATCAAGCAAAAGACTGTTCCATTAACAAATGTATATTTCAAGTACATTGGAAGTCCAAAAATAACAAAATATACATCCTAAGCCTGATCGGCAGGGACAGGATCAACGACTAGAGAAGGATCGGTAGGGGCAGCATCAACCATCTCTGTCGGTACGACCGCTTCAGTGGGATTGGTAGGTAGGATATCAGCCACTTCATTTTGGATAGCAACCTCTGAAGGTTCAGATCCAGGTGGCACAATTGAGGAGACATCAAGGTCAGAAAACTTGGCAAGAAGCTGGGATCGGAAGTTGTTGAACCCAAACGTAATTAGGCGAGTGGTCATTCCTTCCAGCTCTGATCTCATTTCCTCCTCATTATCTACCAAGGCCTGCTCCACGGCGTCGTCAAGCTTTTTACGATATTGATACCGCATGCCATTCATCTCCGCCTACAACCTCTTTGCTTGCTCAACGGCAAGGTTCCTCTCCGACTCCATCACGATCAAAGAGTTCTGGAACTCCTTCAGCTTCTCTGCGGAGTCGTGAGCCTCCGACCGAGCAGTACTAAGCTGAAGCCTAAGATCGTCCAGCTCGGCCCTGAGTTGGTCAAACTCCTCCGTAGGGGGAGAAACCTCCACCAGAGCAGAAAGGGTATGCAGGGTCTGCAAAGTACAAAGTAAACAGTTCAGTACCAGCCAAAACACTTGAAAAAAAGGGAAAAAGAAATAAAGGATCCGACGAACTCACCTTGACCTGAAGAGCGGTCAAATCAGCAAGAAGCTTCTCTGACTTCTGGGGCTTGAGCTTAACTGAGCCTTTGGCCCAAAAGTCCCTCAGAATCCTCTTGGCCTCCTGATCAGCAGCATCAGGAGCCACCGATGACGATGCCCCCTTGCCCGCTCGCCGAGACGGGGCCGGGGGGACCACCGAAATGGGGATAGGATCCTCTCTCTCCCCCTCAGCAGGCTCAGGAAAGGACTGAACTAACCTCTGCCTTTTTTGGACGGGAGGGACCAATGGGGAAGAAGCCTCCGCCACTGCCACAGACGAAGATGGCACGGTCTCCCACCGAGCCATCACACTATTAGCAACCTCCTCAACACTCCCCCTGGCAACCATCAATCTTGCAGGGTTAACAATGGAGGAATGGTCTCGATTGCTGGGCTTTAAGAGCTTCTTATATTGCTCCTACAGCACGGGAGAAACGGCCGACCTCTTCCACGCACTCCTGACTGCAAAGCAAACACAAAAATTGATCAGTTCAGCAATCGGCGTACAAAACAGAATCAATGCAGCCACA
Source organism: Nyssa sinensis (assembly GCA_008638375.1). Classification (NCBI taxonomy): domain Eukaryota; kingdom Viridiplantae; phylum Streptophyta; class Magnoliopsida; order Cornales; family Nyssaceae; genus Nyssa; species Nyssa sinensis. The sequence continues at coordinate 57,797,274 of CM018031.1, read as the reverse complement.
AGAAAATTGGGCCTCACCCTTTCGCCCAGTGGTTCGAGGGAATGATGAAGGTTTGCCTTCGAAATCCTTGAATTCCCATCCTCCTTTTATGAAGAAATACCACTTCTTCTAGGTCTTATTGGAAGAGGGCACAGAAGTAAGGGGTCTGAACCCACTATCAAAAGACATATAATAAAGGCCTTTCGCCTTCTGACGTTTTAGATCCATATTACTACGGATCAGGTCAAGGGACACATTGACCTTATTCCTATGCCCCAACACAATAAAGCTCAACAGATGTCTCCAACTGTTAAGGTTCAGGTCTGCGGGGCAAAGGTCAAACCAACAAAAGAATTGTTTTATAATATCAGGAAGGGGGAGTGTAAGACCCATTTCAAACCAGGCCAGATAGACACAGATTTCCCCCTCTCTAACATTGCATGGACGATCCTGAGAATCTGGGACCCTGAAAGTCACATTTGTGGGAAGTTTGAATTTCGCCCATAATTCCTCCAACATTGTTTCGGTGATAACACTCTCGCCCTACTCTCTGTAACCGGATCGACCAGAAGTCTCACCAGCCTTATTTGGGGGCTCATCAAATGCATCAACAATCCTAACCCCCGGACTAGAGGGGGGTTCTATCAATCTATTTTCATCATTATCTACAGAAGGAAGATTCGCCAACTGTAGTTGAGGAACGGTCTCAGAAGGACTGCCCGAACCAGAGTGTGATTCAAAGCCGGACATGGCGAACAAAAGAAAGAAATGAGAAGGAATGTAGAAGGGGACTAAAATCGAACCTGAGATCAAGAAAGGACTATGAACACCGGATACCCTTCAAACTTCAAAATATGTCAAATGGCAGTCTGGTACTATAGAAGCAAGAGCAGAAGAAAGGTATGAAAGACCTTTCCCTCCCTTTATATATACATCCGAAATATGAGTCTTCCAAGACGAGCCAACGCAACGGTTGAAAATAATGATGGATTCTCAAGTATCGGCTGCGCAATAAATAACTCATTAAACCGGCGTCTTGAGAGGTGGAGAAACGAAACGTATGACTCTTCACAAAACCCATAACCCTAGTTAAGCCCTAGCTTCTAACTAGGGTTCGGGGGGGAGTAGCTGATATACCACAAACAGACACACCAATCACCTTGAGACACGTGTGCATGCAGAGTTAATGATCTCGATCATACAGAGTAGTGACTAGCCTTCAGGGCATTCTCATATATATATATATATATATATATATATATATCATTCAGAGCCAATAAACTCGGTCATACAGTGCAGGCGAAGCCTTCATGGCGTTCTCATGCACATATCCTCCAGACCTTATGTTCTGGGCAATATTTATAACACTTCATATGGTACTAACCTTATGGTTTCCTTAAACAACTGTCAAGTAGGGAATAAAGAAACAGTCTTCAACACGGGAACTACTATTTATGATTATCTCCATCTACGACTCAACGCTCCACAAGGTAGCTGCAATCTCCGACGATCAAATCCTTATATTCATGGCATCGAATCCTAATCAACTTAGGAAAGGCCATGGTCTATAAATTAAACCCTAAAGGTACGCTTTTTTTTCATGCTCATTCTTTTGGCTTTCAATACAGTCTTTCAATTTCTTCTACTTACTTAAGCATCGGAGCGGCTACCGCCGGAGCCAATCCGGTGGTCCTCTGATCATCTTTCTGAGTGTTCTACAGGTCGCGGAGCCCATACTTATTGCGAGTCGAAAAGTGCAGCATCACTTACCAATAAGACATGTGAAATATAAAATCTTGAAGTTGTAAAGAATGAAGATGGTTTACGGATTATGGGAGTATCGAATACGCAGAGGATTTCGAGTTGTACGAAAATAGAAATATGGGATGTGGACGGCTAATCTCTACGCAAGAATTTTCAGCCAAAAATAGTTCTCATGTATAAATGCCGCAAGGCATTTTTATAGATAGGAATAACAACGAGATGGGTTTGAGGCGGGATATCCTTTCTCGCTTTCGATACCGATCCCGACGCTAATCTCGTCTCGTTTAGAAGTTCATTCCGATTCCGATTTTGATTCCGTTTATAATCTCCAATTTTCAGACCCATCTCGAATTTCGATATTTTTTTCTCAAAATAAATTTTTTAAAAAAATTTGGAAGTTAAAACTTGATTGTCAAAACAACCATTATAAGAAAAAATAATATGAGTGTTATAAGAAAAACTTTAAAACTGATTTTTTATAGTGTAACTTATTAATAAATGTATATTATAAATATTACATAATTTAAATAAATATATTATATAATTTAAATAAATATATTATATAATTTAAATAAATATATTATATATTTAGTAAATATATACTTTATATAGAATGAAAAATATGTAAACTTTGTTTTCAAAAGAAAAAAGATGTAGAATTTAATAGTAACTCATGAAAAGAAAATGTTATGTCTCCCCAATATATATTCCAAAGGTTTCGTTTGGACAATTGAATAAGAAGGCGGGATTGGATAGAATTTAGTTAATCGAATAGGATATAAAATTTAGTGGGATATATAATATCACAATCTAGTGTTTGGAACTGACTCAGACAAAAAATCTAAATATGTTGTTATATCCCATTTTTATGTTTGGGTGTCTACCAGATACAAGTTTTGGATATAAAATTCGGTCTTTAAAAATTATTTTTATGAAAGTAATTTAATTTTTTTTTCATATATATGAATACGAAGTATCTAAAATTAAAATTTTATTCACAAATCAAATCTAATAACCATAATCACAATATTTTAAAATGTGAACGTGCAAACATTATTCAAAATATAATAGTCCCTCACTTTCAAGGTGACTCGAAAAAAATCGTGGTCCGTATTACTAAGAATTATTCACATTAATGATTACATTTACAAGCATGCGCACGTGCGCGCGCGCACTCACACACACACACACATATATATATATATAATAGTTTAATTATTGATATGAAAAATACATTAAAATTTTTTGGAATATATCAAAAAAATAAAATTGAACAATGAAAAAAATAAAATTCCAATTTTTTAACTTAACTCTTCGACATTTTCGTCTCTTTATTTGTAGCGTTGTAATTTTTTTATGATGTGACATTTAAATTTTTATTCTAGTGGGGTGTGATAAGTCTAATACCACCATCCCTTGGGATATATATCTCATCCAAGTGGGATATAAATGCTTCACGGTCCAATTCAATGGAAGATATCAAACATGAAATAAAATAATATTTATCATATCCAATCGTTTTATCCCACCGTTCAAACATCGCTTAACTGTATTTTTAGTATATGATAGTATTAAGTCTCACAAAATATAATTTCTAAAAATCATTATATCTTGATATATTATATTAAAAATATAAATTATAGATACCTAACATTACCCTTCTTGAAATATTTAAAGTTTATATAATAAAAACAATCTATGATGAGTTTGAAAATTATTTCAAAAATCGAAAGGAAAACAACCAGTTTGGTAAGATTTAAAAGTAACGCATTAGCAAAAATTTTTTACCAAAATAAAATTCTTTTAAAGTTTTTTTTCAAGAATAAAGTTACAGTAAACTTATTTATCAAATTATGATTATTTGTAAAACGTCTTCTTGAAAAACGATTTAAAAAGAAAAATTGAAATCATCTTTTAGATAATAAAAATATTTTTAGAAGTATCTTTCTAAAAAGGAATTTAAAAAAAAAATTTAAAATCATCTTTCAAAAAGAAGCTCTTATAAGTGTTTTTTTGAAAGATAATTTCTTAATAAAAAATATTTTTTAAAAAATAATTTTAAAAATAATTCTAATCCCATAAATAATTGAAAAAAATACTAAACTGATAAATAAATTTTTTTTTAACTCTACGTCTGAATTTAACCCCATTAGGATGGTATAAGCTTTCTCACCTCTAAGGCCCTCGTCATTGTCCATTGAGAAGGACGACACGTGCTGTGACTTTCGTGTAACGCTGAGAAATCTGTTGCTCCTCCGACCGTATGAGAAACATAAAACGACAAACAATGCCACAAATCTCTGCAAAGCCATCATCCAAAACGACAAGCCCTGGGAAACGCAAAACACTTTTCTGTTCTTTTCAGCGGCTGCTGACGACCTCCACTCCATGTCCCGCCCCCTGTTTCCTCTCTATATAAAATTATAAATATATACATATATCACTCCCTAAGTGCAGAATTCAAGCAACTGTAGAGAGAATTAAGGGAAGTTTAAGAGAGAAGTGATGGAGACGGAACAGGGAATGTTGGGGAGGTTGGGACGCCATTGCTATGCAGTGTTCTGTTTGGGGATTCTTCTGGTATCAGTAGCCATAGCTCCATACGTTTGTGCTTCGGAGCCAAACGACCCTCATGATAGTACCAAACGGCGTCTTAGTGCCTTGCGTAGTTCTCCTCTTCGTCCCAGCCAAAGTTACTAGCTAACTAGAATCACCAGCCTCAAGCTTGATGCTTTACTACTTTGTTGAAGAAATCTAAGAGGCAACGCTACAGTTCTTTTTCATTTTTATTTCCTCTTATGATAACTCTGTGTATATATATACTTTTTGTTTGAGTAATATTATTCCCTTTTGACTGACCCTACTCTCTTTATTACAGCCTCTCTTTTTTCCTCGTTGATATGCTTGGATGGTGGGAAACAATGGATTGGAATCAAATATAAACTTTGGTTTGCTTTATATATATATATATATATATATATAGAGAGAAGAGAGATAAACTTTGATTCAATTCGCACAAAAGAGAATTGTAAACTTATAACCCTATTGTTGTTTTTGCTATCCCAAAATTAGATAAATTAATATGACAATGATTCTTAATACTGGCAATATATCCTTTCTTCCCCCTCCAAAAAAATGCAATGCTTTCTTTATATTAACTTGCTAGTAATTAAGGGTTTCTATGTATGCTACTTTCTTTTTAATATTTTTTTAGACATGTTAATAAATGATATTTGAAGTATTTTCGTTTGTTATTGGCAAAAAAAAAAAAAAACTAACGAAAATAAAGAAGGATGAGTGTATATATCATCACTGGACCGCAACCAACCTCTCAACAAAGTTGACATCTTGGCACTAACCAAAGATGTAGCAATTTGCATCGTCCTATTCCTAATAAAATAGGTATAAGGTATTTGTAAATAGATCAAGGTGAAGTTTTGAAAACTCAGTGGAATTTGGATTCGGAGTGGGATTGGAAGATAGTCACCCTATTCTAAACCCTTCCTGTTTATATATTAATTTTGTTTAATCTACGTATACTAATAAATTACATTATATAAAATTGGTTTAAAAGTTTTTAATATCACATTCGTATTATTTTTTTTGTAGTGCTTTTATTGCTAATAAAATTTTAATTTATCTACCAAAAAAATTTATAACCTACTTAGGAAACAAAAATATTGGGATTTGAAGTGAGACGGGGTCGATGAATATAAACAAAGTTAGAATTAAGAGAAAGGGTATCCTATTCCAAACCCATTCCGTTATCATTCGTACACTGACCAATCATATGCTAAGTGCCAACCTTACTGAGACGTTGGTTGTAGTCCATGATATTGTTTTCACTTATCTTAAAGAAAAATTTATTGATGATAGAAGATAATAAGGTTACTATTATCAAGAATTGTTTATAATATAATTTTGGGTTGAAAATAAAATTTAAAAATATATATTATGAAATTTAGATGTGATGCTAAAATGGTTATCAAATAGGCTTTCTGTTTTTTTTATTTTTTTTTCAAAAAACAATATTATTGTTCTAAATGGGTTTACTATTTTTGTTTCAATAAAAAAATAAATCAAAACTAGTTTTAATTTTTAGAAAAATCGAAAACCAAAGACAATAAGTGTTCTCCTATTCTCTATCTAACTGTCTGTTATTCTTTGTCCCTCTTCAATGTAGAAAAAGATTCAGTAGAACGGTACTATCACGGTCTCACTACATTTATGCTTGATCCGAAACACAACTTGCAGTTTTTAAATGCTCCTGAAGCCTCCAGGGCAATGTGGTTGATCTAGAAATAGAGTAACGGGATAATAATGATTATAAAAGAGAGGCACACATCCTGTTAGTGTCCATAAATTCCCTCTGCTCACCCCAAGAATCCTAAAGCTTTTTATTTCTTTTATATAGTTACATTTCATTTAACTCAAAATTTTACTAAAATTTAACTTGAATTTTGAGTAAAAATTGATTTTAAATTTCAAGATCTTCAATGATGTTATTCAAATTAAGTTACCGTTATGAATTTGAGTTCATGAACAGGTAAGATACAAATTTAAATTTTTGAGAAAAAATAACCATCAAATGCCCTTACCTCTAGTGATGATTTGGTATTTTGTAATAGAGTAACGACTACAGAAGAGAGACACACAAGAAATTATTGAATAGTTCTGTCACAATGATTCTATCGATTAGAAAATAAATCCCATATATATTTACAGTATGTTGTTACTAACGTAACTATCAATCTAACCCTTAAAACCACTGAATAATTGCTTAAGACACACACCAAAAACCTAGAGTTTACTATTTTCTCCTAAGAACCTGAGCGGTGAAAGCTTTAATGGCTTGCTTGGTGCTTGGTGTCGTAACAACGTCATCCTCTTCTTGTTCTTTAAGAGATCCACCGCCGATACCAACCAAATTTATGTCAGTTAATAATCTTTATTACTAAATATATATATTAGTAATCTTTCAAGAAAAAAGGTGGCCGTGGTAGTCATCTTTTCATTTTAGTTGAAGTGCTGAAACAATTTTTTTTTTTTGTGCTCATTTTGAATATTGTGTGATGAACATGCCGATGGCAACTTGCTCTTCTTTGTCAGACACCTGTCCTGTCTGTCTCTAATGAGGTGTGTGTAGGATATTTATAAACGAGGTCAGGACAAAGTTGAGGTGTGACTTTTAAAATCTCATTAGGTTATGGGAATGGTCATCTCGTCCCGTTTATATATTAAATTTTTTTATTTATTCTTATATATACTATATTTACCGATAAATAACACTATTTAAAATTAATTTTAAAGTTTTTTATATCACACTCATATATTTTTTTCTTGTATTAGTTACTTTTGGTAAAAAAAAAAAAATACTAATTTACTTATTAAAATAAAAATTTTAACTTACTTAAAAAATATATATATATCGGCATTCAGAGCAGGGGTGAAGTCGGGAAATATAAACGAAGGTCGAGGTCGGGATAAACCTCTAAACGGGGCGGGACGGGATCAGGGAGCAGAGAATATAAATAGGGGTCGGGTTTGGGGAAGGGTCACCCTGCCCCAAACCTGCCCTGTTGCCATTCCTAGATGAGTAGTGACAGAGCCACTTAAGAGTTAAGAGAGGTAATGGCCCTTCAAAAATTTAAAAATGTGATTTTTTACTCCTTTTTTTTAATTAAAAATTAGAAGTCGTCCCCCAAATTTTTTAATATATTTAAAAAAACTCCTTAAATTTTTAATTTTTATATTTTTATTTCTCTAAAATCTATGGTCTAAATCCGCCGTTAATAATGATCTCAATTTTTTGTTGAAGTAAGAGAAGTATACAAAGTTGTAGTGGGAAGGAATAGAGTAAAAGTAAAAGTTTAGTTTTGTTTTTTCAGAAATACAGTGAAATTTTATTGTTCTTATAATAGTGCAAAAATGCCTATTTTAAGTCTTAATTTTACATTTTTTTTTTCCCAGTAATAGTGAAATTTTGCTATCTAGAGAATGAACATTGAAATTTGACTCAAATAAATTTTTGATAAAAATTCTTAAATTTTTTTATAAGCAAACAGAGAAATTTCTCTATTTTTTGAATAATTCTTTTTTTTCTAAAAGATTTTGAAATGAATTTCTCTGTTTATTAACAGCTTAAATTACACTAAACTGTTGCTTAAAAAGTAGTGTAGATTTACCAAACAAAGAAATTTCTCAGTTGCTTAAATAATGAAATTCTTTGAAAGCTTTTGTAATGAATTTCTCTATTTATTAACAATTTAAAATATACTAAATTATTGCTTCTTATTGATTAGTCAATAAAAAGTGTAGATTTGACTATTTATTATTACAACATATGTTTTGTTTAATTTAATAAAAAAATAAAGTATACTAAGTTGCTGCTTCTTGAATTATTGATGAGTATAAAGAAGTAAACCTCTCGTTCCTAAGTTTTATTCATTTGCTTAATGAAACATCTACTTTAGTTCACTATTGCATATAGGATACATTTAAGATTTTATTTGAAAAGCTTATATGCAGTTTGTTATCAAATCTTATAGAGTAAATTAAGCATAAAAATCTTAATTTTATAAATAAAAAAGAGAGACTATTTTCAGCCTTAAAATTCAAATTTTCACTAAAACAATGAATTTTCTTTGTTTACGCAACGAATTTTCTCTATTTGTAGAGTGATTATTTTTTTGGCAAAAATTCGTATGCAATGTGAATATTGTTCGATATATATATATATATATATATATATATCAGATTTTTAGAGTTCAAATATATAAATTTTATAAAAAATAAATTTATATATTGTAAGTTATTAAATTTTGAAATGTAGAAAAATGTTGGGATAATACTTTTGTAATTATCCTTAAAAGTAAAATGATAAATTCATACTTTCCTATTACTGTCTATTTTTTTTGACAAATCTAAAAATAGGAAGTCAATTTTATAATCAGAAATCATAAAAGAAATTTATATTCCTGTAAAATATAACAGAAGAGAACCGATTCAAAAGAAATATTACAGAAGAGATACGTATAATAATCCTAAAATAGTTAGTATGACATATCATTTTTTCTGTTCTTTTTCCTTTTTGGAACAGATAGCTTCGCATCATTTCTCATAGACAAAAAAAAAAAAAAATAGTAATAATAACATATTGAGGTGATTGCAAGATGAGGCAATGTGGAATTCATATATTATTGAATTGATAATTACAGGTCAATAAATACTTAATATGTTATAAAATACGCCGAGTCTCGATCATAAATTTACTAATGTGTTGAACATTTATTTGCCGGTCCGAACCACCACCTACACACCAAGCACTCGTGTATTGCAGCCCAAACAAATAGCATACAGTACTCTCGCTTTGCTTGCTTTCTCTCAGCTGTCTGTTGTCTGTTGAGCAATTAAATTAATCGGAGGTGGGGTCTACAGTGATTTGATTGGATTCTGGATCCATTAACCAACTGTTATTCAGATAGAAAAACAAATTTAGAGAGACAGAGAGAGAGGGGAGCGGGGGCCATGGAGGCGCGAAACGACGCGGCAGTGGATAATTTTTCGACGGATCGCCAGCCTCCATCAACGACACCGTCGAAGCAGGTCAAGGCTTCTCCGAATCCCGTTGACACCAACTCTGTTACGCAGAGGTTATATATTGATCTATTTTCTTCTTCTTCTTCTTCTTCTTCTTCATTGCCTCTTGATTTTAACTTCCTCTGATTGTATTGAATTGATCAACATTTGTTATCTGCTAATCTGTTTTTTGCAGGCTCCAGAGGGAACTGATGTCTCTCATGGTATGCCCCCTTGTCTCTATACATGTATATATACCTTATACATATTATATATTTATTTGTATTTATGTAGTTGATTGACTACGCTGGATGTTGTTTCTGATAAATTTTCCAATGAATCGCCTGAAATGGTAAAAGGAACTTAAACTGATGAGCTTCTGTGATGAAATCTTTTTCCCCTTGTAATTTCAGTTGATCATACGATAGTATTCTTTCATCTTTAGGTAATACTTGTATACGCCCATGCAATTTTCTGTACTATATGTGATTCATTGCCCTCAATGGCGAGTGGGTCATGATTGAATTGTTAGCAATTCTTTGTTATTAATCTAGGACTTATTTTGACATCCCCTGGGATTTCAATTGCTCTTTTGAGTTTTATGTAGCAAACAGTGCCATTAAAGTTGAAGAGGGCCATCACCATAACTCTGATGGTATCGGACTTCAACTTCTGATCACCATTTCTATGTCTGCCATTGTAAGTCTCCGTGGAGGCATTGAATTTCTCAGCAGTGACTAAATGCACCTTTCATCATTTCCTTTTCCTAGTTTATTTTGAGGAGTTAATCATCTATGCATTATGTTGTTGACATCCTTATTGTCAACTAATTTTGATTTATACACAGCCTTATATCATAGCGAAACATTTATTTTTCCTTGATGGAAAACCATGCTTTAAATCTTTAAGTGAGACCACCAATCCTTGCGAATGCGATATCAATGAGCCATAGGATTAAAGATTTTGATTAATATGAGATGTTTAAGACTAGCATTGATGATTCATTTCATGGAAAGTAGCATTCCAGTAACAAAAAAGGAAGTACCTTCCATTATGTTTTAAACTATGTAATTTGTTATTAATTATACCTCGGCATCAGGACCAAGGTCCTATCCAAGCGGTGCAAGTGCCCACTCCCCACACAATTGGTGTGCGTTTGATTCCCCCTCCCCACAACGTTGTATTAAAAAAAAAAAAATTATACCTCGACATCTATGCAAACCCAACAATATTTTGGAATTATCAAATACCATTCTCCAACTATACTTTTGCCAAACACCAAATAGAACTGTAAACAATTAAGAGCTAAGGATCACTCCCCCTTGATCTTTCGGAATGGTTTATGTTTTCAATCCTTCATTTTTGATAGTATCTATGTAGATATGTTGTCTTAAAATTCTTCTACTAGTTTGCTTTGTTGTCATCACAACAACGATTTTACTATGGCTCTTCTCCTTTGATAGTGGCTTAAAAGTGTTGTTGATGAGGACTCAATAATTGTTACAGTTTGAAGGTTTTATATTACAAACACTAGAAAGGGCATGGCCTACATATTTTTTATGGTTTAAAATAATAATGATGTAGGAGGAAAATGTTAAATTTCCTCCTCAATCAAATATAAATGGCTCACGAAGTCCTTCATCCCATGAAATAATTACACAAATAACCAAGTTGAAAACATATTCTCTCTCTCTCTCTCTCTCTCTCTCTCTCCCTGGGGGTGGGAGTGGAGTACTAGTGAGAGTTGGGTTGGATGTGTGTGTGTGTGTGTGTGTGTGTGTGTGTGTGAGAAAGAAGGCCTACGGATGTGAATCCTAATCAGAACGTCTTTTTTGGTTCCTGTGTCATTAGCCCATCGAAATGGACTTCTTTACTTTAAATAGAGCTCCTAGGGAGGTTGATGTAGAACAAGTAGCAAAAGAATTAATGCAACAATGGGAGAGAAAAAAATCCAAATCGAAGCCAAATTGTCTTGTGAAAATGGTTAAAAATGTTTTCAAAAAGTGTTTTAGGTCTGGTCACCTCAACATAAGTTTACTTGAATGCCCCATATTTTGACTCAAGATGGCCCAACGATTCAAACTCGTCGTTTGCGCCCGCAACTAAAGGTAGTTTTTTGCCAAATTCATGTGTTTAGGCCTTCAATTGGATGTTTTTATTATTTTTGGAAAGTCATATTTTAGCATTTATTTCGTGTAGGAATTCCGATTGAGTCACCGTTTGTTTCTATCTTCTTATCTAATTTCCAATTTTGGGCTCAATTATAAAAACTCTCAATTTTAATTTTATCCAAATTTTCTTATTTGCCTAGTCTTATTAGGATTAAAATAATAGTTGTGGTTTCCTAGTCAACTTAGTAGTTTCTTATGCCTATAAATATGATGTAATAGACTTCTATTATTTAGATTTCATTACTAATATTTAGATTTTGAATTTTAGAGAATTTATTCTCTTGTTGGGTGATAGTTTTTGTTGTGAATATCGGCGTGCTCGTATTCATTGTATCACGTTTCGTGCTACATCTATTGATATCTAAGTTAGGATTTGCATGACTAAATGACAAATGATGGAGACAAAATTAGAAATCCTACTGATGTTCGTCATGGGAATGAGACTTTGTGGGTTGCGTTCGATGAAATAAGGCAAGATGTCGATGAATAGATTAGCGTGATTCGTGAGATGCTTCAGGGATTTAGTCTTCATGCTAATAAAGACCCTCTAGTCAACAGGAACTACGTTGGAGGATTTGCCCGTGGCTAGCCTGTTGACAGACTTGTGTCAGAACGACGTCTCCAAAGGCAACTTGCCTATGGAGACGATTCAAATTCTGAAGAAGTAGTGGAAATAGAGATTCGTAAACTTATGAGAATGAATCGAGAGTACGAGGATTTTCAGATGAAGACCGACATCGCCACCTTTGGAATCTTAACATCGAGGATTTTCTTGATTGATTTTTAGAAGTTGATTGATTCCTTACCATGATGGAGGTTCTAAAGGGTAAGATAGTTAGACTTGTCAGATTGAAATTAAAGGGTGGAGTAGCAGCTTGGTGGGATCAATTGCAGCGAAATCAATAGCGATGAGGGAGACAACCAATTTGAACCTGATGGAAGATGAAGTATTATATGATGTAGAGTCTCTGCAGTATGAAGAAGCGGGAGCAGAAGATCTTTACGGGGGGTAGATTTTGCAAAAGAAGAAGGTGAATGAGTCAACTGTGTTGTGCAGCGTTGGTTGTATGTGCCAAAGCAGTTAGATACAAGCCAATGTCACACAGCATCTTTCGGTCTTGTTGTGCAATTAATCAAAAGGTCTATAACTTAATTGTTGACAGTGGAAAATGTGAGGATTTTTTGGCTAAGAAATTGGTGAATCCCATGAAATTGCCTACAGAAAAAAAATCTTTCTCCTTATACAATTGGCTCGATTAAGATGGAACCAACGGTGAAGGTAACATAAATTTTCATTTTCTTATTTCAATTTGTAACCATTATCATGATAAAGTAATTTGTGATGTAATTGATATGGATGCTAGTCATGTGTTGTTAGGACAATATGGTGTTGATATCACTTATAGAGTCAAAGATAATGTTTATTTGTTCACATGGGGAGCGCACAAAAATATTATGATCCCTTTAAAATATGATTTTATAACTAACAGTTTCTCTAAAGTGGAGGGGGCAATTTATACTAGTTTTGGCCAGAATCTGTAGCAAAATTCATGACTAAGGCCAAAGAGGCACAACAGATTTATGCTTCAGTGGTTAAAGCATTGGTGTCGACGATCTAAAGGTAGAAACAACAAGTATCGAAGGAGTTCCACGAGTTAGTTTCTGAAAATCTACCCAATTGCTTGCCTTCAATGAGGGATATCTGATACCACATTGATCTAGTGTCCTTGTGCAAGCCTTCTAAATCTGCCACACATTATAAAATGAATCCCAAGAAGAACAGGATTTTGAGAGAGAAGGTAGAAGCATTATTGCAAAAGGGGTTCATTCAAGAAAGCATGAGTCCTTGTGCAGTTCCAGCCTTGTTGATACCAAAGAAGGGTGGCAATTGGCGTATGTGCATAGATTGTCAAGCCATTAACAAAATCACCATCGAGTACAAATTTCTTATTCTGCACTTGAATGACATGCTTGACATGCTCGAGGGAGTTGTTCTCCAAAATTGATCTTCAGTAATGGCTATCAGTCATATTTGAATTAGGCTTGGTGATTAGTGGAAGACTGCGTTCAAGACAAATAATGGCTTGTCTGAGTGGTTGGTGATGTCCTTCGATTTAACTAACGCACCTAATACTTTTATGTGTATCATGAACCAGACTTTAAGGCCTTTCATGGGAAAGTTTGTTGTTGTCTACTTTAATGATATCCTTATTTACAATAAATTCGAGGAGGAGCACCTTGATCATTTGTAATAGATCTTAATAGTTTTGTTAGAGAATAAATTCTACAGCAAGCTCAAAAAATGCAATATTTTGTCTAACAAATTATTATTTTTGGGATATGTGGCCTCCATGTTGATGATGATAAGGTGCGAGCTATTCGAGATTGGCCAACACTCAAAACTATTGGCAATGTTTGAAGCTTTTATGGCCTAACTATGTTCTATTGCATATTCATTCGCAATTTCAGTGCGATTATAGTGTCAATGATAGAATGCTTGAAGAAAGGGAAGTTTAATTGTGGTGAAGAGGTAGAAAATAGCTTCGACTTAATTAAAGAAAAATTGTGCACTGCTCTAGTTTTGGCCTTGCCTAGCTTCGAGAAGATCTTTAGAGTAGAGTATAATGCTAGTGGAGTTGGGATTGTAGCAGTCTTGTCTTAAGAAAAGCGACTGGTGGCCTTCTTTATTGAGAAGTTTAATGAGACTCGTCAAAAGTGGAGTACTTATGATTAAGAGTTCTTTGTAGTTGTTCGAATTTTGAAGCATTAGGAGCATTATCTTGTGCAACGAGAGTTTGTACTCTATACAGATCACCAAGCTTTGAAGTTAATCAACAGCCAAAACACTTAGATAAGATGTATATGAGATGGTCAATGTTTTTCAAAAGTTCCTTTCCGTCATCAAATACAAATTTGATAACTTGAACGGAGTTGCAGATGCTTTGAGCAGACGAACTAGTCTTCTTGTGAAATTGGCTCAAGAGGTTGTGGGATTCGAGTTTTGAAGGAGTTATATGATGATGATGCAGATTTCAAGGAGATTTGGGTTAACTTATAAAGCATAGGATACTCTATTTTGGCTCACGTGTCCGTATTGGACATCGACAATCTCGGACACGTGTCAGACACGCAAAAAAAATGTCCATTTTTTTTATTTTTTTGAATTTTGGACACGTTTTGAACACATTTGGGACACGTTTTCTATTTTTTTTTTTTTTTTTTGGATTTCTCCCCATTTTTCTCCTCTTCTTCTTAGTTCTTTTTTTGGTTATACACACATGTTTTATATAATAGTTAGTAAATTTGTTTTGAAACTTTAATTATGGATGTTGATGATTGAACGAAGAAATTCTTGAATTTTTATTTGATGGATTTGTTATTTTAATTGAAATAACGTTAGGTTTTCATTATATGGTCATATAAAAGAATTGTATATATTTAACGTGTCTGTGTCCTACTTTATTGAGAAATAATGTATCTGCGTGTCTGTGTTGTGTCCATGTCCCATTTTTTTATCCGTGCTTCTTAGGAGCTAAGTGTAAAGAGTATTAAGTTGTTGAAGATTTCTATGTGCATGAGGGGTACTAATTTAACGGCAATCGCTTGTGCATTTCTCAAACTTCACTATAAGGGAGGCTTGATGGTGATTTGCATGACAGCGAGTGGACACATGGGCTAGAGACCAAATAGTGGCGAGCTTGGAGGAGCATTATTATTGGCCATAAATCAAAAAGACGTTGGTAATTTTGTTTGAAAGTGTTATACTTGCTAAGTATCCAAAGGTTAATCACAAAATACTGGTCATTATACTTTTTTACTAGTTCTTAATTTTGTTTGAGAAGATTTATCTATGAACTTTGTGTTGGGTTTGGACTACCTCGTACATAGCGAGGGATAAATTCTATTTTTGTAGTTGTTGATAGATTTTTCAAGATAACACACTTTATTCCATACCAAAAGACTTTTGATGCCTTACACATAGCACAATTGTTCTTTCGAGAGATTGTTAGACTTCAAGCTTTCACTTTCTATTATTTCAGATCGAGACACGAAATCTCTTAGCCATTTTTGGATCACTTTGTGGCAGATATTTGATACTTCATTGAAGCGCAATACCACATCCCATCCTCAAACTGGACGAACAAAATATTGGGTTTTGGAGCCTAAAACCAATCATAATGCAATTGGACCTGCCAACTGACAAGGTCTATATTACTAGGCTTCTGGTGTGGGCTAGGAGTGTCATCAATGCCTATGTGTCATGGAAATTACATCGGATCCCTAATCCGTCTGGAGTCAACGGGGATTTTACCATCCTCAACATGGCTAGAGGAAGGATCCACTTTGGCTAGCTCCTACTTTGGCAGCATGCCAAACCTTTTAAACTTTTTGAAGCCAGCACCATGGGCCGGAGCCATATTGTCAACGAGCATTGTCAATGTGCTATTGTCGGAGCTTGCTTCTAGAGGAGAGTATTTACGGCATATCCCGTCCCGTTCAAATGCCTCCGTGAGAGGGTTGCTGGGGAGATGGGCTCCTTACCACTTACTTCATAGGGGTTCATATTGTAGTCCTTTTCACTTTATTGGTGCAAAGTGGCATGCAAAACTTCCAGAAGAAGTAGGTGAGTGGGCCATCTGTAGGCCATCCTTAAGAGATCCCAAGTGTCAATATTCCAACTAAGTTTAGGAAGGATGGTAGAAATTGTAGTAGTATACTCCTAGATATTATCAATTGAACTTTTGTTATGTTTTTGAAGAAATTTGAGTTTAAGTATTCAACCTCGAGAAGAAACCTATATTTGGTAACTAGAACTACCACCATTCAGATTTTTAAGTTTTCTTGATATGTCAGTCTACATATGTTGTAATTTGGTAATGATACACATATCCTAAACATTGTTGGCAGGCCTTCTTGGAAACAATTTAAACCTTTATTGAATGTTTAAATGATATTAAGTTTTTAAACCTTAGTTGAGTGTTTAAATTTATCTTTTTAATAAACCGAAACTGTTAGATCACCAATTACTCCAAAAGCTTAAGCTATTAGAGAATGAGTTAACAATGTATATCAAGCTCTCAACACTCCCCCTCACGTGCGACCTTGGACTCGCACACCACATTCAAAGAGAAGAAGAAGAGAGTGCAAATGCAAACAGGGAGTAAATGCAAATAGAGAGACTTGAACTCAAGACCTTCTCATAACCAAGGCTCTGATACCAAGACGAAAATATTTTAGAGAATGAAAAAGATGTATTTTTCTCTCCTAAGAAGTCAAGATTTATAGTCACAGCTTACAAGTAAATAAGGAAACTATCTTGAATTAGTTCCTACAATCAATCAATCTAATGTCTAAATTTAGCTACAGATTAAGCTCAATCTAATGCCTAAATTAAGCTACAGATTTGGTCAATATTTACCATCAATATTTACTACTGAAGAGTAGTCTTGAAACTAGTTTCTTTCAATCAAATGGGTGATTTTATGCACAACAAAGTGGTTGTGACAGAAAGACTGAAGTGTTGTTAAATGAGAAATAGTTAAGAAAAATCTAAGGTTTAAATCCCCTTTGGGGATACCCCAGGGTTAAAAGAGACCCGCTTTACCCGGTGTTGTAGGTTGGGGCATTGCAGCGCTCTCAGGTTTACACTCGCTATGTGACTAAAGATTCTTGTTAGTGGGGTATGTTTGTGGGTTATAAAAAAAAAATCATGATCTACTTGTATTCACGTTAGCTTTTGAGTATTTGGAAAAGGTTTGAAGATATAAAATTATCAAAAAGGAAAAAAGGTTTGAAGATATATCTCCTTCTATGTATAGGACTTCATGTTGTGACCTAAACTGCATTTGATGTGTAAGGTATTACTTTTGTGTTTGGCATTTTTGTTTTTTATTATGGTATTATATTGGAAGTTTGTGTAGTAATTTGTAAACGTTTGCTTGTTTATGTAATTTAAACAATTCCACGTATATGTAGGGATGACAATTGACCCGAGTATCTAGGTACTTGCCCCTGCTCTTAACAGGATGGGTATGGGGAGTTTAAACGGGATAGGGGTGGGTTTGGGGGAAGGTTAAAAACCCTGAAGAGGTTTTGAGCAGGTCGAGGAAGGGTTCCCCCGCGCTCTACTCTGATTATGTTACGAATTTGCTAAAATGCCCTTATATTTTACTCTAATTTCAAAATACCATGAGTATATGCGTTTAGGCATTTGGTGATACTCAATTTTTAAAAAAATTTATGTGTTTTGTGTCATTTGATTAATTAATCAAGGTTTACTTTAGGCTTTTGGTGAGATTAGTCTTTTCTTCCAGTTATATTTAGTTTTTCTTGTCCCAAATAGGCTTTTGAAAATAGGCTAGGCTAGGTTAGGTAGGTTAGGGCGGGGCAGGAGTGGTGGCAGGGAGATAATATAAACGAGGTTGCAGATGGAGTGATCCCTTGGACGGGCCAAAGTGGGGTTGGGGCAGGGGAGATTTTTTTAAGAAAGGTGGGGGGTCCCCGAATCCAAACCCCATCTGTTGTCATCCCTTTGTATAAGGATGCAATTATAGTGTACATTGTATTATATTTGACATGGTTAAATTACATTTGTTACAATTTATCATTACACATTTCTTTTAATTGTAAAGATTTGGTAGTTATCACCTATATTTTATATGTATTTCCCTTCAAAGCAACAAATATATTAGCCCTATCTAAAGGGTTAGCCTAGTGCATGAGGCTCCCATCACTGCGGTCTTAGGAGGGTTAATGTACGCAGTCTTACCCCTGTCAGCAGAAAAACTATTTTTGCTACTTGAACCCATGACTTCCAGGTCAAAATGGTGCAAACCATTGCATCTACCAAGTTTTTAAGTCATTCTTTTGCATTTCCAAAATGCTTTTAACATTATTTATCTCTTGAACCTAAATAAAATTTATTGTACTTTGATATTTACCTATAGGAAGTAAATTCGAAGTTAATGTTTATGGAAAATCATGCTACTCTACTAGTTATGTGTTTGGACAACAGTTAATTACTTAGCTGTGTTCTTACAGTGGGAACTCCTAAAGGAACATTGACTGAAGCTGCACTAGCATTTGGTAAATTATTATTATTTTTTTTCACAGGAATGTCTGGGCAAGGGTTTGATTAATCCCTTGGCTTCATCAATTTGCACATTGCTGGCAATTGAAGCAATATTCTTGTGGGTTTTATGAAGTTTAGATCTGACACCAAGAATTTATTTTTATTTGTTTCCTTTTCCTTTTTCTCAGCAAAGTTATAAAACTGCATACAATCCTTTCTCAAGGAAATTGATGTGTTTTACTGAATATGTATGCAAAAGCATCTAATAAAACTTCTCCTCAAAATACAAAGACCGTGGCACAATATAAAATCAAATATTTTACTGAATTTTCTACATATCATGCATTCAAGAGATTGTATAAAATATTGATATGAAAGAATCATCTCTTAGCAAGGATTGAAGATAATTGTGAAACAATTTTAAATAAAAAATTGTGAGAGAAATTGAGAGGGTTTCTTTCAGAGTAGCTGTTGTTTTCATGTTTATGTTTGTTACGAAGCTTCTAGGGAATTTTGGTCAAGACTCCTTGAAGATATCTTCTAATGTGCTATTTTTTAATTACCTTAAATCATCACCTCTTCTTGTTCCTTTGTATCTATCTTGCTGTTTAATAGATTTCAATTAACCATACAAAAAATATTTAATGTGGTAAACCTTACAAATAGAGAAGTTGGCAACTGCAATTGTTATCTTGTTCTTTGGTTTCTATTGGCTTTCTGAGTATTTATGTTGGTCAATAGACTGAACAAAATGGTGAAGAGAGATTATAATGTTCAGATTTCAAAGTCACCTTAGCAAGATTTGTCACTTCCTTAACAATGGAAGAATTATGATAAAACTAACTGGCAGGAATGTTCCACAACTAATTTTTTCACTTTCTTTAATGGGGGAACTTGTCACAGTTACAAGTAGGTATAGAATCTAATATCCCAATAACAGCAACAATAACCAAAAAAAAAAAAAAAACACGAAGCCTTGTCCATTTGAGTTACTCAAAAAAAAATTCCGTTTACTCTATTGAGGGACATACCTTATTATCATGCCATGGGCCGTCATTGCTTTTATCTGTCTCAACCACAACAAATTTTTATCCTAGTCATCTTTTTTCTCTTCCTTTACTGTTATTATTTTTATATATTATTTTGCAACTAATAGTTCTCATTGTTCATATGCACAGATGAGCGGAGGAGATCTTGGTGTATCTGCCTTTCCTGAAGGGGAGAGCATCTTTACTTGGATTGGTACTATTGAGGGTGGCAAAGGAACCGTGTATGAGGGTTTATCTTATAAAATTTCTTTGCGTTTTCCCCTTGATTACCCTTTCAAGCCCCCACAAGTAAAGTTTGAGACAATGTGCTTCCATCCAAATGTTGACCAGTATGGGAACATTTGTTTAGATATCCTTCAGGTAACAATCATCTTAGTTATAATTCTTCAGGAAAAAGGCTAATTCTAAAGAAGATTTTCCAATAACGGGATGAGGAGAAGACACAAATTTGGGGGGTTTGGGGAGGGTGCTTTATCTAGGCTTCTGAGCTGTTGAGTTAGGAAGAGCAGCTCACTCAATTGACAAGTTTATTTATTTTTAGCGGGAAGCAGAAATTAGGATCTATCATTGTTTGCTTTGAGAATGCCTTGTATTAACCTTTCTTAGGATAAAAAATTTGAATATGAGCATTTGGACATTTATAATTATTAATTACCTTATTCCTTGCACATCTGACAAGGGTTACACTGTGGTACTAGAATGAGGTTAAAAATTGATTTTTGACCATAATAGTTTTATTTATTAATTTATTTGGAGGTTTCCTCTTTTTTTCCTTTTTTCCCCCATAAATCTTGCTAGAATGTCCCCATCGGTAACACAACCAATCAAGTGAGGATCCTTCACAATTGTACATGTGCCTCATGCATGCTTGCAATGTTTGGAAACGCTCGGGGGTTTGAATTCAGATATGCAGGATGTGCCCTGTATTTTAAAGCTGATGCCAATATTGTCATCATTTGTTGCAGGATAAGTGGTCTTCAGCTTATGATTGCAGAACCATTCTTTTGTCCGTCCAAAGCTTATTAGGAGGTTTGTGGGATTTTCTGTGCGAAATCTTTCAAAATTCTTTGCATAATCATTCTTGTACCTTATTCTCTAGTTCTCACATGCAGAACCCAATATTGAGAGTCCTCTCAATAGTTCTGCTGCTGCACTTTGGAACAACCAGGAAGGTGCGACAGTTTATCTTATATCTTCATTACACTTGCAAGTCTATGGGCCTATGGCTTCCTCTTCTAATTTCCTTATTTCTTTCTGCACTCTTGTTTGGGTTGTCAAGAATTGAGATCCCATGATGCCTTTCCTTTATTAGAAACAATTTTATAGTCAAGGAAGAAGAGAACATGGAGAGTAGATCTCGAAAAGAGGAAACAGGGAAAACCATGGTGCCATAGGTAGTGGGGCTTTGGACCATGATTAAATTTAATTACTAACATTATCAATATTGTAATCTTGGCTTGAGAAACCAGCTTTGGCCTATTTTCCACTGTTTTAATGTGCTTCGTATGCCGAAATATTACTAATCTCATTGATGGATTCAGTTTATATGCTTGGGAAATAGTTGAGGTGTTGGATGATTGAAATTGATGTATAAATTGTTTGGAGGGTATACCTTATTCTCTAATCTGTCACTTTTGTGTCTGTTTGAACTGCTTCATATCAGTCTGTTGTGTTGTGATAATATTTTATTGATAAAACATTATAACCTGGAATTGCCACTTAAATGTACTAGCTCGTGAAATGAGAGTTCTGCAGTCTGCAGTATTATTATAAATTATGACTTCTGTTTGGGTTTCAAAAAGAATGTTGATCCTTCAGATATTGTTGCTTCTAAGTTGTCCACCCGGATTTGCAACAGAAAAGGCTGCTTGGGATATCCAGAAGATTAAAATGAATGAAGATCAACTTAGCTATATTTGGTCCACTGTATCTAATTAGAACATGGGCTGGAAATTTTGGTTCATTGTTGTTGCAAAATCCCATGGTATACCTTTTATTTGAGTTGGCCGTTCATAACATTTTCAGGTGGTCTATGCAGAACCCATATTGTGCTTGGAAATGAAAGAAAGCATAACTTATATCTGTGTGTATACGGGTTCGTCCCGGTTGAGCGTCTTGTTTATAATATACACCTTTACTTATTAAAAAAAAAATGCGTCTTTTATTCAATCTTTTTAATATGCAGATCATGATTATTTACAAGTTTTCAGGTTTTGGGAAGATTTCTGGCAATGCCATACAGAGGCTTCAATACAATATTGTTAATGAAAGTTGTGGATTTTTTTTTTCTTGGTGCAGATTACAGAAAAATGGTATGCAAACAATATATGGCTGGAGAAGCATTTGAGAGCTGATCTGCAAATTCTAATTGGAGATCTCTGTGTGCACTTTGTTCATAATGTTGTGAAGGCAGAATAGGTTCTATTTGGTGACATTTGAGGACTGGTTTTGGCCTCCCATTGATTGTCAGGAATTTGAATTTGTAATTTTCAATTTTTTTTTTTAATTTCCAACCAAACTTATACCGCGAGTCATTTCTGTAAACAATTTGTTTACAACTGAATTATGTCAATATTTCTACTGTATAGTTGTTGAATGAAACCTACTGTCTACTGCAACTGCTTTTCATAGATAATTTGAGAATTTTGTTTTCATGCTCAAAAGAAATCCTCACTGAAACAGCTTTCCTCCAAATACTTTGCAGTTTGCACTACAGACTCGAAACGAAACCCATCATACAAGCTTGCACCATGCTGACCAACAAAACAGAAGTCTGTTGGTTCAATGGTGCAAGTGTTCACATGGCCTCTTTAAGGGAGGAGTTGTAGGTTTTTAACAAGACACGATAACATGTTTCAAACACGATACGTAAGTAACGGGTTTGCATAAAAAATGGGTTGAAGCATGTAACACGATTAATAAACATGTCGAACTTTAGTAATGTCAATCCGTTTAACACATTTAATTATAAAAAAAAATACTTGAGTTAAAGTAATTTATCTCACACAGAAAGCTTAACTAGGATTGGAGTTTTTTTACTTGTAAAATAAGTTTTTACTTTTGTTTTGTCCCATGTTATGAAAGTTAAAAATTATTTATACATATAAAAAAATAGGTAAATTTTTAAAATAAAAAATAAAAAATAAAAAATAAAAATAAATGGATTACTTATTTAATAAATGGATCGTGCTTGAGTTTTAAAACTTGACCCGATTAGTTAATAGTGTCAGGTTATAATTGACACAATTTTTCGACTATATATGTCTTGACAAAACTAGAAAACGACATGATAACACAAATTGAAACTCTCTGAATTTCATTTTTTAATAGCCTAATGAAAAATAATTCCATTTGTTTTCCAATATTTAAATAGATTTATGTAATAACTTAAATCATCATCACATCCTTTCAAGTAAGTTGTCTAAGTTCAAGTTTCCATAGACTTTAAATCTAGTTGAGGAAAAACATTCTTCTTGATTCCAAATGGAAGAAATGAATTTACTTAAAAAAGGGAAGAAATGAATTTCCTTTCCTTTTCATAATGGTATAGGTGTTATGTTAAAGCCTCATTTTTCTCGAACTTTCACAAAATATTTTTCGTTTTTATATAAAAGTTTTCTCCCCATGTTAACTAATAAAAAGTGATAAGTTTTGTAATTTTTAAAATTCAGCTTAATTTATGATAAAATGTTTTACACATTTAATCTTGCTTAAATTTTAATACAATTGGACACAAAAATCACAAGTAGGAATTTGAAATTTGTGCTATAATATGAAATTTTTTGAAATGATCTAATTGTCAGTAAAAAAAAAAAAAAAAAAAGAGAAATGTTACGACTAGTTATGAGTATCGTTGCTCATGATCTGATTTACACATATATTACACACGTCAATATCACATACGATCATGCTTGCACGTACGTATTAATTAAATTGCGAGTTTATGTGTTATAAGTATATTAGGGTTACCTATATATTATTGTGATACTAAGATTAAGGTTAGTCACCACATATATATTATTGTGTATTTTATTAGGGTTTCATAGTTTATTTTTTTTATTAATATTTTTAATGTATAATCTCATAACCCTTTTGTATAAAGAGCTTCCTTGTTTAATTTTAATACAATTCAATATAATTGCTTGAGTTTTTGTTTTTTATCTTTCTTTTTTTAATTATATATTTTTTTAATTTTAACATTATGTCTACATAGCATTTCTTAAATCATAATAATAAAAGGTAGACTGATTAACTAAACAATTGCGATTCATAATGACAATAATTAATTAAACCCCAATTGCATATTTAAGGATCTTCATGCAACTCTGCGGTCTGCGCTAAGAGCTCCCGCGTCCCGCCTCGCAACACTCTCCTCCTCCTCAAGACCGCCTTCTACGCTCCACGCCTCGTTTTTTTGCCTTGAGGGAGTGAAACCATGATGGGTACAGAGAGAAAGCTATCTCCCCTGTCCACTTTCTCTCTCTACAACTCTTCTTCTGAATTTTCTTTCCCAAGAATCCAAACTTTCCATCGCGACAAACTGAAAGAAAATGAGTGTGATAGACGTTTTATTTCGAGTCGATTCTATTTGCAAGAAATATGAAAAGTATGATTTCGATAAGCAGCGAGAACTCAACGCCTCCGCCGATGATGCCTTCTCTCGCCTCTACGCCGCTGTCGAATCTGACATCGATGCTGCTCTTCACGTCAGAATTTCATCACTCTCTTATCTCATATTATATATATATATATATATACGTATGTATCTATATCGTGGTCTTGACTTCATTAAAATTTGCAGAAATCAACGATGGCGTCCATGGAAAAGAATAGGGCTTCTGTTGTGGCCATGAATGCGGAGATTCGTCGAACAAAGGCTCGGTTGATGGAAGAAGTTCTTAAGTTGCAGAAATTGGCGCTGAAGAAGGTGAATTTTTGTTTTGAATTTATTTTTTAATTTACATATTTATTTTTACAAATAATAGACTTTAGGATTCGTGCTGCTTCGTTTTTATTATTATATTTATTTTTTAGTAGTCGTTTTTGGTGCATTTGATTCATAAGTTTTGCCATAATTGCTTAAGAATGGGAATTCAATTCGCAGTGCATTCGCGTTAATTAGACAGGCACCCTGAGTGCAATACAATTTGGCCTCCGATACATTTGGTTGTGTTGTTGGAAAGCATTGAAGATCTCTGTTTGTATGCATAGTCACATAACCTGATGATTGAGACCGAGCATTGTTATTGTATGCTGAATGCAATCCATTTTGGCTTTTGATGCTTCTGATTTAGTTAATGAAATAAAATAAAGATGCCACAAAGATAGGTTCATGTCCATATTAGAAACAAAAGTAGTTATGACCATAGCAGTGTAATTCGAGCATTTATTGAAACGGGCAAATTATAGTGGGAGATGGAGTGTCTGGGAGCTACTCTAGTAAGTACACTGTACACATTTCAGGACCATGACCATCCTTGTTAGCCCTAGGACCACTCCCCATGCGAAAAGGCATGAGTTTGAATCCCCCCTTCCCCCAACTGGGAGCTACTCTAGTAACTACACATTTCAGGAACAAGGTTCTATCCTAGTTGGCCCAAAAACAACTCCCACACAAAAGGCTGGAGATGGAATCCTCCTTCTATGGTTGAGTAAAAAAGTACACATTTCTACTAACTTGATATTGATGTGTATTTATGAATGTACGTTAGGCTTCAAAGATGGACCAAGGATGGTGACAATGATATCATTTTTAATTTCTTGTACTCTAATTTGTTTAAACCAGTAATTCTTCTAAAAAAATGTCACAAAAGGCTGGAAATTACAGAATATATATACATATATTTTAAAAATTAAAAAATGTAAAGCTAATTGTAGATAAGGGGAGTGTAAAATTCAAAAGAAGAGCTAATAGGCCCTAAGTTGAATTCTATCAGCAAAAAGGAGAACTCCTTTTGGATTTGTACAATCACTAAGTGGAGATCATAAATTGATATGGCTAGCAGGACTAGGATTTTCTGAATCCAACGATTGGGTGACCTGGATCTATTATAAGTGGATCATTGGATTCATACCCGGATCTATTATAGCATCACTTATACATTGATTTGGGGTTGCATCTGATGCTCTAGCTTGAGGTTTTTTTTTTTTTTTTTAATTTTTAATTTCTTATCAAATAAGAATAAGAATTTTTTTGATAAGTACATAAGAATACGAATTAAATAAGAAACCACCCAAAAAAGAACTAGATAAATAAATAGAACTATTTTTTCTGTTTGATAGATTAAATAACAAGAACTAACGAGAGATGCAATATTATAAATTTATGAGCAATAATATGTTAATGATAAATATGCTGTGGCTGCAAGAGTTTAAACATTGTTCTTTTAGAAGGACAAAAGTGACCCTCTAAATTAAGAAGTTCAATTGCAATCATTTACCCCATTGTCTCTACCAGACTCTATCTTCTCCTTTGTTCTGTCATCCCAACAATATCTCGCCATCACCTCTCAAACTTTCCAGCTCTTCTTCCCTCTTCAATTCACTTCACTCTACAGAAACTATCACCGTTACCTAACCATATCTCTCGGCTACATTAAGATTTCCATAAAAGAAAATATGATAATTTCATCTCTATTTTAATTAGAGTTGCATTAAATGAATTCCTAAAATCTAATTTACTATTTTTCCTACACATGGTTTTATCAACTATATAAGAATATTTACAAATTTTACAAACAGGATTAGACTACCATCAATGGTTTGTGATTGAGAAATCAATCCATGAGAAAAGGACCCATTTTAGTTATTGACACATCTGGCCTGTGATTCAACAAAATATGACTTCAAACAAATGCATGTGCACCCCTGTATCCAGCCACATGAAGCAGAGCTTGCTGAAGCAATATTCATTCATGGCGGAGATTGAGTACAAAGCAGTCAAAATTGAAATGATTTGGTTTTTGGGATTGTACCTCAAGACCTCATCATCCACTGCAAGATACTAGCGCACACAACTAGGGCAGACCCTAGTGCCCGAAATTTACCTTTTCAACAATGTTAATTGCAAAGAATTTTGTGTAATCGATCAATTTCTGTACTCCTTTTTTTTTTAAGGTACAGCAGAGGTGCACATTGAGGGTAGATGGTGAGGTGCGTGATGGAGCCAGAGGAGTGAAAAGGGTTAAAGGATTTGAGGGTGGTGAAAGAGACAAGAGAGAAGCTAGAGAGAGAGTAAATTGAAGGGTATAGCTATGCCGTGTGGTATCATGTAAGCAAGGATGGATTGCGAGAGAGTGACAATGAAGTTGCTCTATATATATACATAAATATGTTCATGTCAGACACGTGTTGGACACCGATACTCTTGAACACTTTCCGGTGACATGTCGGACAAGCAAAAAAAGTGTCCAAATTTTGTATATATATTTTTTTAAATTTTGGACACGTTCTGGACATGTTAGTACATGTTTTATCTGTACCCTACCTTTTTTGAGAAATGTTGTGTCTGTATTCATGTCCATGCTTCTTAGGTTTTTGTAGAGAGAAAAAGAGTTATTTTAGAGCGAGAGTGGAGTGGAGAAGACAAATGTTAGTGTCAACCAGTTTCTCTTTTGATTTGCACATAGATAAAGGAGTGAGAGGAGAAATAGAGAGAGTTGAGTCATGATGGTGGCAATGTTGCCAAATCAGTTGCCAACTAGAAACTATAGGGATGTCAAGGGGACGGGTTGAGAAGGGGTACTCCTTTTCCAACCCCTCCCTGCCAAAAAAATTACACCTTAAACTGTAGAAAAAAATTACACCCCAAACCTATGATAGGGTGGGATAAGCCAAAAAATTACACCCCAAACCTGTGACCAGGCAGAATAAGCCAAAAAATATTAATGGGGCAAGTAACCGGGGGGTTACTAAATATACATTTAAAGTTCTAAACCTTGTTTGCAAGCTGGATATTGAGAAGGCTTTCGATCATATTAGCTGGAGCTTCTTGATGGGTATACTGGCAAAGATGGGTTTTGGGGGCAATTGGCGGAATTGGATTCAGTCATGTATTTTCACAATCTCCTTTTCGGCCCTCGTCAATGGCTCCCCTGCAGGCTTCTTCCGTTCTTCTAGAGGATTGAGACAGGGTGATCCCCTATCCCCCTTTCTCTTCGTGATTGCTATGGAGGCCTTGAGTCGTTTTTTGTTCTGAGCGGAGGAGGTTGGTCTCATCAAAGGCTTTCAGGTGAGGGACAAAAGGGGCGGTGGCATTGCTTTTTCCCATCTTTTGTTTGCTGACGATACTATCATTTTCTATGACCCTACAGTCCGCCAGCTTCGTTTTGTTCGGTGCATTCTTGTGTGCTTTGAAGCTGTGTCACGATTGCGGATCAATCTCGCAAAAAGCAGTATTACTCCGATTGGGTTGATTCATGAGCTGGACCTGTTAGCCAGCACGTTAGGTTGCAGAGTGGGCAGCCTCCCCATGGTTTATCTGGGCCTTCCGTTGGGAGCTTTTCCGCGCTCCACTGGGGTATGGGACCTGTGGTTGGAAGGTTTCTTAGTAAGCTGTCTGGATGGAAGGCCCGACTCCTGTCTAAGGGAGGCAGGCTCACCCTTGTCAAAAACACACTGGCCAATCTCCCCACCTATTTCATGTCCCTTTTCTCTATTTTAAAGACAGTTTGTAGAAGGCTTGAGAAGATTCAGAGGGACTTCTTATGGGGCCATGAAGGGGAGAGTAGAAAGATTCATCTAGTTGCTTGGGATAAAATCAAGAAGCCGGTGTCTCACGGGGGCCTAGGGGTGATAGATTTGAGCATGTTCAATACAGCCCTCTTAGGGAAATGGTTATGGAGATTCGGCTAAAGCAATGGGGAGCTTTGGAGGGAGATCATTGTTGCTAAGTGTGGGTGTGATCATGGAGGTTGGTGCTCAAGCAATGTGGAGGGGCCAAGGGGATGTGGCCCCTAGGGATACATTAGAGACGGGTGGAGATTCTTCATGGAAAGATGTCGTTTTGTTCTTAAAAATGGCAATAGGATGAAATTTTGGGATGATGCCTGGACTGGGGAGAACGAGTCGTTGAGGGCGAATTTTTCCAAGTTATACAATCTGGCTAGCAATAAAGAGGCTTGGGCTAGTGAGTGTTTGGAGAAAGTTGGGAACAAGCTTATCTGGGCTCCCCGCTTTAGGAGAGATTTTTACGATTGGGAGCTTGATGAGGTGGGCTCTTTCTTTCGTTTCCTCAACAATTTTCAGCTACAGAAGATAGGGAGGATAAGAGAGATTGGAGGCCAGATAAGAAATCTTTTTCTGTTCGCTCCTTTTATAGAAGCATGTTCGCTCCGGCTAGATAACCCTTTCCTTGAAAGCTCATTTGGCATTCTAAAGTTTCCCCTAAAGCTTCTTTCTTTGCTTGGGAAGTTTCTTGGAAGGCTATCTTAACGACGGACAATTTGAAGAAGCGAGGCTTCCTTTTAGCTAGCTGATGCTACTTTTGTAAGAATGAGGAGGAAAGGGTGGATCATGTGCTTATCCACTGTCATGTTTCGTGGAGTTGCTGGAATGTTATTTTTGCTCTGTTTGGTTTCTCATGGGTTATGTCAAGGTCAGTAAAAGACCTTCTATTGGCTTGGGAAGGATGTAATCTCTCAAACGAGATCAAGAGAGTTTGGAGACTGACCCCAATTTGCCTCTTATGGTGTATCTGGAAAGAAAGGAACAACCGTGCCTCTGAAGATGTGGAGCTCTCTACTCCTTTCTTCAAAGACATCTTTTTGCGTTTATTATTTTTTTGGGCCAAAGAGGCTTTTCCTGTAAATGTCACTTCTTTTGGAGTTTTTTTGGGTTCTCTAAAACAGATGTAAGCATTTGGGGTTTTCGTCCTTGATGCCCTTCTTGGGCACCATTATATATACAACTCTTACTTATAAAAAAAATAATAATAATGTAAACAAAAAAAAAAAAAATACAATCCAAACGACATATTAAAGCTTGTCCTTCAAACAAGATATTAAGTTTGTTCGTCCAAGCAACAAATTTCAATGGGTAAGATAGGGGGCTGCTTGCCTTTATAGAGATTAGAGATTAAAAGCCTCCCATCACGTCTTCTTAGATTTTCAATGTGGTACAGAAACACGTGCTTGCAATCACATAAGATGATGTGGTACCTGCATTTCTAAAGTAATTGCATGTGAGCACATCCCACGTCAGTAATTTTATAAGGCTTCATATGATATCATCTAATTCAAGTTGTCAAAGATGTAGCAGATGTCCATTAGTTGCATGGCATGTGTAATTTTTTTTTCTCGATATTAAAATTTCACCTCAAGCAAATGAGGGAATTGAAGGAAATTAAAAAACTGAAGGGTATTACAGTAAAATGAAGATATAATCAGAGTGGAGTGCTGTCCCTTATTCCCAACCCACCCCGAACCTGAGTTATATTTGCATACTCTCCCCAAACCCACCCTTACTCCATTTAATTGTTCCCCTAACCCATATTAATAGGAGAGGGGATCCTGAAAAACTGGTCAACTTGACATCCCTAGGCTAGAGGGAGAGTGCGTAGGTATTTCAATTGACCCCATTGTTGTCTTATTGAAAAAAGAGTTTAAGATGCTGTGGCAACAACACATTGTTCTCTGGCAATATGGCCAGCCTAAGTTAAAACTTAAAACTAATAATATTAAAGTGAGGAAGGATTGAGAGATTCCGCCTGTCTTTCACATGTGAGTGATTGTGAGCTTTATGGAATGTTGGAAAAGGGGTTAAGTTTATCAAGATTAGCATAGCTGCCCCAGTAGTATAAATATGAGAGAGTAGATGAAACAAAATTGATTCAAAACGAAGGTTTGGTTCGATTAAAGTTTGAGAAATGGTACCCCCAAGGTGGCCACTTGCCTATCCAAAAAACAATTGTTTGAGAAATGTTAAAAATGAAAGACGATGGTTGTAAGAGAAGATTCTTGTTATGACGTGTCTTGATTTATCAGAAAAATTACACGAGTCTTGATGATGGTGATAATTTTTCTAAAAATGAAAATTGATGGGTCCTTTCTTTTTTCTTTCTTTTCTTTTCAATTCCTGGAATCGAGATTTTTAAATAAAGTTGAAAATAAAAATATTTTAAGAAACTCCATTCAAGGCCTGATTTTATTCATTTGGACACAAATCACTAAAAATGGAAGTTCTTTTTTTTTTTTGAATTTTTAATAAGTATGAAGAAAATAAGCATGGATAGGGAATGGTAACATTCAAATAGAATTTGAATTCCTTCAACTAAGAGTGGAAAAGATAAAATAATTTAATGAAAATATGGAATGCAATTGTAAACAATTTCAATTCAAATTTATTTTTTAGTTTAGTTCATACTAAAGATTAAGTATTTGCAGATTCACATGGGCAGCCTTCCATTTTTGTGCATTATTCTTCATTCGCATTGCAATTTGCATCCTTCTATATGCGCAAGGTGGATATTATCTTGTGTTGCTTCTTTATTGGTTCTTTTTTATAAAACATGGATACTCTATTTTGGCTCGCGTGTCTGTATCTGATACATGTTGAAACCGACACTCTCAAACACAATTGCTAGACACGTGTTGGGCACGCAAAAAAAAGTGCATTTTTTAATTTTTTTCTGAATTTGGGACAGATTATGGACACGTTTTAGACACATTTGGGGACATGTTTTCTATTTTTTTCTTGTTTTTCTTTGAATTTTTTTCTCTTTTTCTCCTTAGTTCTTTTTCTTTTGTTATATATATATATATATATATATATATATATGTTCTATAAAATAATTAATAAATTTGTTTTGAACTTGAATCATGAATGTTGAAATGAAAAAGTAGTTGAATTTTTATTTAATGGCTTTGTTAATTTAATATCTTAATAATATTTTTGTGATTTGTGTATTTTTATATCAATTTTAATTGAAATAACCTTAGGTTTTTATTATATGGTCATATAAAAAATATATATAAATTTAATGTGTCTTTGATGTGTCTGTGTCCTACTTTTTTGAGAAATGATGTGTCCGCGTGCATATGTCGTGTTGTATCCTTTCATCTTTGCGCTTCTTAAATTCTTTCAGCATGGATCTCTGTTGCCCCTATCTTGTAAAACAAGTTTTTGGGTTAATGCATCTTTTGTAAGTTGTTTGCATATACTTATATTCTTCGGCTTCACGTTGAAATATATTAAAGCTAGACAGATGCCATAAGTTACAGAAACAGGACTAGGGTGTTAAATTTGAAAACACCCTTGGGTCTGAAGCTTGTCTATAACTATGAATGTATAAAATTAGGCATACATTTGTTTTTGATGGATGATTAAATATAATCATTAATGCCACTGAATATGGGATACCCTAATTAATGGTAATGATGGATTTTCCACCATTTTCATGACAATGGTGTAAGATTACTTATTGTAACAATGATTATAAAGCCATTTATTGAACAACAACCCGCACCCCAAAATTCGTTTTAACATTTTGGACCAGAAGATAAGCATCACACTCCATAATTGGCGTCCGTCACATTCCAATTTGTTGTGGTATTCATTTTGGCCTAACTTTAGGTTGGCGTTTCCTCCTTGTGACGGTTGTACTTCTGATTTTTGGTATTTTGTAACCCTTCCACTTTGGGAATGGTTCACACTTGCACTATAGGTGAGGTTTCCCTCTCTGTGTTATTGTTTTGGTGACTAAATCTTACGAATGCAAATATTACTAACCCAATTTATGCACCCAAAGCTCTACACTTTATAAAATGTGTTGAATTTGGTAGTCATGACCATTTGATCCTGACCCATGTGTTGCAATATCCTGGAGCAAGATCTAAAGAAAGATGAGCTCCTGGAGCAATGCAGCACAGTCTACACCGGGACCATGGGGTTCCGGAGTAGCAATGACACCACATATCAAGGAACTGGGTGCTGAAGTGTGTCCAGTATAATCACTTGTCAACCATACAGTGATGAGTTTGAAGAGCATCTTGTTGGCTGTCATGGACATGATGTCTTACTAAAATCAACACATTCTAAGTTTGGAATGGGGCTGGCTTGCATTGAAGCATTAGTGTCACTCTTGATCACCACATAGTGTGGACTCCGATGTCTTGATTTGATTTTGATTCTCCTTTAAATTTGCATGACTATGGCAAGTTTTTGCTAGGACTTGTAACGCAATGGTTTATAAATACAGGTCAAAGGGCTCTCGAAAGAAGAACTAGCCACCCGTAGTGATCTGGTTCTTGCGTTACCTGAGAGAATTAAAGCTATACCGGATGGGACCGCCACTGCAGCCAAACAAACTGGAGGCTGGGGAGCTTCAGCTTCTAATGGAAAAATAAAGTTCGACTCAGGTGATTTTTATTGAAATGCTGTCTTGAGTTCATAGTTGTCACAAATGAGAGCCTTCTTATTACTTTCTTTCTTTTAAAAACCTTTCACAGATGGTCACTTTGATAGTGAATTTTTTCAACAAACTGGAGAATCCAGCCAATTTAGGGAAGAATATGAAATGCGGAAAATGAAACAGGCATGTATTTTACCTGATTTGATTATTTATATTTTTATGTCTGTATATTAATTTGTCACCTACAGTTCTAAATTTACATATAATTTAATTTGAATATGCACAGGATCAAGGTTTAGACATTATATCAGAAGGTTTGGATACACTGAAGAATTTAGCTCATGATATGAATGAGGTTGGTTCCTAGGCATATTATTCTTTATCTGGTGCTATTAAAACAAAAAAAGAGGTTAATCATTTTTTTTATTTTGTTCAGGAATTGGATAGGCAAGTTCCATTAATTGATGAAATTGATACAAAGGTTAGAAACGTGTGACCTAACCTTCTTTTTTTTTTCCCTATGCAAGTAACCCATTGTTAATCAGATCACAATAGCAAACAATGCTGAAGAAGTTTTGTAACCTAATGCCATTTTTGGTGCCTTTATAGGTGGATAAGGCAACTGCTGACCTCAAGAGGACTAATGTTAGACTCAAGGAAACTGTTACCAAGGTAATTGATCTTTTATATTTAGATTGCCCGAACTTCATTTGCTTTATTTTTGTCCGGTAGATTGGTTCCTATAATTTGTATTTTAAAATTTGTCCCAGATAAGGTCCAGCCAAAACTTCTGCATCGACATCATTCTGTTGTGTATCATTCTGGGAATCGCATCCTATTTGTACAAGTAAGCTCCCTAATCTTTCTCATTATTAGCCTAGAAACATTCAAGGAGATGCATTTTTGTATCATGTTATTGTTGCCGTAAGTTTATGGCTTTCTATTATGATCTTCAAACATGGTCTTATGTTTGCCTTCCCCGCTCAAAATTATAATAATAATAATAACAACAACACTACTACTAATAAATTAATTAATTGCCTTCCCCGCTCAAAATTATAATAATAATAACAACAACACTACTACTAATAAATTAATTAATTACTTTTTTGGTTAGCTAATAAATTAATTAATTAATTATCAATATATGAAATAAGCGGAAATGAAATGTAAGAGACTATATATTTTTACAGTTAAAAATCTTTTGTCACATGGAGCAAATATGTAATTTAATGAATCTGTCCACATTTGTTGACAAATGGTTAACTTGGAAGATGGAACTCAACAAATATCAAATTTAATAATTATATTATGTATATTGCTACTTCTACTACAACTGCTTTTTATATGTATATTTATAATTGTGTATTTTTTCCCTTCTCTCTAATAGTGGAAAGTATCCACTTGCAAGCTTTTTCTGTGTTGGTCATGTGTAAGATATTAAAGGGTTGTGTAAGTTTGGGACTTCTCTGATGTGTTTCTAAAAGTTTTGGAGCAGTATCATGTCTAGCACAGACATGGCTCCTTTCAAGTAAGTGTTCATCCTACATAGCATAATGGTGTGAACTCACTGTTGTTGTCATCAGATCAGACTATACCACGATATTGATATATGATTTTGTCTTCGTGCAAACCTCAATGAAGTTTCCATCCCCAATTCTATCAGCCAATATTGATGGCATGCTCTTTATATTGCCCTCCTATTCTGTATAATGTTTCAACTGATAATCTCAACTATCAAAGCTGCTCCTATTTCAGCTAATACAACAAATATTGTTTTTTTCTGTTGCTTTTTTTTTTTTTTTTTTGTCTCTGTTTATAAATTCTTTAAGAAATTATTCTAATAGAATCCTGCTCCATTTGATGCAGTATACTGAAGTAAATTATCCTAAAAACCTCTCATGCTGCTGGGTTGGTCTTCTTAAAGTGTGGTATAGTATTCTTCAATTTGTTTGGGTGCTTTCACATGTATCTTTCATTTTTTCAATTCATTTTATTCTGAACTGCCTTCAGAAAACTTCCACCCCCAAACGACTACCCCAGGGGGCATTTACCTTATAGGATATACTACCTCGACTTTCTGTATTAACACTTCCCCATTCTGGCTTTTGGCTTATATTGTACGGACATATTGTACAACTTTTCTTCTGCCAATAAAAGACTTGTTGCTCTTTAAGTTTATTTTGCGTGCTAAATTTGTTGAGCATATGTTTTTTGTAAATCTATCTCCTTTAAACTTATTTGACATTTGTATCATGATTTCATGAGGAGAATGCATGTGGAGGCATTCCCACATATTAGTTTGTATGAGCTCACTAATTTTTAAGAATCTCCATCTATTATAACTTTATGTTGATAAATACATCTTTATCACACTGATAAGTTGGGGTTGATGGCATGCTCTTTATATAGCCTTCCTACCAAATACCAATAATTCTTTTAGCTGATATTTATGGTGTGCTCTTTTGTAGCAATTTTGCTGTTTCTATCTGCTGGTGTGTAACTCTTGGGTAAATCACTATGCTTGTTGCCCAACCCAATCCGACCTCTGGCCTGAACTGCCGAACTCTAGAACGACCTGAATTTAATTTTTGAGCTCAAGTTGCCTTCACTTATGTTGACCTACCTTGGGTTTAGGAATCAAATACACATTTTGAGTTTTTCCTTCCCATCCTAGGGACTTTAGATCTCCTACAGGAGGGATTATAAGCTCTTCCTCTTCCTTTTCTTCTCCACTTATTATAGCCTCATATTTAACCCTTCTCTCGGTTTTGAGTTATTTGGGTAACAACCCCCTGTTGTGCTCATAGTGTTCAGTTTGAAACATTGATGACTTACAAAGTGTTTGAAATTGGTCTTTAATCATGTTAGGATTGGCTAATTGGACTATTCCTGCGGGAAAAAGGATTATTGGCTTTCAATTCCTTGTCAAACAAGGAATTTAGTCTACAACTCTCTATAAAGGAATTAGTTATGGTTGTTCAATCATACCTAGAGTAGAGAGGGTTTTTCCTCTTGGGCGGTGCCTTTAGGTGTGAGAACTTGGGGCAACTGTCTGCAGTTTTGTTGTAGTCTCGCTCTGGCTATTCATTATTTTATCTGATTAACAGAGTTCTGTGATCTCTTTTAGTTTTTGGTTTGGATACCTTCTTGGTGGTTTCCAAGACGGGGAAGGAATCTATGTTTTTGTTATCTTTACGAATAGTGAAATACATTGATTGTCTTCACCTGTGGATATAGACGTATTGTGGAAGAACCACATAATTCTAATTATTATTATTATTTTGGTTAGTTTTCTACTTCGAATAAATATGTGCTTCTGTTATGTTGCCAATTAGAGGTTGCAAAAATTCACAACAATTGTAATAAAAACTAGGCAGAGGGTTACGGCAATTGGTATTAGAGCCAAATGTTTAAATTGGATTCTTGTTGAATATAAGAGCTTAAGGTTCTCTCTGGGAGTGTTTACAGTATTATGGAATATATTATATAAAAGCTAAACATTCTGATTTTTAATGGTGGTGAAAATTTCTCTTTTGCTGTTAAAGTTGAAGAATTCAACAATAAGAACAATTTTGGCTTTTGATAGTTCATGGGTGAAGTTTTGGTAATTTAGAAGGCCTATACAAGGTTTTGAGGAGACGAGAAAGACAAATGTTGTGGACATCCACACATCAGAAATGGTGGAATGGAGAAGACAATTCAACAGCTTGACACAATTCACGGCAGTGGGGAAACTGTTGGGAATTTGTCTCAAATCCCTAAATTTATTATGAATTTTATTACTGAATTTCTCTTTGCAATTCCTTATGGAAAAAGGATTATCCTTCTGAAGTTTTGGTTTGGGTATCAATTATTTTATCCAAATATGAGTTACTGAGCTCATTGATTTACTTAAAGAAACAAAGTTCATTGACTTGGGACTCCATTGTCAAGTTTAGGAGTTGAAATTCTCAATTTTATGTGTGAGATCAATAAATTTTACCCAAAGACAAAAACAAAGTTATGAGAGAGATGACATATTGCAAGACCCTTAAGAGAGCTGTCAAGGAAGTAGAATAAAAGTGGCAAGCAATGCTACTAGTGCTTGGAATTTGGATTAAAAGCATTGAATCTAGAACAAAGGAATCTCTTAGGCTTGTTCTGGGTACTACTTGGTGCATATCTCCATACCCCTATTCCGTTAGACCTATCAAAAAAAACTCCTTACCCCTATTCCATTATTCTCGGTTCCAAGAAGTTTTTTGCATTTCACACATTAATAAATATTAAAAAAAATTTTTATAAGTGAAAGTTCCCAAAAAGTGCCTAAAAAGGTGGGTGTCCATGTATACGAGAAAAAAACATACCAAATTTAATGCATCATATGCATCTTGTTCAAAAACTCTACAAAAAATCTATTAATCTGAAGTAATTTTGTACAATCCAAAAAGTATGGAGTATTTAACAAAATCTCTTTTAGTTCACTTAATGCCCTTTCTTTCCTTTCAAAAATTATTGTGTTCCGTTCTCTTCAAACACCAAAGTTGGGATAGATGGGTTGTGTACCACACCTGTTGACCCTTTTCATCTCCAACTACCTCTCCAGCAGATAAACAAGTTAATGACTATTCCTAGCATAATCCACACAACTACTAAAAAGTTAAAACAACATACTGCACAAAGCCTGTGTGACATTGCAAAGCAAGTATTGACTCATCTTCAGACATGCACATACATATAGCACTGGCTCTCCGACTGGACTCCCATTTTCTTCATTTTTTATAGGTAAAGTAATATATGCATTAAAAAAGGCTCAAGGAGGGCGAACCCATATTTACTAAGGAAGGCTTCAAGATTAAACTTTTAAAGTCCCCAAAAAATCAACTAATGTGTTCACATATACAGGAGCCTCTTTGGCCCAAAAATGAAGATTACATAAAAAAACTATTTTTAAAACAAAAAAGGGGCATCTCTTCCCCGTCAAAACTCTCCTATTTCATTCCTTTCAAATGCACCATTTAAGACACAAAGGAGCTATCTTCCACACCCTTTGTTGATCCTTTGACATCCCACCTCTCCTCCAACAAAGAGGAACCTCTCTCAGTGTGGCGGGCTTCACCTAATATAAGCCAAATAAAGACAAAAGCAAACTGCACACATCATTAGCCACCTTGCAATGAAGAAAGAGATGGTCCACCAATTCCACCTCCACCTTGCACATGCTACACCAACTAGCTAACCAAAATCCTCTTCTTTGCAAATTATCTGTGGTTAGAATTGCTCCCCACGTGATTAACCAAACAAAAAAAAGACAACCTTGGTTGGCACATGAGAACACCAAATCAACTTCCACGGAAATTACTTGCCCCCTCACCTACCAATTGCTTATAGAAAGAACTAACCATAAGCATCTTTGGGTAAGAAAGAGTCCACATGATAGAATCTAGCCTATACACCACCACCTGACTCCTATTTAATGTTTCCAAAAAACCCGTAACCTCCTCAACCTCCCAATCAAAAAAGTTCCTTCTAAACAAGGACTCCACACCCGCATCCCTCTTTCCACCTAATAACAATCCATTATATAAGCCTTCTTATTAAGTGGGGGAGCCTATCTTTGAGCTTCTCCTCCCCGCATGAAAGATCACCCCAAAATTCCACCCTTGACCCCTCCCCTACTTCAAAACGGATAAAATGCTGAAACATTTCTAACCCTTTCCAAATAGACTTCCATAGGCCACAACGTTGAACCCCCACACTTTTTTTCAGAGAACCACCCTCCCCCTTCCACCCCATAGTTTGAGGACACTACCTTCCTTCGTAACAAGTGCTCTTCCACCCCAAACCTCCAATGCCACTTAGCCAAAAGGACTTGATTAAAGAGGCCTAGATTCTTTATCCCTACTCCACCTCCCGAAAGCGGAACCTCTAATTTATCCCAGTTAACTAAGTGGAATTTTCCTTTCTTCAATGCAGCCCCACAAAAATTCCTTTCCATCCCGCAAGATGTCTTTGGAATCTATCAATCATCACATGATCTCAGTGATGCCCCTAAGGGAAACCCAAATATGAGGAGGGAAGCGAAGCCACCTTACATCCCAAAGAATTGGTCAGGTCTTCAATTCCCCTTATATCTCCAATAGGTATTAACTCACTCTCAGTCAAGTTCACCCACATGCAAGAAACCACTTCAATGCACATAAGAATGCAATGAAAAAACTTCAATTGACTGAATCTTTGCATCACATAAAATAATAGTATCGTCAACAAACAATAGGTGAGAGATCCACATTCTACCAATTCTTGAACCTTCCACAAAAAAGCCTTTCAACAAGCTTTCCATTTCCGCCCTTTTCATCAACTAATCGAAAACCTCCATAACAATTAAAGAAACTGAGACGAGGGGTCCCTGCCTCAACCCAATCGAACACTGAAAGAAACTCATAGGAGTTCCATTAATACAAACTGATAAAGATACTAAAGATATAGACGACCGGATCCACTGCCTCTACTTCACCCCATTTCGTCAACATAAATAGAAGGAAGTCCTAGTTAATATGATCATAAGCCTTCTCAAAGTCTATCTTGCAAATTAGTTTATTTTCCTTCTTTTTCCTTTTAGAATCAATACATTCGTTAGCTAGGAGGAGTTGAGACTACATCAAGAATTTGTCGACCCTTTGTACAAGCATTCTGACTATTTGAGATGATGTTACCCAAAACAATCCTCAATCTCATAGAGAAGACCTTAGCCAACAACTTATACACAGCCCACTAGATTGATAGGCCGATAATCCCTTATATCCTTTGGACCCTTTTCTTTGGAATTAAAGTAATGAACAAAGCATTAAGGCCTCTTTTGGAGGATTTGTGCTAATGAAAGTAGTGAAACACTGCCAAAACATCAACTCTAATCACCTCCCAACAATGTTTGAGAAAACCATGGTGAACCCATCCAGGCTTTATCCCTCATTAGAAGACCCAAGGTCCAAGACTTCCTCCTCAGAGAAAGGCTTTTTGACGCCTTGGCCTATTCCCCATTAAGTTGTCCAAAATACAAATTTTCCAGCTCAGGTCTGCGTTGTTGCTCTTCACTATACAAGTTCCACCCGAGATTCCCTTCCTCACCTCTTGACCACCCCCCAGCGCATGCTTATTCACTTCAATGTGAAAAATACTGTTCATTCTCCTGTAAGAATTGGCTATGCTATGGAAAAACTTGGTGTTGAGAACTCCCTCCTTCAACCACAAGACCCTCGATTTCTACCTCCATGAAGTCTCCTTTGCCTTCATCAAAAACCCTAATTCTTCTTTCAGACCATTTCTAATAATTCTATCCTCATTAGACAGAACACCATACTGCTCCTTCATATCATAAGAATAGATCTCCTGCAAGATCTTATCTTTTCTGATTTGCACATTGCCAAACATCTCCCTATTCCACTTCTTGAGATCTTCTTTTAATATCCTAGCCAAGAAAAAGCTACGAGTGCCACTTCAAACATAATCTCCCACCATGCTGCCACCAACTCCTTAAAACCAGGGGTTGTAGCCACATATTTTCAAACCTAAAATGGAGTTTTATCCCACCTTAGGCCTCCACAATCCAACAACAAAGGAACGTGATCAAAAATTGGTTTAGGGAAAATTGACTGGGAGGAATTTGGAAACTTTTCCTCCCAAGCCACAAAGATAAAAAATCTATCAATCCTGGACATAGTTGCACTGCTCCCTTCCTTTGACTAGGTAAACCTACCCCTCCTCCATAGGCATATCAACCAAATTATGAGAGTCAATAAAATAAAATAAAAATTGCGTTGGAAAAAATCCTGTAGCCCACCTTTTTGGGAAGAGAACCACATTAAAATCCCCTCCAATACACCAGTACTGAGTACCCCTACTTGCAGCTTCACCCAATTCTTCCGATGATAGCCTTTTGTCAATATCCATTTGGGGACATAAACACCAGAGAACAACCAAGAGAAGTTAGAATGCACCTGGGTGTCCTATAAATACAACTTCCCCGGAGTCCCATATGACTGAGATCCCTCCTGCAGCCCTGTAGCAGCGTTGGCTTTCTAACTTCCTATAAAAGATCTCGAAACCTCCTCCATTTTAGTTTCCTGCAAATAGATCACAGACAACTTCTATTTTCGCAACAACTCTTTAATTACCACTCTCTTGTCAGGGGTCATTCAACTCTCTCACATTGGACGAAATGATTTTGAGCTCCATTTAACCTTCTAGCAAAAGCAGCCCCCTCCCTTCATCCCTCACCTCCTCAACCCCCTTCTACCATCTTAATTGACTGAGCATTCCAGATTCCCCAGTTCCCTTTCAAATTCCTAAGCCGATTGCTATTTGGCAGATTCTCCCCCTAAATACCCTCTCTTTTGTGCTTTAAATCGATGTCCTTGAACAGATCCATGAGTCAACCCTCATACCCATTGCAAGATACACCCAAGTACTTATTGATGCCTCTAACCTTTCGCATAACCCAGCTCGGCACGTTACACTGCCTCAGATTGACTACCTTCACCATCCAGCATCCCACATGCAATTCCCAAAGACCTTCAGAGGGAGAAATTGCTGCTATAAGAGGCACATAATAGGCTCCTCCACCTCATCGATTCTATAAATCGCCAACTCGCGACCTCCTCCATCCTCAAATTCTTCCCAACGATGTTTTTCCAACTCTCTCTGTCAGCATCTGCATGGGAATAACTGAGTCTTACTCGGATTTAGCAAACCCATCAATTGTTTGGTGCAAGCTTCTATAAGTGCTATCATCACCTTCTTCCAAGGTCGACTCCAACTGGTCTACATTCTCTCCCAAGTCCCCCTCCCTTCTAAGCAAGGACATTGCTCCCTCTTCCCCATCCTTCTGACTTCAAGACTTCCATCTTCATCTTCTAGCTCTAGAAATGTCCACGAAGATCTACTCCCACTACCTGCAAACATCTCTGGCTTCATGCTTGCCCTATGTCTGGCCTCCTTCCCTGAGACCCTGCCTCCTTAGTGCCTGCACCCCCTGAGAAATCATCCTCCTCTGAGCAACTCCAGCATCCCACCTTTCTCTTCTATCATTCCCCCCCCATGTTGGGCCCTCTCCCCTGGCCATTTAAATCCTCCCTTGGGTCTTTATCATATAGCCGATGCTTATAAACAGAATGGTCCATTCTTATTGGGCCTTGTCCTTTCTGGATGAGCTATGCCTGAAAGAAAGGCCTGTTCTATTCTACCCCGTTCCTTGTTCTTTTCTCCCTCTGATTTTGAGAGGATTTTTGGGCCTCTCCCACCCTAAGCCAATTTTTTCATTGCCCATAATCCTCATATTACTTTGACCCCCCAAGCCCATCGCCCTCCTTACTAGCACACCAGGCCTATTTGTTCTAGACCCCAATGTGATAAGCTGCCATAGGATCTTCCACCATGTGTCCCCCCTGCTATCTATGATTTTACCCCTTGACCACGCGCATCTAGCGCGTGCACCTCTCTTACCTTGTCTCTTTTCTTGACCTCGATTGCTGGAAATCTACAACCACCAGCCCTACTCTCTTCCGATGTGACCTGCGACCTCGCTTCAATCCATACCAGTGTCTCAAATTTCCATGTACCAACATCTATCCTCACTGTCGCTGGGATTGAAGCTATATTACCCTTGATCAGCACACAAGTCCATCAGAAATGGCTTCTCCCCATCATGGCCTTACGCATAAATTGGCCACATTTGTTGCCCATAGCTTTGAACATCTCTGGGCACTAAAGAAAAGTGGGTAGCCCCACGAATCGAACCCAAAACTCTTGACTCCTCCGACCTAGAAAAACACCCCTCCATACTCCATGGAAATAACAGGAATTCCTTCCCATCGATTCCCCAATCTTTCCAGCCAAGTATTCTTGAAGCTTCAGTCACCAATTCATGCATATTGAGCACATTCCCAGTGGGGGTGATAACGGAGATTGCTAGTTTGACTTGGAATTTAGGTTGTAAGATGGGAGGCTTTCTCATGATATATTTGGGATTTCTATTGAGAGCCGCGTTGAGAAGCAAGGCAATTTGGGATCCGATCATAGAAAGGTTTCGGAGAAGGTTGGTGAGTTAGAAAAGGCAGTACTTACCGAAAGGGGGCAAGTTCACGTTGATTAAGAGTACGCTGGAGCATCTTTTCCCATTCCAGCTTCAGTAAAAAAAAGTTGGACAAAGTTCAAAGGGATTTCTATGGGAAGGAAAAAAGGGAGATAGAAGAATGCATCTAGTGAATTAGGAGAAAATTCGAAGTCCAATGAAGGGTGGGGGATTGGGAATAAAATAATTGAGAGTTTTCAATAAAGCTTTATTGTGTAAGTGGCTTTGGAGATTGCAACTTTCAATGTGGAGGAGGGTTATTGAAGCCAAGTTTGGGTGTGAGTTGAATGGCTGAATGTCAAAGAAAGTTGTATGGTGTGCCAAAGTTCTAGTGAAGGCGGCATTCTTTGTATGGTCACTAGCATGGGGAGCAGTCTTAGCAATGGATAATCTATAAGGAAGACAAGCTTCAGTTTAACTGGAACATGTAGCATGTATTAAAAGGAGGGACGAGTCTATTAGCTACCTTTTCCTTCATTGCTTGCTCTCTCGTGAAGGAAGTTTGGAGTTTGTTGTTCTCCTTATTTGGGTGTTGTTGGGTTATGCCGTATTTAGTAATGCATTTCTTGGAAGGGAGGAGTGGGGATGTGGTAAGAAGAAAGAGAGGATAATGCAGAAAATGGCAGTTATTTGCTTGTTTGTTTTGGTGTATATCGAAGGAAAGAAATCAATAGATTTTTGAAGAGGAAATGATGTATATTTTTAAAGATAGTTTTTTTAAAAGGTTTTATACTTTTTGGTTATAAAGGCATATATCCCTTGCATATATATAATTTGTTTGACTTATTAGAAAATATGAAACTCTAATTTTATTGAGTCTATTTTTATTTTTTTGTATATAAGGCGCCCTCCTTGGGAACCATTAATACAATACTCTTGTCAAAAAAAGAGGGGGGGAGGGGGAGGGGGAGGACTTCCTGCCATTAGCCACTTTCCATCTTATAGCATCCTCCTCATTGAGCTAGGCCTACTTCTGTTCAAAATCTCCAAAAAACATGTGAATGATTGTACCTCCCAATGTTAGGAACGTCTTCTAGAGCCCAAATCCCAAGCTTTTTCATTAGTCAACATGTAAGAAGCACGGACACAAACATGGATACAACCCGAAACAGACATGGCATTTCTAAAAAAGTAGGACACAGATACGTCTGAGACAAGTTAAATATATATTCATATTTTTATATGACCATATAATGAAAACCTAACATTATTTCAATTAAAATTGACATAAAAATACATAAATCACAAAAATAATTGAGTAAATTACACTTTTCACATTTTATCCCGAATTTCACTTTAGTCCCTATCCTTTCAATTTTGCCAATTTCACTCCTCCAATTTTTAGCCCCATTTCAATTTCATCCTTCCGTCACAATTAACCGTTTAATCTAGATGGAAAAAACCACGTGTGAGGCACATGTAAATTTAAAGGATATTATTGTAAAACTACAACCCATTCTCACCTAATCTCCCTCACTCATGCTCTCTACCCTCTCTCTACCCCAACCTATTTCTACTGTAACTCTCCCTCTGCAACACCTCTCCCTCTATGCCTCTTCCTTCTCCATCCCCTCACGGCCACCATTGTGAACCACTGTCACACCACCAAACTCCACCATTGCTACAAGATTGTCGATCAATGATGGAAGCTCGAATAATCTATCCCCCATCATAGTGGC
Source organism: Nyssa sinensis (assembly GCA_008638375.1). Taxonomy (NCBI): domain Eukaryota; kingdom Viridiplantae; phylum Streptophyta; class Magnoliopsida; order Cornales; family Nyssaceae; genus Nyssa; species Nyssa sinensis. The sequence goes on along the minus strand of CM018031.1, from coordinate 57,752,523 downwards.
AGTGATCACGCTGATCTTGTTGCCTGATGGGATGGCAACACAAGCTCTTCGATCAGGCCTCACTGCATTAACGGTGCCTTATTTTGATCTTCTTCTTGTTAACAAATTGGGATTTTAAGGGTATCAATTCAACGTTGTTGATGGACATCGATGTTGCTCATTGGGTTCTTTGAGTTCTGCGTTGGCAATAACAAACGGTTTAATCTTAGTTAAGACTCTTGAATTTTTGAAATTTATTGAAGACAACTATGGATATTCTTGGGGGAGAATATATACATATATATATGTATACACATGGATGTGTATGTGATGTAAAGGTGGGCATTGAAGGTGACGGTGAAGGTGAAGGTGAAGGTGAATGCCAAACAAGCAATTAAGGTTGTATTACAATGTTCTTCAATCAACCCAACCGCAACCTAAGCAAGATTGAGGAAGTTGATATTGATGAGTGGTGAAAAAAGGTTGCCAATAAAGGTAATTCTAGGATTGCAGTGGAATTTGGTTTTGCCTGGTGAATTTTTGCGAGACCCAGAAGCGAACCTTGTGGGTCTTTCAGAATTGTGGAAATGGAAGATGGGTTGAAGGGATTGGCAGTTGAGAGTGATGTTTAAGGGTTTTGTCTGTAATGCAAAAAAATGCAATGAAGAAAGGGGGATAGTTTGGCTTGTGGCCTACTATTTTGTGTAAATATAGTAGCTTAATTATGATCCACCTCTGTATCTTAACCATTTCTTTGTATCTATTCCAATTCTCAGAGTTAAATCAATATGTTTGATCTGAGGTGGTCACTCCTCCTTGAATCTCTTCTTTGTGGAGTTCATTACAGTATAAAAAACACACTGGAAAGAAAATTTAGAAATCCTGAATTTTCTTCTTGGCCCTGGCACTAGCAAATTCTGTAACCCAAACAACAGATCATTCTTCTGAATGGAAAAATCGTCTGGGTTGAGGTAATTCTTCAATCAGAGCTGAAACTTCCTATTTTTGCAAAGATTTTTTTTTCCCTTCAATTCACTACATAGTTTAATATGAGTCATCCGAATTGGCTTTGTTTTCAAATGATGCTCTCCTAGAAACAACTAGGATGCTGTCACATTCAAATCCCTGATTAGGGCATAACCCTGCTCCTACAGAAAATGCGGGGCCATGTAACCACTGATCCAATCACTGGGGAACCCTCAGTCTCAGTGCACATAGTACACCGTACAGTGATGGTGTAGCAGTGGTGGAGTTTGGTGGTGTGATGGTGGTTCACAGTGGTGGCCGTGAAGGGGTGGAGAAGGAAGAGGCGTAGAGGGAGAGGTGTTGCAGAGGGAGAGTTGCAGTGGAAATAGGTTAGGGTAGAGAGAACGCAGAGAGTGTGAGTGGGAGGGAGACTAGGTGAGAATGGGTTGTAGTTTTACAATAATATCCTTTAAATTTACATGTGCCTCGCATGTGATTTTTTTTTTCCATCCAGATTAAACGGCCAATTGTGACGGAAGGATGAAATTGAAATGGGGCTAAAAATTGGAGGGTGAAATTGGAAAAATTAAAAAGATAGGGACTAAAATGGAATTTAGGGTAAAGTTGTAATTTATCCAAAATATTAATAAAATATTAAAATAACAAACCATTAAAAAAAATTTAAGAATTTCATTTAATCATCAACATACATGATTCAAGTTTCAAAACAAATTTACTAACAATTACATGAAACATATATATGCATATTTATAACCACACAAAAAAAAAAGCAAAGGAGAAAACGAGGGGAAAAAATCCACAAAAAAAGAAAAAGAAAAAGAAAACCTATGCTAACATGTTTTAACGTGTCCAGAATTTAGAAAAAAGACAATTACACTCTTTATTCATGTGTCCAAGAGTGTTGGTGTCCGACACGTCTAATACGGACACGTAAGCCAAAATAGAGTGTACATGCTTCATAGGTCAACATAGTGAAGTATTTTGTAACCGAAGTATCATCATTCTCTAAAACCCAGAATAGGTTATAAATTCTGTAAACAAGAGAGAAAAATAGTTTTCTATATATCATTTTATTCATAGGTACAAGTATTTATATACACAGAATGAGAGTCTATAATAGGAAGGCAAATTAATTAGGAATCCCTATAATTAAGCCTAACAGTCAATCCTACAGGCTGTACATATTCTGGAATAATCCTACAGGTTGTACATGTATATTCTGTAACACTCCCCCTCAAGCTGGAGCATAGATATTAATCATGCCCAACTTGTTGCAAATATAATTGACCCGAGCCCCATTGAGAGCCTTTGTGAAAATATCTCCTAGTTGTTCTCCAGTTCTCACATGTCTTGTAGAGATCAAATTTTGTTGCAACTTTTCACGAACAAAATGACAGTCAATCGCAATGTGCTTAGTTCGTTCATGAAACACAGGATTGGAAGCAATATGAAGAGCAGCTTGGTTATCACACCACAACTTTGCTGGTATTGAAGCTTTGAGATCAACCTCAATTAAGAGTTGATATATCCACATTATCTCACACACAAACTGGTGCCATAGCTCTATATTCTGATTCTGCACTGGATCAGGGACACAACATTTTGCTTCTTACTTTTCCATGAGATCAAATTTCCTTCCAACAAAAACACAGTAGCCAGTAGTAGATCTTCGGTCAATCTTGGAACTTGCCTAACCTGCATCTGAAAAACATTCGATGTAAGTATGTCCATGATTTCTGTACAGTATCCCTTGCCCAGGAGTTCCCTTTAAGTAACACAAGATCTGTTCTAAAGCTACCCAATGGTGAACTGTTGGGGAAGACATGAACTGACTTACAATACTGACAGAGTATGCAATATCAGGACGAGTTACTGTAAGATAGTTTAATTTTCCAACCAGTCTCCTATACTTTTCAGGATCTTCAAATAAGTCTCCATCTTTTGTGAGTAGTAGATTAGGAAGCATTGGAGCACTGCATGGCTTAGCCCCCAACTTTCCAGTCTCAGTTAATAGGTCAAGCACATATTTCCTCTGGGATAAGAAGATGCTTTTCTTGCTTCTTGTCACCTCAACTCCCAAGAAATACTTCAACACTCCTAAATCTTTCGTGTGAAACTGGCTGTGAAGAAAGGACTTCAGAGATAAAATTCCCACAATATCACTTCCAGTAATGACAATATCATCCACATACACAACAAGGAGAATGATGCCAGATGTAGAATGTTTATAAAAAATTGAGTGGTCAGACTTGCTCTTATTCATTCCAAACTTTTCCACTGCCTGACTAAATTTTCCAAACCAAGCACGGGGACTTTGTTTCAAACCATATAGGGACTTACAAAGATGACAAACTTTCCCACACTCCCCCTAAGCAACAAACCCAGGTGATTGCTCCATATACACTTCTTCCTGGAGATCACCATGTAAGAAGGCATTTTTTATGTCTAACTGATGTAAAGGCCAAGCATTAGTAGCTGCCATAGAAATAAATAAATGAATAGAGGTCAATTTAGCGACTGGGGAGAAATTGTCAAAATAATCCATACCATAAGTCTGAGCATAACCTTTAGCCACAAGACGGGCTTTAAGGCGAGCCACGGAGCCATCAAAATTGAATTTGATGGCAAACACCCATTTACAGCCAATAGCTTTCTTTCCTGCAGGTAAGTGCACTAAATCCCAAGTACCATTAGCATCTAAGGCATTCATCTCTTCAATCATAGCATCACGCCAGTCAGGATGGGACAATGCTTCATTTACAGTTTTGGGAATAGTCACAAAAGCAAGGGAGGCAACAAAAGAACAAGAAGAAGAAGACAAGTGATCATAAGAAACAAACGATGAAATAGAATAAGTGCACTGACGCTTACCTTTGCGAAGGGCAATTGGGAGATCAAGATCACTGGTCATTGGATCTGATGTCAAAGAAGAGACAGGGGCCGGACATGTATCAAGTAGGTCTCGGCGTCTAGAATAAACATAGCGGAGAGGAGGTGGTGGTGGCGGTGGTGTAGCAAGCAAGTGTAGGAGCTACAGTAGGTGACTGATATGTGACATTATAAACCAACAAATCATCATTCTCCCCCTTATTGGAAGAAGTAGAAGAAGCAGGGAAAAAAGGAATATGTTCTAGAAAGGTAACATCAGCTGACACAAGATACTTATTAAGACTAGGACAGTAGCACCGATACCCCTTTTGTAGACGAGAGTAACCCAGAAAAACACATTTTAAAGACTTGGGATCTAATTTAGTGACCTGGGGACGAACATCACGAGTAAAATAAGTACTACCAAATATTCGGGGTTCAATAGGAAACAAAGGTTTGGTAGGAAAAAGGACACTGTAAGGAGTCTCACCATTAAGAACAGATGAAGGCATGCGATTAATCAGAAAACAGGCTATGGAAACGGCATCAACCCAAAATTGTTTAGGAACATGCATTTGGAATAAGAGTGCCCTGGCTGTCTCAAGGAGATGCCTATTTTTTCTTTCAGCCACACCGTTCTGAGATGGTGTGTCAACACAAGAGGATTGGTGAAGAATGCCATTGTGAAGCATGTAAGTCTGAAATGAATCGGAAAAATATTCTTTGGCATTATCACTCCTTAATGTATGCACAGAAACATTAAACTGTGTTTTAATTTCAGCACAAAAGGCACTAAATTGGGAAAATAATTCAGAACGATGCTTCATTAAATAAAGCCAAGTCACACGAGAAAAATCATCAACAAAAGTAACAAAATATCGAAATCCAGTTTTGGACACAACAGGACACGGACCCCAAACATCTGAATGGACTATCTCAAAGGGAAAACTAGCCCTTTTATTGACTCGAGGGACTGAAAGCAAACAATGATGTTTTGCAAACTGACACGGCTCACAATCTAAAGAAAATACATTATGAAACTGAGGACATAGTTTCTTCAATAGAAGGTAAAGAAGGATGTCCCAACCGACAATGTGCGTCAAAATGAGTTAAGACACTTGAACATGCAATGGGCCTGGGCACCGGGGTATCCAGAATGTAGAGACCTCCTGATTCATATCCTTTACCAATAATCTTCTTTGTCATAAGATCCTGAAAAAGACAATGATCAGGAAAAAATGAGATGCAACAATTCAAGGTACGAGTAAGTTTACTGACAGACATTAAATTGAAAGAAAATCTTGGTAGACTCAATACAAAAGACAGGGAAATTAATGGAGTTGGACTAACAGTACCAGAACTAAGAACAGAAGAAGTAGAACCATCTGTTAAAGTAACATTAGAGGGAGATGTGTGTGACTGAAAAGTGGAGAAGAGACTAGGATTACCTGTCATATGATTTGTGGTACCAGAATCGGTGACCCACTGTGAGGAAGAGGAAAGAAGACACGTATCTGGTTTACCTGTCTCAGCAATGGCAGTGATAGGGTGAGAGGAATTCTTCAATGCTTCTTGGTACTGAGTGAATTTAGCAAATTCATCTGCAGAAACTGTAATGGTCTGCTCAGATGAGTGAGGTGTAGCAGGAGTAATTGCAACATAGGTTGAGTGAGATGTCTGAGATTTATTTTGCAATTTTCTGCACGTGCGTTTGGTATGGCCCGGCTCATGACAATAATAACATATAACGCCCCCTGCATCCTGACTTTTATTGTCCCGACTGCTTGTACCTTCCTCCTTGTTATGATTTCTATGATATGACCGTCCAATTTCAGATCCTACCATTATGACTAACAAGAGCACTAGGAGCATGAACAGATGGAGTAACAAATGCACTGGTATCTGTGCGAAGTACCCTAGTAAAAACCTCGTGTAGAGAAGAAAATCTCAGCACTAGAGAGGATATGAGATTTAGCAATCTCAAACTGAGAATTAAGGCCAGCCAAGAAACTCATTACTGCCATTTGCTCCCGTTGAGCTTGCTGGATTTTGACATCAGAACTAAAGGGTAACAAGACATTCAATTCTTCATAGGTCCTTTTGAAATTCATAAAATAGGCCTGAAGAGATTGATCATGTTGTTCAACACGGTAAAAGCCCTTACAAACTTCATAAATACGTGAAATGTTTCCCTTTCCAGAATACATAAATTCTAAATATTCCATCAACTCTTTAACATACTCACAGTGATTAATCAGGCTAACTACCTCAGTGTCAATAGAGTTCCTGATTTGCAAGAATAAGTGAGCATCATCTCTCAACCATTCCTGACGAGTAGTATCCGTAGGGTGGATCTTCAGTGAGATGATCATCCTTAGAGATACTCCGCAGATCAATCCTAACAGTCTTACACCAATTGAAATAATTTGGACTAGTTAACTTATGTTCTGTGATTTTGGACATCATGGGAATCACATGAGTCACAACCAAAATCTTCTGTCCAGTCAGCCCTAGAAACAGAACACAAAAGCAACCAAGGCAGTGTCCAAACAAACAGCAGCGAAGCAACAGGACACACAGAAGTGTCGGAAAGGGTGAGGCAACACCAGAAAGATTGATCGGATGATGAGGCGCAGTTGCATGCACCTCCACGCGCCAGCGCGTGAAGTAGCTAACGAAGGCGAAAGCTTCTGGTGGCGCGTGAGGCTCACGCGTTGGGCTTCTGGCGACCGGACTTCAAGGAGAGGCCAATTGGCAGGTGGGCTGCTGGTCCTGAGTGGCGATGAGAATAGGGGGTCACTCGAACAGGGTGACCCAAGAAATTTTCTAATTTTGCTCACTGTGGGCAGAATAACCGGAAGGAAAAGAAAAGAGAAAAAGAAAAGGAAAAACTCTAACTTTCAGAATTGCTCTGATACCATGTAAACAAGAGAGAAAAATAGTTTTCTATATATCACTTTATTCATAGGTACAAGTATTTATATACACAGAATGAGAGTCTTTAATAGGAAGCAAACTAATTAGGAATCCCTATAATTAAGCCTAACAGTCAATCCTACAGGTTGTACATATTCTGGAATAATCCTACAGGCTATACATGTATATTCTGTAACAAATTCGAATATTCATGATTACTCTCCCACACCACCTATCCTTTAAGAAAAATATATGGTAAAGATTAGGTTTGTTACGTTGGGTTTACCAACTCCCTAGCTCAAGCTCATTTTGAATTGAGGTCGACCTTAAATTTTTAGCCCTAGCCAAGTCCCCCCCAAGCCACAAAACTTGCATAACCTAACCTTTGGGTGGAAGTGGTCACTGGTAATTGGGGTTGGAATGTCAAAGAAAAGCCTTATACAGCTCCTTTACACCAATAAATCTATAAATGATCTTATATCAAAACATTTAAGGAGTATTAGTTGGCCTAAGGAACATGTAAAAGAGTTCAAGTAGCACGAGCATAAAAAAGTTGTTGAGGTAATGTGTAGGGCTTGGTGTCCCATGTTGGGTAATTAGTGTGACAAGGAATAACTAATATATATGATTACGCCAAAGACTAAGTTCTTGGGTCAAGTTGGGCTCCAACATGCCTATCAATGCCTCTCTATAAACTCCCTATTCTCCCCAGCACGTGGTGTGCTACTGGTGCAACTAGTGATATCAGATTGTGGAAATCCCGAATGATTTGGAGGAAATCGTAGGAGATGATTGAGGCTCTAATTGGATATGATATTTAGGCTAGTTATATGGGTTGACTTTTATTTTTTCATATTTTTGTTCTCTCTGTACATGTTAAATAGGAATCCAAATATGTAAAAACATATAATTTTATATACAAGAAGATCATTTTCTACATGGTATCAGAGCTCGGGATACTCTGAAACCCTAGCAATCCATGGCTGCCCAAAAGGGAGACAGTCATGAGTCCAGTCAGTTGACAAACCAGGAAGGAGAGTCAGAGCTTACCTCTTCCATGAGCTCGGCTGGTATGTTCGAGACTTCTTCACTCCATCTTACCATTAGAAAAACTCAATGGTAAGAACTATCGGGAGTGGGCGCAGTCCATCAAACTCATTATCGACGGTAAGGGAAAGCTCGGCTTTCTTACTGGCAAAACTTGTCAACCACCTTCCACCGACAGCAGCTGCCTCCCAAAAATGGCAGGTCCAAGAATTCCTTGATAACATCGCGTTTGATTAACTCCATGAAGCCAACCATCGGAAAAACCAATATGTTCCTCCCGACAGGCAAAGGATGTGTGGGACGCCGTGCGAGAGACATACTCAGATACTGAAGATACATCTCAAATTTTTGAACTCAAGACGAGGCTATGGCAGATGAAGCAAGGAGATCGGGAAGTTATAGAGTTTTACACAGAAATGTTGGGATTGTGGCAAGAACTCGACCTTAGCTGCGGCGAAGAATGGGAGTGCACTAGGTGACAGCGTTCGATTCAAGAAGAAGATGGAAGCCGAAGAGGGTATTCGAGTTTTTGGCGGGGCTGAATCGTGAGCTCGACGACGTGCGAAGCCAGATTTTGGGTCGACAAGCCGCTGCCTTCCATCCGAGAAGTCTTCGCTGAGGTGCGACGGGAAGAACAGAGAAGGAAGGTGATGTTAAAGGGGCAGTCCTCCTCTGGGACTGAAGCATCAGCTCTTATATCTTTATATTCACGTGGGCCTCAAGCTGATCAGGCCCAAGACAGGCCAGAAGGCCTTATTGCGATCACTGCAAAAAAATGGGCCATACTAAGGAAACTTGCTGAACTTTACATGGGAAGCCCGCGGACTGGAAGCCCCCAGACAGCCCAATAAAGCCCATGGTCATCAGGTCTCCATTGAAGCCCAGGCAGAAAAAATGCCCACCAACAATCACCAGACAACCTCTGAGTGGGGGATTTAATTCCGATCAACTTGCGAAACTATATGAGCTTTTTTCCAATTTCCAAGCCTTCGGTCAGTCTTTTACTACTCTGTCATCTGGTTCTTTAGCCCACAAAGGTACATTTCTGACAGCTCTTAGTACCAAGTCTCATTTTACTCCTTGGATTATTGACTCTGGTGCGTCTAACCATATGACCGATGCACATCATTTATTTTCTACATATTTACCTTGTGCCGGTAATTTAAAAGTGAAAATTGCAGATGGTACTTTATCCCCAGTTGCCGGCAAGGGAAGTATTCGTATTTCTGAGACTATTACTCTAGACCCTGTCCTTCATGTTCCTAATTTATCTTACAATTTGCTGTCTGTTAGCCAGTTAACTAAACAATCTAATTGCTCAGCTAAATTTCTTCCCTCTCATTGTGTCTTTCAGGACTTATCATCGGGGAAGACGATTGGCAGTGCTAAGGAATGTGAGGGGCTATACTACTTCAACGAAGCCAATATGAGTAAACAATGTTCTCCTAATGTTTGTAATTCTGCATCTAGTCCTAGGGATAATGAACTTTTGTTGTGGCACAAAAGAATGGGTCATCCTAGTTTTCAGTATTTGCAGCACTTATGTCCTTCACTATGTTTGAATAAAAATTCCTTGGACTTTCAGTGTGAAGTGTAGTGAACTTGCTAAACACCATCGTACTACTTTTCCTAGATCTGAGTATAAACCATCCATGCCCTTTACTCTGATTCATAGTGATCTATGGGGACCTTCCCGTACCCCCAATAGGACCCAAAAAAAATGGTTTATTACTTTATTGATGACCTATACTCGTTTGTGTTGGGTTTACTTATTGACTGATAAAACTGAGGTTCAATCCGTCTTCATGAACTTTCACTCTATGATACAAACCCAGTTTCATACAAAAATTCCAAATTCTTCGTACTGATAATGGTACTGAGTATTTCAATAACTCCCTGGGCCCTTACCTTCAAGAGAATGGTATTCTCCACCAAAGTTCTTGTGTTGACACTCCCCAACAAAATGGGGTTGCTGAACGAAAAAATCGACATATCCTTGATACTGCTCATGCCCTGCTGTTCAACTCTCATATGCCATCAACATTTTGGGGTGACTCCATTTTGACGGCCACATACCTCATAAACCAGATGCCAAGTCGAGTCCTTTCTTTTGCTATGCCTCTCCAAAAATTCCAAGAGGTTTTTCCCCAGTCTCGACTCAGTGCACATCTTCCTGCCCCGTGTCTTTGGGTCTACTGTATTTGTCCATATTCACACACACAAGCGAAACAAATTGGACCCTAGGGACACTTAAATGTGTCTTCCTTGGCTACTCTGACCACACAGAAGGGCTACAAATGCTATGATCCTCTCTCACAAAAGCTCTATGTTAGCCTGAACGTCACCTTCTTTGAGGATACTCCCTACTACTCGCTTCAAGGGGAGTCTGTGAGTGAAGCTCGACCCTTAGACACAGACTACTTTGATGTTGCAGTTTTCGAGTCTACCCCTATATCTACCTCTTCACTTAGTACAGAAGGAACCTTGAACACAGGGAGAGGCACGGAAATACAAACAAATAGGGAAACACTTGTCTACTCAAGAAGGCCAAAATTGAAGTCAACTGAGACCCTCACCTCCGAAGCACCAAAAGAATCAGAACCGGTGATAGTTCCAACTCCTCATAAGTCTAGTTCTAATCCTGACCAGGTAACAGATGACTTACCCATTGCTCTTAGAAAGCAACCTCGTTCATGTACTCTCCACCCTATCTTTAAATTTGTATCTTACAATACTCTGTCTACAAAGTGTCGTGCTTTTATATCTAATCTTGACAGAGTCCGAGATTCCTAAGAATATTTAGGAAGCCTTGGAAATTCCAGAATGGAGAGAGGCAGTGATGGAAGAAATAACAGCATTACAAAAGAATGAGACTTGGGAGGTGATGACTTTGCCAAGAGGGAAGAAACCAGTGGGCGGTAAATGGGTGGTCACAGTGAAATACAAGGCTAATGGCACTGGTAGAGCGATACAAAGCCCGCCTTGTTGCAAATGGGTTCACTCAAACCTACAACATTGACTACACCGAGACATTTGCACCAGTGGCAAAGCTGAATACTATACGAGTCCTTCTATCCTTGGCAGCAAATCTAGACTAGCCACTCCATCAGTTTGATGTCAAGAATGCCTTTCTGAATGGTGAGCTAGAAAAAGAAGTGTTCATGACGATACCACCAGGATTTTGCAAAGAGGGAGAAGAAACCAAAGTGTGCAAATTGAAGGAAATCCCTGTATGGACTCAAGCAATCTCCGAGAGCTTGGTTTGATAGATTTGCAAAGGTGATAAAAAATCAAGGATATCAACAGGGACAGTCAAATCATACTATGTTCTTCAAACAGTCCAAAGACGGAAGAAGGACCATCATGATCGTCTATGTTGATGACATCATTCTCACTGGAGATAACACAGGAGAGGTAGAAAGATTAAAGAAGGTTCTAGCTACAGAATTTGAGGTAAAGGACCTAGGTCAAATGCGATACTTCCTAGGAATGGAGGTTGCCAGATCAAGGAAGGGAATTAGTGTCTCTTAGAGAAAGTATGTACTTGACTTGTTGACTGAGACTGGCATGCTTGGTCGCAAGCCAAGCGATACTCCTATCAAGGCAGGGAAAAGAATTGGAGACGCTGGGAAACCCGTGGATAGAGAGAGATATCAGCACCTGGTAGGCAGACTGATCTACCTTTCTCACACTAGACCTGACATTGCTTTCGCTGTAAGTGTGGTTAGCCAACACATGCATTCACCAAAGGAAAGTCACTTGGAAGCAGTTATACAAGATCCTTAGATATCTGAAGGGCTCTCCTAGGGCGAGGATTATTCTTTAAGAAGTGTGACAGTAAGAAGGTAGAAATTTATACAGATGCAGATTGGGCAGGATCAACAGAAGACAGAAGATCTACTACCGGCTACTGTACCTATGTTTGGGGAAATCTAGTAACATGGAGAGGTAAGAAGCAGAGTGTAGTAGCCAAAAGTAGTGCCGAGGCTGAGTTCAGAGTGGTTGCACAAGGGATGTGTGAAGGACTATGGTTACAAAAGCTTTTGGAAGAACTACACATCACAGTAGAGTTTCCCATCAAACTCTATTGCGACAACAAAGCCGCCATCAGCATTTCTCATAATCCTGTTCAACATGACAGGACTAAACATATAGAAGTGGACAGGCATTTTATAAAAGAAAAAATTGAGAAGGGGACAATCTGCATGACTTATATCCCAACAAGAGAACAAGTGGCAGATGTGTTCACTAAGGGATTACCGAGATCTAGCTTTGAAGATTTTATTTGCAAGTTAGGACATGATCAATATCTATGATCCAACTTGAGGGGGAGAGTGTGGAAATCCCGAATGATTTGGAGGAAATCGTAGGAGATGATTGAGGCTCTAATTAGATCTGATATTTAGGCTAGTTATATGGGTTGACTTTTATTTTTCCATATTTTTGTTCTCTCTGTACATGTTAAATAGGAATCCAAATATGTAAAAACATATAATTTTAGATACAAGAAGATCATTTTCTACACAGATCTAAGCTGAAGACCCTGGACAAAATCTCAGCTCTCAATGCCGTAGTGACGCAATGCTTAGGCTTAGGTTGTTAGAAAGCATTGGTTATTGGGAGAGCAAACTCTTGAATGAGTTTTTGGTGGAGTGCTATAGAAAAACCACTATCTGAACGTGGTGTAGTCAGAAAGTTATACTGGTTGTGGTTGATGTGGTAGCTCGGATGTCAAGAGAGAGGTTTGTTGAGGTAATATGTGAGGCTTGGTGTCCCATGTCAGGTAATTAGTATGACTGGAAGAACTAATTTTATTTGATCGGATCCAGGCCTTACTGGCTTAAGCTTATGGGTAAAGTTAGGTTCCAATATGTATATCAGTGCCTCTTCGTAGAATCCCTATTCTCCCCAACATGTGGTATCAGACTTTCTGCTAGTGCAACAAAAGTTTCATTATGATATATTTTTGCAAAAAGTCTGTCCATTTTTATTCATTTATTCTTTTGCGCCCAAGAAGCTTTTTCCCCTTAGTTTGAATTTTTTTGATAAGTACCTTTTAGTTTGAGATATTATTGAGTTATAAACTAAATTTGACTAATAACATTATTTGTATTTTAATGTTGCAAATCAGAAAAACAGAGATATACAAATATACATATAAAGCTCATGTGCCATATTAGGTAATCACAACAATGTAAAATTATAGGTATTACTATTAACTGTTCCATGATGGCATAGAAAATGATGTGCCTTGTTCGTCTTATTTACATTATATGATATACGAGTCTAACTTAGCCTCCTGACTGCTCCACATAATTGATAAACCAATGGCCTTTTGTAGAAGGTTGCTCTACTGCTGTAGAAATCTTCCTGTGAACACAGAGTCATTAAGCTCCTGTAGGTTACCAATGGAATGCGATGGACTAAGGTTGAAAATGTCTTCTTGAGACTGATTGTGACTATAGAAGTCTGTATCCTTGATGGTTAGTGTATTGTCAGGTAGAAGATCTTCATTTTTGCCGTCATTGGTTACCATCTTGGTAGATGGAAGGAGATTCTCATAGCCATTCCCCTCACTGGGTTTCCCCTTTGATGGGTTGAAAAAGCTGTCAAGGAAAGTAACTTCGACAGGCGAATTCCCTTTGTCTGAACTATCTGCATAAACTGAATCGAATGAGTTGCCAACATTTCCACGTTGAAAATTTGCACTTGAAATGGTTTCAATAGCTGGAAGACTATAGCCGGCGAGCATGTAAGCTAATAGACGGTAATCTTTGTATAATATATTATCTGTGATAATGTTTGCATTAGGTTTTGTATGTGTTGAAGGGAGCTCCTCAAACTTTGGCAAGTACCCCACCAGTTCCTTGCTGGGACTGTCTTGAGCTTCCCATGTGTTCTTTGACATGTTGCCTTTTTGCCGAACCCGACACAATACCCAATCATCCAACTGTTACATCAAGAGACAATTCTTTCCATGAAACATGTTTGATCTCATCTATCGCTATATATCAGAGACAACATTACAGTTGTGTTTAATGCTTATGCCTTGGGACTTGTTTTAGAATCTTGATAATAGTATTGGTATAGAGATTCAAAATGATTGATGACAACAGATATAAAAGTTTTTGTTGTGTAATCAAGTTGAGATACGGACTGGGTTACTTCATTTAAGATGTTTTGTGCATCTAGCAATGAGGGAGGCATATCAATATTCCACCTTGGAAATATGATAACATTTTTCCCCCCGTCAATCTAGATTTAGTAATTATGATGAGTTGTGCTAACTCAAGTTTTTACAAAATTGAGTGGAAAAAGTGTGTTAATCTTCTGGAGAAGATTAGAATCTTCTTCTGATAGAAAAGAAATGATTGGTAATCACTGACGAATATCAGTGGTTCCCACTTACTCTCATGGACCCTTTTAACCTTGAGGGTCGGGTCATCGTCTCAGGCAATCTATACTCATTCATGATCCAATCTGTCTTAACTCCCTTCGGAGGACGACCGGTGTAAAAGACCAGAGCTTTCTTGACCCCTATTCTTTTTGATCCAGAAGATGTAAGAATAGGCTTGTCAGTTCCAGTAGCCTTCCAATAACCTGAAGCTGCCGATCTGTTGGGCCTTGCTCCATTAGGGTACTTCCTATCTCTCGGGCTGAAGAAATACCATTCATCTTGTCCAAACAAAGCCTTCTCTGTAAATTCAAAGAAATAATATACAACACAAGAAAGTAGAATCAGTCATCATTGATATTCCAAGAGAAGGTAGAAGGAATTATTTTAATTAAATGGTGGGGAACAAAACTGGGTAGCTCCCATGGATTGTAGTTGGACAGCTCTATTTCAGCGATAACAGATGCTGGCAGTGGACGTGAATTCACTTTGTTTAGCAAGTAATGAATGATGAGCTCTTCATCAGATGGGTGGAATCTGAAACCAGGAGGGAATTGGAAACTGGAACTGGATACTCTCTGCATGGAGGAAGGCGCCTTCTTTGTCCCAAAGGAGAGATTGAGGAGAGGCCAAGAGTATCAATAAGCCATGATATATATCGACCAAAATAACTGTAATTTTATACAGATGTAAATGCATGCAGATGTGGACATTATTCTTATTTAAGATAGTAAGCAGGAACAATATAATTTACGTCGTCTAAAGAAATAGATTAATGAGGAAAGCAACCTAGGAAAGCAATATGTTTGGCTTTACTAGTTGGAATTGACATTCGTCTATGTACCCCTATCCCTAGCCCCTTGGGCATCAAGGATGCCATAGTTCTGTATTACATGTTTTATGCACAAAAATGCATACCCTGGCATAGTAAATTGAGATTGGTGTCACTGTCACAGTTTTGTTAGAAACATTTTTGGTAGCAAAACTCTGTAAATAGAAAATTTATTAAAAGCTTTCTAAATTGGCCGTTTACTTAAATAATAACAATTAGTTAAAATGCACGTGCAGACACTCAAATCCATCTTTTTTTAACTGTTGGCCCTTGATTACAGTTAAACTCGGTCAAGGGTTGATTATTTGAGACCTTGATGATGTCTTGTATGATTGAATAAATGTACAAATTAAAAAAGAGACACAGGCAACCTCATTGATCAAGGCCATGTTCATTATCAATTAGTAAGTTAGAATTACCCCATAATCTATAAGAAAAATCAGGAGAAGAGCATGCCGTCTTTGTTTTATTCCTGCCATGGCATAGTTTTGTCCGAGCCTAGGTTCATGTAGAGAAGCACATGTGTCGTTTGGTGTGAATAAACATAATCAAGTCAAAGTGATAGCCTGAATTAAGTTGCTGCAATTGTTTGTTTAGAATCTATTATGATGTACTAGTTTAATTTATCTATTGCTAGGAATGAGTACTTGCAAAATGCATTTAACATAAGTTATATGGTTTCCGATTGTTGGTTGATTTAGAGTGGAAATTTTGATAACAAGCATATTTCTCATGGTGACAGTTTAAGAAATTAACTCATGTTTGTAACTTCACAGGTAAGCAAAGATTTCAGTTCAGATCAATCTTGATTTAGACAAATTATTACCAGAATATATTATGTATGCATATATGTAAATAGGCATTTTTGAATATTTTTATGGGAATTGCTAGATCTGTGTTGCTCAAAACTTGAACAAATGTAGCAAAATCAGGAATGGTCATACATGGAAATAGGGTGCCCTAATGGGGTTGAAATAGTGCTGGCTATCCAATTTCAGCCAGCCAGTCTTGAGATTTGCTGAGGGAGAGAACCATATAAGCCAATACCCATTAAACAGAACGTAGAATATTTGCAATGACATTAGAGTCAAGTTAGGAAATGGTAGCTGGGATGATGAAGCTTCTTGGAAGGGTAGAAGCCGATAATTCCCAAGCCTAGTTTTGTCTGCAGATTCAAATTCAAATTTTTATTTGTTCTATATAAACCTTGTTGACATCGAATTAATCGTGTAATTTTGGTTTAGATAGCGAATCCAAATCCTCCCTAGAATTTGGTTTTTACTTTTTCAATGTTTGGTTTGATAACTCACAATGTGATATATATATATATATATATATATATATAAAATGTCCGGTTGATGCATTTGCACTACTGTAACCTATCATATGCCCTGCCACATCGGTATAATATAATATAGTTGTTACTACATACTAGGGAATAAAATTTGTACAAGGGGATGTCATGATTTTCAAATTCCGCTGTGAGCATAGACATAGAAAGTGAGAGTTTAATAATTCTTCTAAATATTTACTTAATCTGTAATTTTTTTTTGATAAGTAAAAGTATATTAAAAAGCCCACAAAAGGCAACAAGAGCAAAACCCCAAAAAGCTTTACATTGGTCTACAGACCCCATAAAGTCAGCAAAAGAAGAGTCATTTACAGAAAAAACCTTTTTGATCCAAAAAAATAGTAAACGTAAAAAGGCATCTTTAAAAAAAGGAGTAGGAAGTTTCCGATCTTCAAAAATTCGGTTGTTCCTCTCAATTCAAAGGCACCAGAAGAGGCAAATGGGGGCCAAACTTCAAATCTTTTTAGGAAAAGATATACCATTTCCAAGCCAACAGAATGTCTTTGACGAAACTTGGCATAACCCATGAGAAGCCAAACATGGTAAGGACAAGGTTCCAGCAGTCACGAGAGACATGGCAGTGGATGAGAACGTGGTTCACCCTTTCTTCGCCATTCTTGCAAAGGTAACATCTGCTAGCCATAAGAAAACCTCTTTTCTTCAAGTTTTTCGCAATAAGAATGGCCTTCCAATAAGCTTCCCAAGCAAAGAAAGATGCTTTGGGAGGAGCTTTTGAATGCCAAGTAAGCTTCTAGGGAAAGAGAGGACTTTCATAATCGAACAAGCTCCTATAGTAGGATCTGACAGTAAAAGATAACTTTCCCGACTTCCGGACCCTCTTGTTCTCTCTACCTTCCATAATCTGAAAATTGTTAATGTGGTGAAGAAAAGAATCCGCCTTCCTTGAGCTCCCAGTCAAAGAAGTCTCTTCTAAAACAGGGGGTCTAGACCAACGTATTCCCAATACTCTCCACACAGTCGCTAACCCAAGCCGACTTGTTGCTAGCCAAACTATATAACATAGGGAATTTCACATTTAACGACTCAGCCCCACTCCAAACATCTTCCCAAAACAACACCCGATCACCTTTCCCTACAACAAAGCTACATCTATCTTGAAAAGACCTCCATTCTCTTCTAATGTAACCCTAAAGGCTGCATCCTATCGGCCCTGCCGCGTTGCCCTGAACGCCAACCTCCATTATCACACCCATACTTGGACACGATGATCTCCTTCCATAAATCCTTATCGCTTTCACCAAAGTTCCATAACCATTTCCCTAAAAGAGCTGTATTGAAAAATACTCAAGTCCTTCACGCCTAGACCCCCTAGAGACAGAGGCCTTTTAATTTTATCCCACGCAACAAGATGGATTTTATTGCATTCTCCCTCGTGACCCCATAGAAAGTCCCTTTGAATCTTATCCAATCTTCGGCTAACTGTCTTCGGGATTGGGAAAAGGGACATGAAATAAGTGGGGAGGTTGGCCAGGGTGCTTTGAACAAGAGTGAGCTTGCCTCCCTTGGAAAGGAGTTGGCCCTTCCAGCCTGAAAGCTTACTATGAAACCTCTCAACCAAAGGGTCCTAAACTCTAATGGATCTCGCATGAGCTCCCAACGGAAGGCCTAAGTATGTCATGGGGAAGCAACCCTACAGCCCAGAGTGCTAGCAAGAAAATCTGTCCCCTGAATCTCCCCCACCGGAGTGATGTTGCTTTTAGTTAGATTGATCGGTAGACCTAACATGGCTTCAAAACATACTAGAATGCACTGGATAAAACGAAGCTGATGCACTGAGGAATCACAAAAGATAATGGTATCATCAGCAAATAAAATGTGGGAAACGACTGTGCATCTTCCCTCTTTTTTCCCCACCTGAAAGCCTTTGATGAGACCATCCTCCTCTGCCCGGATCATGAAGCGGCTCAAGGCTTCCATAGCGATCACGAAGAAAAAAGGGGATAGGGGATCCCCCTGTCTCAAGCCTTTAGATGAGCGAAAGAATCCTACTAGTGATCCGTTGACGAGGACCGAGAAAAAAACTGTAGATATGCACATCTGAATCCACTTCCTCCACTTGCCCCCAAAACCCATCTTCGCCATCATACCTAACAAGAAACTTCAATTAATGTGATCAAAGGACTTCTCAATATCCAACTTGGAAACCAGCTCTTTTCTTTTCTACTTGATCCTGGAGTCTATGCATTCATTAGCAATGAGAGTCGCATCCAAAATCTACCTACCTTCCACAAAGGCGTGTTGACTGCGGGAGATGATGCTGCCCATAAATTTCTTTAATCTTAAGGAAAGAACCTTCCCAATCAATTTGTAAACACTACTAACAAGGCTTATGGGCCGGTAATCCTTAATGCAAACAGTTCCCTCCTTTTTAGGAATGATGGCAATGAAAGAAGCATTAATGCTTTGCTCAAAACCCCCTTCCCTATAGAAGCTCCCAAACACCTCCATCACATCCGCTTTCAAGACAATCCAACATTTTTTAAAGAAGGCCATAGTGAACCCATCAGGGCCTGGAGCTTTATCCCCATTACACGCCTCTAAGGCTTTCTCCACTTCATCTTTCAAGAAAGGTGCCTCCAGATTAGAGGCTTCATCCTCATTCAATCTGTTCAAAAGAATATCATCCACTCCGGGTCTCCATCTTCTCAGCTCTGAGTAGAGCCTAGAGAAAAAATCGACAATACCCCTCCTGATGGGCTCCTCCTCAATGAGAACATGATCATCAATAACAATAGATGAAATTCTGTTCTTCCTGTAGTGAGATGAAGCCATTCGGTGAAAAAACTTTGTGTTGCGGTCACCCTCTTTGAGCCAAACAGCCCACGATTTCTGTCTCTAAGAGATTTCCTCCAACTTTAAAATCTGCCCTATTTCACCCTTTAGACCTTCTCTCTCCACCCTTTTCTCATCAGAGAGTGATCCCATCTGATCTTCCTTGTCCAGCTCCAACAAGTTATTCAACATAGACTGCTTCCTTTCCTGAATAATACCAAAGACCTCACGATTCCATTTTTTAAGATCTTCCTTAAGGAGTTTCAGCTTTCTAGCGAGGCAGTGACTTGGAGACCCGATTACCACATAAGACTTCCACCAATTACGTACCAAGTCCATGAAACCTTCACTTTCAAGCCACATGTTTTCAAATCTAAAAGGGCTTTTTCCTGCGCTAAAATTTCCACAAGACAGCATAATCGGATGATGATCAGAACAAGGCCATGTGAGACACTTTTGAGAGATACCGGGGAAGTTATCCTCCCATTGATATGACACCAAGAATCTATCCAATCTAGACATGGCTGACTGATGACCTCCTCTGGACCATGTGAATCTCCCATCCTCTAGCTGTAAGTCCACAAGGCTTTGAAAGTAAACTCGTTGAATCTCCTCATCATCGCGGTTAGTCTCCCACCCCCCTCATTCTCTCACTTGGGTTCTGCACAACATTAAAATCCCCCCTATAAGCACCATGGAATTTGCCAGGAAAGAAACACAGATTGCAACTCCTCCCAAAACAAGCTTCTAATGCCATCGACAACCGGCCCATAAACTCCGCAAAAGCGCCATTCCATAGAATTGTGAATCATACGAAACTTGCAGGAAATAGAGAATACGCCTACACTGTGCTCAATATTAGAAACCATTCTGGAATCCCAGGCCACCAAAATGCCCTCTACAGAGCCCTGGGCATTCAAAGCAATCCACTTAATCCATCTGGAGCCCCAAATGGACCGAACAACTCTCTGTGAGATACCTTCCAATTTAGTTTCCTGAAGGCAGATTACCGTCGGCCTCCATTCATGCAGTAATCCTTTTATGGCTGTCTGCTTGTCTGGATCATTTAACCCCCTCACATTCTAAGACAAAATCTTTAAGATCATGGGATAAGAAAAATTTAGATCCTATCAATAGCCTCTACGACGAGCTCCGTCAACTTACTGCCCCCATAGTTGACTGAGCAAGACAATTCCTTCATAACTCTTTTCGGCCTTTTAACTGATTTGTCCACCCTGTCTTTCTCCAAGTGATTACTAGAGCAAGGCTGGGCGTTGCTCATCACTATGTCTCTGAATAAATCCATCAATCGGTCCTCAAAGCCTGTGTAGGACACACCAAGCATCTTACTAACCTTTCCCATTTTCTTGAGCACCCACCCGTCTAAAACACTCTGCTGATGACAAAGAAGCTCTCTTGTGTTTTCCTCTACATTCTGGGATGAGCCATTCGAATACTCCTCTGGCAACATAACTACCAACGGATTAAAGTCTTCCACATTCTCTGTGTTTTCCTGCTGCCTCATATCTTTTTCTTCCCCCTGATCGGCTGGACGAATCAACATGTTCTAAGCTGCGTTCAGTTCTTCTTCTGCTTCAAAGGAACTACCTGCAACCATATCAATTTGAAGAATGTCTTTGCAGAGACTGCTTTCCAAGTACTAGAGAAGCTCACTTTCATCCACCAGGCTACTGTGATCTGAATCTACCCTTTCTGAAATACTGACTTCTTGAATTGTCGTCTCTGGACCTTTTTGCTATTCCTTTCCCTTCGCAGATTTTCTGGAATCAACTGCACCTGCGTCAATGGCTTTCTCATGTTCATCGCTGCTGCCATTCCTCCCATTGTTTGCTAAAAAAATAACTGAGGGATTGTGTCAAGGCCCTTGAAATACGGTTAGAGTGGTTGCAACCCAACCTGTGAACAGTGGCTTCTAAGGGATGAATAGTCCTATTGGTATTGGGCTCAACTTGGTCAGATTGGGCCACACCAGGCCAACCCATGGTGTTTTCTTTGTTTTGGGCCAAAAACCGTCCTCCATTGTGAGCTTGCTCCTTTGGTAACCCCCCATTCTTAAGCGAAAGGCCCAAGCCTCTATTATAGCCACCAGTCATTTGGTTATGGCCCAACTCATATGGACCCAAGCTAGGTGGCCCAATCCGATTAACATAAGAATGGTCAAGATCCTTCAAGCCATATCTTCTCCAAAGGCCTGGAAGCTTCCTGCCTTGCGTCTTCTTCAACTGCGGATGGAATTTGGGATTCAAAATCCCTGTACTGGCGTCAGAAGGAAGCCGTCGGCGATTGTCCATGTCAGACTGCCCCAGCCCCGAGCCATGCTGCCGTACCCTCGTTTCGTGATGCCGTAGCGTCGTGTCAGAGCGTTGCGCCCTCGTTTTAGTAGACTGAACCCTCATGTCAGGATGTCGACTTGCGAATAGACGCGCCCTTAGCGTGTGGGCACCCGGACCTTGTCGTATCATCTCTTCCCTTGGTCGTTGCCAGCTCCGGCCGTCCTAGAACTGTTTCAAAACACGTTGGCCCCGCTTCCGACCAGATCGGGGTAATGAAAGACCATCTTCCACACCTGATGCTGAAGGACACCGAGATGTCTTCTGGCCGACTTCGAACCGGAATTCTAGCCCATCTCAAGTGTCGGCGTTGCTCTGTATCTTCATCCACTTTCACAAAATGACCACATCGATTCCCTAGTTCTTGGAAGACTTCCCTGCTCCACAAAAATGCGGGAATCTCATCAACCGAAGCCATATGAACCCCTGATCATCCTGCCTCAAACAACATGCCGACGGTGACCAAGGTTGCAGAGTCACCGATTGCCCTTCAAAAGTCCATCGCCTACTGTTGAGGATTCTGATGGCCTCCTTTTCCGACGGCAATTCAAAAAGGAACCAAGAGCCATTCAAGTCGATAACCTTCAAGCCAGTTTGACTCCCTTAGCTTTTGAGAGCCCAGTTCTGAATTTTGTGCCTGTTTGGAACTGGATAATCCGGGTCACCAAATCTTCCTATTAAACATCGACGAAGATAATTTAGACGACTACCGCATGACTTCAACTGTATCTCAAAGTCTTCGTGAGCATGAGTTGGGAGCGCTTCCACCATGATTGGATCCACAGGCCAATCACCAATCCAGCTAACATCCAGGTAAGACTCTTTACGTATCTTGGTATTTTTTTGCTTAGACAAACCGATTGATCTGAATGCTTGTGCGTATGCTGACCATCCCCCTTTCAGTTCATCCTCTGGTAAAAAAATTGAGCGAGTTCCTTTCTGCGATTGGCCTTCTATTCTCGTGAAATTCCTCCTCCGATTTGAGCCTTTCCACAAAATTAGGCTTCTATTGTAGTCGTGTACTCTAATTAAGAACACAACCCGCCTTCTTTCCGTAGGAAAAATCCTCCAAAGTGTTGCATAACCATTCCAATTCCCACCTGAGAACCCATAAACGTCGAACGACGCCTAGTCCTCTTTCGATAATTTGAAAAAGATCGCTCGACGCATCCTTGTCGAAAACAATATCAAAAGATTGTCTCCTATTTAGGGCGAACATTGTTATACGCTCTTCCAAATATTGAACTCACATTGTTAGTCTCTTCCAAATATTCATTCAGCATATATTAATCCATGGGAACTTTGGACCATTTATGGTTCAGGGCCTTGCTTATCCTATCTTCTTTTTTAGCTAAACTCATAAATGCACAATAGATATCTTACCAAAGACAGAGGTCGTTCAAATACCAGCATGAGAGCAAAATATGAACTAACAGGAATTTGTTTCATCTTCACAACCAACTCTGGAACCAAATTCAAATATGAGATTTTTCATATCTTCTATAATTTAATTTAAGTATTAAATTGATTGATTGTTTTTTTTTTTTTAATGTTTAAAATTACATCAATTCAATGATTTGGCAAAAATAAAATAAAATAAAAAATAAAACATTTAGCATCAAAGCTAAGAAAGTAATTAAGAATATCCTTTTTTCCTAGTTAACAACCCGTTGGTATGAAATTGTATAATTGGGTTTGAATATGGATTGCAAAATGTCCGGTCTCTAATTGGACGGATTTAGAGAGAATAAATAAAGTAGGGTAGGGATGGGAGAAGATATCAAAACCCGTCACAAGATCGGGGTAGGAATGGGAAGGTATCGACTCCAATTATATATACAAATTACATAAATATCTTTCTAAATTTTTTTTTTTGAGATTTTAAAATTAAAAAATTTTAAATTATAGATCCGTTTTTAATAAAATTTATATATTTTGATTCCAAAACTCGAGATCTATCTAACAAGATTTACATTGCATATGAAATTTTTTTAAAAAAATAATTACTTCTAAGACTATAAAATTTTACAGTCCTTGCAAAAGCCAATCTGTAAAATTTATAACTGGGAAAATACACTGTAAAGTTTTATAGACTAAGGAAATACAAAGTAAAAATTTACCGTCTCTGCATAAATACACTATAAAATTCACTTTTTTGAGTTGTATTTTGTATGTCAAAAGACTTTTTCAAGGTAGTGAAATTGACACAAAAAAATATGGATTTGAAGAAAAGTCAACAGTAAATTTTATAGTTTGTAGATAATTGGTGACAAACAATTTAGAGTTCTAAAAAGAAGAGTGATTTATTTCCCAACCCACTAATCCCATTACTAGAGGATTCAATCATCATTAAATGCCCACATACAATGGGGGACAAAAGAAACAATTAAATGGCCATATATTATCATACATAAATTGAAAATACATAAGAAAAAAAATTAGTTCAGTAGATAAAAACAGAGGTCACCTATAATTTAGGATCCTTTTGATGAATTATGCATCATTATGTCTATGAGTAATGGGAAAATTATCATTATTGCCGAACCTAACTGAAGTTCCGTTACCTAATGAATGCAAGATAGATATTATACAATTAGAAACAATCTGCATCTTCTTGCCTAGTGAGGATGACAAAGCTGAAGACTAAAGCTAAGAGACATTAGCTTCAACTTTTGAGTTTTGTAAGATGACATTTATCTGAGATGTTAATGAATTGGACTGAAAACAAGCTAATTCAACTTTACTAGTAGCAATGTTTTCAAACTCGGACCGGACCGGCCGGTTCAACTGGTTGAACCGTCGACCGGTCCACAAAATGGTCCGGTTTAACCCATAAACTCATTTTAAGTTCAAAACCGTTCTAAAAATAGAAAACCGGTAAAATTGGACGGTTCGACCGGTGAACCGGTATTGGGTCAACCGGTTCTTGGCTGCAATTTTTTTTTTTTTTTTGGTATATTCAAAATCTCAAATTTCATGCAATTTTTTGGTTGAATTTTGACTGAGTTGAGTTGGTAATTGGCTAAATTTATTTTGAATTGTATTTAAAATTTTAAACTCTTGAAGTTTGAAACTCCAGTATTATATATTTGTATCATGTGGTATTTTATTTTATTTTATTTTATGCATCATTATTAGTGTTTGTATCTCTCTTTTTTTCATTTAGTTAAAGACTAAATTATTGGATTATGCTTGGATTGAATGTTAAAATGATTTTTGTTATGATTCTTGCGATTATAAAAGAATGGCAATGAAGTTTCAACTTTCAACATTGTAACAAGGTATGTCTACTATACTTTTTTCATTTTTTTTGAAGTTTAGATAAGAAAATTCATATTGAAAATTTTTTAACTAATGAATTTTGATAATTTTTAAATAAAAACAATAATATGTATTATTAATTATAATTACATAATTATGACATCATTCACCAGTGACGAGTTTGAAGATAAAGTAATCGCACATTTTTTGATTGATGAACGAATTCAACTTGACTAGTAGATTTCGATGCCGCACACAGTAGCACTATCATCACCATCCTCGTCGCACACATTACGAATTTGATGAGAATGACGCTATTTGTGTTTTAATTGAATAGAGAGATGGACAGCTTTGACTACTAATCCCACATCGCATGACTAGAAGAGAGAGAAAAAGAATGGATGGCAGTGGCCATTCGCGAGAAAGATGGTCAGTCATGAAAGGGAGTTCCTTAATTTAGGAGTTTTCTATTTTGGACAGATATGCTTTATTGGGATATTGTTGTCAATTACTAAAAAAAATTACGAGTGTGAAGTCATCACAATAGATATGAGCTTAGAAAAAAAAAAATTGAGTCATTCATCTCCTATTCGTAAATAACGTGGACCTTAAAATAATTTACTATCCTTACACAGGGCCACGAGCCCGATTAACCCTTTTATAAATGTAAGTAAGTATCATTCATTGTACTAGAAACACACTTTCTTACTTGAGCAAAAGTATGAATTATTAATTTACGAAATTTAAAGATTCATGTGTTTTTTTTAAATGGTTAAAAAAACTTATACACACACACTAGCATTGATTCGTGCTATGCACAGGTTATAAAAAAAAACATATATTTATTTATAATTATTTAAAAATAATTAGTCCCAAAAAATAACTTATTGTAATATAATCTAAATATATATGCATTGTTAAGAGTTTGGAATTATAATAAGGAATAATATAAAATATCCAAATATAATAATTGGATGTGTTATAACATATATTAGTTAAACTACACAATATATTAATTATCATTATTTACGGTCAACTAAAAAAAATTATATCAAAAATATTGCTCACAATATTTCTTTTATTGTGAGAGTTTATACTTAAATTATAATATAATATTTTTGTTATTATTGAAAATTTTAATTGCATGCACTCCTATTAATTTTTCTCTTTTTTCTTCGCATATATTCTTTCATAATATTTTTATTTTTGTTACAAATTTTAATTTAAAAAAATATTTACACCTTATTGTTTAGTTATAACTTTTTTTATATTTTTTCTTCTGATATTTTTAACAATTCTATCGTTTAAATTACGTAATAAAATTAGCAAAATAATCAATTCTACAAAAAGTTAGTTTTAAATAATTATAGATTTACTTTATTTCTTTTTCTAACCTTAAATTAGCTAAATATAATTTTATAACCCCGGGTTAATGGTAGTTCTAACTTATATAATTGAGTCCATATAATTATGAGTTTTAATTTTTTTATTTTTCAAAATTTAATTATAGAAATAAACCTAAATGTTTTTTAATTTTATTTAATATTTTGGTTAACTGATTAACATTTTGAATTTTTTTAAAAAAAAATTAAAATAAGAAATCATGTAGTTGAGCACAAAATAATAAATAAATATAAATCACAAATATTAATGCATATCATGATATGCACAGGTAAGATAGTTTAGGAGAATTCAAGACTAAAATAAAATTAATAAAGATAACAGTAATTTATCTGGCATGCTTTTATTTTTCTCTATCTCTCTTACCTTTATTATCAATAACGGGTGTATAATAAATAATCAGTAGTTTGCTTCTTTCCAATGAGGATAACATTTTCAAACTCATGGTCATTCTTTATATTTCTATTTATAAGAAACTCATATGAAATTTAAGTATAAAACATTATGAATTTCAAAGAGTAAAGAATGAACACAGAAGTAGAAGCCAAAAACATAAAAACAGATTTGAGTATGTAAAAGATTTTTAAAAAAAAAAAACACAACATATATATATATATATATATATATATATATATGCAAATAAACATAGATAATACTTCTGAAAAATAGTAAGGAGTGAGGCCTATTGAAAAAATTCAAAGAGAAAGAGAGAATTAGTAAATGAAAAGGAAGAAAAAAATGATGTAAGAATAGTACTTGTAGCACAAAGAGGAGAGTGAATTAGAAAAACAAAAACAAAACAAAAAGAAGATAGCATGACAATTTGAAACGGAATTTGTTTGGAGAGATAAGTATGTGCGTAATTGGATAGTTATGAAACTTAAATTAATTAATGAAGAGATAAACATAGAGATGTGGAGATGGAGTTCATGAGATATTGGAGATATAAAATCTAAGCTGTCACCTAAGATTTTGTTTAAGAAAGCCTACAATGAAGGAGAATGAAGAAAAGTATGAAATAAGAAAATCTAAAATGCCACGTGAAACTATATTATAATACTATATTAGATAGAATATATATATATATATATATATATATATATTGCAACAAAGAAAAATAAAAAGTTATAGTGAATAAGAATGGGTGGGGTCAGGAGACAAAATCAAGACAATCCCCAAAACAATTGTTTGGATGGCGTAGGTAACTAGAAATGGGTAAAAAGAAAGTCGGAGGTTACAAAGGGCAAGGATGATAACCAAATATGAGAATCATTGTCAAGTCCAAATATGAGAATCATTGTCAAGTCCAATGCCTATAAAAGCAAGGAAGTTGTAAAGAACATTACTAATGAACACCACCTAAAAAAAAACTACCATCTTATTCTTTAACCTTTTGAGCCATGTCTCTAACTAGTACTTGTGGTGTCTCTACACGTTGTTACTCAATTTCTTTGGTGTGTTTTGTGTGTGTATGTGTGTGTGTGTATATATATATATATATATATATATATATATATTTTTTTTGGGTACTTTAAGATTTTGATGGTGCGATAAGATTCATCTAACTAGCTCTAAATAATTGAGAAATGATTTTGTTTCGTTGAGTTTATGGCTTCGTCCTCCATAATGAAGCTTCTTTCGTGAGGTGTCTTCGCTAAGTTAGATCTAGTTTAGTTAGAGTTAATTGGACAAAATTGTTTTGAGATTAAGGTATCTTGTTTTGCTTTAGTTTTTCTTCAAGATAAATGAGTTATGAGTTATGAAGATTTCAAATTAGTCATCTTATTTGAGTATTGTTATTGATTAGCTTTTATTTTGTGATTGGTTCGAGTTTTAGACATATAGTTAATTCTGTAATAACTTCATAATTTAAAAAATATATATCTTTTATAGCATTCATTTTTAAAATAGAAAAATACATACATACATACATATATATATATATGTATATATATATATATATATATACTGGGAAAAGAATTATCATGTTTGAGACTATGTATGCATGCCCTATTTTTTGGCAGGAAATTTCAAAATTGTAAAAAAAAATTCTTTAATTATTAATTATTATAGAGTTAGTTGTAAATTGCAATTTTTTTTTTTTTTAACAATAATTGGCTTCAAAACAGTCCAGAATCTTTAAGTAATAACTAATAAAATCAAGAGACTACCCTCCCTTTTTCAAAAAATAAAAAATAAAAATCCAAAATAAAACATTGTATTAAAGCTTTGTAATGGAAATTAATTTTAAGCAACAATTATTCTTACTATTGGTGATCAACAGATACCGCTGTAAGTCCATCAAGCCCAACCCAAAAGTTAAATCTATTTCACCCCAACCCAACCCAAATAACCTCTTGTGTTTAGTAACTAACTTGTCCAGTAAAATGTGGCCCGTGGGCTTTCTCTAGTAGTGAACGGGTGGTTGGGGTAAGTATTAGGCTCCATTCTTATCCCGTAAGAAATTTGTTAAGGTTGTATTAGAAGATGGGATTGCTAAATTGAGTTGCTGTATAATCTTTCACGAGCGAATTCAAGTACCTAATACCCGACTTGAAGGTAATGTTTGGACGGATGGTAGCGTTTTTAAAATAAATGCTTCGACCAAATCAGACTTTTTTTATATTTAAATATTTGTTTCGATGTTTTCGAAACATCCATTTGAACGTTTTTAAGTTTAAACGTTTGTTTTAGAAAACTATCAGTGAGAAATTTTTTGTAAACTCTCATTTCGGAAATACCCGTTTTTTTATTTATATAACATATTTAGTACTTTTAACCGTTCATCTAAACACTATATATTATCATTTAAATTCGTTTCAAATACATTCATTCAAACACTGATAATTTAACTTAAACTGTAATTATTTATAACTCATCCAAAAGAGCACAACTTGTTTGCACAATATTGTCTACTAAATACTTAAGTTGCCCCACCAAAACATACCAACCATTTCAATTTTATTGAGACTCACACAAAGCCAGCAGCCCAGTTGCTTGTGGGTACCAACTTTTACCATATCTGGAGCTAAAATTCTGATAAGATCTTTAACTACTTATTAACTATTAAGAACAGTAACTAAAAACGTGATAAGTACATGTCACTCTTTTTTATAGCCTTTCTTTTTCTCTTTTTATTTTATTTTTTTGTACAAGCGATGTGAGGAGAGAGAAATTTTATTATTATGTATATGTAGCGACTCAAATCAGAGTCAATAAATCTTTTCATCTCAAATAGATCAATGCCTCGCTCTTTTGATGAGATATATTTTTCGGTATATCATTCCAATAGTACTCTGTCATATGTTCTGACTTACTAAAAAATAAAAATCAAATTATATATAATAGAATATTATTAAAAATGCAAATTACCACGTCATTGTAGTGGGCCATTCAAGAATTTTACTCTTTTGATAGTCTGACTCAAAGTGGAAATCTGAAGTGCAGTTTCTGCATTTAAAAATGTATTCTGTAAGAAGTAGAGAAGTTTGAACACATTCATGTTCAATTATATATGCCTCTCTACTGTGGATGATTAATCAGTCACATGTTTAATGCTCCATGTGGTGGTTTAGAACACACACACACACACACACACACATATATATATATATATGCCTTTTATTTAGTTTGATTGATGCTTAAGCTAACCTCTTCATCTAAGATTGATCACTTCGTGTTACATAATATAAAAATTTTGTTATGTGTTTACTCTACCTCTCTGACCATCCTGCATTGGTGAAATTAACAGTGAGTACTATATTTTTCACCACTTTTCTCATAAAGAAGAAGAAATATAAAGAAAAAATAAAAGAACATGCACCTTACGTATTGTACACTAGCCAAGCCAAACAAGTAAATGAAAGAGAGGCTCTGATAATATATAAAATTACCAACTACTCTTTTACTTTTTTTTCTTTTTATAAAGGAAGTGGTAGAAAATTATAATATATGAATCAATCAGCGAGCGTTATAATATAATATAATTAATCATACGAGACAACAACCTTCCGAATATGAGTAGGGAAAGCAACTTAACCCAGTTCACGATTAAGTAAAAAAAATGTTCACATCCCGTTAACAGGGGTTTGAGACGTAAAGTCGTAAATCCATCACTTTCTCTTTGAAAGAAAGTATGAGTGGCCTATTAGGTTATCCTATTTAATTTAAATCACCAACTATTTTAAAAATTTAAATTATTAAAAATGATATAACTTTAATATCTATCCCCAACACACCTTGGGCTATAATTTTCTTTTGCTTTAAAAATGTCTTATCAGCTCTTGGTGATTAGACTGGGGAAATATACACACAGACACTGCAATTTCTCACTCCTAAGACACACTGGAGATAGTCCCACTGTATAGTGTAATGTGAACCCCATTCTATTGTATCTTAGCATATGTTTCCTTGTGCGGCGGCGCGTCACGCCAAACTAACCATTAGAGTGAGAAAATGCCGTGGGACACACATTCACATTTCTTCTTTCAAGCTTGAATTCTCTCATCCATGTTCATATTAAAATATGTTATAACTTTTATCAATTAAAAGACAAAAAATAAACTAGAAAAGTACGAGTTTTTTTGTTTCCAAGTATAATCGTAAAATAAGGTGAGTTATTTGAGCTAGATTCATGAATAGTTCAGTTAAAAGTTTGTCCAAATTTAACTTGCAAGATAAATAAGTCGAACTTAAATATGTTTTAAAATTCATTAATTTGTTAAGTTCGGCTCAAACTCAACCCGATTTATAATTTAATACTATAAAAGAATATTAAGTTACTCGATTTCGACTCGCGATCAACTTGATTAAAGACTAATTTAAAATTTGTTCGAGAAATAAACAAGTTAAATTTGATCACAATTTAAAGTTCGTTTATTTCAACAAATCAAATTTAAATAATAAACTCGATTGGCTCAACTCGACTCTTTTATAATCCTATTTACAAGTTGGGGGATAAAGACTTATTCTATAAATTAAATAATTTGTTAACAAGTCTGTTCTACATAAACTGACTCAAAATAATTTTAATAAATTCATTAAACAAAAAAAAAAAAAGCATTGTAAGTAACACTCTTGTACATGACTTTAATTCTAAGTTCCTGTGTCCAGGATACCAAACCGAGATTTTAAGGAATAAATAAAGCAAATTTTTAATGCGTGACAGTGAAAATTCTATGCCGTTGATTGATGTAAGGAATGCCGTGTCTTTCGGATAACCTCCCTATATATATATATTTATATATATGCTGTCACTTTCCCTAGGGAATTAGGGTTCGTGGGTATGAAACATTTTGGGGTACTGTGTGTTCTCGTCTTCATTCTTGGGAGATCGAGGACAGAATATGGAAGCATCCATGTCGTCCGGGGAGGAAGCTCCCCAATGCTTAATGCCAAAAGTGGTTGAATATAATATTAAAACTTTCATTTCTTTAAGGCCAGTTGTAGCTGTTACAGTCACCTATCGGTCACTCCATAAAATTAAGGTTAATATTTTTTTTTTGATTGCCCATTAAGAATAAATTATACTTATTTCTTAAAATTTTAGATAATTACAAAAAATTTTATTAAATTTTTTGAAATTATACTGATTTTTTTTATTTTTATTAACAAATTATACATATTTTCCCTTTTGTCCATTTTTTTTCAAAATAACAAAAATATCCCTTTCATGCTTTTTTTTATATTTTTTAAATTTTGACTAAATTTTTTTAACTTTTTTTTAAAAAAATTCATTTTATATAAAAATTAACTTAATGCAAATAAGTTATATTTTATTTTGATCAAGAATGTTTTAATCAATACTTATTTGAAAATAAAAAAAGTTAAAATAAAATTGAAAAAATAAAATAAAAGCCTACTTTTGTTATTTTGAAAAACAAAAATAGATTGGATGGGAGGTACATGTAGTTTGTCAGTAAAAGTAGAGAAATACAGTATAATTTTAAAAATCTCAAGAAAATTTTTTATAATTTTAAAAATTTTGGAAAAATTTTTATAATTGTCAAAAATTTTAGAAAAAATTAGTATAATTTATTATAAAATTAATTATGCAACTCATTCATGAATTGAAATTACAAGCGCCTCACAAATGAGTTGTAAATCAGTTGGTATTGCCAATAATTTTCAATATAAATATTGAGATATATATTGACTTTTGGAATATATGTCAAATTTAGTTAACATATACAAAATAAAGAGATATATATTCACTTTTGAATTATAATAGTAAATTGAAAATGAGTAAAAGTAGTGGGTATATCTATATAATTTTTCCTAAATTTTAAATTGTCTCTTAATTTATTTGTGATTGGACCTAGGTTAAAAGCCTTCATCAAAGCAAAAAACATGACTAATTATACAAATTAAGAGAATAATTTTTTTTACAAAAATAAATAAAACTATAATTAACATGCGAGCACAATTGCCAAACCCATTAGGTTTTGCAGTCTGAGCTCATGTTAAACATCGATCTATGAGGGTTTACTATATTTCCATTCAACAGATCTACTCCAAGCTTGGTACTCTGTTCATTTAATTTTCAGAAGAAAAAGAGTTTGGATCAACTATGGAACTGTGTGACAAGTGCTCAAATTTAAGTAAATATATAAAACTCAAATCCGATTTACAAAAGGATGAGTCTAAATGCACAACTTTTTACGCGCATGTACTCAATTTATAATGTACGAGTAGGAGTGCATGAATACAGAAATATCTTATTTGGAGTGCATTTAACTTCACTTTTAACCACAATGGGTTAGTTGAAATGGTATTTGATTGTTAGTTTAAAAACTTATCACTCTAAGTTTTCGGGTTCGATACTTCTCCCTAGTAACTCTTGGAATCACCTCACCTCCACGCACAAGTGCATGAAACGATTGTGAGAGGGACTGTAGGAATTTAGTCTGATGCACGCAAACTGACCCAAAATACCTTGCATTACCCAAAAAAAAAAAAAAAAACTTCACCCTTCACAAAATTCTCACCGTGTCCAATCCATGCCATTGTGGTACTCATGGACAAAGCCAACTAGGGCAGAGAGGGCAATTGCCCTCCCTTAATTTTTTTTAATTTAATTTTTTTTTTACTTTTCAAATACAACTTTTTAGTTTATATTTTTGCCGTTCCTAAGTCTAATTTTTTTTTTCTTTATATCTCACCCTTATTTTAATTTCAATTTCATCACTTAATGAAAAATTATTGACTTTTTGGAGTTTTTAAATATAAAATAAAGTTTTTTAAATGTCTCTTTTATTGATTGGACTTTTGTCTAATTTATAAATTTTTTTACATCAATAAATTTAGTCGGTTATCAAAAATATTATGATCAATTAATATTAAATTTTTATATTTTATTAATTTCTAAATTTATGATTCAACATTTAATTTAAATGCCCATTTGGTGTTCTAGCATTCCCAAGCTTTTTATAAGTCCTAATCTTCAATAATCACTATCCAAAGGTAGATCTTCTGCAAATTTCAAGGTACTCTACTTGTGGATAGAGTGAAATGTGTCAAGGGTAATTAAAGTGGCTTCATTTTGAACGAAAATCTTACATCTCTAAAAAAAAATTTCGTGTTTGAATAAGCAGATTCAACATCTCTACACGTTTTTAATTATCTTTCCATGTAAATAATAAGTATTTTCTTACAATTTTTAAATAAAATTAAAATAACCTAATTATTTATGTGACAAAAAATAATTAGAGAATTTAATAGATATGAACTAAAAGCATATACTAAAGTTGTATAGGCATATACCTTTTTTTCCTTTTCGTTCCCGCCTTTGGTGGGTGTTGCTTTTATGTATAGGGTGGTATGCCTTCACTTAGCTTTGTAAATCATGCCCATCTTTTGAATATAATCCATTTTACTTTCCTAACCTAAAATATATGTTAGGATTTACTTTCAATTTATTTTGATAGTGTATACATCTTGAATATCATATTTTGCCCTAATCCAGTTGTTTATAAAATGAATATATGCTAGTATCGAGATCCTATTCAAATAGTACGAGTATACATTTTTCACATGGTTAACATGAATTCGATTTCTCACTCCTCTTGGTTATATAAAAAAATATATATTTTATGTTAATATAAAAAATTAATAAACAAGGCCTATCCAAGATATATTATAAATTTAAATTTTCTTTTAATTATACAAATATTCAGATTTAGAAGAAAAGATTTATGTTTCAAAAAATCAGGGTTAAGACTTATAATTTATAGTTTTAGGTTGTAAAATAATTTAGGTACTGTGAACCCTCTTATAATTAATATACATGAGAGATATATAAAAAAATCTATTAATTATTGAGTTTTTTTAACACTTTTATTAATCAAAATGTGTTTCTTATATGTAAATATTTTCGGTACAAAAAGAAGGCCTTATATATAACTTTTTAAAGATATTTTGATCATTAATAATATATGTAATATTCAGCTTAAGTTATAAAAAAAAGTCATAATATACTTTTGAATTAATTAAATAAGTAATATTTCTTGTGCTTGTTATGTTGTAATTTTTCATACTTTCACTACTAATATTCTGATTATGTAAAAGTAATAAATATAATTATCAAGACATGTCATAAATAAAATATATAAGAGTACATATATAATTATTTTATCTCTCTTATAATTAATACTATAAATATTTTTTATAAAAAAAATTATTAATTATTAAGTAATATAATTATTAATTATTTATCATAAAATTGAGTTAATTCCTTAAAAATTTATTAATTATTAAATATTATTAACTTATTGAATATTAATTAAAAGTGGGTTTGACCATATTTGGGTTCAAGGATTCAAGCTTAGTTTTTAAACTTTTTTGGTGTAGGATTTAAAAATGCTAAAATTAGAGGTTCAAAATCTCAAGTAAGATGTAGTTATGGGTGTTTCCACGATTTTTTATTTTATTTTAGATATATATATATATATATATATATATATATATAAGATTATGTAAGGTTTTCAATCTTAAATGATACTTAGAGGGAATTTTAGGTAAATTATAAACATTAACAGAAAAGTAATAAATTTGTTTTAAAAAATAATAATTTTAGGTGAATGAGTTTTGAAAAGTAATAAATTTTAGTTTAGAAAAGTAATAAAGTAATTTTTTTTGAAGTAAACTGTTTTATACGAAAATCATTTTCATGTAAATTTCTAAAATTAGAAATTTCTCTTTTTTTTTCTCATATTTACGTATTTGGTTTATTCAATACAGAAAATGTATGACAAAAACTTATAAAGTAAGCATATAAGTGTTTCATATTGGCCTCTATGATATTATTTAGTATTTTCCTTCAATGTTTTAAAATCCGGACCGGACCAGTTCATAAAACAGTCCGGTTTAACCCATAAAACCGCTTATAGTTCAAAACCGTTCTAAAAATACAAAACCGTTAAAACCGGCTGGTCGAACCCTCGAACCGCGTGACCTAGTACTGGGTCACTAGTTCACACCGGTTCTTATCTATATATAAAAGGCATAAAAAATTAGTGTTTGTATCTTTCTTTTTTTCATGTAGTTGAAGACTAAATTATTGGATTATGCTTGAATTGGATATTAAAATAATTTTTGTTATGGTCCTTGCGATTATGGAAGAATGGCAATGAAGTTTCAACTTTCAACATTGTAATAAGGTATGTCTACTATACTTTTTTATTTTTTTCTTGAAGTTTTACATATTAAGGAAATTCATATTTTGTAAATTTTTTTAATATAATTTTTAGTAATTTTTGTATAATTTTCTAAATTTAAAATATCAATAATATTTATTATTAAATTTATTAATTACATAATTATGACATCACGGTTTGATTCTGGTTGATCCGACAGTTGAACCGATAACCCGTAACTCGGATATTTTTCTGGTTCGATGAACGGACTAGGTCTGAAAACATTGCTCTTCTCCAAAATTAAAGATGCTTTTGGGAATCAACTTTGAAAGGGACAAAACATATATTGTTTTAACATTTGAGTTAGGGCATATATATTTATAAAATTGACCTCCTTTCACATTGATTATAATATTCACATTAAACTGAGAAAAAAAGAATAATTTAAAATTTTCATAACATAATTCTTATTTTAGGACATCTCAAAAAACAATGAATTCTTATATTAAGATGGAGGACATATATATAGGTATGTGTATAAATGGATCTATATATATAAATATGAACTCAAGTATATATCTGTATATGAGTAATGATTTATAGTTCATCATCTATATTTTTGTATATTTATTCGTGTAACATGTCATTAGATGAAGGAGAGAGAGGGAATAGAGGGAACTAGAAGGACCTAATAACACATTTACATGGATAAAGATATAAAAATAATAAATCATTTCTCATTTGTATATACATGGACATATAACTTTATAGCTATTCATGTATAGGCATAGATGTGCATATGTCCTAGGCTATCCAAGTGTGTTGTGTC
Organism: Nyssa sinensis; assembly: GCA_008638375.1. Lineage (NCBI taxonomy): Eukaryota > Viridiplantae > Streptophyta > Magnoliopsida > Cornales > Nyssaceae > Nyssa > Nyssa sinensis. The sequence continues at coordinate 57,715,882 of CM018031.1, read as the reverse complement.
TATACACTTGTTTATTATTTGCTAATTTAAGAATCGGATGTCCATTAGAAAAATAATTTATCAAAAAAAAAAATTGTAAGTTATTTTAAAGGATAAACTACACATACTAATTTTTATTTAAATTCTCATAGTTTAAAAATTAATACAGATCCTAACCAATTGAGGCTAGTCTAGTTGGTCACTATGTCCTTCTTGTTAAGAGGTGGTCATGGGTTCAATTCTTACTTCTCTCATTAGGGAATGCGAGCATTATTTTCATTAAGTCATAAGTTGAATTTGTTTGTGTGTTTAGAACCTATATTTGAAAGGTTCTTGATACTGTTAGATTAAGTGTATTGTGTTGATTGATTGATATAAGTATTTGTTGAGTTGATTGATTGTAATACCCCCATCGCTTTACTTCTTCACGTGTCAAAAATTAATTCAATTTCTAAGGTAAGAAGGGATGAATAAAATTATAGAAAATAATTATATAATTATATAATTTTCTCTATTTTAAATTTTATAAATTATTTTTATTTTCTCAAAAATTTATATAAAACATTAAAAAATGATTGCTGATTAGTTTTTTGATACAAGTTTGCAAAATTTCCATATAAAATTTATGTGGGTAAACTACATTGACCTCTTTTGAAATTTTTGACAATTACAAATATCTTTCTTAAAATTTCTAAAATGACACTGACTTTTCATACTTTTATTGACAAACAACAAAAACCTCCCCTCCAGCCTTAAATTTTTCGAAAATGACAAAAGTACCTATTTTTTTCTTGTATTTTTTCAATTTTGACCATTTTTCTAACTTTTTTTTAAAAGTCTTTTTATTTTATATAAAAATAAATAAATTTAAGATAAATAACTTATATTTTTCAGTCAAAAAAGATTTTAATTAATATTTATTTGAAAATGAAAAAAAATATTTAGAATAAATTGATCAAAATTTTAAAAATGTAAAAAAAAAATAAAATGACACTTTTATCATTTTAAAGAAAAAAAAGATTAAAAAGGTGATATTTATAATTTGTTAATAAAAATAAGATATTTTAATGTCATTTTATCAAAAACCTTAAAAAAAGTTTTTATACTTCTATGAAGTCACAAGAAAAATTATTATAATTTACCCAATTTTGTTTATAACATTTTACGACAACCAACTAAATATCTATAAAGTTAAAACATTTTCAATTATGTCTAAAAAACAGTGCCTTAGCGTTGTCCTTGTCATTAAAAACTCATTAGTAGGACCCAGTACTGTCTTCACCCAATACTAACACTTTTAAGTTTTACCTATCACTTAACCATAATAGAGGGACAGAGAGTAAACATAAGTGAAAAAGACCAAGTTACCCTGCTAGGTAAACAGAAAGAAATGAACAATATGATTACAATGCAGTGTCATTTGAAGTGGCAACTAGCAATTATTCAATGGTTCTTTGGAGTTATAGTTTCAAAGGTTAGATTGAGAGTTAGCCTATAATAATATATTATAATAATATATTATACATATACATGTAACGTTTTGTCTGGTTGTTAGGATCATTGAAATAGGTCCATTCAATAATTTTTCAATGACAACAAGCAATTCATGTGGCTACCTCACTGTTTTAAGAAAATTCATTAATGAGTCTAGTACATTATTGTTTTAATATGTCTTTCAATAATATTATATTATGTGTAATATGATACACATTTTTTAATAAGCCATAATATATATGACAGAATGTTATTAAAATGACTATCATCACGTGACACTTCAGATCCACTAAAAACTTTCTCCAATGGGATAACCCCACACAAGCCAATTGAGTGAGAGCAACTATAGATATTTCATCTCTTATAATTTACTTTTATTCCACCTCTTTTATAGAGTTGGGATTCTTTGTTTATGGACTTACTATGGGACTCACCAATAAATTTCACTTTTGTGAGAAAAGTATAACAAAAGTAAATTAAGAATAATGAAACACTTATAGCTTCCCATTGAGTGAACTTTGAAGTGATTCTCTATATATATTGAAAAAAAATAATTTATAGTAACGACATAAAATCACTTGCCTCCATGATAATAAAGGAGCATGACTTGAGACGATTTCACTAAAAAAAAATGAGAAAAATCTTAGTTAAACAGCTTATTTGAATGAAAGGAGTTAGAAAGAAAAAGGAATGAAAAGTAGAAGGAATAAGAGCTTATTTCATGTTTGGTTTAAAAATTAGAAAGGGGATAAAGGGATAAGAAGGAAGAGCTTGTGAAATCCCTAACTCATCTAAAAGCTTAAGACCTCAAGTGTGATTAGATTGAGCCAGCACATGCATCAATTCAATATTATCAAGTTGGCAGTGACGTTTGACTTGCTTTGATACCATGTTAAACCACCAACTCATTTAAAAACTTAAGCTATTAAAAATGGTGTAAATTTAATGTCATATTATGTAATACACCCCCTCACATGTGATAGACTGAGCCAATACATGTATCAATTCATATCATGAAGGTGGCGAAAATGTTTGAACACATGACCTTTACCTGTTTTGATATGACGTGAAATCACTAACTCATATAAAAACTTAAGTTCTTAGAGATAATGTAATTTTAATATGATCTCATCGAATAAAGCTCTCAACACTTGGTTTAACTATTTTACAATCTGTCCACCAGTGGAAGGAGATAAGACAACACTTTAATAAATTTAAAAAGGGTATAATACTAAATCAACATAAACCATTTTTCTTTCTTTTTTTCAAATAGATAGGAAGATTACACTACCTTTTCATCTTTCTTCTTTCATTAATTATCTAAACATTAAAGAGTGACTACCTTATCCCTTCTTTTCTTATTCTTTTTCTTGTACTATTTTGGTCTTATTTTAAGAGTTTTTTTAAAAAAAATAATTTTTTTTAAACAGACATACATTTATATTTATGTAGAAAATATAATTTTACAAAACTAACCCTCATTCACATTTAATTACTACAATTACATCAATTAGTAAAAAAAGTACAATTTAAATTTTTTATAATACTTTATGTTTTAATATTTTAAACAAAATTTTTAATTTAAAACATAAATAAAAAAATTATGAGACCCTTAAATTAGAACAAAGATAGTAACTAATTTTTTTACTCCTCCTCTTTCTAACTCATCTAAAGGAAATGAAAATACTTAATTTTATTTAGATTTGGACACTTTGCGACTTAAAATCTACATGTATACTGAAATTTAAATTATGACCGTAAAATCCTTTTCACTACTCTTTTCTTTTTTTGAAAAAATAAAATGTTCCACAAATCATATGTTCATGGAATTTCTAGAGAAACGTGAGTTTTAGAAAGAGTGTGTGTCCCGTGAGGTGGTCGACATATCGAGCGGTACCAGTCACCTCTTGTCCTTGTTTTTGTTTTCTTTCAACTTTCATCACACTGCTATGACAGTCTGGTGGGCCCCCACCCCCACACACCTAATCACCTCCCCAATCGCCAGTCAGGACTTCACGGACCGGGTCCGTATCCATACATATACATATATCATATATATATATATATATATCTCTCTCTCTCTCTTCAAGGTCCAAAAATAATTATAGCATAATCATTTTTACCTGATGAATGGCTGTAAAGGTTCTACACTTTTCTCTCCCTTACCTTTTGAGATCAAGTTTAGATTCTGTCTTTTTTAACTTTTAATTTTCATTATTGTTTTTTCCTTTCAACTTTTTTCTTAAATAATATAAGTTTGAGTTCATAACTCATAAAAAGACTCACACAATACTGTACACACGTACCAAAACAGGAAAAACTTATTTATTATTATATTATATCCAAATCAATACATATTAATCACAATAATTATATATATGAATCACCTATTAAAACCACTGATGATCAATAATTCAGGTATAACTGTAGTTTATAAATTTTTTGGTGCTTTTTCAAGTGTGTGTATATATATATATATGTATAATTAATTAATATAAAATAATATACTTTTGTACTTATGTTGTTAATATATTTATATTTGCGTAAAAAAAAAAAAATTTCATGACGATGAGTTCCATCTCATATAAATATATTAATATATTAATACCACACAGACAAAAAGATAAAGGATATTTAAATATTACTCATCAACTTATGATTCACTTATGACTGGGTTACAGTTTTACAATTGAAAGAGTGAGAATTATATGTACATATAAAGAGACAGAGTGGTCCACCTGAGTCTATGGCTGACCGACTTTTGAGAGAAGCCGTGTAAGATAAGGAGTATGTGAGAGAGAGAGGAAATATTCTCTAGCTAGCTGTCGTGGTGTATATGGTATTTGCTTCTGAGATTCAAACAACTCGGGGAAGATCTCTGTGAGAAGAGTTTGATTTGAGAGAGTTTGAACCAAATTTTTTTCTGGGCTCTCTTTGTTTTCCGGGAAAGTGTAGGGTAATCTAGGGATTTATCTGTTATCAGCAAAGCTTTTTGTTTTTTCTTTGTTTTGGTTGGTACTGTCTTTGTTCTTCTGGTTCAACTAGTTTAGGACATACCAATTATTAAGTTACTTCAATTTCAGTTGCCCTGATGATGTCTGATGATGGCCTTTCTTCAATTCCCTCTACAATCAGAGGGTTCATTCAAGAGCCAAATCTCAACCCTAACCCTAACCCTAATACAAATCCAGCGAAGAGGAAGAGAAACCTACCAGGAACACCAGGCAAGTATATATAGCTTCATCTTCATACTTCACACCGTTTTTTTTTTCTTCCTTGAGTTATTTTCTTAATGGCTTTTTAATTTTTTGGTGTTAAAAACAGATCCAGATGCAGAAGTGATATCTCTCTCACCAAAGTCTCTCATGGCGACTAATCGATTCTTATGTGAGATTTGTAACAAGGGTTTTCAGAGAGACCAGAACCTGCAGCTACACCGAAGGGGTCACAATCTGCCATGGAAGCTCAAGCAAAGAACAAGCAAAGAGATCAGAAAGAAGGTGTACATCTGCCCAGAAAAGAGCTGTGTGCACCACGATCCGTCGAGAGCCCTCGGCGACCTCACCGGAATAAAGAAGCATTACAGCAGAAAACATGGTGAGAAGAAGTGGAAGTGTGAGAAATGTTCAAAGAAATATGCAGTTCAGTCTGATTGGAAGGCCCACAGTAAGATTTGTGGGACAAGAGAGTATAAATGTGACTGTGGAACACTCTTCTCCAGGTACTGTAACTTATCTTAATTTGGTCTATCTTGTTTGAAACTCTCTATATGATTGCTTTGTTGAAGAAATAAATGCTCATTTAAAAGCTTTGATGGTTTCTATTCAAATTTAATGCGAATTAAATGGTCTTATTTAATAAAGTTGAGATGGGTTTGTGTATATATATCAAACAGGAAGGATAGCTTCATCACCCACAGGGCCTTCTGTGATGCTTTGGCTGAAGAAAGTGCAAGGCTCACTTCAGTTCCACCACCAAATTTGAACTTCGGAAATGATTTGATTAGTGGGACAATTACTGGTCCTCAAGCTGCAGGAAACCCCCAATTTTCAGCAGTGTTTCGGCCTGATCTTGTTAGCTTAGAGGGTGGCCATCGGCAGAATATGGAGGGGCAGAAACCTAGGCTCCCACTGTGGTTAGAGTTAGACCATGGAAATTCTCATCTTAACCATGTTGGGATGGCAGGTAATTCTAATGCTTACTTGGTGTCCAGCTCGAACGGTTTGCCTGAATTGATGCAAACTGCACCGGCAAACATGTTTGGATTGTCATCACAATGGCTCGGTAGGGACCAAGAAGCATCATATAATGGTAATTCCAGTCTGTCTTCATCAGCATTGCCACGGGGATTGAAGGTGGAAGAAGAGAACAAAGGAAATAATTTGTCGGAGACCATAGGTTCAATGTATTACAATAACCAGAATCAGCAAGAATCAGCAGCTCACATGTCGGCGACTGCACTGTTACAGAAAGCAGCACAAATGGGATCCACAAAGAGCAGCTCAGCATTCTTTGGTAGTGGCTTTGGACTCATGAACTCATCTCTCTCTACTGTGTCCAGTTTCAATTCTTTCAACCAAAACAGAAATGAAGTTCAGAAGTTTGCAAGACAAGAGAACCAAACCGAGAACCTGAATCAATTGATGAGTTCTATATCTGGTTCAACGCCGGCCACCGATAATGGAGATGGGTTGTTGTTAGCTGATATGAACTCAAGATCATTAGTGGGTAATAACACAAGGAATAATCTGGACCCTCTGATGATGATGCCAATCAATGCAAAGCAAAGCAAACCAAGTTGTAATGAAGTTGAACGCAGTATGACCAGAGATTTTCTTGGTGTAGGAGGTGGTAGTGATGGAGGCAGGCCATTGTTGCAGCAAGAGCTAGCCAAGTTTGCTTCAATGGGTTCAGCCATGGACTTAAGCCAGTTCACAGCTCGGAATCACTGAGCTCTATACATGGTAAGGCCCTTTCCTGTAGACAAAAATTTGAAAATTAGTTCATCATAAGCAAATACACTTGGAGGGTAGATGAAGAGAGAGAGAGAGAGAGAGAGAGAGATCTTGTGAGTTGTCAGAGAGGGGGGCCACTGCATGTTGGAAGGAACATGACAAACAGAAAAGCTTGGCAATCACAAGGTGGGCGTTCGTATATACCCTCTGCATGTAGAAGATTTTCTACTTTTTTTTTCCTTTCTTTCTTGTATGGTTGATGACCTTAGTGCTGAAAGTGCGGTCCACTGTGCCTATTTTTGGTCACAGCTCAAATGTGCACGTTGGATTTGAATAAGGGTACGATGTGATATTTAGGGTCTACCTTAATTTGACCTTCAGTTACCATGTAGATGTGTGCAACTCTTACCATGACAAGGTTAGTTGGGAAGACAACGGTCATACGATGCACTCAGTGATCTCTTTTTTGCATCAAAATTTGAAAAAAGTTATTCCACCCTCGACGCATATACGGACTTTACAAAATACTCATATTATATGTGATTGAGTCCTGAAATAATTTTTTCAAAATTTGATTCGAATTCATTAATTGCATTCGACTGACCAACCAATCTTATAGCTAGGTTGTTGTCATCTCAAGTTGTCGGTGGCAGTTCTTTTCCAAGTCCAAAAAATCTATCAGTGAGCGTTGAAAATTGGTTCAAGAGAATAGCCTTGAAGTTGTCTTCCAACCATTTGGAGACCTAGCTATCTGTTGGATCTTTGACTTGGAGCCTAATAGAATGTCACTTCAGAACCCAACAGGCTAATTTTGCTAATCTTGTATTTATTTAAAATTAAGAAGACAAAAGAAGAGTTACCAAAATCAACCTAGCTGGCCTCTTTATGCAGCAATACTGTGATCCAACTTATTATTGCAAACGAAGATTTTAAACTTCTTTAGCTGATTTGCTTTTTCTAGTTGGTTGATGCAGATTTCTAGTAGATGACTTTGCTTTGCTTTGCTTAATTACCCTCAAGAATTGAATATATATATATATATATATATAGATATAATATAACTTTTTTCTTGAAAAATAAGACAAAAATTTCAGCATAAAAAAATGAACATGGCAAAAAGAAAGGAGCCGAAATTTAAAATAAAAGCAAAGGACTTTTTGTACATTACTTCTTCATATTTGATCATAATTTTGTGTTAGTTTATTTTTGTTTTTTAAAGAAGAGAAATCATATTTTGTGAGCGTATTAAAACAAAATTTTATTAACCAGCAATTTGCTGTGTGCATGGAAAATGCAAGAAAGTTAGGGTTCAATCAACTTTGAAGATATAAAGTGGGAGAAGGCATAATTAGCCTTTTAAATCACTTAGAGATATTGCTTTAATACAACAGTAAAAGTTTAGGCTGCAAAGTATAAGAATATATGACTATTTGTACAACATGCAAAAGATTAGTTCCACCTCTTCCAGTGCTAGCTATACATTCAGAAGCAAACACAAGATAATGACATATACATAAGGGATACTTTAATTGTGTAGTTTTAAAGACAGTTCCATAGATCAGATCAATTAAATTAATAAAATAGTTAATTACCCAAAAAAAGCTTTAATAAAATAGTTAACAAGTATTAAAAACAAGAGCTAATTAGACACAAGTCCCTAAAAATATACTTTATTACTACTCTAAAATACACAACGGTTCGTTTTTAAGTTAGAGGAAATCTAATTAAAAGTTTGTTTGGTTAGAAGTCCTGAAAATTGACGTGTCACTTTCTAATTTCCTCTTATTGACTATAATACCCCTATATATAATTTATCATTTTACCCAATCCACAATCTTTCTTCCACTTTTTCGCAACACCTAACGGCTCCTGCGATCTTAGGGATCCAATGCCTTCGATGGCCTCCCTTGCTTCCACTTTGCCACCATTCCCGACGGTGGTTGGGCGGCATCCATCTTGTCATTCTGCACAAGAAAGTCATCACACCTTTGTCTGGGACTAAAAAAGGTAGCGGAGCTTGATCCACGACTCCTTCATTGGAGTCCTATTTTATTCTCCATCACTATTTTTGTAGTCACCGTCAACCACTGCCATCTTATCACCATCATCGATAGAGTCGCCTGTGATTGTTCATCGTGATCTCCAATGTCATCCCAACAGACCATGAATTTCATATCGGTAAGCCATTCATTGGTTTCAGAAACATCTCCTTCTCAATTAGCACATTCATCCACTTTGTAACCAAAGAATTGGACTGCACCTTGCCTTTCACCTGTTGGAAGACTTTTGAGCCACTTTTCAATGACTCTTGGATGTGCTTGGGTTGGAATTTTACATATTTGCTGGGATGAAATTTCTTTATTGAAAAAGTGTGAAATTTTACTCATTTGCTTGGATGGAATTTTTCATTGAAAAGGTATAAAATTTTACACATTCTTTTGAAGTAGCACATTCATCCACTTTGTAACCAAAGAATTGGACTGCACCTTGCCTTTTACTTGCCGGAAAACTTTTGAGCCACTTTTCGATGACTCTTGAACATGCTTGCGTTGGATATTTACACATTTGCTAGGATGAAATCTTTTCACTAAAAATGTGTAGAATCTTTCACGTTCACTAGGATGAAATTTTTTCACTACACATTCACTGGAATGAAATTTGTCACTGAAAGTGTAAAATTTTACACATTCATTAGGATAAAATTTTTCACTAAAAAAGTATAAAATTTTATACTTTTGCTGGGACAAAATTTGTAGTTTGGATTGATTTTTTTTCTTCAAAATTTCATATGCAATATGAATCTTGTTTATTAGATTTTAATTTTTAGAGTCCAAATTTATAGATTTTATTAAAAATGAATAGATCTATAATTTATAAGTTATTGAGTTTTGTAATTTTTTTAAAACTTTTTGAAAATAGTGCATGTTTCATGTGTCTAGCTTTAAAGTAATCTACTTATTAGAGTTGTGAGGGTATTTAGACATTGAAAGTTTGAAGGACTTGATGAGTTACTATATTTGAATTAGAACCTAATGATAATTTTTATACTTTTCATGGACTTCTAACTAAATGACCCTAAAAAAAATTGAGAAATAAAACTAGTGATGAGTCATGACAAGAATAGAATAGGCTATTACTTTTTTTGATGTAAAACAAATGGCCTTAATGTCATGCATTAATGGGAGCACTCTAAGACCCATTCGAAACAAAGTCATGCGTGGGTCGACAATGACCCGATTCCCACAGGAAAATTTTTACCTGTTTCCTTAAATTTTTCAGTTTCCTAATTATATTCGAATTAGTATTAGTAGATTCTTATTTTGCAAGTATAATGAACTAATAGTTTCATAATCATACTAGTAGAAGGAATTAGTAGATTACTATTTAGATTAGTAGTCTCTTAGCCTATAAATATGATGTATTCAAACCTTATTATTCAGTTCATCAATAATATTTCAATTTCGAAATTGGAGAGTTTTTTCTTTTTGGGTGAAAAGTCCTCTTGTTACTTGATTATTAAAGAATTCGACGTGTTCGATTCTCTGCGTTATTTTTTGAGTATGTTGTAGACCTAAATTCACTAATTTATTATAAAGGAATTCACTCTCTTAACAGTCTTTTTTGAAGCGATATATATATATAACGCAATGGGATTCCATATTCTTAATTCCTTCCACTAGAAGATACAATGGAAAATTCCATATCCCTTCCCTTTTTTCTCCCATGATTGTGTTAGCAATGTTCAAGAATTTTATCAATTCCTTATATAAAATCTGGCCCAACTCATCAAATATAATATTAATTAGACAATAGTGATATTAATTTTAAATAAAGAAAATGCAAAGTTATGCTAATCAATGTCATTAAACCAGGGTTCATTATGAAAACAACAATATTATGGCAACGGACTGGACTAAGCTTAAATTTTTAGGTCTTGGACCTGGCCCAATGATTGTGCTGGTACAGAATTGGGCCATTCTGAATCCATAATCATATTCATAGTGACAATGCTTTTTCTTGGGTTGGGGTGGGGTGGGGGGACGATGGAGCAAGATAGATCATTCTCAATTATTTGGACAAAAAGAAAAAATGAAAATGGTGATTATTTTCAATCCCATAAAATGCTTCAATATAAAGTACATGAATACTTCTAATTATATTGAATCTTTTAAAAAAAAATTGTCTATAAAATGGTGATAGAAAATAGATTTTCAACAGTTTGGCCTCCTTTTACTCCCTACCTAAATCCGCCATTGTAGGCAAGGCATGAGTGAGAAGACATTAAAAAAGTAATCTTCTAGTAAAAAAGATTTATTAAAGAATAATGCTTAGTATATCAGATTAAGTTATCCATTTTTGTTCTCTTACTAATATGTTAAGGGTATTTTTAAAATTAATAAAGAAATATGATTCTTTACTTATTTATTTTATTAAAAAAGGTTATGATGATATAGGTTAGCATGTGAAAAACTCAATAAGTTTTTTTTTAATTATATCCAATGTACTCATTAATTAAGGGAAACAGTCTAATAGTAAGGAGGAATAGAGAATTTTCATGGTCAATCAAATCAAATTCTGATATATAACATATATTTTAAATTAAAGTATCATCGTAATATTATTTATGTCACATATAAAAACTAATTTAAATACCTAAGAAGTAGACTTTTGTCCCGTTAATTCAATAATACTCGACCATGATCATTTGTGTGGGTAATTATTTTGTGGGACAGACAATCTATACTAGAATATGATATGGTGCGACGATAAGTCACAAATTCCTCTACTTTCTTATATTCATGGATGACTTTCTTTTTTTTTTTTTCTTTCTTAGATAAATCAGTAAGGGATATTTTGGGTCATTTTTTTCTTTTTTTGATAAATCGGTAAAGGATATTCTAGGCCAACTTACGCGCACCAGATTAAGTCACTTTTTTTGTGAGAATCAGGCTCACCCTTTAAGCTCTAACTGGCAACAATCGGCGTAGAAAAAACTCGAACTCGAGACGTTTGAATGTTATCTTCAACGTTTTTATCGCTCAGTCACACTTCCGGATGGTAGATGAGTTATCTACCTTAATTTAGGAAAAATTTAAAAATTTATAAGAGATCGTCATATCACATTAGATGCTGATGTGAAATGACTATCTCATCGTATAATTTCTCTTAAATTGGAGATTTCTAACATTTTTCCATTAGCAATTTGTATGTAAATGTTTTTTTTTAACCAATGAAAAGAGTATTTTACATTAACTACTTTAAAAGTTACAGGAAACTCTTGATTTTAAATTTTAAAATCTAACAATTACCTAATTATTATATAGAAGTCACGCAAATATGAACTTTGGCGATAAAGTAAACTAGTTCATGATTCAAAAGAAGAAATAAATATCTCCTACCAGAGAGAATGAGAGAAGAAAAGTAAAGTCATGAGTTACCAAATCATGCTAAATCTAATTAATTGTATGTACTTTGGTACGTTGGAATGAAATAAGACAATAATGAAATAATATCAGAAATAGAATAGAGCAGAAATAGAATGGAAATAATTATTTTATTCTTTTATTTGGCTGAATACCTAATAATGAAATAACAATTACATTCCTGTGTTTGATTTGAACCATCAAATTGTTGAAATGAAGTTAATATTAAGTTAGATATTCAAAGTATTTGTATAAATTTTAAAGTTTTTATGTACGTTTAATGAAAAAAAAAATTCAATCTGCATATTTTTTGTTGGCAAAAAAAAAAAAAAAAATCAACTTGCATTTTTTTTTATTGGAAAAAAAAAAATTAAAAATTTTGGTACGGAATGGAATGAGCATTCCGTAACTTTTGGTAAGGAATGATGATTCCGGCTTCTTTGGGAATAGTCATTCCATTCGGAATGACCATTCCGACTTAAAAAGTCTAAATAAACATAGGAATGGAATAACATAAGGAATGCGTATTCCATTCTTACCCTCATTCCGACCTATCAACCATGGCTTAAGGGCATTTTGGTATGCTGTAATGGAATAAGACAAGAATGGAATAGCATCAGGAATAGAATGGAGCAGAAATGGAATGGGAATAATTATTCCATTATTTTGTTTGGCTGAATACCCAATAATGGAATGACAATTACATTCTTGTGTTTGATTTGAATCATCAAATTGTTGGAATAACGTTAATATTAAGTTAGATATTCAAAGTACTTGTATAAATTTTAAAACTTTCATGTATGTTTAATGAAAAAAAATGTAAAAAATTAACCTACATTTTTTTTATTGGCAAAATAAAAAAAAAATTCAACCTGCATTTGTTTTATTGGCAAAAAAAAAATAAAAATTTAACCTGTATTTTTTTTATTGGTAAAAAAAAATTAAAAATTTTGGTAAGAAATGGAATGAGCATTCCATGACTTTTGATAAGAAATGATGATTTCAGCTTTTTTGGAAATAGTCATTCCATTTGGAATGACCATTCCGGCCTAAAAAGCCTAAACAAATACAGAAATGAAATAACATCAAGAATGTGTATTTCATTCCTACCCTCATTCCAACCTACCAAACATGGCCCAAATGTTATTTTCCTTTAACATGCAAACCAAGATACCCAATATCATACTGATACCTAATAAGGTTACCAAATTTAACGTCTGTTGAAGTCCAAGAAAACCTAGCATCTCCACTGAACTGAACTGAGCTTTAACTTCACCATTTGAAAATTTTCCAATTTTTGAAATATAATATGCATTTGTAGCATCCTCGTGCTATAATCAGCATTGCTTTGATGTCAAGATTGAAAGTTCCTAATCTTCCACTTTCATACTACTGCCTAATTAACAATGATACCCAATATTTATTACCCTTCCGGCCTTACCCTTTCCTCTGTGTCATGAGCAAGGCTAGAAACAACATCTTCATGCTATTTTTAAACATTAATCTCTTACATGGGGTGAATCTCACCACCATGGGATCACAAGGAAGACCCATCTCATCTGATATGATAATGTTAAAAGATAATACAAAATATGGTATCGCTAATATTATTGTTATTACTTAGAAATGTGGTCGAGCGATAAAAACATTGAAGATAAAATTCAAATGTCTCTCGAGGTCGAATCTCCGTTGCTTTGTGTCTAGCTATCACAAAGAGAAAAATTTAATTTAGTCCACGTAAACTGATTCAAGATACCTCATAACCGATCTATCAAAAAAACAAAAAATATTATTGTTTCTATTTTTCCTTTTATTTTTTTTTACTGGTTGTAACATTTTTTTTTTTTTTTTTGAGGCAAATCAAAACAAATTGTTCACACGCTCTCTTTCAGCAGTCGCTTCTTCTAGGAAGGACTTTTCAAAACTTGGAAATATTATTTATGAGGTTAAAGAGGAATTGAAGCTTTTTCGTCAATATCATGCCCCAATGCTCGGCGTGATGCGAACTCTCTGGCTCATGCAATTGCTATTAATGCCTGTTCATGTGTTGAAGATGCCTACTGGATGGAAGATCTTCCAGAGTCATTCTCCCAGTTGCTTCGGAAAGACTCCCTGGCCTTTCTCATTTGGGGGCTGCTTGATCTTTTACTTTTTGTTGTCTTGGTTTTGTTGTCTTTTTCTCTATCAAAAAAAAAAAATCTGCTAATTGATGAAACTGATATAAATTGAAGGTGGTTTGTTTGACATTTTCATAATTTAATTGTATTGTGAATGTTGAAAATAAATAGTACTGAAAAAAGAAAAGGAGAGAGAGGAAATGGAAAGAGTTTCTACATTTGCTAGGAATAAAAGGAGAAAGAAAAGACAAAGAGGGTAACAAAATTTTCCCTTAAAGGTTCTACATTTCTACATGCCCTCCTAAATTGGATAAAAAAGAGGAGAGAAAGTATTATTATTTTTTTTTTTTTATAAATTACACTGATTTCTCTTGAAATTTATAATAATTACATTGACATTTTATTAAATTTTTGAAATTACATTGATCTCTCTTACTTTACAAAATAATATACATATACTTCTCTCCTGTTAATTTTTTTTTTCAAAATGACGAAATTGTCTATTTTATTTATTTATTTTTATATTTTTTCAATTTTGACCAATTTATTCTAACTATTTTTCAAAAAAAAAAAAAAACAAATTTAAGTTAAATAACTTATTTTTATTTTATATAAAAATAAATTTAAGATTTTTATCAATATTTATTTAAAAAATGAAAAAAAAAAATTGGTCAAAATTTTAAAAATTGAAAAAAAGAATATGAAATGGATAGTTTTATCATTTTGAAGAAAAAATTGACTGAGGAGAGACATATATATTATTTTATAAAATATGAGAAATCAGTATAATTTCAGAAATCTCAAGAGAGATCAATATAATTGTCATAAATCTTAACAAAAATTAGTATAATTTATTCGTTCTTTATTTTTTTTACATTCTTGTCATTCATTTACGTTAGAATGCAAGGTTATAAAAGTAGAATAAAATATCACATTTTTCTCCGATCTAAATAAGAATAGAAAAGACAATTGCATATTCTTAATTAAGATCGAGTAACATTTTCTCATAACTGTTTTTTTTATTATATATAATCTAAGTATTTCTCACTCTCTCGATTTATGAATGATCAATGACTAATTTTAGAGATGCTAATCCCACCGTCCATAAGCGAATGCACCATTTAAAGCACAGTACTCACCAATTAAAAAATTGAACTTGAGATCGTGCGTCTATCACACAGCTCCGCATCGGCCCTTACCTCATTCCTCTCTTTTTTTTTTTGATGGCCACTACCAAACAGAACGTTAAAGCATCTCGGATATATATATATATATATATATATATCCTATAAACAATCAATGATTTAAAATCAATGCCACACAGCATTTTTGGCAAAATAGTAGTACAAAATCTGGAAGCTGGAAAAGAACAAATAAATGAGAGGGAAAATAGACAACAAGAGAAATAAAAATACATTCCAAAAGCAAAAAGAAAACAAAAACAAAAAATTGGAAAAGCCTCAAAATTCAATTTCAGACATTACTTGATCCAATTCGAAATTACTGGCATTATACAATTGGGACTTGGACAGGTTGCACTTATTCGAAGGCACTCATCACCATGTTGAATCTGACTCAGCAAAATCATATGGGCACAAAATGATTGGGCCCCACTCTAGTATGTCCAGCTGGCGCAATCATCACCGTCTGTTGTCACAACAGAAATGATGCAATCACAGCAACTCCTATAGACACCGCCATTCCATGCATGGTGAGAGTAACAGCACCAGAGGCATCAGCGTCGGCGCTCGGAGCGGTTGCTGCTTGCGACTTCTTCTTCTCTGGCCCTGACGGTGCGGGTGCTGATGCCGGTGGGGGTGTTGGTGCCGGAGAAGCGAAGATGCTCATAGGAAGAAGCACTTTGTCCACCTGATAGACAGCAAGCTGGTTATCTGAATAGATTGTGTTAGCCACACTGGCGTTAACAACACCAGTCGATATGTTGACCGAGTTGCCGGCGGTCGTCACGTTAAGTGGGAACTGACCGGGATTGCTGCTTCCGGCTTGTGTGGACAATGGGTTGCTCACAGTTTGGAATTGTGCTGTAGAAAGAAAAGTAGGTATGACATGAAACTGCACCAGCTCGGCCTTCTGCTGATCGGCGAGAGAGTTGAGAGTGCCGGCTTTGAGGCTCGAAAATGCATTATCGGTCGGAGCAAATATTGTCATGCCTTGGTTTGTGTTGTTGAGCTGGCCATTGATCCGGTCGTCCATTTGGGTGGTCCCTAAAAGCCGGATCAAGATGGTGAACTGGCCGGCCTTTTCGAGGATTTTGGTGATGTTGGTGGGACCGGCAGGAGCCGGCGCCTGGGCTAGGGTTGGGGTGCAGTGGAAGTGGAAGAAAAGGAGAACTGAGAGAGAGAAGAGAAGCTGTTTCATCATTTTTTTTTGGGGGGGAGGATGGTGGTGTTGCAATAGAGAAAATGGAGAAGTGGCTTTTGAAGTGTCTGTGGTGTGTGGGAGGGGGGGGGGAGAGGGGGGTTTTATGGAGAGAGAGAGAGAGAGAGAGAGAATTAACGTTAGGTGAAGGGGTGTCATTTTAGTTAGATATTAAAGCAATTAGCATGTTATAAATCAATGTTGGTGAGTGGTTGCAATTTTAGTTAGAAGAACAAATTAGCATCTCATCTTAGAGAGAGAGAGAGAGAGAGAGAGAGAGAGAGAGATTGCTTGAGAAGGCAGGAAAAACAGGAGATATCAAGTGGGAATGGGGAAAAAAAGGTTTCTATGATTGCTTTGGTTTCACTTAAGTTGCATATTTTTCTATGGGAAATAATTGGATTGCCACAAACTTAAGAAAAGCTTCCATACAAAATTGATAGAATAAAGAATTGTATAGTCAATCAATAAGTAAAAGTTAGGTAACAGATAGAGTTATCAAAATAACTTTCAGTTATATATGGTGGAGTCTTCACCATTCACCAGTTCATGACTGGGTTTTGTCTTTTAGCAGGCATTTGACTAAAAATTTTCAATCAAGTTAAAAACCATCGTCCGAAATCTCATTACTACCTGCCAGGCTGCCACTTTACGAAACTACCTGCACCCTGCCCTTTCACTTTCTACTCTCTTTTACTTTCTCTCCATTGCTGTCTGTTTCTATGATTTCTCTACCTTCCAAATGAAAGATGGGTCTATTTTTTAATAATAAGTTGAATCAATACATGTGTATATATAGAAAAACTTTAAATCTTAAAAACTATTTCTTAAAATAAATACAGTAAATATATGCTATATTTCACATAGTTCACACCCTCCCTCAAATTCAAGGGGTTTTGGATGAAAACACCGAAAGTTTGCCAAAAAAGAACTGAAAGCGAGCAACAGTGTGAGTCTTTGTGAATAAATCAACAAGTTGGAGCATAGAGGAAATGAACGGAAGGGAGATAGAGCCAGACTGCAAATAGTGACAAACAAAATGACAATCAATCTCAATATGCTTAATGCGCTCATGAAACACTGTATTATGGGCAACCTGGATAGCACTTTGGTTGTCACAATAGAGATGAGTTGGAGAAAACTGACAAACACCCAAATCAGACAAAAGACCACGAAGCCAAACAATTTCAACTATAGCATGTGCTATAGCACGGTACTCCGCCTCAGCAGTAGAACGGGCAACAACACTTTGCTTGTTGCTTTTCCAAGAAATAAGAGAATCACCAAGAAACAAGCATAGACCAGAAGTGGACTTGTGATCAGTGACATCACCAGCTCAATTAGAATCAGCATAAGCAACGAGTTTCAAAAAGGAAGTAGAAGATAAAAGCAAACCCTGATAGATAGTACCACAAAAATAGCGCAAAATTTGAACCAAAGCAGCCCGGTGTGGGGAACGAGGAGCAGAGACAAACTGACTGATGAGATGGACAGCATAGGTAAGATCAGGACGAGTGACAGTGAGGTAGACCAAACAGCCAACAAGTTCCCTATACAAGGTGGGATCATCCAGAGGGACACCATCAGTAGAATTCAGTTTCACATTCATACAACTCAATTGGAGTGTCAGAAACCTTAGAATTGGTTAAGCCAGCCCGATGAATAACCTCATTAGCATACTTAGCCTATGAAAGAAAGTAACTCTTGGGAGATTAGGCCACTTCAATACCAAGAAAATAGTGTAAAGGACCCAAGTCTTTCATTTCAAAGGTGCGAAACAAATGTTGCTTAACGAGAGTGATGGCAGAAGAATCAAAGCCAATGATGATTATATCATCCACATACAATAATAAAGTAATAAATCCAGAAAAGGTGTGAAGAAGAAACAAGGTAGAGTCATAAGCACTTGAAAGAAAACCTAGCTAAGTAACAATTGTCTGAAAGTGGTCATACCAGGCTCGTGGAGACTCTTTCAAACCATAAAGGCACGAGAATGTGACACACTTGACCGGAAGAATGAGGCAGTCCTAGTGGAGGACGCATATAGACTTCATCTGTAAGATGGCCATTAAGAAATGCATTCTTAACGTCTATTTGATAGAGGGGCCAGGAGTGAATGGCAATAACGAAGATCAATATACTGACAGTAGTCATTTTGGCAACAGGGGCAAATGTCTCCTTATAGTCAATACCATATTCTTGAGAGAATCCCTTTGCAACAAGTCGAGCTTTGTAACACTCAAGAGAGCCACTAGAGCTTGTCTTGACTTTGAAGATCCATTTATAGCCAATCAGATTTTTACTAGCAGGCAAAGACACTAACTCCCAAGTGGATGCCTTTTGTAAGGCATCCAACTCTTCAGCCATAGCCTAGACCCAATGAGAATTCTAACAAGTTTCTTTATAAGACTGTGGTTCTGAAAAAGAGTGAATAGTAAACAAGAAAGTACAATAGAAAGGAGAGAAACAAGTGTTAGAAAAACCAAGCAATTTTATCGATGGCTGGCAATAATGAAGAGGATATCGGCGAGGAGCAGGATCAGTGTCTTCAGAAGTAGAAGGAACAGAGAGAGAAAGAGATCTAGTGAGGGACTAGTTGATGCAATAGTGACTAGAGCTCTAGTAGCGTCAGAGCTAAGGGACGGCAGAACCAGTAGGTTCAGGAAGGGACTCAGTAGTGATTGTAGAGATATACTCGATCATTGGAAGGCACATCAGAAGGAAAAGGATCAATGCGAATCAAATCCTCTTTAGAGACAGTAGCAGTGGTAGTCGGTAGCTGAAAGTAAGCCAATCGTTCAACAAAAGCCACATGCTGAGAGACATAAAGGCAACGAGAAGTAGGATCATAGCAAGAATAACATTTTTGGGTTGAACTGTACCCTAAGAAGACACAGAGAACAGACCTGTCATTCAATTTGGTTCTATCTTTCTGAGGGAGGAGAACAAAGCAAGCACACCAAAAAACACGAAGAAGAGAGTAAATAGGTACTTCAGAATAAAAAGCTTCATAAGGAGAATGACTAAAAAGAAGAATAGGCATTCGGTTTAGAAGAAAGGTAGCAGTAAGAACAACTTCACCCTAAAAAGGTTCTGGAACAGAAGTAGAGAGAAGAATAGATCGCGCAGTGTTAAAAAGATGATGGTGTTTATGCTCAGCCCTACCATTTTGTGCAGGAGTATGGGCACAAGAAGATTGATGAATAGTACCTAATGAAGCCATGTAGTCACAGAGTTCTATTTTAAAGTACTCCCTACCCAAGTCAGACCGGAATACTTTGATAACACACCCAAACTGAGTGGAAATCATAAACTGAAAATCACGGTAAATTTGGTAGAACTCAGATTTATGTTTCATAAGAAAAGTCCAACTACAACGAGTACAGTCATCAACAAAGGAAATGTAATAAGCAGAACCACCTTTGATAGAAATAGGAGAAGGTCCCCAGACATTAGAGTGAACTAAAGAGAAAGGTGTATGAAAAATTAACTTACTTTTATTAAATGGTAAAGCTGTCATTTTAGCAAGTTTACAACCGCGACACTTGGTAAGTTCACTAAGTGAACTTTACCCAAAATACCAGACTGAACTAAAGATCGTAAACGATCAACAGACAAATGACCTAATCGCGAGTTCCATAAGTAAAACTGATTAGACTGAGAGTCCAACTGAAAAGAAGAAAGAGCAGATGAAGAAACAGTAGAAAGAAGATGTAAATTGTCCACCACATACAGATCCCTAACTCTACGCCCAGTCCCAATTTGCTTCTTGGACAACCGATCTTGCACAGGACAAACAAAAGAAGAAAAAAGGACATCAAAACCAGAGGCATCAAGTTGACTACTGGAAATGAGACTAACTGATAAATGCGAAACATAAAGAACAAAAGGAATTGTCACTGCAGATTTGTCTGAGGGTAATACAGAACCAATGGATAAGACAGGCATGCGAGATCCCTTGGCAGCACTAACAGTAATGGGAGAGGGGGTGGGATACAGTTGTGTAATAAAGAAAGATAGGGAGTCATATGACGTGAAGCACTAGAATAAAAAATCCAGACTAGGGGAGAGATACCTGAGGAAGACCCAAGCAAACCTAAATGAAGAGATAGAGCAGACGCAGAAGACTGGATGGCAGAAAACACAAGGTGTTGAAGCTGAGCAATCTGAGCACTCAAGGAAGCAATTTCTAAATCACTAGCTGAAGAGGATGTTGTGTAGGCTGCTAGAGACCAGGAAGTATACGGAGCAGGGGCTTGGACTAGTGTGGAAGACTACTGAGAATAAGTGGGCGGACGTCCCTTCGTGGGACAATTATACTTCCAATGGCCTTTCTGATGACAAAAAGCACACTCATCTGAGGGTAGTGAGACCCTCTTAGGCCTTCCAGTGGACTGAAGCAGATTAGCATAAGGAGTGGGCAGTAGGGCTGGCTGTGCCGGAGCAAAAAAGACAAAAGGAGATACTTGAGGAAGACCCAAGCAAACCTGAATGAAGAGATAGAGCAGAAACAAAAGACTAGGTGGCAGAAAACACAAGGTGTTGGAGCTGAGCAATCTGAGCACTCAAGGAAGCAATTTCTAAATCATTAGCTGAAGAGGATGTTGTGTAGGCTACTGGAGACCGAGAAGTATACGGAGCAGGGGCTTGGACTAGTGTGGAGGACTACTGAGAATAAGTGGGCGGACGTCCCTTCGTGGGACAATTATACTTCCAATGGCCTTTCTGATGACAAAAAGCACACTCATCTGAAGGTAGTGAGACCCTTTTAGGCCTTCTAGTGGACTGAAGCAGATTAGCATGAGAAGTGGGCAGTAGGGCTGGCTGTGCCGGAGCAAAAAAGATAGAAGGAGATAAGGACTGACTATTGGTCTTCAGTCAGGTTTCCTTAGAAAAAAGTTCATGAACAATAGCATCCACAGAGGGAAGAGGAGACCGGTGAAGAATGCCACCACGAATCACCTCAAACTGAGGAGAGAGGGCAATTAAGAACTGTACTAAATGACTATTCTCTCGAAACTTCAGGTAATCATCAAGTACACTTATGCTAAAGGGCTCCATCATAGCAAGTTGATCCCAGAGACCAATCATCTCAATATAGAAATCTTGAATAAACTTGTCTCCCAAACGGGCACCCTGAATGGCTGTCTCTAACTCATACCGTTTGAAAAAGTTGGACTGTTGATAAACACCAAGTAAGTACGCCTACACCTCCTTTGCCGTGGAGTACTTAGAAAATATCATCCCAATCCGGTCATCCAAAGAGTTATGGAACCAAGTCAGAATCTGAGCATTATCACAATCCCAAGTTTCACATGCAGCCTCATATCATTCTTTCTTAGGATTTGATGGACGCAGGATGGAACCAGATACATAACCCCACTTTTTGCGGCCAAGTAGAAAAATTTTCATAACACTAACCCAATAGGTGTAATTGGCACCATTAAACCTGTAACTAATAGCATGAATTTTATCTTCAATCATTGTACTAAAGAAAAAGAAAATAAAGAGAGCAGCAGTAGGGCGCAAGGCAAGAAACGGCTTGGAAAAGCATAAAGAAAAAAAAGAAAAAAAAAAAAAACTTGGAGGCAAGGAAGAAAACATTGGGTTGCGGCGCAAGGAAAGACTAAAGAAGAGGCGGCTGGAGAGGCTTGGGCATAAGCAAGGAAATAGAAGATTGCTGGAAGAAAAGTCAGAAGAGGTGGAATCAGAAGACCAGAAGGAGAAAAAAAAAAAGCAAAAAAAAAAAAAGAATTGCGAGGCCCGGACGGAGGATTTACGAAAAGAAGAAAAAGAAGCACCGCAAGCACGAGAGGCGCTGAACAGGGGGAAGACAAGAGAACAGGGGGGAGAAAAGAGAAAAGTCAAAGCAGGCAGTGCGGCGCAGCAGAAAAAAGATAAAGAAGAAGCGGCAGAAGAACCAGAGGCTGAAAAAACAAGGGCGCTGCGACTGCTAGGCAGAGAAAGTAGAAGAAATTTAGATGGAAGGTTGCAACTCTAATACCATGAAAGATTGGTCTATTTTTTAATAATAAGTTAAACCAATACATGTGTATATATAGGAAAACCCTAAACCCTAAAAACTATTTCCTAAAATAAATACAATAAATATATGCTATATTTCACATAGTTCACACCAAAATCAATCGAGGGGAGTGAGTGGTAGTTAGGTTTTAGTGAGAGAGGGGGAAAAAAGCTGATGATAATAAGCATTCCAATTATAGTTTTTAGTATGGGAGAATTTTTGAGTATCTGGGCATTCATGAGAATACTAATCATGATTAACTAAATATTTAGTTAAAGCATTCCAATAAGCATTTATATGTACAAATATTACAAGCGATGATATTTTGCTAAATAAGTACTAATATATATATACTTTTGGTGGCAATTTGCTTCGGCCGATATTTTCCTTCTATTCTCCATGCTCTCTTTTGTGTTTCTGCAGTTGGTACCTTGCCAACTTTGACCGGAAGGGGGTTAGATTTAGTTGGTATTCTATTGATCAGATTTGTTTTGGGGTGTTGTAAACTGAGGTTGTAACCTCATTTTTTTCTTTAGTAAAATTTTATATCTCTTTGCTGATTAAAAAAAAAAAAAGTACTAATATACTTCAATACAAGGAGAGGTATCATAAACATTAAACAAAACTCTACGAAAGACCAAACACCCATGTAACTAAACAACATGTGGGCAATGGCCTTGATTGATATGACTAAGAATATCATCATTAATAAAATCAGGACACGTGGATACTAAATTATATGTTGTTGTGGCTATAGGCATGGAGCTGATGTATCATGAGTTCTTAGGTTTGGATGAGTGGTCATGAGGAGCCTCGCAATCAACCCTCTAATGGTTATAAATTCTTCTGTAATTTCTATTCTACAAATGAGCACCTTCTTTCCAAATGTCCTATCATCACTTACCGAAGCTACAAAAAGAAAGGTCACATTACAAATAACTACCTAGTACAATCTTTTTCTTCTTCAGACTCTTCTCTATTAAGTGACATTACTGTTATATACTTGGTCATTCTATTGAGAACTGTCCAACCAAGCTTGCCTTATGACCAAATTACTTTAGAAGAAGTTCATCCAAATTAGACACATCTTCCAAATTCATTCCACGTCTGCCATCACTACTGTTGCCAATGATTACCCTTGAATTAAGAAATCGTCCTCTATCATTTCTGTGAAAGATCTCGAAGTCATATTCAAACAAGTTTTCTCTAAATTTGGCCCATTTACTGCTCTATATATTGTCCCAAGTAACTCTGTTAACTCTTTAACTACATGTTGCAATCATATGACCTCTAATTCCACTATTTTCTCATCTAAAACTCCTGATCCTCATGCTCCCTTTATTCATACCACAAATGGTTCACACATAAACGTTAGTCATATAGATCATGTTTCCACTTCTACATTGTCACTTCCTCAGACATATTTTATTCCTAATCTTACTCTTAACCTCATATTTGTTGGACAATTATGTGAACTAGGCCAAGACTTACATTTTTCTTCCACTAGTTGCTATGTGCAGGACCCGTGGACAAGACAAATCTTGGGTTGCTGCAAAAAACATTATTAGGGCGGTGAGACTTCAATATGCCCAGCCAAGTTTCTTTAGAGATAAGTTCGGATACTGCACTATCGAGTGTGAATAGAGCATGTCGATGAAGTAATGAGGCCTTGACAGGCTCAAAATTATTTATGAGTATCATAAGAAACTGAACAAGGCGTATATGCTCACGATATATTGAAAATCGTGTTGCATCATTATTATTTCCCATATTGGTTTTGGGAAGGCTACTTGATCCCAAACAAAACGCATGTGAGGACGGCACTCATTGATAGACTACCCAGGTTTTTACTTCGTGCAGTGGAGATTGTTCATTAATTGATACTAATGAGTAAGGTCAACATCGGTCTATTGTTGTGCTAGTAGACCCCATACTTCTTTTTGTTCCAAAGCCACCAAACTCTAGATAAATAGAAGGCACAAATATATTACTAAACCAAGTGATGATCTCATGAATTTTTCCATTCCATTCATTAAGTCGTTCAGAGTATTTGATGTTTCTTCCTTGTCTTCCTTTATGGGTGCTTTTGTATTTCCAATGATAATACACCAAAACTTACGTCCTTTTAAAAAGCTACACATGGCCTATGCCCTAGAGTTATATTTTGTTCCATCTAAAATAGTGGGTATAGGTTGAGCCGATTCATATTTGGCCATGATTAGTGTTGATAAACCTTTGAAAAGTAGTGAATGCATGAGAGAGAAATAGATACTAGAGGTGCTATATTGCAAAATCGACAACAAAATCAAAACCAGAAGCCCAAAAAATGGTAGAAACCGCACTGAACTGGTCAACAAGGCACTTAACCGACTGTTGGAAAAAAATTGATTGAACTGGTTCAGTCAAACCGGTCCTGAGGTGCCCTAACAGACGTGAGAAAGCGAGGCTAGCGTGGTAGAGTGGATCTGACGTGGATGCTGACATGGCTTATGTGGGGCACACTATTGACATGGCAGGGGATGACGTGGTGCTGATGTAGCATGTGGCATGCCGCTGACGTGATAGATGATGTGGCGTTGACGTGCACTACAAGAAAAATCACTATTAGCGACGCACGCGTGCGTCGCTAATAGTGGTATTTTGCGTCGCTAATGCTCTTTAGCAACACACAACATGCGTCGCTAACAGCGTCGCAAATAATGGCGTCGCTAATAGTATTAGCGACGCACATCCCTTTGTGCGTCGCTAATGATGTCTTTTAGCGACGCTCAGATGAGCGTCCCTAATAATTGGCCAAGAGCGTCGCAAAAACTACACTGTGCGTTGCTGAAAATTACTATTAGCGACGCACACTGTGCGTCACTAAAAGTCACTATTAGCGACGCCCAAAGGATGTGCGTCGCTAATGGTCGTTTTTAGCGACACTCAAATGGGCGTCGCTAATAGTTGTTTTCAGCGACGCACCCACTGAGGGTCGCTAATGGTGACTTTTAGCGATGCCCAATGTGCGTCGCTAATAATTTTTTTTTAAAAAAAAAAACCATATTTGCTTTGTTTTATTCCTGTTTAAACCTGTATCAATCATCCATCCATCCCGATACACAATAAAATTCAAGCATTCTGAAATGAATATATTAAAAAAGAAAAATACATTCATATATATATATATATATATATATATAAAACTAATTATGTACATTTGTAAAAGTACAATTTAACAATAAATAGAAAAATTAAAAATTGTCTCCAAAAATGTAAATATAGATGTCCATGAAAAGAAAAAAAAAACAAACAAAAAAAATAAGTTCCGATGCAAAAGATAAAGACGGCGCACCAATAATCCCGATCAATCTGAAATAAAGATCAAATGATATATATTAGAACAATTATTAAATATATATGAACATAGAATGTGAGAAGTTTTTTTTTTTTTGCATGCATAAATAGTAAGAACGGCATGAAGTAGAATAACTGTATTTATAATTTGTAAGGTGTGTGATGGGGTTTTGGTGTAGTCAGGCCGATATCCGGCATTTTGGTTTGTCAAAACCCCAAAATGGGCCTTTTTGGAGCTGAAACTTGCATAAGTTTCAAACCGGGCATCTGAACTGAGTGTCGTAAGTTCGTGCAAGTTTATTTTATCATTTTTGAGGTGTGTGATGGGGTTTCGGTATAGTTAGGCCGATATCCAAGGTTTTGGTCTGTCAAAACCCCAAAATGGGCCCTTTTGGAGCTGAAACTTGCATAAGTTTCAAACCGGGCATGCGAACCGAGTGTCGTAAGTTTGTGCAAGTTTATTTTATCATTTATGAGGTGTGTGATGGGGTTTCGATGTATTTAGGCCGATATCCAGGGTTTTGGTCTGTCAAAACCCCAAATGGGCCTTTTTAGAGCTAAAACTTGAGTAAGTTTCAAACCGGGCATCCGAACCGAGTGTTGCAAGTTCGTGCAAGTTTATTTTATCATTTTTGAGGTGTGTGATGGGGTTTCGGTATAGTTAGGCTGATATCCGGGGTTTTGGTCTGTCAAAACCCCAAAATGGGCCTTTTTGGAGCTGATACTTGCATAAGTTTCAAACCGGGCATCCGAACCGAGTTTCGTAAGTTCGTGCAAGTTTATTTTATCATTTATGAGGTTTTTGATGGGGTTTCAGTATATTTAGGCCGATATCCGGGGTTTTGATCTGTCAAAACCCCAAAATGGGCCTTTTTGGAGCTAAAACTTGCATAAGTTTCAAACCGGGCATCCGAACCGAGTTTCGTAAGTTCGTGCAAGTTTATTTTATCATTTTTGAGGTGTGTGATGGGGTTTTGGTATATTTAGGCCGATATATCCGAGGTTTTGGTCTGTCAAAACCCCAAAATGGGCCTTTTTGGAGCTGAAACTTGCATAAGTTTCAAACCGGGCATCCGAACTGAGTTTCGTAAGTTCGTGTAGGTTTATTTTATCATTTATGAGATTTTTGATGGGGTTTCGGTATATTTAGGCCGATATCCGGGGTTTTGATCTGTCAAAACCCCAAAATGGGCCTTTTTGGAGCTGAAACTTGCATAAGTTTCAAACCGGGCATCCGAACCGAGTGACATAAGTTCGTGTAAGTTTATTTTATCATTTTTGAGGTGTGTGATGGGGTTTAGGTGTATTTAGGCCGATATCCGGGGTTTTGGTCTATCAAAACCCCAAAATGGGCCTTTTTGGAGCTGAAACTTGCATAAGTTTCAAACTGGGCATCCGAACCGAGTGCCGTAAGTTCGTGCAAGTTTATTTTATCATTTTTGAGGTGTGCGATGGAGTTTCGGTATAGTTAGTCCGATATCCAGGGTTTTGGTCTGTCAAAACCCCAAAATGGGCCTTTTTGGAGCTGAAACTTGCATAAGTTTCAAACTGGGCATCTGAACCTAGTGCCGTAAGTTCGTGTAAGTTTATTTTATCATTTTTGAAGTGTGTGATGGGGTTTCTGTGTAGTTAGGCCAATATCCGGGGTTTTGGTCTGTCAAAACCCCAAAATGGGCCTTTTTGGAGTTGAAACTTGCATAAGTTTCAAACCTGGCATCCGAACCGAGTGCCGTAAGTTCGTGCAAGTTTATTTTATCATTTTTGAGGTGTGTGATGGGTTTTAGGTGTAGTTAGGCCGATATCCGGGGTTTTGGTTTGTCAAAACCCCAAAATGGGCCTTTTAAAGCTGAAACTTGCATAAGTTTCAAATCGGGCATCCGAACCGAGTGCCGTAAGTTCGTGCAAGTTTATTTTATCATTTTTGAGGTGTGTGATGGGGTTTCAGTGTAGTTAAGCCGATATTTGGGGTTTTGGTATGTCAAAACCCCAAAATGGGTCTTTTTGGAGCTTAAACTTGCATAAGTTTTAAACCAGGCATTCGAACCGAGTGTCGTAAGTTCTTGCAAGTTTATTTTATCATTTTTGAGGTGCTTGATGGGGTTTCGGTGTATTTAGGCCAATATCCAGGGTTTTGGTGTGTCAAAACTCCAAAATGGGCCTTTTTGGAGTTGAAACTTGTATAAGTTTCAAACCGGGCATCCCAACCTTCTCGGAAGTAAATAAATCCTTCGACACATTTACCAATTTTGACATGCCATGTCCCTTGACAACTTTTTAGAATTGCTTCTTCCGATTTTACTTCACCTAGTTTTCTACAAAAAACCGGTGGAATGAGCTGTGCAAATTTGACATTTAGAAAACTATATTAGAGTGTGTGAGTCACTATGAAATGTTGCTACATTATGAAGAGAAAAGACACTTGGACTGACCACACACACACAAACACAGATATACATACATATATATATATATAGAGAGAGAGAGAGAGAGAAAAAAAAAAAAAAAAAGAGAACATACAAGTTCTGTAAGGAAACCAGGCATCATGACCTTAAAGAAATGCCTGGAAATAGGAAGCTCCCTTTCCATTGGAGAAGAAGAGATGTTTTCACCTAGTTGGCAAGTATGACAATCAAAAAAGGTCCAAATGCACACTACAACAAAAGGCTAAAGACAAAATATGTGTTAAAAGTTATTATTTTTATAATAGAAGTAGGGTTTTCATGTTAGAAAATTGAAATATTTTAGTATTACATAAAACAATTGTCTTAAGGTAAGAATATAATAAAAGAAAAAAAAATACAATTTTTTATTTATTTATAGATTTTCTATTTAATTTTAAGAATTTTTAGCTTTGTTAATTATCAATGTTACAATGAATTTGATTTCCTATTTAATTTCATGCATCTTGTGTGTACAAGGGAGGGTGCTCTTTAAATCAAACAGATATGCTATTGTTTCTTGTGGAGAGAAGAATTTAGTTTAGTATGTATAAGTTGTTCCAGAATATCCTTTAACCGATGCATTAAAAAAAAGCATTACTCTATAGCTATAGAAGAAGAGAAGTTCTTCTTTGATCAAGTAATCTCTTTGATTTTAGTAATATAGTCAAACTCACATATACATCACAAAATATTAAAATAAAAAAAGTCGTCATATTATGTAACAAAACTCATGAAATACTCTCTAAAAGCAAAAATATTGAATCGTTTTTTATTTTCTACATTTTAGTTCTTATTTATTGGAAGTACTTTTCTGTTCGGTATGCGTACTGTGATGGATTCAAGGGTAGACAAGTGAGGTCATGGCCTCTTCAAAAATTTTAATATTATATTTTTTATTATTAATTTTATTAAAAAATTTTAATAAAATAGGATTTGGTCCTTCTTAATTTTTTTTAATATATTCATATGAATGTTTTTGAATTTTAATACTTTTAACTTGGCCTCTCCTAATTAAATTTTTCGGATTAATTACTATACATATATATACACACACAAATGCACGTATGAATACATACACATGCATATATAACTATAGAATGATCTATTGTATAATTTCTTATTCACTACTTTTTTAATTATTGTTTGAAAAAAAATTATGTGCTCCTTTTGTGTTTGGACAGCATTTCTATGGTGAAGATTAAGATTGTATGTATATAAATTTAATTTTGATTAATAATATTTTTTTTTATAAAAAAACTAAATTTATTGATATAAACAAATTTATAAATTAGACATGAAGTTCAATCAAAGAAAAAGACTCTAAAAAAACTTCAAATTATACAAAAATAGTAAAAATATATATATAAAAATTTCATTAAGGGATCAAATTAAAATTAAATTAAACGTAAAGTGTTAACTTTTAGACGTACAGGGGGTAAATATATAAATTAAAAAGTTATATAAATCAAGGTTTTGTATTATATATATATATATATATTGAGAAAAAATCAAAAGATATATATATATATTGAGAAAAAAATCAGGTTAATCTTTTGAACTTTTTTTTTAATTTATAAAATTGAGAGAATTTTGGTTATTAAATAAAATATCTGAATCATCCTTTGACCATTCAAAACATCAGAAAGAGTAATTTTTAACATTCAGGAAATCAATTGATAGCATCACAAAACATTGAATTTGTTAGGACTGTGATCAGTAACAATCAAACTGAGGCACATATATGTGTGTGTGTGTGTGTATGGATATATAGTGGATCCAGTGTTTGATCAGAAAGCAAAGGAGCCATTTAGCAGTGACCATCTATCCAAAATTATTTTAATCTTATTAGGTTTGCATTTTTTTCTAATGGAAATGAAATATGTGATTCAAACAAAAGCATCCTAGCTAGATTGGAGCAGAATTCAAGCACGCCAGAGCAACAATCGAAGCACAATGAAATAGATCTAAGTTTGAGAGAGAGAGAGAAGAGAAAGGACAGTGGCCTACTTGGGCGTCGTATGCCTCCCCGATGTGCTCCCCCCTTCCCTTTTTAGTTTTTAATCCTACAGAGCGATGAAAATGGCACCTGAGAGAGAGAGAGAGAGAGAGAGAGAGAAAGAGAGAGAGCGAGAGAGAAAGACCGTATGAGAGAGAGATAGAGCGCTCAAATGGATGTAAATAAGGAGTTATTAGCGACGTACACAGCGCGTCGCTAATAACCCAATTGAGCATCGCTAATTGTCAAACCCAACTATTTGCGATGCTCAGGCGTGCGTCGCTAATAGAACTAACTATTAGCAACGCACGTGTGCGTCGCTAATGCCCACATGTGCGTCGCTAAAAGGCATTTGTGCGTCGCTAAAAGACCCTTTTAGCGACGCACAGTCTGCGTCGCTAATAATGTGCGTCACGAAAAGTAGATTTTTTTGTAATGATGGTAGAGTCCCGAATAGTGGTGGCACTTAACAGTGCGTGCAATGCGTGAGGCGACATTGCGTAACTTTGGGCCACGTAAAAAGGCACATGCAACGTTAGATGGGCTTCAGGTTGGTTGCATTGGAGTCGTCTTGTCCTATAGATGTGTTTTCTGATGGAATTTTGAAATAGGCACCACAAATAGGAATAGTATTGTGCTAATAAGGATTTTTGTGGCAGTTTGTTGAGTGGTTTATTGGCCACAATGATGTGGTTTAGATGACTACCAGTTTTAAAGATCAGTAGTTTAGGTAGTCATCACACGAAAATCGAGGAGTGGTTAGACAACCATCATTTTAAAGATTGGTGGTTTAAATAGTCACTATAACGGAGATCAAGGGAAGGTTATTGGAGTGGCTCTAATACTATGTCAACTGTAATGGAGAAAGAGAAAATAGTTTTTCTATATTGAATGTGTGAATCAATTGTATAAGGTAGCCTCCTTATATAAGAGAGTTAAAAGAACATGCAAGGCAAGTTAGAAAAGGAAAATAGAATATATATCATAACATATACAATTATGTAACCCTACTTTGCAACGCTAACCCTAACCTATCATTTATACATCTAACAATTTGAATTTCTTACATTCTTTAAGATAGATTGCATATGAAGCACATTAGTGGACTTTGTCATTTGAAAGATCTCAAAAGCAATTGGCTGCTTTAGCAATCGGCCAGAACAACAAGCTCAGTAGACATGTGAAACTGAGTGTCAACAAAGACAAGATGCATTAATCATAAGATGGAATAAAAATGTTTTATTCATTTTTCATAAGATGCACCTTCTTGAGATAATTCCTTTCGTAGATATCAAATGGTCAATATTTAAGTGTCTTTTCTGGCTGCTTTTGAAACAAAGAAAGCGGCTACAAGTAGGATCAAATTTTCTGGTTACTTTAGCTAGTAAACTTCTCCATCATCACTAGAGTTAATTCCATCCAATGAGGGCCTGGATTAGCCATGAATTCCCACTTTCTTCCTCCATTAAGCAAAGTTCATTGCTACAACTTTTCAACCATATTGTTTGACTTTCGAAAAATTAAATTGAGGAAAATGTTGAAGGATTAAATACTTAAGTTACTCCCTCTCTAGCTTAAACTTTTAAGTGAGTTGGTATTTTAACATGATATCAAAGTCTTGGTTACGAGAATTCTTGGGTTCAAATCCCTCCATTTGCATTTGATTTCTTTACGTCTCCACGTAGGTGCAAGTCCAGGGTCACAAACTTTTCTTTGGCTTCATAAGTATGGATTTACCTCTTTAAAAAAAATACTGAACTAGTTCAAAATGCCATTTTCCCTGTCAGTTTGTGTTAGACATGGACAACATAACCTTCTTGTCATGTCTTTTTGCGACACTATTCACATTGTTTGTGCATTGATTTTCATTGAATTCTGTTGTATTCTAATTTCTAACACACTCACAATTGATGGTGGTAAAGGAATGGGTCTTATGCTTGTAGACAAGCAGTAACCTATTTCATTTATCACCAGGTGCATAAAGCATAGCCAAGGCATGCATGTGGGTTGCTAGCTTTGTGGAGTTCTTACATTGAACTCCATGTAAAGAAGATAAAATATAGTGAGACCTAAATATCCATCTGAATAAATATGAAGAAATA
Source organism: Nyssa sinensis (assembly GCA_008638375.1). Lineage (NCBI taxonomy): Eukaryota > Viridiplantae > Streptophyta > Magnoliopsida > Cornales > Nyssaceae > Nyssa > Nyssa sinensis. Next base: position 57,683,635 of record CM018031.1, on the reverse strand, counting down.
TTTATTGAACCTAAACTGAGAATGGCACAATCCTGCATTCACCCCCCCCAAAAAAAAAGAGAAATGAATTTTAACCAAGACATTGGTGACCACCAACTAGAAGATTTTGATGCAGCATCCCACAGCATAATATGTAGTAATTGGTGTAATTGTTATTATGTTTGAAGACACTTATGATTTGCTCAAGTGAGGTTAGGGATGATGAATGCCCCGCCATGCCTGTAATAGGACGGGTGTGGGAGGATTTCAAGCAGGATGTGGAAGGAGGTTAAATCCTCGAACCGAGTTTGGGTTGGGTCCAGGAAAAGTTGCCCTGTCCCAACCGTGACCCTTTAGCAAAATTCATACTTTTCCCCTCCCCTCCAATATATTATATGTTAATTTATATAAGGCCACATTTGATATGTTGAAATGAAATGATAAAGAAATATAATGAATTCGACAGAAATGAAATAAGAATGGCCGTTTCTTATTTCATTCAATTTCTTTGTTTGCTAACAATTATAAATAATTAACAATAACAAATATATATATATATATGTATGTATGTATATATATATATATTTTGAAGGGCAATGAAAATAAATATTATTGATGAAGAGGATGTACAAGAGATACATACATGGACATCAATAACAGAGAGAAAAAATGCAAAAAATATCAAAACTTTCATCACAACTAAATTAGCACCAAACAAATGAGATAATCATATGCCAGCATAAATCCACAAGAGACAAAGAAACAACAATAAACCAAACCTCAAAAATTCCTTACTAAACTGCCCAAAACAAAGTGTTAAGATGCAGAAGAGGAAATTGATGGTCCAAGATCTTATAACACTCCCAAACCATTGGAATTAACGGAGCCCAAGCTGGCAACTAAAAAAACAGACTAAAGAAATAGCCAACAAAGCCGGTGATCAAACCTCAATGAACACCTTCTTTGATTTGCTGAATTCTGAAGATGAAATCATTTACCGAAGAACTTTGGAAGCTAGAGTTTGATTTTGCCATATATATGTACGCATAGCTATGAATATATATATATATATATATATATATATATATATTTATATATATATATATGTTTGTATGTATATATACATATATAGATGTATTTATTTATATATACTCATTTTTATATTTATATATGTGTGTATGTAAAATATATTATGTATGTATAGTTTTATTTATGTTCTTTTTTCTAATTTCATTTCTTTAAAATGGAACACATTCTTTTAAGTTATGGGAAGGAATGGGCTTCTTATGGGCTGGTGGGATGGTTTACAAATTAGGGCCTTTGGTTAGCAGGCCTTATTTAAGTAGACTGGAGGCGGGAGCCTATGGCCTTCCATTTGTGTTCGCCATTATAGTTAGCCTTTGTTAAAGGAGATTCCAGTTCACAAAAACACTTGCCTTTTGAAACCAACTAGAACCTCTTCTTTTTTGTTTTGATACAAGCGATGTGAGGGAGGAAAAGTCTAACAATTATGTGTGTATACAGAACGACTCAAAATAGAGTTGTGTATAAGAAAAAGATTAATTTTTCCATCTTGGATAGGCAACTATTGCATGAGTTCATAGTACAAATTGCACTGAGCTAAGGCAATCTCCCTCGAGGGGTGGATCAATTGGTCTAGGGGCCTCTTGCAAAGCGCTTACTTAATGAGAAATTTTAGGTTCGACCTTCTATTCTTTCTAGAGGCCAATCATCACTCACTTTGATAAGGTTACTATGGAGGGAGGTGATGACCTCTACTTGGCAGAAGGAGAGTGCTTACCTGAAAGCCGAATACCCCGCAAAAGAAAAAGAAAAAAAAAAAAAAACAAAGGCAATTTGACAACTTGTTAAAATCAAATATTGATTTGTTTCGTTGAATTTTGAGCTTCCAAACATCCCTTACCATGTATTTGTCAGCTGGAAACACCAACTGTTGAATAATTTCTCGCAGCACAAAAGTAAGCTGAATGTGGTTTTGATGTACACCTACTTGTATATTGCACCATTCTTCAACCAAAAAAGAAGTGTTCCTTGCGTTATCATGAAGATTTGGAACTAAAAGGAGAGTATGGGGTCAAAATTTCAATTCTTGTCACCAAAGAAGAAGAAAAAAATCTGGAAATGAATGGCATTCACATAATTACATAAATTACTTGCCCCAACTTGCTTCTAAACATCTAATGCTTTCTCAGTTGTAAACTAAATTGAAATGGATTGGCCTTGACTTTAGCAAAGAATTTGCTCACACTAGTTCACTATTTGACTTAGAGGTGTGTCAAAAATTGTCAACCCTATACATAAAGTAGTCACCTAATTTACTTCTATAACATAAATATTTTTAAAGAATTAGGTGAGCTTCATCTAACTCCAACTCCATCCCATCCTAACTTGATTCATGAATCAGACTCACTAAACACTTTGTTATGCGGATGAATTGTCTGATTTTAAAAGGATAAAAACAAATTTGTCTAGTTAGCAGACTGTGATTGATTTGGTTCATAAATTTAACCCATGGACCCATTTCCATTCCCCACATCCGAATAAAAAGTATCTTATATGCACTCTATTAGCCAAGTATCAATATGTCAAGACAAGTTTTTGCAGGAGAAACCCAACTCAGTTGTTGCAAAAATCACAACATTGTGAGAATTGTGATTCTATCCGAATAGGGTGCCATAAAAAAATTTACATATAAATCTCTCACTAATTTTGAGGGAAAAGAATTTCCTTCTATATTTAGTAAAAAAGAAATTAACATGTAAATCTCCCTCTAATTTTGAGAATAAAATTTTTTTCCCATAAAATCTCCCACTCGAACTTCAAAAAAAAAAAAAATTATCATTCCTAAAATTTTACCCAAAAAATTTTTAGCCTCCCTAAAAAAAATTTTGGCTCCGTCTTTGAGTACAGGTATTCACTCCCCACCCAGTTAGCGTGAGTTTGGCCCATCATTGTATATCAAAAAAGAAAAATGTTATGTATCTTCAATTTATATTTTTAATGTAATATGATGTAATTTTTAAAAACATTATATACAATTGGAGATATAAATAAGAGATAAACTACTCATCAAAAAACAGTGGGATTTGGCTATTGTACAGTTGTAGTTCAACTTTCTAGAGGAAGAAAAAAATACTCAGAAGTGGTACCAAATTGAAAGTGGTTGGGAGAGCGTTTTAGTTTGATGGGGCAGTGAACCTGATCTCTAGTCTTCTGCTTGGATTGTTTAAGTGGGTTGATTTAATACCTTTGGTTTTTTTCCTAAGTAATGAATGGGATGACGAGGACTTAAAAAGAGGACCACCTTTGTCCTTTTTATCCCACCACCCCAAACCTTTTCCAAACGTCGAGCACTAGAGTCCATAATGTGCGCGCACTACTGCTGCCGCCCTAGCTTGTCATGTCTTCACATATGTAAGTCTTATCCTATGGTTCACTCTGAGTAAGTGTTTGATGGAAAATATTATTTAATAATTATTCCAATAATCTTAAAGATAGGTTATATATACATTTAATATATATACATGAATAATATATTATTACAAATATAATACTTAATTTGATTCTTAAAATCATAATTTCGATAGATTATGATAATTGTTTGTTGGATGGATTGTTTCGAAGTGTTTTTTTTTTTCCTTTTTCTAAACACACTTTTTTGTATTTTAAAGTAAAATCAATACAAAAGAGTTATAAAAATCTGATAAAATGGTTAAACATGTTTTTTTAAAACAATTTTAAAAAGACAAAAAAAAAAAAAAAAAGAAGAGTGTAAGAGCTCTTCCAAACAAGTGTGTTTCTACATATCATATGATATGAAAAGGGTCAACTTGGGCATGATCTAATTTATATCCAATTTAATCTCAACTCATATAGTGAAGACTAATGATAAGATAAGCTCACGCAGAAGAGCATTTTTAATTCGAAATGTTCTTTTTTTATGTCAAAGTTATGTTTTGACATTATTAGAGGAATTCCAATGTATGTATTATTTCTAAAATTTGGCATGGTTATATCATCCGGAGGTATGACTGAACAGGAAAAACGTTGAGGATAAAATTCAAGCGTTTCGAATTCGAGTTTCTTTTATGTCAATTGTTGACAGATAGAACTTAAAAGATGAGTCCAACTATCACAAAAAGAGAAATTTAATCTAGTGTGCGTAACTAGTCCAGAATATCCCATTACCAATTCATCAAAAAAAAAAAAAAAATTGTCTTGATTATAAAAATTGTTATTCCAAAGGGATGTTATTTAGATTGTCAAAAGAATGACAATTTCATTATTCCAATGAGATGTTATTTAAATTGTCAAAAACATGACAATGTCACTTTCAATGTTACTTTTGCAATATCATGAAATACAGTTGTACTCCATTTTATTTTCTTTGGACATATGCCTCTTGGTGGTTTCATGCGTGGGTCCACGCTAGTTTCCAAAGCCAAATGGATGTTATAACCTTTTTTTTTTTTTAAACAAGTACTATTTGGGTGGGTCCCATGAGTTCATGCTTTTAGAAATGGTGGTTGAAAGAAAAATTAGTTATTGTATTAACAAGTGATATTTATCATTGAAAAAAGTTTTTAAAATTTGAAATTTTTGTATTTTCATAATGTTAAAATATTAATTTAACATGAATAAAAGATATTTAGTGTTAAAGAAACTCTTATTATATTTTGACGTTTCGTTTTCAATAATATATTTCCACAGGAAAAAAAACAAAAAAAGTAAATTACACCATTTCTTGTAATGAAATGTCATTCTACAACTTTCATACAAAATATATATATATATATATATATATATCTATCTATCTTGCCTCATTCTAATAGACTGTCATATAACATGCTAAAATTTAAGTATATGTTATATCTTATACTGAATATGACACAAAATATGGTATTGTTAGTTTTTAGATATATTAGATATATTATTAGAATAGTTTTTTTATTAATTATGTTATTATTTCACATTCACGGTTTAGGTAGCATATTCATTAAAAGTGATTTGGTACGAGTAAAATGACATTTTGACTGTCAATTTAGAAAACTTTTGACTCCAAACTCAAAAGATTGGATTTCCAAACTTTGATTTGAGGCATGCCTTGATTGAAAAAGTATTCATGCAAACCAAAGGATATGCCAACTAAGAGCAACTCCAAAGGGAGTTTGCATTTTGAGGTGTCAAATTACTCATTTATAATCTTAAATAGTATTTTGGCACCCCTAAATTATAAATCTGCTCCAACTGTAGGTGCCAAAATGGAGTGCTATTTTAATATTTTTTATTAAAAAATATAATTAAACTTAACGGGTATAATTTTTATAACGATCGCAATTTAACGGATATATTTTTTTAGTCAAAATTTCAAATAACAATTAACTAAAATAGAAAAAAAATTCTTAAATTATCAAAATTAACTAAATAAATAAATAAATAAATTCATCCTAAATTAACAAAAATAAATAAATAAACTAAAATTAAAACATTCAATTTAAATTAAAAAAATTCAATTAATTAAAAAATTCAATTTAAAATCTAAAACAATTAACTAATGTAAAACATTTATTTTAAATTAAAATCAATTATATATATATATAGCCAAACATGGAAGCCAACAGAGAACGGCTAAAATCAATTATATAGGCTAAACAGGGAAGCCAAACAGAGAACGGCGGTCTCTGTATTTCTTCCCCCGCGCCCAAGCCGTTCTTCCCCTTTTCCTCTACGCCTCCTTCCCCTTTCCCTTCCTCTGTGCTTCTTTTTTTAGATCTGCCATCACCAACCACAAGGTTTGAAGAAAAATAGGAGCCGGAGCAAGAAACTTACAGCAATTTTCACGGCAAACAATTTTTCAGCCTTTGGTAAGTTTTTTCTTTCAAAATCTCTTAAAATCTCTGAAAATCTGTGTATTTTATAGAATTCTTTGGTTGAATAGAGCCATTGATAAAAGTTCATGAGGAACAGTAAAATCTGAAAATGACAGAACGGCTCTATGCAATCTCTCCCTTTCTCTCTCCAGAGTTTGAAAAATTGCCACCCCAAGAGCATTGCTGCCATTTTTCAACCCTTGATGCCACCCCGTTAGAGTGAAAAATTTTGAATTTGAGGTGCCATTTTGGCAGTTACCGGTAGTTATGGATTTGCCATTCTGATGCCACTCACAGTTGGAGTTACACCATTTCTCTTAACGAAATGTCATTCTATAACTTTCATGCAATATATATATATATATATATATATATATATATATATATATATGTTTCTTGCCTCATTCTAATAGCCTGTCATATAAGACTATCTCCAGCAGTTACTCAAACTCAAACCCAAATTCCACTTAAAATTTGAGTAAAAGGTAAATTTAAGTTTGATGTTCTCCAACAGTCACTTAAGTTTTTACTCAAATCTTTTTTAAAAATTCTCACCTTATCCCAAAAGTTACTTTATGTCATTTCTCCTCAAAAATCATTTTCCCTCTTCTTTTTCCTTCCAAACCTATTTCACTCTTAATTTTCATTTTCTTCAAATTTTCTTTCAATTAATTTTGTCTAAATATTTTTTATATTCCTTCAAAACATTCCTTCCCAATTTTTTTTTTTTAAAGATGTTTGTCTTTTTTTAATTTAATATATTTTTTTGTGTGTTTTTTAAATTATATTGTACCAAAAAAAAATACAGTATTATTGGACCACCAAATAAATTAGAAAGTAAAAAAACAAAACCAGTAAAAAAAAAAAACTCTCCCTCTCTCATTCCCTGTCTCTCAATCGAACCCTACCTCCCGCTTCCTCTCTCTCGCTCCCAAAAACACACTGCCTCCCTCCCTCCCTCTCTCGAACGGCACACACACTCTCACTCCCTCTTGAGAACGACCTACACTCTCTCTTTCCCTCCCTCTTTCTCAGCCGACATCACACTAGGGTTTCTATTTACAGTACGGTTTAAGGGTTTGAGCGTACAATGGTGTCTCATCACAATTGATTGCGATCGCCGTTGTCCATTGTCGACCCCCGACTGTCGACTGCCGACCGCAGTAGCCAATCGCCAGGTATGTTTTCCTTTCCATTTATTTTCCTTGCCTTTCCTTTCATTTTTCATCTGAAGTGAGACTAGGTAGGGAAAAAAAAGTAGCCGTTAGAAATTTAATGTTGTGAACAGTAACGCGCTGATTTGGGTTTGGATTTGAGTAAAAAACATATTTGGTATGGGTTTGGTTCACTACTGGAAGGTGATTTTTATAGATTTTGACTCAAATTTAAATTTGGTATAGATTTGGTTAACTGCTGGAGATGCCCTAATATGCTAAAATTTAAGTATATGTTATATCTTATACTGAATATGACACAAAATATGGTATTGTTAGTTTTTAGATATATTATTAGAATAGTTTTTTTTATTAATTATGTTATTATTTCACGTTCACGGTTTAGGTAGCATTTTCATTAAAAGTGATTTGGTACGAGTAAAATGACATTTTGACTGTCAATTTAGAAAACTTTTGACTCCAAACTCAATAGATTGGATTTCCAAACTTTGATTTGAGGCATGCCTTGATTGAAAACGTATTCATTCAAACCAAATGATATGCCAACTAATAAAGATGGGGAGATGACAATGACACCGCACTAAATCCGAGTCACGCTCCGTACGTTGCTGCTTGTGACCTTGGGTTGGGTGGTGGAATTAATGACACCATAACCATATGTTTATTAATACTCATTTAATTGGTCCCATGCCTCTATTTTGTAACTTTATCTGTCAATTATAGTACAAATTATTATGATTAAGTTATTATTAGTCCTACCATTGTGCTCACTCTCACGTTCCCACTATTAACTTAATTTTCATCGTGCATGTCATTAGATGTATTTTTACATATTTTGAGAATATATCTCATGTATTTCTATATTATATCAGATACAGATATAAAATTTGTCCAATCTTAAGCAAATTATATAGTGCACAGTTAGATTTTTGGGATTATTTTTTCCAAAAGAAAATATAATTCATGAGTTAGAAATGAATGTGTTTTGTTTGATCTTTCAATTGCCACAAAGTCATATTATCTATCTATATATATATATATATATATATGACGTAGCGGAAGCTTGTGAAGAAATAGGACATCGCCTGTTTCTTGAAAAATTCATGAACAAAGGTAACACACTCGAATTCACGAGTACAGAAATTAAGATCTCAGAAAGAAAATTCTTTATTTAATAAAAAGTTAACCTTCAATGAAAAGAAAGAGCCTTTATATAGGCTGTAAAACCTAATTCGTCTAGGACTAGAACTTCTAATTTGACTGTAACTGTAACGTTAGGAAAGAATTAATTAAAATAAAAAAAATAATACCAAAAATTTCAAAAATAGAAATATTCTAATTAAAATAATAAATCAAAAGTCCTAATTTAAGCAGTAATTTGGCAAAAGGATAGCTCCAAACATCAACTGTAGCTGGAAGAAATTAAGCAGCATATTTATTACTAAAAGTAGTAAAAACGCGCTTTTGAAAGTCAAAACGAAAGAATTTGTCTAAAAAATGGCATACGTCATGGCAAAGCGATGGGTATTGATCATCACATCGTTTCTAAACCACTTACCGAATTTCATGCAATTCTGACCATTTTGACATTGCACGCAATTCTGTATTACGAATTGAATTCTTCCACAACCTGTTTTACATCAATATATATCTTGCCCAAGCTCTCTTTTTTTTTTTCATTTTTAATGTAAAAAAGAGATGCAAATTTTAGATTCACACAACTCCTCCAACTCATGTGCATTTAATTTGAGGACTTGAATGCCACCATTCAAGCTAGACATTGGAGGTTAGATGTCTAAATTTAATACTCTTTTTTCAAATTTGATTGACTACCTGCCTACCTTCCAGATTAATCAGAATAGTTTTATGTTCAACTGTGGAAAACCAACATTTTTAAAGCTGTGCATGCCAAAAATATATCAGTTTTGAAAGAAGTCATGCCAAGCACAAGTGCAGAACAAGAGTGCACATTTGAGTTTTGATAGCCTGGCTCATTTTTATGCAAAATATGCAGCGTTAGGATAATTATAGCCTTTGTGTAATGGTAATATTGTTTTATTATGATCTGAAAATCATAAATTCGAGTCATGAAATATTTTAATTTTATACACTTAATCATTCTTAAATTCTGGTCATCGTTTTAGATTTAATTTTTGTGGGTGGAATTCATATAAACTTTACATGAATGTTCAAATTTGAACAAACTAGGTCCCTGATACGTCATAAAGTTTTACTTACATAAGGTGACTTAAACACGTGCCGAAAAGATTAGTTCTACTTGAGATTAAGTCGGAAAGGGTATACCAAGATTAACTTCGGTATACCGACCTCGGAACAGGGGAATGAAGAAGATAAGTCTCATGATTACATTTCTAAAGCCTGACAGGCGGTGAGCCTTAGCCCTGCCAAAAGGAGATACAGGTTTGAGAACCAGCTCTATAGGTACACGTGTAAAGAGAGCCACAAACTTTCAAAGTTAATCCACCGCTTGTCAGAAAAAGTAGCCGCCTTTCCATAGTATAAATACCAATGAAGAAGGTATTAAATGGGAATCGAGAATATTTTCTAAAAAAAAAGAGCAAAACTTTTGATCACAAAAAAAGAATATTAACTTAACCATCGGAGAGGTTACCACCGGAACCTTTCCCGGTGGCTTTTTACCATTCATCTCTTTTCAGGTTCACGGCGACGGATTATTCCATGACGAGCCCAAATTAGCTGCATCAGCTTGGCGCCGTCTGTGGGAACGTTTAGCGTTCTTCTCTATCTTCTTTTCTTCATTTAAAGTGTTTGGTAGTCATGGCTTCCAACCATCGCTCTGCACCATTATCCACTCAACCGCTCGCTCAGGATGAAGAAGTTGCAACTTCTGATCCTGTGCAGCAACAGCTGGATCAAATTCGAGCTCAGATGCAGAAACAAGCCGATCAAACGCAGGCTCAGCTCTTTGCCATATCTCAAATCTTGGCTTCTTTGACACAAAATCCATCGGTTCTCCCTCACTCTGGAGTTCCTGAAAGCGGATATTCGTTAGGGTATCCTCCGCAACGGAGGCAATATGAGGAGGGTGGCCCTAGCGCTCGTCCCTTTTCTCCCCAGGGTGTCACTCCAGTTCGATATGACGTTCCAGGGAGTATACCCAACCTGCAACCTAACAACGTTATTTATAGCAGGGGCCATGTTGTTAGCCCTGCGAATTCCGGTGCTAACTTGGTGCAATCCGGACCACCATTTCAGCCGGCACCTGCGTCCAATCAAAGACAGCCCGAGCATGCAATCCCCAGTCAGAACAATCCTCAACCTACTGGGCTTGAGGGTGGTATACCAGGATTTCAGCACTCTGCCCCATCCAGAGTACCACTACGATCAGAAGAAGTGGCAGACTCCATAGGACAAGCAGTTCCTGCTCGAGAAGGACTTCCACCTCCTCAGCAGGACGAAATAGCAAAGCTTCTCGGAAGATTTACGACTCCATTTACCCCAGCTATATTGGCCGAGGAGCGTCCTCGTAAGTTCATTGTCCCAAAATTCACCCCGTATGAAGGATTAGATGATCCTGGCGATCATCTTTCGAATTACCAGCATACCATGGCCCTTCATGGCCCCACTGACGCATTTCTATGCCGCACCTTTGTGACAAGTCTCAAAGGGGCAGCCCTTCGATGGTTCCATAATCTCCCCCCAAATTCAGTCCCCAACTTTTACGAGCTCAGCAGGCGCTTCCTTGATCGCTTTCTAACCAGCAGACGGCTCAGAAAGGGACCAGAATTTCTCTTGTCTATAAAACAACGAAAGGGAGAATCCCTCAGGGATTATATCGCTCGCTTTAATGCCGAGCTGACCGAGATCACTGATTGTGGTGCAGCCTTCTTGGTGGCCGCCTTACATGCTGGACTCTGGCCAGGACGTTTTTATGATTCCCTGACAAAAAATCCTCCAGTCGATATGGCGTCATTAATGGAGAGGGCAAGAAAACACATCAACTTGGAAGACACCAGAACATCCCTTCGTCTTGCCAAAGAACAAGTACAAAATGAGGGAAAGTCACAAACGCAGAATACTGGCAATACAAGCAAACGGCAGAGAAGTCCTGATACGAAAACATCCCGAGGTCAAAATCAGACAACATCGGGACGTTTCAGATCGTATGCACCTCTGAGTGTGCCATTGCCTCCCTTGACTGCTTCCATATCCGAAATCTATAGTCAGGTCAAAACACATGAAAATTTTAAGCGTCCAGATCCATTATATGCTGATCCAGACCACCGTGATCGTAGTAAGTATTGTGAATTTCACCGAGATCACGGACATACTACGGAAACATGCCGACATCTTCAACAGGAGATCGAGCAGCTAATTCGAAGGGGACGATTGAAAGAATTCGTTCAACGGGAATCTGGACCAAATAATCAGACTCAGAAACCCCAACAACCTCGGCAGGAGCCTAAGTCTCAGCCACCAAGACAAGATCAGGGGTCCACTCTTGGGACGAATCAGCCATCACAAGCCAATGCTCATGTTATCCTCGTCCTCCATGCCACTAATTCTCTCTCTGGCACTTCAAATCGGGCGAGGAAGCGTTATGCGCGAGAAGCAAAAATGGCACCAATTCCGGTTCAAATCATGACTCTGGAGAAAAAGCTGAAACCCTCACCACAAATCCAATTCTCCGAACTGGATCTAGTTGGCGTACATCACCCACACACCGATGCGCTAGTCATTACTCTTCGTGTCGCCAACTTCGACATCTCTAGAGTATTGGTGGACACCGGCAGTTCCACTAATATTTTATTTTTTGAGCCCTTCCAAAAGATGAAGTTGAACGTGTCTGACCTCAAAGACACCTCGGCAGTAATGGCTGGTTTCGATGGACATCTAAGTTCTCCTATGGGCGGTATTGACTTCCTAACAACTATTAGGGTCGGCAACGAACAAAAAACAGTCTTATCTGAATATGTGATTGTGGATTGCCGATCTCCCTACAACGTGATCATGGGAAGACCATGGTTACATCAAATAGGAGCTGTCACGTCTACCCTTCACCAGTGTCTCAAATATGTACAGAACGATCAAATCTGTACTATTCGAAGTTCCCAATCATCATCTCGGGAATGCCATGTTGTTGCACTCAAAGGTAACAAACAGCAATAGTAATTACAGACATCTCGGAGGCAAATGATTCTCGACCTGTCTGACCGAGGTGAAGATGCGTATTGTCCCACCGAGATTGATGCGCCTTTGAGCCCGCGTGGCGTAGATAGCATGGCTGCTCCGGTCCAAGATCCACTGAAGATCTCGGTAGGACATGAGGAAGAAAGACGTTATTTACAGGTGGGCGCCGACTTATCTCCACCAGAACAAGAAGTGATAATTGAGTTTCTGAAAACTCAGTTATCAACCTTTGCATGGGAAACTAAGGACATGGAAGGTATCGACCCCTCATGTATTTGCCATAAACTAACAACAAATCCTGAGTACCACACTGTATGGCAAAAGAGACGAACATTTGCTCCCGAGAGACATAAGATCATTAATGATGAAGTCCAACGGTTACTAGATGCACAGCTAATCAGGGAGGTATTTTACCCAGAATGGCTTGCTAACACAGTCCTGGTTAAAAAGAAAAATGGGAAATGGCGAGTATGTGTTGATTATACCGACCTTAACAAAGCTTGCCCCAAGGATAGTTTCCCCATCCCAAGAATTGATCAACTCGTTGATGCAACTGCTGGTTACGAGTTGATGAGCTTCATGGATGCATACTCAGGCTACAACCAGATTCAGATGTATCCTCCTGATCAAGAAAAAACTTCCTTCATCTCTGAACGAGGCTTGTATTGCTATAAAGTAATGCCTTTCGGCCTTAAAAACGCCGGAGCCACCTATCAACGTTTGGTCAACAAAATGTTTGCATCTCTGATCGGTGAAACGATGGAGGTATATATTGACGACATGCTGGTCAAGAGTCAGCAAAAGAAGGACCACGTTGAACATTTAAAAAAGACCTTCGACATCCTGAACAAACATAAGATGAAGCTGAATCCATCTAAATGTATCTTTGGGGTGATCCGTGGGAAGTTTCTGGGTTTTCTTGTCTCACTACGAGGCATTGAAGCCGATCCATCCCAAATTAAAGCTTTGGCCGAACTCGAGCCTCCGAGGTCTAGAAAAGAAATACAGACTTTGAATGGCCGGATTGCGGCCCTGAATCGTTTCATATCAAGGTCTACGGACCGCTGTCTTCCGTTCTTCAAAGCTCTACGGGGAAATAAGATCTTGGAATGGACCTCTGAGTGCGACAAAGCTTTTGTGGAGCTTAAAAAATATATGGCGTATCCAGAACTGTTATCTACACCAATAAAAGGAGAAAAGCTGCTTTTATACCTCGCGGTATCTGAAAATGCCGTAAGCTCTGCGTTACTCCGAGAAGACAAAGGGATTCAAAAACCCATATTCTACGTGAGTAAAGCACTTCTTGGATCAGAAAAAAGGTATCCCGAGATAGAAAAGCTAGCCTTCGCACTCGTCATATCGGCCAGAAAACTCAGGCCTTATTTTCAGTCTCATTCAATCATAGTCCCAACTTCATACCCCTTAAAAGCCGTACTACATAAACCTGAAATTTCAGGTCGTCTCGTGAAATGGTCAATAGAACTGGGAGAATTCGATATCATCTACACACCTCGGACTGCCATTAAAGCACAGGCTTTGGCAGATTTTATTGCCGAATTCACCCCGGCACTAAAACAGAAGTTAGACGCTAACCCAACCATGGCCACGTGGCATTTATATGTGGATGGCTCTTCCACTGATAAAGGGTCCGGAGTTGGTCTTATCCTCCGATCTCCCGATGGTATTTCTACAGAGAAAGCAGTTACTTTGGGGTTTAGGGCTTCAAACAATGAGGCTGAATATGAGGCATTAATCCTTGGCATGCAACTAGCCCTAGAACATGAGGCTCACAACCTCGAAGCCTTCTCTGATTCCCAATTAGTGGTGGGCCAAGTTCTGGGTGAATTTGCTGTGAAAGATGACAGAATGATCAAATATGCTGAAATGGTAAGTTTTCTACAAAAATCATTTGCCACTTTTCGTATTCATAAAATAGAGAGAAGACAGAACACAAGGGCGGACGCATTAGCAAATATGGCTTCTCACCTCGGTACCAAAGGGGATTCAGAATTGACTGTCTCCTCCCGAAATCACCCCAGTATTGACAAAGTTCAAAAAATTCACATCTTGGAACAATGTCATGACTGGAGAGCACCTATCTTCGGTTACCTGAAAGAAGGAAAACTCCCGGAAGATAGGAATCAAGCACGTAAACTACGGATCAGAGCAGCTCGGTATCTGATTTTAAATGAGCAACTCTACCGTAGGTCCTACACCCAACCTTTACTGAGGTGCCTATCTCCAGAAGAATCGGAGTATGTACTAGCCGAGATTCATGAAGGGATATGCGGCAATCATAATGGTGGCAGGACCATCTCCCATAGAGCGTTGACCCATGGTTATTACTGGCCCGGTATGCTGATTCAAGCTAGAGAGTATGTAAAGAGATGTGACAAATGTCAGCGTTTTGCTTCCTATCAACATCTACCACAACAAGAGCTTGTACCCATTGTCAGTCCCTGGCCTTTTGCCCAATGGGGGATGGATATTGTTGGACCTTTGCCCAAAGCTCCTCAAAATAGGAAGTATTTGTTGATCGCTATTGATTACTTCTCCAAATGGGCGGAAGCAAAACCACTGACTCACATTACCGAGGTAGATGTAAAAAATTTCACATGGAGAAATATCGTTTGCAGGTTTGGAGTGCCACGAACTATCATATCAGACAATGGCACCCAGTTTACAGGAAAAGTATTTAGAAAATTCTGTGACGATCTCCATATCAGCCATCATTTTTCCTCGCCAGGACATCCACAGGCAAACGAACAGGCCGAGGTGACTAACCGGACTATATTAAGTGGTATCAAAAAGAGGCTGGAACGAGCAAAAGGAAAATGGACAGAAGAACTTCCTGGAGTACTCTGGGCTTACCGAACAACGAGGAGCAGTGCTACCCAGGAAACACCATTCTCACTCACATATGGTTCCGAGGCGGTCATTCCCGTAGAAATCGGTATGCCCACATGGAGAACAGAAGCCTTCAATCAGGAAGCAAATCCGCTTCAGTTAATCGAGAACCTCGACTTACTGGAAGGAAAAAGAGAACAGGCTTCAATCCGAATGGAAGAATGTCAACGAAGGATGGCCAAAAGCTTTAACAAAAAGGTCAAAGGTAAAAACTTTGACTTAGGTGATTTGGTTCTGCGAAGAATCTTCCCTAATACCAAGGAACCTACGATGGGAAAGTTGTCCCCAAACTGGGAAGGACCTTACCGAGTTGTAAAGATTAACAGGCCAACAACCTACTAGTTGGAAGATATGGAGGGAAAACTGATTCCCAGACCATGGAACATCGAGCACCTAAGACAGTATTATCAATAAAATTATTTCTACCTTTCAGGTGATATATCTTCTCGACACGGAAGATCTACCAACTTGTTCTGCAACAAAGGCCCCTACCAGCCTAAGCGCTGTAGGTATGGCTCCAAGAAAAGATACAGGTCTACCAACCTGATCTTGAAATCACCAAGGCCCCTACAAGCCTAAGCGCTGTAGGTATGGCTCCAAGAAAAGATACAGGTCTACCAATTTGATCTTGAAATCACCAAGGCCCCTACAAGCCTAAGCGCTGTAGGTATGGCTCCAAGAAAAGATACAGGTCTACCGACCTGATCTTAAAATCACCAAGGCCCCTACAAGCCTAGGTGCTGTAGGTATGGCTCCAAGAAAAGAGACTGGTCTACAGACCTGATCTCTAGCTCAGCAAGGCCTCTACTAGCTACGTACTATGGGTATGACTACAAGTAAAGATACCGGTCTACCGACCTGATTTCAGAAAAACATAAGACCCTTATCGACTTGGTTCACTTCAGATGACAACCAGGTTAGATTCAGATACTTGTGATAAATGGAAATATATTTGTTCTATCTTGATCCATATTCTTTGATTTATGTCCGAACAAAACAAATTTATTGTTATCTGCTTATTAAAACGAACTGCTTCGGTATTAAGTATCAAAGGCATTCAGAGCTTGATTAAAACAAAATGAAAGTCAAAACAGAGAACTGATGTTTTTCATTTCGTAAAATGACCAAGTACAAAATATAGCAAAAATAAAAATTACATTAACCTATCTATTACAAAAATTCTTAGGGAACAGCTGACAAGGGTACTACGCCTTCTAATACTTCATCTTGGGCTGGGACTTCGGGAGAGGTCGGTTGAGACTCAGCCACCTCCACTTCATCCAACTTCGAAATATCCAGATCTGGATATAAAACTCGAATTCGTTTAATGCATGACTGATAGCCGGCATCTGATAACTCCTTTCCCATGGACGTCAGGAGCCCCATCATACTGGCTTTGGTTACCTCCTTTGTGGCCACCTTAGCCGCTTCAATCTTTATCAGTTCAGATGCCTCAGCCCCCTTGAGTTTGTCTTTTAGCTCAGCTACGCTCTCATTCAATTTGGTCCTCTGAGCTATCAGAGACTCAGTGCCTTTCCTCGCTAAAGTAAGCTCTTTCTTGAGTTCTGTACACTGGGCATCCGACGATTTGAGTTTTTCTCGTGAGGTTTCGAGCTCAGATTGTGCCATTTTCAAAGACTCCTGACCCCTTTTTATATCGGACTGAGTAGTCAAGAGTACCGCCTTGGTGGCCTTCAGTTCTGACTAAGTTGTCTTCAGCTCGGATTGAGTTGTCTTAAGCTCAGACTGAGCTATTTTGAGCTCTTCCTTCAGCCCACTAAGTTGTTGACATTGATCATCACGATCCATTAACATACCTACTGCCCGAAGACCCTGCAGAGTTGCGTAAGATGAATTAAAAAAAAAAAAAAAAAAGGGAAGGAACTTACCCTGGTATAACCCATCATCAAATCACCTAAAACTTTTCTGGAGCTTTGACCAGAGAATCCCGGTGGGAGAACCGCTCTCAAAGCCACCTTTATTGCCTCTGAACCAGAAGAGGCCTCTGAAGGGTGAAGAGGGGCCGCATTGGCACTCTCTGGCCTCTCCGACTGATGAGCGGAGGTTTTGTTCCTCTTCTCCCCGACATCGGTAGGTGGAGAAACCTCGGTGGCAACCAGAACCTCCTCAGTCCTTAATGATTCAGTCGTCGGTCTCACACCGGTGCTAGAATCCTCCCTAAGTTGAGAGACCTCCTCGGGAGCTGACGTAAAAGGACGGGAAGCTTCCCGCTTCGCTCGAGATATTAGCCTCCTTTTCTTTTTGGCCGGCTGAGGTGCTGAGGCCACAGGTGGATCCTCAGCCTTCGTCTTTTTGGAAGGGTGGCCGCAAGCCGACAGGAGGCTCTTTTTTATAGCAGCCTCCTCCTCCTTGGTCAAACCCGCATCCATCAGCTTCTGTGGTGATAGGATGAGATAGTACGGTCGAAGGACTGGCTGTAGCAGACGTCGGTACCGATCCTCAATCTCGGGAGTAAACTCTGCTTTCTTCCACTTCCTTTTGTCTGCAAAACAACATATCATAAAAATCATTAGTAAAACGCAGCTATATAGCAAACTATTAAACTCACAATCTACGAGGACTCACCCCTTGGACCAGTGTACCGAGGAAAAAGGCTCATGTCCTCTCGCCCCCAACCTCCTCCAACGAAGAAGTACCATTTCTTCCACGTTTTGTTGGAAGAAGGTACTGATGTCAGAGGTCTGAACCTCTGATCGAAACAAGTATAGTATAGCCCCTCTGCACTCAGATATTTCATTTCCATCTGACTGCTAATAAGGTCCAAATCTACTGCAACCTTATTCAAATGACCTAAGACTATGAAGGCCAAAAGTTGCCTCCAGCTATTTACATTAAGTTCGGCCGGACATATGTTATACCACATAAACACTTCAACA
Source organism: Nyssa sinensis (assembly GCA_008638375.1). Lineage (NCBI taxonomy): Eukaryota > Viridiplantae > Streptophyta > Magnoliopsida > Cornales > Nyssaceae > Nyssa > Nyssa sinensis. The sequence goes on along the minus strand of CM018031.1, from coordinate 57,665,614 downwards.
AGGAGGGGGTGGAAGGGAAAACGGGCACCCATTTCAAACCATTCTAGGTAAGCACAAATTTCACCCCTCTTTATATCAGAAGGGCGATCAGTCGATTTGGGCACCCTACAGGTCACGTTTTTTGGGAATTTGAACTTTTTCATAATCGATTTTAAAATTCCCTTCGTCATGGCACTCGCTCCCTCTTCTCTAGTGGATACACTAACCTCTCCATCACCAGACTCTAATATATCAGCAGAAGAGGGAGACGACGAAGTAGTGGCAACCAGAAAAGGATCATCTTCACTGATAACCCTAGGTCCAACCCTAATTTCTTCTATGTTCGGATCCGACATGGTCGGAGGGTAAAAAATCGAAAAACAGAAGATAAAATCGAGAAGAATATAGAATAGGAAGAAGAAAAGGACAATAAGAATTACCAGGTAAAAAAAAAAAAATACGGTTGTCTAGAACAATGGAAGTCTCAGGCTTGCCGGAATTCGTAGTAAATCCTTCGAAACTCACTCGCTTGTTTGAGATGATGGAAAAATACGAAACGAATCCAAAAGAAATCATTCACATCATTTATAAAAACAGATTCGTCATTAAGTATTTCACATGAAGCAGTACGCCCATCCATTCCCAATTTCGAAATCATTAATTAAATAAAACGGCTGTATTAACTAATTATTCCAGTTCCCCAAAAACTGAAATGCGTGTAGTAATTATATCTGACGGCTACAAAACCCCTCGAAAAAGTAAGTTAGACGGCTATACGCGTCATCCCTTCAAAAAACCCTAAAAACAAAAAACCAAAGTTCTGTTCATTTACAGAACTAAGGCTTCAGGGGGGAGTAACTGATACGTCATAAAGTTTTACTTACATAAGGTGACTTAAACACGTGCCGAAAAGATTAGTTCTACTTGAGATTAAGTCGGAAAGGGTATACCAAGATTAACTTCGGTATACCGACCTCGGAACAGGGGAATGAAGAAGATAAGTCTCATGATTACATTTCTAAAGCTTGACAGGCGGTGAGCCTTAGCCCTGCCAAAAGGAGATACAGGTTTGAGAACCAGCTCTATAGGTACACGTGTAAAGAGAGCCACAAACTTTCAAAGTTAATCCACCGCTTGTCAGAAAAAGTAGCCGCCTTTCCATAGTATAAATTCCAATGAAGAAGGTATTAAATGGGAATCGAGAATATTTTCTAAAAAAAAAGAGCAAAACTTTTGATCACAAAAAAAGAATATTAACTTAACCATCGGAGAGGTTACCACCGGAACCTTTCCCGGTGGCTTTTTACCATTCATCTCTTTTCAGGTTCACGGCGACGGATTATTCCATGACGAGCCCAAATTAGCTGCATCAGTCCCTAATTATATAGGATCGATTCTGACTTGTACTATAGAAATAGAGACTTCAACCCAAGACATTTCTAAAGCAAAGCTTTAATATTATGGTAGATCTTCGATTGCTTATTAATTATTGTAAAAACTTAAATTGTTAAAACTATGTTATAAAAAAGTAAATTTATTAAAGAAAATGAAAAAAATATTCAGGTGTAGAATTTTCATTATATATATATAAACACGTATGTATGAATACAGTGAAAATGTATAAAAACTGAGCCTTGTTTTTGGAGAAGTGACTAATAATAAGCTTAGTAGTAAGTAGAGCTATGGAAGAATAAAAGACAGGAACGCAGCAGCAGAAGACAGCAACGACGATGACACGTGATAAGGCTTAGAGGATAGCTTTACTCTGTTTCCTACATTTTGATTCCCATCCCGCAACGTGTTTTCACAAAGCAGTTGAGGAACCGGAAAAGGATCAACCAAAGCAAAGCAATGTTTTTTTTTGTTTTCAGAAAACAGTTTTGAATTAGAAGAACAGAGAATTTCTTAATTGCTGAGGATTATTATTAATTTTTTTCAAAAAAGAGACGTTCGGCCATGAGAGGGAATGAGTTTTTGATTCTCTTGTTTTTGGTGCTCGGTGTTCTTACGACGACGTTGTTTGGCGCCAATGTCACGTACGACTCCAGAGCCTTGGTGATCGGCGGCAAGCGCAGGGTCTTAATCTCCGGCTCCATTCATTACCCTCGCAGCACTCCCGAAGTGAGACGGACTGACTCCCTCTCCCTCTCTCTTTAACTTTCTCTCTCTAAAATACACTCTCTCTCTCTCTCTCTCTCTCTCTCTCTCTCTAAATGTATATGTAACAATTTTGCAGATGTGGCCGGGCCTCATTCAGAAATCTAAAGACGGCGGATTGGATGTAATCGAGACCTATGTGTTCTGGAACTTACATGAACCCGTCCGAAACCAGGTTCTGTTTCGCATTTTTCGATTTCAATGATCTCGCATTTACTCTCTCCATTGTTTAGCCTCAGTTTGGTTGCTGAGAAAACGGAAGAAATTTTAAAAGAAAAATGAAACTTCCAATGTTGTACCTTCCGTTCTTTCAAAGTTCAAACTTCTATAATACTCAAAAAGTGTAGTTTAACATGTATTCTCCTGAATTTTCTTGGTAACCAAACGGAGCATAATCTTATCGTTTATCCTATTTCTAAATTTTTAGCACCCTTGAAGTCAATTTCCTAAATTAAACTTAAAAGAATGAATTATTAAGAACTCAATCTCTGCAGTACGATTTTGATGGAAGAAAAGATTTGGTTAAGTTCGTGAAGCTGGTTGCGGAAGCTGGTTTGTATGTTCATCTACGCATCGGCCCTTATGTCTGTGCTGAATGGAACTATGGGTAAAAAAATTATTATATGCTATTTATTGGAGAATGTCTTTCATTTAGATAGGACTAACAATTGATTAATGTTTACTTCCTTTTTTGTCTAAGTAAATATGTGCATTTTATTTTCTACTTTTGAACAGTGGTTTTCCTCTTTGGCTGCACTTTATACCCGGTATTCAGCTCCGAACTGATAATGAGCCATTCAAGGTTTTCCCCATTATTCTGTTCCTGTTTTAAAATGCCAGTTTCTAGCCCAATATATCATTTGAAAGCCTTCTGTTTTAGGCAGAAATGAAACGATTCACGGCCAAAATTGTGGACATGATGAAGCAAGAAAATCTCTATGCATCCCAAGGCGGACCCATTATCTTATCTCAGGTTGATCTATTATGTTCTTTAATGATTGATTTCCATAGTCATTCGAGATAATTATAGAGCATTATGTTGTGGGTGCTATGTGTTATTATTTTAATGATTGGTGTATTTTCCCAAATTGATTATCTGGTAATTGAGGATCGTGATAAGTGAATGGTGGTTAATTTTTATGCCAGATTGAAAACGAGTATGGAAATGTTGCTTCGGCATATGGATCTGCTGCCAAATCTTATATTAATTGGGCAGCAATCATGGCTACATCTTTAGATACAGGGGTGCCCTGGGTGATGTGCCGGCAAGTAGACGCCCCCGATCCTATTGTGAGATTCTTTTTTTCAGTTTATCAAAATTTGACTTGGACACTTCATAATTATAAGAAATTAGCCCAAGTCTTCGTTGAATTTGTCTGTTTACTGATATATCACTAATGCCAAGTTGTTTATATTAAATCACATTTTTCCACCAAATAATTACAGATTAACGCTTGCAATGGATTTTATTGTGACCAATTCACCCCAAATTCTAACAAGAAACCAAAAATGTGGACTGAGAATTGGACTGGATGGTAAGATGCCTCACTTCTTGGTCCCTTCCAATTTTTTGGTTGTTTGAATTGCATAAGAGTTTGTTGCTGATTCTGAATGCTTCTACATTTTCAACCATTCCAATTGTTTGGAACATTAGGTTCCTTCCATTTGGTGGTCCTGTGCCCTACAGACCTGTGGAAGACCTTGCTTTTGCTGTGGCACGCTTTTTCCAGCGAGGAGGAACATTCCAAAATTATTATATGGTATGGTTAGTTTTCATCTTTTTGGGGGGAGGGGGGAGTGAGAAGGGAGAGTCAAGTACAAGTTTTTTGACAATTGCATGATACTTATGATTTGTACTCTTTTACTGAATTCTGTCCTTGAATCCACAAGATTGTGAACTTATTTATCAGATATATTTTTGTTGCTCTAACAGTACCATGGTGGGACTAACTTTGGCCACACTACTGGTGGGCCCTTTATTGCAACAAGTTATGATTATGATGCTCCAATTGATGAGTATGGTATGGTCTTATCCATCTATCAATAATGTAAAAAATTTTGTTGCTTGATACTGTAATGTCTTGTTGTTATGGTACTCAAAAGCAACTCTAGGTCATCGGTTGCATCTTTTGTGCAATGGTGCCTCTAATTCTAGCCAATACAATGCTGCAAACTAAAAAGAGTCTTGGAAGCAGTTTGTGTACTTGTGTAACTATGTTATCTTAAAATACAACCCATAATTCCTCAGTTTTTACTTTTTTCTATCTTTGAAACTTGTCTTCCTTCTATAGAAGGATTTTTTAATTTTTCTCCTTTTGTTGCAGGACTTCTTAGACAACCCAAGTGGGGCCACCTAAAAGATTTGCACAAGGCCATAAAGCTTTGTGAAGAGGCAATGGTGGCCACTGATCCAACAATTGCATCTCTTGGTTCAAATTTGGAGGTACACCTATAATTCTCTACTTCTTAGTCAGTGTCTTAGAAACTTCTCACTCTTGTGGATTCCTGGGTATGATTAATTACTTCAAATATGAATGTGTGTGACTATTCACTATTTAATAATGATTGGTGAAGTGCCAAAAAAATGGACTTCCAAACACTTAGTTTGAACGTTGAATATGAGAAATTTTAATCATGATTAGTTGCGTATAATTGGGTTTGATTTATTACTCACAAATGGTTGCATTTGTGAGAAAAATTGATGAGACAATGGTAGGGGTGTCCTGGCGTGCGGTCCTATCACATTGCTTGCAGGAACATTGTGTATTATGTGTATACCCGAAGAGGTGCTCAGATTATTATTATTATTATTATTATTATTGAAAGAGATGCTTCGGTCATATTCATTAGATATAGGTGCACAGACTTTTATTCATAGAAATTCTGCTGTGTACTTTGCACGGTAGAACATTATGTTTCATAACATGGAATTTATTCTCATTCCAGGGCAGCGTCTATAAAACAGAATCAGGGTTATGTGCTGCTTTTCTTGCCAACGTGGGTACCCAATCTGATGCAACCGTGAACTTCAGTGGAAATTCATATCATTTGCCTGCATGGTCTGTGAGCATCTTACCTGACTGCAAGAATGTAGTGCTTAACACTGCCAAGGTTTGCCCCATCAGCTTGTGTTGTCCGTGTAGTAGTTTGACCATGTTTTCTATATACAATGCTACAATGTGAGCACTCTGTTGGACACAGGCCTTTTTCCTATATATACTTGTTAGTACATAAATGTGTTTTGGAATCCCCCCAATACACCTTCATTGTAGATCAATAACTTGCAATCCATGTTTACTTTTTGAACTTCATGATCAGATGTCGTAGTTGTAGGAGTTCAATGAGATTTCATTTGATATACTAACTGCTGACTTGTGTTCCTAAACATTTTAAAAGAAACCAGAACAAACTTTCGAGGCTCTTTTTAGCATGGGCTCCTGTTTCCAATTTCAAAATTCTATGGTGTAGAAACAGTCTTTTTTTGGGTTTTGGAGGAAAGTCGTGCCTTTTTCTTTTCTTTTTTTATTCTCTATGACACTGTGGTGGCATAGGGCACCCACACGAGTATGTCACATGGAAATTGTACCTCAGGACTTGTATCTTTGTTGGTGGTTTTAAAAGTTATTTCGCTTTTTATGTTGCACTTTTCTGGTCTGAAACTTCTTCTCTCAAATTACCTTTTAAGAACTCGAGGTCAGAGGCCACCAGGAAGGCTCCGGTAGTAGCTGCTTCGAAGTCGTGCCTTTCTCTTTTCTTTTTTTATTCTCTATGACACTGTGGTGGCACAGGGCACCCACACAAGTATGTCACATGGAAATTGTACCTCAGGACTCGTATCTTTGTTGGTGGTTTTAAAAGTTATTTCGTTTTTTATGTTGCACTTTTCTGGTCTGAAGACTTCTTCTCTCAAATTACCTTTTAAGAACTCGAGGTCAGAGGGCCACCAGGAAGGCTCCGGTAGTAGCTGCTTCGATGATAAAGTTAGTGAAGAAATAAATGCAGCAATTCAAGAAAAGAATTGAACATGAATTGCATGTGTACCTCAGGGCCTTATTGATAGGCTATAGATCTCCTAAGTTGAGTAGGATTAGGAGCAATGAAGATAGTAGTTTTCATGTAGAACTTCGTTTCCTTATTCTGAGGTCGGTAGCCCATAGAAGACGGTGACCAGCTCTGAACATTTGGTCTCCGTGCTCTGTACACAAATAGGTCAGAAGGGGATTACTCGGGTGGTTGGTATGGTGAAGATCCCTCTCTAGGGACACGTGTCATGCCTTTAGCATCAGCTACTCCCCCCCGAGCCTCAATTCTGTGGGAGCTATCTAGAGCTAAGGCTAGGGTTTTCGAGGCATCACGCGTATTTTTGCCATAAATGCACAGCTCTTGAAAAGGCAATCGTTGATGCTGCAATTAATGTCCCATCATTACGCCGGCTGCCATTCCAAATTCCGATGTCATGATTACGTCCAACGATTGCGTTAGCTCGGTGGTGATGATTCCGATTACCCTTCATATATAAAAAGGGGAAAACTCACCCTTTTGCACCCTTTTATCACTTTAAAAAAAAAACCTCTCAGTTGTTGCTTTCGATCGATCGGTGGTGTTCGAGGTCTTTTCTTGGTGCAACGTTGGTTCTTTCTGATGCCAGTCTTGCAATCAGGTTTGATTCTGAGCGTTATTTTCTTATTTTGGTGTGCCATTTCTGTTTGCGTTCTTTTTTCATTCCTCTTATGCTCTTCTACCCTTCCTTTTTTTCTTCCTTAGACATGTCTAATACTGATGCTAACTCGAGTACCGTCCAAGAATCGATAGCACCTTTAGGAATTATGAACCAAGTAAAACTAGACCTTGAGATTGGTAGCTCATCGGAAAACCCAGGAAATGAGACCCGTGGTAGCCCTGCTTCCAGTTTAGAGGTTAGGATAGTTGAGGCCTTTATCGAGCCTAGGAACAGAGAGGTTGGGACCTCAGGTAGAGCTCGTAAGAGAGAACAGGGAGAGAGTGCCATAACTCAGAGCATGATAGATGCTCTGAGGATCACTTTTGATTTCCCTCAGAATGTGACCTGTAGGGTTCTGGACACAATAGACGGTCCCTCAAATGTTCAAGACGGGGAGATCTATACCTATATTGAGTGGTTTGAAGTCAGGGTGCACTTTTCCTTCCATAAAATAATCAGGGAGTTCTTCCTTGGTTCAACATGTGCCCTACCAACCTGAACATCAACAGTTGGAGGCAGTTGCTTGCTTTCATAGTTTTGGGCCACTTGAACAAAGTTAAAGTAAACCTCCTTTTAATCAGAAGTAATATGGACATGAAGTACTTGAGGTCGGGGGCATGTATTACATGTCCTTTGATAAGGGGTTCAAGCCCCTCTCCTCAATACCCTCTTCTAATAAGACCTGGAAGAAGTGGTTCTTCTTTGTAAAAGGAGGATGGGAATATAAGGGACTTAGACAAACAAGCCACCATCTTTCCAAAAAGAACTGGTGTTAAGGGTGAGCCCACCTTCCTATGTGGTTTTGTTTGCTTTTTTCCCTCATGTCTTTTTATTCAATCTAACATATGCTCTGATGTACCATGCAGACAAGAGTGCTTGAAGGAGGTCCATTTTCACACAAGATCTTTAGGATAGATACACACAACTGCTTCAAACGAAAGGCCACTCCCACGAAGCTAACTTAACACCCAAAAACCTAATGGGCGCCAAGTTGGTGAAAGAGAAGAATGAGGGGGTCAAGAAGTCCATCCTCTCTGGGTGGAAGCCAGGGCAGAAGAAGAAGATTGGAGAAACCTCAACTCCTGTCGAGCCTACCCCTCTAGAGAATAGGAGGAGGTTACTGTCTGATTCCCTTAAGCGGATAGTTTTAGAGGAAATGGCACGCTCTACTGCTGAGGAGGTTCTTCCTCTTCCAGGCCCTACAGTGCAAAAGCAAAAGAAAAGGAAGGGGAAAGTTAAGGCTGCTTCCTCTATTCCTACGGATTTCGGCCCTATTGCCGTGAAGAATACTTTTAAGGACTCCTGGGCCACGAGTCCCAGCAAGTACACCGGGCAGAAGACCAACAAGATAGCCAAAGATCTGATGGCTATTCACATGAGGGTAAGTCCCTTCTTGGGACCTTCCTTTTCTATCTTCAGAAACCACTTTCTGAAACTGAATTTGGTTTATGTTTTTCCAGGTTGTTCATGGACTAGCGGCCACAATGGATAGCCCTAAGGACTTAGAGTAAATCAACAATCTTTAGTCCGAACTAGACGAGCCAGGCTTAAGTTGGGGACTGCTCGGTCGGCAACAGCTGTTGCTAATGAGAAGTTGAAGGAGGCCGCCAATGCATACTCCATTATGGAGTTAGGCAAAGATGTTTTGGCTTCAAAGCTAGAAGGTCTAAAGAAGAAGTTTTGTAAACTTCATGACAGCATTGAAGCCGCAGAGGCTCAGACCAGGGATGATCTGAAGGCCAAGGTGCAAGAGATGGGGGGAGAACTTGTTGAGCACGGGTATAGAACTTTTAGAAAGAAACTCCGAAAGATGTACCCTGACTCGAAGATATCTGATCTGAACGATATCCCTGTCTCTAAAGCCGAAATAGAGGCTATTGATGCTGATGACGAAGAAGATCTGGCTGCGGATCCTTCTTTAGGTGAGCTGCCAGAGGCTACCGAGCAGGACAGAGAGAATGTGCTCGTTGAGGAGTAGCTTTTTAGGACCCTTTTTTTTTGCGTTTTTTGCCTTTTCTTCTTTCCTTTTCTTTTTTTTGTAATCCCTCCCTTTGGGACATATTTATAAAATTATTTTTTGTTGGCTTCAGTGCTTTTGTTCAGTCGTGCTGCTTTTGCTAGCTTTTTGAACTATTCAGAAGTGTGAGTTGAAAAACACTTGCCACATTTAAGCCAACAATACTTATAAAGATACAAGCTTTCAAGAGATCTGAATAATGGAGAAAACATCGCAATAATAGGACATATAGACCTATAACACTTATAAAATATAATGTTTTTAGGGGTCTGGTGGCATTGCCGTAATAGTATACAAACTTGTAACACTTGTAACGAAATACAAGGTTTTTAGGGGTCCGGTGGCAATGTCGCAATAGTATACAGACCTATAACACTTGTAACAAAATACAAGGTTTTTAGGGGTCTGGTGGCAATGCCGTAATAGTACACAAACCTGTAACACTTACAACGGAATATAAGATTTTTACGAGTCTGGTGGCAATGCCGCAATAGTATACAAATAACACTTGTAACGGAATACAAGGTTTTTAAGGGTCTAGTGGCAAATGGGCAAGCATTGAAGTAGATAAATGTCGCAAAGTTTTATTGATAATACTTGCGTAACCCAACCAAGTCTTCCAACCGATAAGTGGTAGGTCTATTCTCCCCAAGGGAAAACTGAGGTATCTATTGAATCCCGCCATTATTGAGATGGTCGATCTGAACTCCTTCTGATCAAGTTTCATGTGCTTGAAGGGCTCATAAAACATAACACTGGTAGAGCTCTCAATATCAACAAGAACCCTTCTGATCTCGAAATTGAAAATCTTGAGCGAGATAACCAAGGCATCACTGTGAGGGCAGTGCACCCCAATCAGGTCCAGATCAGAGAACTATATTTGAGGTACTGTTTTGGCCTTTTTCTCAATAGATGAGATCTGGATAATGTGAGGTACTGTTGGATATCCCTGTTACTATATTGTCAGCTTGAAGTACGAAAATGATATGCTGGTTGTTGGGCGGTTGCTGATCATTCTGAGCTCATCTCTGCTTGGGTTGCTAATCTGGTCTCCTCTGAGGGGGTCTTTCCTCTCTCCGATCACCCCTCCTGTCTTGGTGGATGAATTCCCTCAATTGCCCACGCCTGATGAGATGCTCGATCTCCTGTTTCAGAGCTCTGCACTCCTCAGTGGTATGGCCTTGTTCTTTGTGAAAATCATAGTACTTGTTTTTATTCCTAGAGTCAGGATTGCTTTTCAGCAGCTTCGGCCATTTTAGGTTTTCACGGGTCTAGACCTTCTGGAGTATGTGAGTAAGGGAGGCATTCAATGGGGTATAAGTTCCATACCTTCTAAAGCTAGAGTTGTTTTGTGCTCTGGATGTCGTTCCCTTGTCAGGACTCCGGGTTCTCTTCTTATTGTCCCTATTGTCTCTCTTTTGAACTTTTTCTTTGGCTTTTCGAAATGAGACTTTAGTATCCTCTAGATTAATGTATTTTCATGCCTTCTCCATGAGTGCTACCATATCAGCTACAGGATTCTTAGTTAAAGAGTCCTGAAAGCGCCCAAGCCCTAGTCCTGAGGTGAGGGTAGTCACCAAAAAACCTGAGCTGCAATCGTTCATCTTGGTAAGCTTGGTATTGAAGCGAGCTATGTACTTCCTTAGTGAGTCCCCTTTTGCTTACTTTATGGTGTGTAAAAACTCTTGCCCTTTTCTCAGTTTTCTGCTCATCAAGAAATAACCTACTAAGCTCATAAAATTTATTGACCGAGTTTTGAGGGAGGTTATGAAACCACTTCAGAGTGGTACCCTTTAGACTGGTTACAAAAGTTCGGCACATATAGGCGTCAGTAGCCCCGTGTAAGGCCATCATGTGTTGATAATAAGAGAGGTGATCACCAAGGTCTTTAGACCCATCATAGAGAGTAAATTTTAGGACGATAAACTTCTTGGGCCGTTCTTATATCATTATGGCAGGAATGAATGGCTTAGAGAACCTACCGAGCAACTTGCTTAGCTCGTCCCGTTCTAGAGGGATGTGGAATCTTTTGGTAGAAATCTTCTGATCTTGAGAATATTTTATTTCCTCAACCCTCTAAGAGGCCCTGGGTACGTTCTGTTGTGCCGCTGGCACCCGTTGTTGGTCCTATCCCATGTCTTCAAGTTCTAGATTCACGGGGGGATTTTGTCTTGTAGCAGTAGAGGGATGCTACTCTCTCAGGACTAGTGGACGTGGGACTTTGGGAGGCTAAAGTCCTTGGCTCGTTGGATTGGCTGCAGAAGTCGTCGGGATTGGTATTCTTGTCTTGCTTTGATAATGTACGGTAGGACAGAATGATGGCATACCTCTTTCAAAAGCTGTTGATGATTAGGCATCAGTCCCCATCTGGGCAGTACCATAAGGGGAGCACCGGCTGCGTGTTGGGCAGTTCCTTGTTATGGGATCCTCCGCCCGTGGTCCTGGTAGGAGGTTGAGGTCCTCCTTGAATAGCGTTAGTTGGGAGATAAGGGTTGTTTCATTGGTTTTTGGGCCAGTGAGGCTAGAGCCTGTGACATGGCTATGAGTTGTTCTTGCATCTGGTCGGATTGTCGTTGAATCCAATCAAGTTGCTGTTGTAGACAAGTGGGTGCTCAGTCCTCTTCCTCATTCGGTAGAAGGCGGATCTGAAGGATTCTTTCTGGGACGAAAGTTTGGAGCCATTAGTTTCTTAACAAAACTAGCTTAGTTTGTGATGAAAAATAGTGAAAACGATCGTTGTTCCCACAAATGGCGCCAAACTGATGTTACACTTTTCTGGTCTGAAGACTTATTCTCTCAAATTACTTGTTAAGAACTCGAGGTCAGAGAGCCACCAGAGAGGCTCCGATGATAAAATTAGTGAAAAAATAAAGCCAGTAATTCAATAGAAGAATTGAACATGAATTGAATGTGTACCTTAGGGCCTTAGTTATAGGATATTAATCTCTTAAGTTGAGTAGGATTAGGAGCCATGAAAGTAGGGATTTGAAGATATTCATAGATAGTAGTTTCCATGTAGAATTCTGTTTTCTTATTCTGAGGTTAGTAGCCCATAGAAGGCGGTGACCAGCTCTGAACATTTGGTCTCTGTGTTCTGTACGCAAATAGGTCGGAAGGGGATTACTCTAGTGGTCTGTATGGTGAAGATCCCTCTCGGGAAACACGTGTCATGCCCTTAGCAATGTAGTTAAATCATGGTATATCAGTTTTGATATGAAAATGGTTTAAATTAATGCAGTCGGTTCACTCAATTTCTCTCCTGATCAAGACTCATTCTGTGCTACTTGACGCGAGTTCCTACCATGATGTACTAGTTCTTCTTGCCAGTCCAGCCAAAATTTGTTATTATTCTTGATCCATGCATAACAACAATTTAAACCTACAAATAAGGGGAAAATGAAGTGTTTGACCCAAGGAGAAGCTGTTTGATTCTAGGTACATTCTGGAGAAGGGAGCTTAGCAGCCGAAAATGAATTCCACCTTCCAATCCATTTTCCTCTTAAAATATTGCATATTGCAGAGTGCTTCATCATGGAACTTCTTTCAGTGTTTTATGACGATACCATAGATCATATCTAGGGTTTTTTCATCATTGAATTGGAGTTGAGTATGGATCCTGTGATGTTTATCTGCAAGCCCTTAGACCTTAGATGTTCTCTCTTATTATGTCTAATTCCCTATGCTACCATGGTCACAATCATCTGCAAGTATGAGTTCTGTGCATATTCCTCTTGTCTTTTTAAACTCCTAATGATAATAATGCCAGTGCAAACACCGTTGTCATCTCTGGTGATTAAATTGTTTAATTATCTTGTTGAAACTACACTTTCTTGAATAAATAGCTTATTATTTCTGGTTGAATTTATAAAACCTATATTTTTATGTACATTATCATTAGATACTCTGATAGGGAACAGGAAAGACCACCACTCAGGCTGTACAGTCTTTGATCCAGGAGGATAGGATAGGATAGGATAGATAGGACTTTATGATTATAATTTTGAATTTTATATTTTATATTTTAGGTGTTTTATCTTTTTTATAGTTTTATCTTTTGTGGTTTGCCTATAAATAGACTGGTTGTAAATGAATAATTAGATTTTGGTTGAATGAAATTTTACTTCCTTAGTAAAATATCTTTAGATTTTACATATTTTACTTTCGTAGGTGCTTATTCCTAAGGTTGTTAAAGTTGTCCTGGATCATACTCAATCATGATGGCAAACCCACATTTCCTCCCTCAAGCAAACTGGCAATATAAGAGCCATAACTTACAGGTCTGCCCAACTCAATTTGTTTGGTGCAGGCTTGACAGTAATTGGATAGAATAGCCAGGGTTTTGGTTTGTTTTTTCTTTTTTTTATGTGGGAAGGAAACTAGTTTACAGTAGTAATGTAAGAACAATGGGAAGGTTTCATGAGGTCAATTTGGTCTGACCTGCTGACCTGACCCAATTGTTCTCAGTAGAGTAATGATCTGCAAATTTTACTAGGCTGATGCTACGTACTGTGGGTCTCATTCTGCTCAGATTCATTTACTTGAAAGTTGAAAAGCAATCTATATCCTCAATTTATTTGGAATCACATCAGAATTAGACTTGTTGAAGACTATAGCACTATTGTTGAACTTTTCCTTTTTCACAAACTGAAAATTTTCTTTTATATCTAGAGGACAGCAAGCACATTACACAACTCTTCTGGCACAGACTCCAAGGCAGCGATTCTAATATTTTTTGTGTAATGTTTATTCTGAGCATTTGAGTTGGTTACATATATCATAATAAGAGATCTGACAAAATTTATGCTGGCTGCCAGCTACCTAACACAATCCTCCTCCTTTTTCCAGGCTTGGAACCAACTATAATGATATGACACTAAGCATAACACAGGCGGACTTAGTTGGTTTTATATATAAAATATATATATATATGTGTGTGTGTGTGTGTGTATGTGTGTATGTAATATGTATCTATATGTATGTATGTATATTTCTTCTGAGATAATGTCAACTTTGGTCGTTAGTCTTCTTCTTCTTCTTCTTCTTCTTATTATTATTATATAAGTAGACATTCTTCATTCTGATAGCAACAAAAGCTAATTTTATAACTTTTTGTTACAGATTAACTCTGTGACTACCATTTCAAGATTCGTGAGTCAAACTTTGGAAGATGATGTTACTTCATCAGAAGCATTCCAGTCAGGCTGGAGTTGGTTTAATGAACCAGTGGGTATATCAAGTGACAATGCTTTCATGAAACTTGGATTAGTGGAGCAAATAAATACTACAGCTGATAAAAGTGACTATTTGTGGTACTCACTAAGGTATAACAAATCTATTACTTATTCAGTTGTGAACTGAAGAAATAATTTTTCATCTTCCCACAAGTGTGTTTGATTTGTTAAATATTTCAATAACTTTTTCCAGTTACTTTTCACAGCATTGAAATTCAAGGTGATGAGCATTTCCTTCAAGATGGATCTCAAACAGTTCTTCATGTGGAATCACTTGGACATGCCCTTAATGCTTTTATTAATGGGAAGCTCGCAGGTGATGGGAAATTAAGGATGTTGGAACTTGGAACTTGCAAGGACATGATTTCCTTGGATGTGTTTTCTTTCTAGACTTTTATTTCCTTTCTGCTTTACCTCTTCTAGTGATCCTCCAAATTGTTATTTTTGCTCCAATTTGGTTTTACACTGTTAATTATGGAGAAATCCCACTTGAGAATAATTTGAGTGTAAGGGAAAATAACTGACAAATGGGCAAAGGATTCATCACAAAGTGTCATAGATATTACAAAGAGTTATTACTTGATAGTTTTGCATTTTTAGCTTTTGTCTATTATGAATATCAAAATTTACCTACCCAAAAAACAGTGTGAATGTAAATTTTGAGTTGGTTCCTTTGTAGGAAGTGGAAAAGGCAACAGTGGCAATGCTAAGGTTTCCATTGAGGTCCCCATCACACTGATGCCTGGAAAGAACACAGTCGATCTCTTGAGTTTAACAGTGGGACTCCAGGTATGACTTTCCTGATTAAGATTTGTGTAAGCATTCAACAAAGGGAGGAGATTGTTTTTAGATTATATTCTTGCAGGGGGGGTTCCACATGGAGTTATTCGAGTGAATTTGTTATCTATAATGAACCTGTTCTGACAATCAAAATATCACTGGGAAGAACTAATGCCTAATGTAATCATATAAATGTTTTCTAGAACTATGGAGCATTTTTTGACAAGAGGGGTGCTGGGATTACTGGTCCAGTGAAGCTGCAAGGCTTAAAAAATGGATCTGCTGTTGATATCTCCTCAGCACAGTGGACATATCAGGTCAATTCATTTTGATTTTTAATTTTCAAAATGTCCTGCTCTGTATAATTAGTTAATGGTCCTCGTTGCAGAGAAATTGGCTATTAAATTGTATGTGTAAAGCCATGATGTTATAATTCACAGAAGTTGTTCTGCAATCCCATGAGGTTGCTGAATGAAGAAGCAATTTTTTTATTATTGATTCTAAATAGGCATAGTAGCTGTGAAATGATCTTTTCCTGCCTTTTCAAGGGTACGTGTTTGATATGATTGAAGAATTAAATGCAGTAATATTCATTTCCACTCTCTCTCATCTTTGTCTCTATGAGTGCAGATTGGACTGAAAGGTGAAGAATTAGGTCTGTCCAGTGGAAGTTCTTCAGGTTGGGAATCAGAGTCTACCTTGCCCAGAAAACAACCCTTGATCTGGTACCAGGTAATATCACATTTCTAATATTTTAATTACAATTTCAACAAATTAAGGGATTCATTAGTTGTGAAACTGGTCACATTAATAAGTTGTGATACTTAATCAGGTTTATGTTAAAGTATTAGTTAAAGTTGTAATATTCAGGTTCTTTTGTACCAAATAATAGAAAAATCCTAAACTCTGACCTCTTTACCATGTATGAACCCTTGAACTCCATCAAGTGAGAGGTCTCTTAGAGAACCCCATACCACTCGACATCCATGGCCTCCAGGTTACTGGCTTAATAGTGCCCAGTTCAAACTCTATCATCCAATGGAAAAAATAAAATTCAGATTCTTTTTCTTAAAATATTTGTGAAGTGAATTAGCAGGCATCCAATAAATATTCCAAGCAACTAAAAGCTTGATTATTAGGGAAGTCTGAGAGTTTTTCACTTTAGGTATACAAGGATGAAATTTGATCTGCCATGACTTATAAGCTACTGTGGGACAATTAAGAATGAGCATATGACTATTGATGAATTTATGAAACTATTATTGAGAAAAGAGAGAGACAGTAGACTGGAAACAAAAGCAGTTATATAAAGGATGGGATCACAACAACTTGGGTATTATTTTGTAAAGATTAAGTACTTGAATAAACCATTGGCATGGTAATTCTACAAGATGTACCTTTTCATATTTCTATATTATGTTCCATATATCTTAGCATTATTTTTGGGATAAATACATTTGAATATATTGGAATCAAATCTTGCAAACCTCAATTTGCAAGTGTTTATGTATAAGGCTTATGTAGAGCAGAATGCATAACTATCAAAGTATTTGACACCAAATGGTTGAAGTAACACTGACTTGTGTTGAGGTAATATATATAATTTAAAGCTGGGTCTAGAAACATTATAACTCGGTTTGAATTTGATATTGGATATAGAGAAACATAACATCATTATTTTATGATTAAATGGACTTACATGTTGTAGCCAAACATTGTTTATACATCAACTTTAATTATAGATGCTTTATCATTTGGTCCTTCAGTGGATTTCCATTCATCTGGGTTACTTATCATGATCTTTGAGAAGATTATCATGAAAAATTTGAACTCATTCCTTAGATACTAACACAGAAAAGCAATCCTTGATTCAGACGAATTTTGATGCCCCTGCTGGCAATAGTCCAATTGCATTAGACTTCACAGGGATGGAGAAGGGTGAAGCATGGGTGAATGGACAAAGCATTGGGCGTTATTGGCCAACTTATACTGCTTCAAATAGTGGTTGCACCAACTCTTGCAATTACAGAGGAACTTTTAGATCAAGCAAATGCCTCAAGAATTGTGGGAAACCATCTCAGGATCTGTAAGTGTGGAACTTTTTTTATTGAAAATACTATAATTATTCAAAAAATATTGGTTCTGATCTTATTGATTTTGCAGGTACCATGTACCACGTTCATGGTTACAACCGAATGGGAACACTCTGGTGTTGTTTGAAGAAATGGGTGGGGATCCGACACAGATATCTTTTGCTACAAGACATATAGAAAGTTTGTGCTCACATGTATCAGAGTCTCACCCACCACCTGTAGACCTGTGGAGTTCGGATAAAAAAACAGGAGGGAAATCAGGGCCTATACTATCACTGGAATGCCCTTTTCCTAATCAGGTCATTTCTTCAATCAAGTTTGCAAGCTTTGGAACTCCTCATGGGACTTGTGGAAGTTTTAACCATGGACAGTGCAGCAGCAGCAGGGCTCTTTCCATTGTGCAGAAGGTGCAATCTTACTGACTCTTCTAATAGAGTTATTTTCGCATCTTCACATCAGGTTCTGTTTGACATAATCAACATATATTGTTTTTCACTTACAAGCGCAAAACCTTTACAGGCTTGCATTGGATCAAAGAGCTGCAGCATTGGAGTCTCAAGTGATACATTTGGCGACCCATGTGTCAGAGTGACAAAGAGTTTAGCAGTAGAAGCTTCTTGTACATGAAGAGATCCTGAGGTGTAGCATTGGCTGTTTGGGGTGCAAGCAAAGCATTGTCCCCAAGTAAGTGTATAATTGAATAAACTTTCTAATTGGTGAAACATCTTGAAAGTAAAATGAATTTTTACCCAGAAAAAGGCGACTCGTGTTATGTTGTATTTGATAATGTCTTCTTTGAAAGTGCTCTGTCCTGTTAATACAATTGTGATGGGGCAAGGGAAATAGAAATGATATGCACACATTTTTCCGGGCACCAAGCTGCATATTTCAATTACTAAGGAACATGCTTCAAACTCCGTTGGAACTAGTACTCGATAGAGAAGAGTGAGGAACCACTGCATTACATTTAATTTAATTCCAGTCAATGGTACTTATTTACTGAATATATGGAAGCTATGTCATCAAACCAAATTAAAGATTTCTAGATATTCACTATTCAGATATATGGAATATAAACAATAAAAGATTTACAAAGACCAGTAATTAGCAAAAATTTGAAAAGGGGGTTGATTGAATAAAAGTTACAACCACGACCCATCTAAGAAGAGAAAAATGCATTCTGCAACCATATATGGATCACAGTTATCAAAAGTGGAGTTGTAGTTTGCAGATGACCTACATTCCTGGGTATTCCATCTGGTTTGGTATTCCCAAATGAGCATCAAGATGTGTGAGAACTGAAATTTCTATGGACTGTAGAAAGAAACTTAAACCTTTTATTTTCAGTTTAGGAGAATTGATTTATTTTCTAAAATCAATGGGAGGCTAAGGGTTGGTGTTTGAATTCATCAGGTATAATTTTTTATTATGTGAATTTTTAAAGACATTAGAGGGTTGTCAAATATCACCAAATTCTACTATGGTGGATTAGTCTTAATTTATATATGGGGTTTTCCATTCTTAAGCTTCGTTTCGTTTATGAGTATTGGATTGAAGATTAGAATAGTAAATTACAATTACCAAAAAAAAAATAAGATATTAGCCTCTTTTACCTCAATTCAATATAACCTTCTAAGTTTTGTTTATCTTCCTATATCTTTCAGCAATCAATATAGCAACAATTCTGAAGCTATTTGATTTCCATGGTAATTTGGATCCTTTTGGTGCCAATTTGCCCCCAACTTAATCTTCTTATCATTTTTATAATTCTTTTATAATATTTAATTTCCATAGATGTGAGACACTGAATTTACAAGTTATACTTCGTGATTCTGTAGAATAGGCCTGGGTAAAGTCTGGCGATATTCTAAAAATTATGAGAGGGATAAATCACACTTGAGTTAAGAGCTATATGCTGTGATTTTGTGGCATAGGCCACACTTAGGTAACGTTGGGAAAAATTATAAGATAAATTTGAGTATAATTGAAGTAAATTAAGTTTTAAGAATATGCTAAAGATCTTTCAATGTAAGTCTGTAATTGAAGGCTATTTAATTTTTAGTTTGAATTTTAAGTAGAATTAGAATTTTGAAGTCTCAACATCCTTTATTTATTCTTTAGATTGCACAAATTGAGCTAAGTGAGGCCTTCAGAAAATTATTTATATGAAGGTGAATGCTAGTGACAGTTGGCCGAGCTAGACGTACAACTTAATTGCTGATATGTCAAGAATTCTATACTTGTTTTAACCAAGTTCACCTATAGATTTTTTTTTTTCTTACACACTTGGAAAAATAAAAATGATAAAATTCTTCATTAAGGTAACTTATAATTAAGAAGAATTGTTCTAAACTCAGTATTTGCTTTGTTGTTTTCAAGATATTTGAAATTTCTAGGTGTTTTCTTAGAGAGATCTCATAGAAGTATCTTTGTGTTATAGGATCTTTATTTGTATCTATATTTAGTTTATGTTTTAGATGGCTCTAAGAGGGAGAAGAGAGGTTAATGATTTGATTCTTATTGTTAATAGTAATAATAAATATATAAAAAGATGTTTACTGAAGCAATTTGTTTTCCTTAATCTATTGATTTGTTTGAAACAAATGATTTATATACCCCGATTGATTAGCATAGCCCAATTGCTTAAAACAAACATTATACCAATGATTCTTGAATTGAGCTTTCTTGATCTGTGCTACGAATGGCATTTGATCTTAAGTTCAGTCTGGTAAGGATTTCTTGTATCTATTGATCTATATTTAAGCTACCACCTGATGTAAAGAATGTATGACACTACTGCTTAATGCTAAAAAACTACAAAAGCTCATGAGATGATAATCAATGGGCGAATTTCATTGCCCTTATTTACATTCTTATCCAAATCTGAACCGAAAAAACTGAAAACAAGATATCTTTAAAGTTTAAACATATATTAGATGCCTATTTTGTTAAAAAACAACAATTTTTTTATTGGTTATACAATTTGTTTTTATTCATCATAATTGGTACTGAGATAGTCCCTCTAGTACTGAGATAGTCCCTCTATTGTTGTAGCAAAAGCAGATTGCCTTTGAAACCTGCAAGCCTTGCAGAATGTTGAATAGAGTGATGGAGTTTGGTACTTGTCCTCCCCGCCCATCATCGGCATGGGCACCCCTACCTTGACTGGACTGACATAGCCTGGCCTGTAAGTCTTACCCAGAACTCCCTCAACAAGATCAGATAGATTGGAAAACCTAAACTGAGTCTCCAAGTGAGCAAAAGCATCATCAGCCGGTAACTGATAGTTGTGTACGCGGTTTTCTTGTTCTCCTATTGGTGTGACCTTCACATCCATCTCCACCAGCCCAGAAACTGTCACTCTTACAGTGTTAGCATCATCAGTTCTCTCCACTACCACTTTTCTTTCTCCATTGTCAATCCTCCATTCAGCTTCTCCATCAATGGGGATGTTAACTGCTTCCCCATCCCACCTTACAATAAGTGCATCCACACTGTCATCCCAGTGTGAGACTTTCTTTGCTGCAAGGACTAGGGTGTGTCTGTCAAACATGACTGAGAGGGCTTGGACCCAAGTAAAGTCACGAGTCCTTCCGTTGGGTCGGGTCCCGATGAAGTGGGCATTGATCTGAAGGTTATCATCTGAGACAATAGCAAAGTCACCTCCCTTTGCTCCATGGAAGTAGAACATTACACCGTCACCGCCAACAAACCGAGGATCGTAACAGAGAGCGCCATATCCAGTACACTTGGGTCTTCTCCCTGCCAAAGAAAATTTAGATTCACTTAGCAGTTCAAAATAGCTGTTCTTTTGTTCTTACATTTGCTGGAAAAAAACACCTAGAGTTGTTAGTATTTACATGACCACTTCATTTTTGTATTGGTTAGAAAAGACTCGTGGTGGCTGAGTGGGTGAGTGTGTGTGTGTGTGTGTGTGTGTGTGTAGCCTTACATTTGCAGGTGACTTCACACTTGCTACTGCAGTCAATAAAACAGCCCTTGATCTTCTTGTTCTTTTTAGGCTTCCTATTTGGACATTCAGATGGACATGTGAGGATCTGCTCGTAACAATCCCCTCTGGCTTTGCAGTGAGCTCGTTCTTGCCCTGTCGTTGGTATTGGCGTCAACTTATCATAATTAGTTGAAGCAGCATCATTTGGATTCTTCTTCTCTTTGTTGCCGTTGCCGTTGCCGTTGCCGTTGCTGTTGCCGTTGCCGTTGCCGTTGCCATTGCCGTTATTGTTGCCGTTACCGTTGCCGTTGCCGTTGTTGTTGCCATTGCCATTGCCATTGCCGTTGCTGTTATTGTTGCCGTTGCCGTTGCCATTACCATTGCCATTGCCGTTATTGTTACCGTTGCCGTTATTGTTGCCATTGCCATTGCTGTTATTGTTGCCGTTGCCGTTGCCATTACCATTGCCATTGCCGTTATTGTTACCGTTGCCGTTATTGTTGCCATTGCCATTGCTGTTATTGTTGCCATTGCCGTTATTGTTGCCGTTGCCGTTGCTATTATTATTGCCATTGCCGTTATTGTTGCCGTTGTTGTTGCTGTTATTGTTGCCGTTGCCGTTATTGTTGCCATTGCCGTTGCTGTTTTTGTTGTTGTTTCCGTTGCCATTCCCATTGCCCTGACCTTGAACAAAGATAGCTTCCATGGAGACGAACACAAGAAGACAAGCCACCAAAATGCATGACTTTCTCCTATCCATCTCTATGCAGTTCTGTATGTTCCCCTTAGAGTTTTCTAATATGAAGGAAACATGGATATAAAGAGGGTTTGAAAGAGCGGCCTTTATAATGAGTGTTTAGAGGCAAATTAGCCTTTGAGTTCGGCTTAATTCTTGTGACTTCTTTCCACCATGAATAAGCAGCTAGCTCCTGTTATTCTATGGGTCTATTTGGCTAGTTGGTTTGACTAAATATGCCTTGAAATTTAATCTTTAGAAAATCTAAGGTTACGTTTGGTTGACTTTATGATAAACAAATTTGCAAAAGGGAAAAATATAGAAATGCACAGAAAAATATTTGCAAATTAGATTTTTGAATCTCATAAAAATCCTTAGAAATGTGTTTGGAAATGGGTTAATCAAACAGTAACAGCGTCTTGCTTATGAAGAAAGATTAGATTAGACTCAACTCAGGAAACTAGAGATTAAAGCTGTTTGCTGGATTCGTCTGAATTAAGAAAGAAAAAAAAAAAAGGGTTTGAGCAAGTGTAAGATTTAGATAATGAAGTCACCTGCATTTTTTAAATTGAACAGCACAACTTGTACTGGAAAAGCCAAAAATGAAGCCACATGGACAATTTGGCTATGGAGCTTGCCAGCCCTGCAATCATGGAGCTTTATAGTCATCGGAGACAACAATCCTTGGTAGTGTACGGGTCTATATACATATATAATATGTATTTCCCCAGTACTCCAATAATCGCTATCGTTTGCGTTACGTAGCCTTTCTTTGGTCATTATTATGACTTCTATTATGCCTTAGGATCCCTTTTTTTTATATGAGATGTGTTAAAGATTAGTGGTGATTTAATTGGTGTGTGTATTATATATGTACGTGTAATTACGTAGGGTATGGACATGTAATGTACACGCTAATCAAATCACGAGTTTTCTCACTTGCGATTCATCGTAACACTCTTCTTTCTTATATTCAAAATTTTTTACCCCATCTATGCACTTTTTTTAAAAAAAAAATTAAATTCATGTAATTTTTTCGTTATCATTCAAGACGTATTTAATTTTTAAAGACCGTCTTTTTAAAATACGTTCTTGAATCAATTTTTTAAGAAAATCCATCTTTTGAAAAAACACATTTAGAGACATCTTTTGAAAAGATACTTTTTATTAGATAAAATTATAAATGTTCAAAAATTATTTACTTTTTAAGTTTTCACATTTGATGTCACTTATTGAATAAAGTTCAGTACTCAAGAATTTGTTATTTTTATATTTTTCATATCGAGAATTTTGAAAAAATTCATTTGAATAAAAAATTTAAGTTAAAAACATCTTTTCAAAAGATGCTTTTAAAAATTGCAAGAGTTCGAACAATAACAAAAAATTGAATGAGTGAAGTAAAAATTTTTATATATACGAATGAAACTAAATACACTCCGATTATACATTTTTTTATATTCATACACTCCCACTCATATATTATACATTAGAATCCATAAATATAGAAGAAGAGTGCATTTAATCTCAACCTATATGTATACATGTGTATATATATATATATATATATATATATCATACTAAATCATTTTTTGTTACCATAAAAAGTTCACACATTATTCGATTTTTTTATTTTGTTTTCATAAAAAATAATTGCAATACTCAAAAGTTTATCCTTGAGATTCGAGAAGTTTTGAATACTCTTTAATCAGATTAATTTTATACAAACCTTCACAAATTAACAAATTAACTCCACCACACGGTTGCTGCGGTGACACGTTGGCCACGCACAGCTGAAGTGTCACCTATGTGTTGCTTGAAGTGTACTTCTAACCAATAAATGTATGCCGCATGGCATGGTGCTCTCCCTACTTGGAATAGTGGCAATTGTAATAAGAATGTATGGTCGGCCAACAATTTCTTGCTCAATACACGTGGAGGTGGAGGTGGAGGTGGAGGTATTATGTAATTTCTAATATGAAATTTTTGAGCTAATATGAAATAGTTGAAAACTTGAAATAAGGGATGTCCAATTGAACTTAAATTAATTTATGAAACTTATGAAACTTGTGTGATGATAAATTAAAGGATAAAAATAGATTATATATATATTAAGGAATAATGATATTATTATAATTATAAATTATTGTCTATGTATAAAAATTCAACTCATATACCAACTACTTGGACGTTGACAAAAGAGTTCTTGATTCCCACCCAATAGTAAACCCTAACAACAACAACAAAAAAATAAATAGAAAAGCCTCCAACTCCCCCCTTTTACATGGGAAATGAAAAAGACAGTATAGCATTTGAGACTTTAAATCATTATAACCTAAAAAACTATTAATAGAAAGTGTAGATATGTGAGTCAGCCATCTATACAGTGAAGCCTTCTTTGAACAACGGATACAAAGGCAAAATTAAATAAGATAATCATATAAGAACACCCCTTTAGTATAGATTATGTCCTACAATGATGGGATATAAATTGTCTACCAGATATAGTTATTCAAGCTAATTGAAGACACCAAACATAGGATAGAACAAGAGTTATCCTATCCAACCCTCTTATTCCACCGTCCAAATGTGACCTAGGAGCAATCTCTAGCATTTATGCATCCATTACTATTTGAGGACAACCCAATAATGAAATTTTATCACCTTCATTAAAATTTCTAAAAATAAATGCATAACAATTAACTACCAATATTATATACACTTGATCTGCAGCATTGAATAAATGCTTCGAAACTAATGCCACTGTAAAGAACTCCTGTCAAAAATGGACAAGACAAACCTTGAAAAGATATTGAAGGCCTTCAAGACAAGAGGCAACTGCAAATTGTATAAATAGTTGGGGAAAAAGAAGAAAGAAAGAATAGAAATGTGACAAAGGCTGCCTTCTGATATTTGTTTTATGATACCTATTTGTTATCTCTTTTTGCCACTACTGAAATATAGGAAGATCATTCATGGGTTGTTGGTAGAAGCTTAGATCCTCTCCAGATGTGGAGATGCTACTTGAGGTCCCTTCTTCAACCTCACTCACCATTTTCAAAAAATAACTGTGCCTGCAAAAGCAAATATTTAGAATATCATTTTATTTTGTGGAGTAAAAAATTACTTTAATAATGAAAATAGAGATACCATCGAGTGTCAGCCGTCAATTCAGGGTGAAAGGTAGTCCCTAACAAGTTCCCTTGCTTCACGGCCACAATCACTTTCTTTTCGGACCCAGTATTATCCTGAAACAGGAAAAATAAACTCAATATTAATTTAATCTGCGAAGGTATCAAAAGTAACAAAATTTTACTTCAGTTGCCACAGTAATGTATTGTTTTTGGTATTTTATGGTCCCCAAGAGTTGCTTTAGTTGCCTATCTCAGTGCTACATATCAAGTAGTATCTTAGATCATCACACAGCAAGTCCGGGTTGTGTTACAGAGCTAACAACAAAACAGCTGAACTTTGTGGCAAGACACTTTGACACCACGGTATGCACATGCACTTGATTTCTTCACACGGTTGATAAGATGAAAAATTGGATTCAACAATTCACTTGCATCCTCATGCACCTAGGGTTTAGGGGTCAGATGTGACACCATGGTATACTCCTGCACCTGAGATGCAAACCTAAATCCATCCAAAATAGTCTAATAATGAAAGCTATCATGCTCATTGTGTTAGGTTCAGGTCAGACATTTAATGTACAAAAACCATAACCCCCTAACCTTGTAATTTTTATTTATTTTTGGATAGGTAAATCATACACAGATACTTTGCCCCTAAGAGGACTTGAATCCTCAACCTCCCATATGGAAGAGGTGGAGGAGGTACAAACCAAGCTAGAGCTTGTTGGTCCCCCTGACCTTATAATTTAATTTGATATAGGTCTTATCAGGTATCAAGTCTGGGTATGAAACTAGTGGATGCGACACTACCTCATCATGCATTGGATTCCTAGTCATAACTACGTTCCAACTTCTAAAAGTATCAATTAAAGTATCAATAATCAAACTACTCGACTGTTGTGATACACCATATAATGGATTCTAAGGTTTTTTCAGCACCAAAACGAGAGAGCTTCTTCATCCTTTTCATGCTACCTACTCAACAATAAAACCTTGGATCTGAACTACTTGAAATCCATTACAAAGATCCTTTACAGAAACATAATATCTTTCTCCATGCTTCAACCTTCTTTTTGGCCTCTCCCTTGTCCCTGTACCATTTTCAACTTTAATCAAGTCAGTCCTGGGCCTCCCAGCCAAACCATCTTCAGAACCCCACCCCCAACCCAAAAAAAAAAACTATATATATATTCCACAACCAGTGCCGCCTTTGGCTTCTCCCCATTTGCATTGTTTCTTATTTTATCATTTCTTGTAGGGAGTCCTTATTTGCCTGGGGGCTCCAGTTCAACTTTTTTCTTTAAAAGAAACTATACAAATGCCCTTGGTTGAAAATGAATATAATGACTTTTTTTGCATGTAAGGGTAATGGAGTAATTTCACTTTTGAGATAGACCCCCTTTAACCAAAAGGGGAGAGCGAATGGCATTCCCCTTTCTTGTGTTGCCACTAGATTATCTCAATATCCTCGTAAAATTTTCCCTTTTGACAGTGGGAATTCAGCAGAAAAATGGACGGGGTGATCACGGTGCAAAGAAACAAGTCAACGGCTGAGGAAGCTTCGGCTAGAAAGTTACGCAGAGTAATGAGAAATTTGGAGTCTACAGTTAATTATGAAGGCAGAAGCAAAGAGGATGAGGAAGGGCATGGGGGGAAGGAACAGAAATTAGCATTGACAGTCTCCATGAAGTGGAAAATGGTGTCTTGGAGCGTGAGGGCCTCGAACAACCCTGATAAAAGGGTGTTCATCAAAGGGATGCTGAAGGGATGGGGCCCAAGCTTGGTGTGTTTTCAGGAAACGAAAATGCAACAGGTTTCGGACAGTACAGTGAGGAGTCTGTGGGGTGCTAGGTAGGTGGAGTGGAGGATGTTGGCTGCTAAAGGTATGGCGGGTGGTATTATCACCATGTGCGATTCCAGGATAATGGAAGGTCTTGGTTTCTGGTCAGGGAGGTATTTTTTATCGTGCAAGTTTAAGATGGTGGAGGACAACTCAGAATGGGTGTTTAAAGGGGTTTATGGTCCTAATGTGGAATCTGATTGGAGTTTGTTCTGGTCCAAATTGGATTTGCTGGCCCATAGGGGGGACTGATTTGTGGGTAATTGGAGGTGATTTTAATACCCCAAGGTATCCCCATGAGAGGAAGGATAAAGGAAGGATGTCAAATAGCATGAGAGCTTTTTTGGAGTTCATAGATAGGAGAGGCTTGGTGGATCTACTGCTAGAAAGGGGCAGATTTACATGGGCAAGTGATAGGGTCATTCCAGCTATGTCACGGCTGGAGAGATCTCTTATATCAAGGGCTTGGGAGATCAAATTCCCGGATGTAACACAGGCTTGTCTGCCAAAGCCAGTGTCAGACCACACTCTCATTGTACTGGATAGCGGTGAAATGAGATGGGCGAAGGTTCCCTTCCATTATGCCCAAAAAATAAATAAATGTTATGGCATGAAAAAAAAAAAACAAGCACGTGCAAGAACACCCATCAAATATAACCTGAATGAGAAAGTGAATAGTAATAAGGAAATTATGTTCCATTTGACTATCCTGCAAGAGATTTTGTACATATTGAATAGCAGAATGCATCTCACATTGAATTATTTCACGTGAAAAACTTCAATAGAAGAGAGTGCTATTAGCAAACCTCTTGACTTTCAAGAGCAGAATTTGAATCGATTGTTTTGCCAGATGGGACTGAAATATCAGCCAGCACTTCAACGTCAGGTCCCACTTCAAGGATTGCAGGAGCCCGGATGAAAACAGCACGAAAACTTGGAGGACCACCTTCCTTAGCTGCAATCTCAGGTACTGAAAGCTCTGCCTCAAAGCTCTGAATCTGTATATAAATGGACTAAATTAAGTTGGTTAAAAGATCCCCAGGGTAGAACTAAAAAGGTTGACTCACATTCAGTAGGCATATAAATAAATTAGCTCCTTGCAAGCAGGTTTACTTTTAGAAATGTCTTCGATAAACTTCAAGACAGTTGAAATAAAACTTGGGTTTGGGGGGGGGGGGGGGGGACACCAAACTCCTGTTTTATGAACCACGTGAAGAATATACTATGTTTGCACGAGTATGAAGTTTCTGTGTGAATACTTCTATCATTTGGCTGAAAAAGAGTTTTCTAGTGAACAAAATAGCATCACAGAATCAATAAAGTGACCTGAAGCTAGGAAGCATCAAATGATTTAGAGGAAACGTTAAATCTAATATTTTTATAATTAAGCTGTAGGCCACTAAGCAAGAAACCTTTCGCCTTTATTGAGGAGATATAAAAACACGCTTACTTACTAAGGGCTCGAAAACAACAAGTAACGGATTAAGCAACTTGCGCGAAAGCCGTTGCGCATTAGCGCATCTGTTTTCTCGCTTGTTGGAGTATGCCATAATTGTGATGTTGTAACCTCAAATTAAGAAATGCTTTTGAATAGTTTTGATATAACTTGGCTCTCATGAGAATCTCTTCAAACACATGATGGGCAAATCTATCACATTGATTACTTTTTATTTATATGTCATGAGAAAAAGAAAAGTAAGGAAATGTTAAGATTACTAGGGTTTGGGAGAGATGAGGGAGAAAGGAAACAAGAAAAAGGTATAGGAGAACAGAAAAGCCCACCACTAAGATGGGCTGCCGCATATATTTATATTTCACAGGTTACAGAATTACTAAAATAGCCCTAGCCTCCACGGGTTACCAATCAGCAGCCAATCAGCACTCAACCATCCGAAAAAACCCTTTCAGTGAGCTGGTTGGCACTCACACCTTTATTGGTAAATAAGGTAGAAAAAGTTAGAAGATAAGAGAGAAAGGACACTTCGCATCTTCCAAGCCTCTTGCTCAAAAAAAGAGGACAGAGAGAATCGTATAGCAATATTAAAGTGAAAGAGAGAGCTCTAACACATATTCACTAATATTCATCCATCTATAAAGTATATCATTTTTTCCCATAAGAAGTCTATTGATATATCTTACAAAACCTTAATAACACATAATAATTACACCTACCAAAAAATATAACACATAATTTCTTTATGAAATCAACCCTAACGAACATGGTATCAATATAAGACCCAAAATCTACTTCTAAAATCTCAAAGAAAAAAAATCTAAATATTCAAAGGCTCCTAACAAGATTTGAATAGCTAAGATATATATGTTGCCATATTATCTTCTCATGCTTCCCATGTCATACAGCCTTCAAAGATGTATTAATATGTTGGAGTGTGCTGTGCCACAATCAGAGCCTATGATATTAGGATGCCTCAAATTTCCAAAAGCAAATCTTCATTTTTCCTAATTGTTAGAAGAAATGTTAGATATGATTTGCCTGAAAGTTGGAATTTTCTTATGCACAACAATTAAAAGATGTTTGAGAATTTTACCAAATTCTATTTGAAGTTTTCCTTGAACAAACCAAATTTTTAAAAATGTCAAATTGGAACCAAACCCAAAGTTGCGAGGTTGATATAAATCTAAACCTTTTTCCCTTTTCCCTATAGCTAGTGCCTAAATTTCTTTACTTTGTTTATTGTTATATTGTCTATAGGCTGACAGTTATTTATAACAGCTCTCTTTCTCTCAACCTTCCATTGTTCAAGATTGTTCAAGGTGAATATTTTCTTCTTTTTGAGTGCATGGTTATCAATTTATATGTTACCTCACTACTCATTTGCAGTATATTTTTTATTTTTGAGGATAGGCACAGGTTCAAGTCACTAAGCAGCCTCTCTAGTCACAAGGGTAAGGATGCGTACATCTAACCCTCCCCAAACCCCACAATGGCGGGAGTTTCATGCACTAGGCCAGCCCTTTTTATCTTCTTTTATCTTTATTTTCTCTTTTGCACGCTTACAACAATGAAAGAAGTTTATTTAATATTTTGTGGCTTACAGTATAGATCTTTTGACATTTTTCTTTATCTTTTTCTTTTCTTTTCTTTTTTTGCTTCCCTTTCAAAACTTTTTTGCATGAGTTCTTTCAACAAATATTCATCAAAATAATAGATATAATTCAAAAATAACTTTTTTTAATTTATTGTTGTAGGATTTTTGTCTTTTAAAGATCATTTTGGGTTGTGTTTTTGCATATCTTTGCAAGCTATAACATTATTTATATTCAACCCTGATTGTTTTACATGTAAAATTAATGAATTTAATTATTGATTTAGTAAAATAAAATTTATTTTATTTCTTTACTTCATATAAATGACAGTAAATAAAAATATGCTAGTCTCAAAATTTCATTTATTTTTGTCTACCATATTTACATCCACCATATATAGCACATTTTTTTGACATGTAGATACAATAGACATGGAAATCTTTGTTATAATTTTTCCTTTTCAAATTTTCATTTATTCACATATTAATTTTGTTGTCATTATTTTCATGTTAATAGATTTAGTATTTGTCTTTTTAAATTATGGCACCGTTCACCGATCAAAAAACATGGTTGGCTTTGCCTCGTCATATTGAATACCCATGTGATTTTGTAAATTTAATTGAAGGCATTTGGATGGACTTCTGTATTTTCAAAACTTTTCTAGATTCTCAGTACCTATTTTGCAATCCCTGCATTTGAAGTTTTTTTTTGTTGTTTTTGATGTTTCGATCCACCTCTACTAAGTGCAACTAGGGCATAGAAGGCTTGTTGGAGGTTACACAAACCATTTCGATTGTTTTTTGCAATTTTTGGAGATTGCCAAATGGTCAGAAGACTTGGGGTTTTGATTTCGATTAGTTTTGTTGTGTTTGTTGTTTTAATGCTCAAACCTTAGATTCTGCTGCGTTTTGGTAGTATTCTTGGCCTATTTTGATTTGGCTATTGTTTTTTGGCTCATTGTATGCGAGATTTGGGAGTTTTTGCTCATTGGGACTGTTGGCCATGGCTTCTCCACATCGGGCCTTGTGCTTTTGTTGAAGGATCTGCAATTTCATACTCTAAAACATATTATTCTTCTGATTTTGGTGATTACAAACTTGAGCATTTGCACTTTGTTGGTGTTTACGGCTGTGTTTTCTTCTTCTCATTTATAATTTCCACTGTTTTTTGGTGGCTTGGTAGATGTGCTTTTCCACCATATGATATTTATTTCTTTGTGGTTAATAATGGGATCCAAACCAGAAGATTTTATATCCTTATCTTAGACCACAACAATCCCTGTTCACCATATCAAAACAAAGCTTCGTGATCGTAATAATTTCTCGTCTTGGTCACACTCTCTGAAATTATATTTGGGCAGCCAAAGAAAGTTGGGTCTTTTTAATGGTGCTACAACGGTACCAAATTCTACAAATGCTAACTATGCACAATAGGAAGTTGATAATTACATTGTGTTAGGATGGTCGTTTAACTTTATCAAGCCCTGAATTTATCGTATGTTTATGTATCATGATGTCATAGCTCGTCTTTAAATTGCCTTAACCGAGATGTATGCACATGCTTGAAATGATTCTCAGATATATCAACTCTATGGAGATATTTTTTGTGCTAGTCATGATGATCTCCCGATTTTAATTTATTTCGGTCATCTTCAGACTCGTTGGGAGAAGTTAAGTCATTACGAGTCTCCATCTGATCTTCCATTGAATATCGCCAAACTTGTTGCAGAGTGTATTGAGCATCAGTAGACCTATGCGTTTGTTATGGGCATCCGTCCTAAGTTTGAGCCTATTCATGCACAGATTCTAACTTCTCATCCTCTAACTCCACTACAAATGGTTTATGCAACTATTCATAGTGAACGGGTGCTCTTCAATTTCTCCAATTTCAACTCCTATTGTTTATCAATTTGTTATAGCTACTCGGTCCCGTTCCACTATCCCTCACTTAGAGGTTGTTAAAATTGCAGATGTCGATGTGATCGTGGTCAAGGATGAAAGGCTTTTGAGTGTACTTATTGTGGTAGTACTAACCAAGAGGTCCCCAGATGCTATCAATTACATGGGTTACTAACCCTGGCCCGGCCAGTTCAATCGGTTGAACCAGGGCCTAAATCGGGCTGGTCTTCAATTTGACCGAACAAGCAAGAGAACAGGTATGAACCGTAAGAACCGGGTTGTTGGACCGGTAACTGTGTGACCCGGCCGAGTTGTAATAAACCGTCTAGTTTTTATATATCTCTGTTTAAAGACCAAATGGCCCATTTTTTATATTAAATGCTTAAGCAAATTGAAGGTATAATTGTAATTCATGTTCAACCAACCAAAAAAAAGCCCCTTTCACTCTCTGTTTGTAACTTTGTATTGTATAGTGTGCTTGAATTACATTTTATACTTCATACTCATGCATCATTGATGTTTATAAAGCATAAAACATTTATAAGTTGTTTAATACCTATACAAGAGATTTAAATTTAAGGTCTTACTCTTTGATTTTTCATAATTTTATAATTATTTCTAATTTTTATAATTAATAATTTATTTTTTAATTAATATTAAATAAATCTGGTCCAACCAGTTAACCCGACAGTTGGACCAGTGACCCATCCACCCGGTCAACTCACCAGGTTGATGCCTGTGCCAGTTTTGATAACTATGAGTGTTACTAGTCGGCCTATAACACCTTCACATGGTTCTTCCTTTGATATGGGATAGTAGAATTCCCATATTGATGCTATTGTTCATAAGCGACTAGCTACCCACTCCACTCATATTCCATCAACTGCTTTACCTACCTCTGCATCCACATGCACATGCACATGTTTCCACTTCCTTTGCTCATTCAAGTACTACATCAGCTTTTCATACTACAGCCCCGAGCTTTGATACCCACATGGGTTATTGATTCAGGTACTACTGATCATATGACTATTGAGTCTCATTTATTTTCCTCTTCTCATCCTCCTATTAATGTTTGATTTGCAACTAGCAGATGGTTCCTCCACACCTATTACTTGCAATAGTAATATATCTTTATCCTCTCATGTTTCTTTTTCTTTTTTTTTGTCCTTCATGTACACAAATTATCTACGAATTTGTTATCTGTGAGTCGTCTTACCAAGTCCCTTAACTACTCAGTTATCTTTTTCTCCAATCACCGTGTCTTTCAAGATCTGAGTTCGACAAAGTTTTTTGGCATGGGATTTGAGAAGGATGGCTTGAACTACCCGAGTGCAAAGACCGGAAGTCCACCAAGAATCGCATCTAATCTTTCAATTTCTATTTTGTCTCCTTCCAATAAACATGTGTTTAATTTTGAGACTTTACTTTATGGCATGCCTATTTAGGCCAAAGTCAATTTCTTGTATTTATGTTTGTTATTTCCTCAATTTAAAACTACATGTATGAGCTATCATTTTCAGTGTGTTATTTACAAGCTTTCTAAACATCATTGTCTTCCGATATCTCTCGTATGCAGCGTTCTCCTAATTTATTTGATTTAGTACATACAAATGTTTGGGGTCCTTCCCGTGCTTCATAGTTTGAGGGATATCGGTATTATATCACATTTATTGACGATCACTCACGATGCACTTGGCTCTATTTGTTGAAATCTCGCAATGAAGTTCTTTCCAAGTTTGTTAATTTTGTTAAATTGGTTTAAACTCAATTCAATATAACTATTAAAGTTATGAGGTGTGATGATGGGGGAGAATATACCTCAACTGCTTTTCAACAAGAACTACAATAACGTGGTCTTTACAATATTTGACTTCTTCTTATACTCCGGAACAAAATGATGTGAAGGAGGAATAGGCAAACTCATGAATATTACTTGTTGCCTAATTAGGAGTACGAATGTTCGTAAGCATTTTTGGAGTATGGTTGTTCTTACTACTAACTATTTGATTAATCGGATGCCCACTCGTTCTCTTTATAGTCAAGTTCCTTCGAGTGTCTTGAAACTGAATACTACTTTGTTTCCTATTGAACCTAGGAATGGCAAAATACCCTGCCCTTGCCCCTACCCTACCCTACCCTACCCTAATGAAACGGATTTGGGGGCAGGGCAGGGTGGATTTGGGGAAGAAAACATAACCCGTCACGGGTTCAAGGGAGGGGGAGGCCCGTCCTGTTTATGTAGTAAGTTTACTTAAATACCCCCTATGTTTATGTAATTGCAAAAAGACCTAGAGCAATAAATACTTAATTTCTGAATTAGGATTTCAAAATCATAGCCTCCCCTTTCATTGCTACCTCAGCCTCACACTCGCTTCCCTCACACACTGCCTCACGTCGCTGCCCATGCCGCTGTCGTCTCCCTCGCCGCTACCCATGCCGCTATCGTCTCATGCCACCGCCACCTCATGCAACCACCACTTCATGCCACTACCACTGACGTTGCACACCATCACCGCCTCATTGTTACGGCTAGCGCTACTCATTCCACCGTGCCTCATGCGACCAATCTCAGATTTTCAAGCTGCTCATAATCTCAAGTACCACAAGATTTTTTTATTCCTCATGCTCTCTTTGTTTGTCATGCACAATGGGTTTTGTATATGATTTATGGTTGGGATTGACAGCTATACAACTTCTCACTTCTACCCTAATTCTAATTTTTTTACCAGTATATGTAACGTGATAACCAACAATGTTTTTGATGTTATCAATATGCTTTTGTTCAATTAGTTATCTTATTTTTACAATGCTTCCAATTTCATTTTTTTTATCTAATCTGGTATTCATTTTTTTCCTCCACATGTTCTTTGTTCAAAATTTTTCCTCTTTTAGTCTGGAATCTTAATTTTTTTCTATCAATGTCCATATTATTTAGAATACTTTCTTATTAGTGTTAAGGAATACTAGGCGGGGGCGGGGGCGAGGGCAAGGTCAGGGTGGGATGGGATGGGATGGGGTAAGCACCATTTAGGCGAGGGAGGGGGAGGTCCCCAACCCAAACCCGCCCCATTGCCATTCCTAATTGAACCAAAGATTCTTTGTTGTACTTATTTTGTTTAAGATCCTCGTCCTTAGCGAACAAAATTGGATGATAAGTCCATCAGTTGTATCTTCTTGGGGTATTCTATTATGTCTAAGGGTTATCAATATTATGATCCCATCTCTTACAAGTTTTTTACCTCTCTTAATGTTACCTTCTTTGAGAATGTTCCATATTTTTCTTCTTCTACTAATGTGCAGGTTTATGAGGCTCATCCTTCTTACTTGGCTATGTTGATACCACATCTTCTTGTGGCTCCTTATTCTCCTCCATTTATTCCTAGTAATCCTAATCATCCTCCTCCTCCTTGTGAACTGTTTACTTATTCAAACCAATCCAAACCTCCTATTTCAAGCTTCGTGCTGCTATCTTCCCCTACGTCGAGTGACTCCTATCCTACAGTTACTACTCCTTTACCTTCCACCGCTTTGACTTACTTATGGCATTGCAAAAAGGCCAATAGAGTTATATCACTGCTCACCCTATTGCTCAATTTTTGTCACATCAGCGTCTCTCTCCACAGTATCGCAGTTATTTATGTTTAACCTCCTCGGTCACCCTTCCTCACACTATGGATGAAGCCTTTCGTCATCCTTCTTGGTCTGTCGCTATGAATACTGAGATGGAAGCTCTTCAAAAAAATAATACGTGGATTCTAGTTGATATCCCTCCTAATCAGCATCATATGGGCCACAAATGGGTATTCACAGCTAAATATTGTGAGGATGTTGAGCCAAAGGCTTCACTCAGACTCCTAAACTTTATTTCACTGCTACCTTTACTCTTGTAGGTAAACTTACTATTGTTCAAGTCCTTGTCTCTCTTGTTGCTCACCATCATTGGCTTCTCTATCAGATGGATGTTAAAAATATTTTTCTTTATGGTGTGCTTTAAGAGGAGATTTATATGGAGCCATTGCCTCGTTTTCAACCTCAAAGGGAGTACTTTGGCAAGGTATGCAGACTACTTAAGTTTCTTTATGGTCTTAAACAATCTCCTAGAGTACGGTTTCAGCAATTTGGTGGTGTCGTTCTAGCTATAGGGTTCTCCCATTGTCATTCAGACCATACATGCTTTATCCACGAGAGTCATGACGGCCTTTGCACAATTGTTCTTGTTTATGTTTATGTTTATGATATTATTATTACAAGTGGTGATTCCACCTTCATTGCTAATGTAAAAGGCCGTGTCTTTGATGTGAAAGACTTGGGCACTCTTCGCTAATTTCTTGGGATTGAGGTAACTCGCTCCAAACAAGGTATTTTCTTATCTCAAAGTACACTCTTGATTTGTTACGTGATACAAGCATGTTTGGTTGTAGACCAACAGAGTCTCCTATGAACCCTCATCACATTGGTGAGCCTCTCAAGGATCCTTCCGCTTATCAGCATTTGGTAACCTATTATTTGATGAATATTATGCCTGATCTTACTTTCGCAGTGAGTGTTGTTAGCTAATTTATGCATTGTTCCATCACATTTAGAGGTTTTTTGTTGTATTCTTCAATATATAGATCCCGATCGATTTGGAGTTATTTTATACTGACTGTGGTCATTCATTTATCTCAGGTTTCAATGATGATATTTATGTTGGGTCTTTGACTGATAGACGTTCCACTTCTGGTTTTTGCATCATTTATGGGAATAATTTAGTCTCTTGAAAAAGTAAGAAGCAGACTGTCACTTCTCTTGCTGAGAATGAATATTGTGTAATGGTTCATGGTGCTTGTAAAATTTTATGGTTGAAGTCCTTACTTATAGAGCTCAGTTTCCTTCTTCTGGGTTTATACTTCTCTATTATGATAATCAAGTTGCTATTAAGATTATTTCAGAGTTTGTTCATGAACGCAAAAAACATATTGAAATTGATGTTCGCTTCATTTGTGAGCAGGTTTAGGCTGGGATTATATTTACTGTTGGGCTCACTTCAACAACCAACTCACAGATGTTTTGCTAAACTAGTTAGTTTTTCTCTTCTCCATTCATTCTTGGACAAGCTGGGCTTGATGGATATCTTCGTTCCAACTTGAGGATGAGTATTGAAATAGTAATCTTATTAAGGGCATTATTGTACTCTTCCTTAATATTGCATAAATGTGAGAGGTGTGCTGTTTTTTGTTTGATATTACATTATTTTGGAGTGATATAGATAAGAATGGGAGCTTTTTCTCTTCGTCTCTCTTTTGTTTTTCTTCCTTTTCTCTTCCTCTTAAGTTAAGTCTATCTTCATCTATCTCTACCAATACTAACATGTGTTTCTAACTTTCTATACACAGGCTATTTATTGCATGTTTGAACTGACCGGCCATATTGGTAAAATATAATGATTTCAAGGATATAGAGAGCTCACAATACCTGACTGCCAAAGAAGTTTCGATGCACGGTACAATCTAGGCCCCCAATAAGTTCTTGCCCTCCTGTTTTCTGTCCTGAGAAGGAGTGGCACATTTTAAATTCAGAATAATATAGGGTGCTTTTGTTTCCCAATTGCCAAAACACTGCAAAACTCTGTGCTTAGAAAAGGTACTAGTATTACGGTTCACTATGAGAAAAGGAAGAATCATTGGAGGGAGGGAGAGAGAGACAAGAAGAAGAAATAGAAGGAAAACCCACCATTAGCTTTGTCTGCCAAGAAGATAAGGCCAGCGCAGGTCCCCCAAACAGGTTTCCCCATTTTAACAAAATCACGCAAGGCAGGAAACTGAAAATAAAAATAAAAAATTGCCCAGTTTGGTTGATGAGAAACCAAACCATTGGCTCAACTCGGTGCAACAGTTAACAAAATGATTCAACTAAGTTCATAATGTTCATTTGAGTTTCATTTATTGCAAACCAAAGCAAAATGACATACAAAATTCAAAACTTCATATTCTTGTTC
Organism: Nyssa sinensis; assembly: GCA_008638375.1. Taxonomy (NCBI): domain Eukaryota; kingdom Viridiplantae; phylum Streptophyta; class Magnoliopsida; order Cornales; family Nyssaceae; genus Nyssa; species Nyssa sinensis. Next base: position 57,628,052 of record CM018031.1, on the reverse strand, counting down.
ATTTTATTAGGAATATTAATTTATGTGCTCTACTATTTAGTTTTTTAGTTGTCCGGGTCAATAGAAATTTGTTTTATGATTTTGGCACATGTTATAGTTTGTTATGGTCAGTAGCAAGTTTATTGTTTTACCTAGTCTTTAGGAGAGTACGTGTCTTCAATTTGTTTTGCACGTTGTGATTAGTGCCACCTTTCTTGCTTAGATTGTTGGGTTGTATTGCCTATATATAGGCTGATTGTTTAATAGAATTACAGAGCAGTTGAGTACTTTCTTTAGCATTTGGTTCTGTTTTTAGCTTTAATTCATTTTGGAGTTCTATTTCTCACACATTTCGCTTGCATTTTTCTCAGAATCTCAGTGGCCAAACAGAGATTAACGGGAATTGGTTGATTTTTTTAAGGGTTTTTTTAGCAAAATTGTAACAAACAACGAGTACCCTTTTCATTGAAACGCCTAATTCACACTAAGTAAATGTGTGTGTGTGTGTGAGGAGAGAAAGAGAGTGAACCAGGTTGTGGCACTCGGCGAGCTTGGCCATGGTGGTGCTTTCCCCACCCGGGATAATGAGGGAGGTCACGCTACGCAGCTGTTCAGGCTTCCTGATCTCTACGCCCTTCACACCTAGTCTTCTAAGCGCTGCCAACAGAACATATAGAGAGACGATTCAACTCCTTAGACATAACCTTATAAGCAACGCAGAGGAAATATCAAATACGTGTGTATCTATATGTGTGTATAAGAATGGAGAGGGTGAAAAAACCTGCGATGTGTTCGTTGAAAGATCCCTGTAAAGCGAGAACGCCGACGGCCATTGTTTCTCAAACACCACACTAAGCCGGCCGTGCTAGTAGCAATTCTATTCAATCCAATTTTCAAAACAAGAAAGAAAAACAAGATGACGATGAACTTGTGAAGAATAACGGTGTGCTTGGTTTGGTTAGCCCCGAGCCAGGGACGACAAAGGGACGGACTTGGGGCGGGACCTCTTTTATAACCCTGCCTTGGTCAAAAAATGATAAAATGTTACCATAAATAATAGTGTTACAATAAATCTTGATCATTTTGAAAGAATAAAATGTGCACTATTCTCATATTGCTTTAGAAAAATAAAAGAGAGAAAAATAATAAAGAATAAAATATTTTATTATGCTAATATAAATTTTAAAATAGATTAACTTGTTTACAAAATATAAATGAAAGTGATAATTACTAATTCTCTTATATTTTCCTTTTGTCTTCTCCTATTTTTAAATATAAAGTAAAATAAGTTTTCAAACCCCTTCATCTCTTTCTTCCCTATGTTACACCAAATATGGAATGATATATGGTTCATTCTCATTTCCTATCAATTTCTTCCATCTAAACAATTACAATTTGATTGAAGAAATTGGCAGGAAATAGTTACAATTCAATTGAGGAGCTTGGAATGAAAGATTAAAGAAATTAGAAGGAAATGAAATGAAAGGAGCAAGATGATATATTATCTATTGATAAGAAAGGAGTAAAAAGGAAATGAGAGAGGGTGAGGTCCTTAACCCTTATTTGACTGATTTTGATTTCAAAAAATAAAAATGGAGTTAGTGATTATCTATTTTGCCTCATTTTGATAATAAATTATTTTTTTCCCTTTAACTCGCACTATTAAAAAAAAATTCATTGTGTTCTCCAAGTTTTCTAAACAAGATGAGGGATTACTATCGTCCTTTCATTTATTTTCTTTCTTATTTATCCAAACAAGATGAAGGGTGAATCACTATCCTTTTTTTATTTTTTTATTTTTTCTCCTAATAATGTTATCATTTCTTTTTCTTTCCTTTTAATTATCCAAACACAACTTTCAACTGGGAGACTTTGTATCTAATATAACATTACTGAGAAAGGTTTTAGTATATTTTTTTAGCAAACTAATGATAATACTAAGTTCTACTAAGTTCTACTAAGTGTCAAGTAGTAGCCACATGAATTTTTAGTTGGGCGTTGTTAGATTGAGAATCTAGACCCATGGATTCTCTTGCACTATATGGTACCTCATGTTTGGCTCACTATAGCTACAACATGTGTGTGGACTTGCCAGAGTCCGATCGTTGCGAGTTTTAGATTTTTCAAATTCTTCATGTGGAAAAATTGTTGTTAAGCCACGTTAGTATAGGCATAAAGTTGGTGGGGCCTAGCATGGCACGGGTTTGGCACACCTAAAGGCAACACAATATGTTTGACATGTGCGCGGTGCCTCACATATCACAAGCTTGTGGCCATGTTAGGCCTGCCCTTCGCATCCCATGGCCCTCAAAAAGAATGGGTCTAGCACGACCCTGCCTAGCTCACCTTGCTCAGATTTCCTTCCTTTTTGAATTTAAAAGTTGCACGTTACTTTTTTGTCCTTCTAACGGCTATATTAACGGCTAGTTTAAGGGCATTGCTAGAAACTTCAATTATAATATAATTTTGTGCCTCCATCAACTATATTAATGGCTAATTTTAGGGGCATTTTAGAAAAATTGATGAAATTGACTATTTTACTCCTTCCAATAACTATATAATGGGTAGTTTTAGGTGTAAAATTAGAATTTCGCTTACTAATTTTTTTTTTTTATAAATACTCTACACCACATTTCATTATTTCTCCCCAATTCACTCACATTCTCTCTACTCTATAATTATTTTTACACGCTTTTGTTGCCCGTATACTTACCGTAGAGGGAGGTGAATAGGGTATTTTACAGATATTGATAACTTGTACAAACTTTTAAAATGAATGCAAGATATGCACAAGTATGTAAAAGAGTAGAAAAAAAAAAAAAAAAAGCAACACACAGCGATTTTTACGAGGTTTGGAAAAATTCATATGTGCTCGAATCAAGTATTCTCACTTGAGTTTTTCCATTATCTTGATCTTTTTAAAGGTAGAGGTCAAATCTTTACAACAATAGCTCTTCACTATTCCCCCAGCAAGATATCTCATTCTGCTTCACATGGGTAGCACCTACCCGCAAATATCATCACAATAAGAAGATACAAAATTTGTTTACCAACAATAACTTTCTTTAATAATAGATTAGTACAATATATGCTCACTCTCTATAGATAGATCAGGTATAAACTTAGAGTATTTAAGATGAGCATAACTTTTAGATCTAAGTTTTTAATGATCATATCTAAAGTCAATAATAGAGATGTAGAAGTATAAAATTGTAGAGAGATAACAATAAATCCTTTAGAGAACCTCTACTTATAGCCTTTAAATGCAAAATGGTCATTGTATTTCAAAATAGAGTTGTTCTCCCCTTTTTTGTCTATTCAAAATTTAAATGTTGAAGTGCCAGATTCACAAATCCAGTCGATTGAATTATCATCCAGTTGACAAGATTAAAATATGGTTGACTGAGTAGATCAATTGAATTGTGCATAGGGTTTGAGGTTTAATTAGTTGATTGATCGGTGTTTAGGATCAATCAATTGGTTCTGATGTACACTATTTTAGTCTTTGAAAATTAATCAAATGAATCCTCTTAAAAGTCGATTGTGTTGGGAAGTAAGTTTAGGCTATTGTCATGAAAAGGTCACCTAGTCAATTTATTCTAGAAACTAGTCGACTGGTTTGTTCAATGCAAAAACAAGCCTTAAAATCAGTCGACTAGTTCTTAGAATTGGTCGACTAGTTTTAATAAAAGGTGTCTTCTTACTTGTTTTTCATATTGTATTGTTTTCAAAACCTTTTGATCTTTTGAAACTTGAAGTGTGACAATGTATTGTTTTAAAAAATTATTTTAGAGTTTGTTCTCAGATGATTATTTTAAATAGTAAAAGCGTACGACCATTGATCAATTTGAATCATAAACCACTCAAAACTTAAAATAAAGAAATAAAAGTATTCTTTTAACTTGTCTTGATTTCTTGGAATTGAGTGTGTCCATTTGCTTGAATCATCATGAGAGCATTTCACTTGATTTGATTTCATCTTTGAAGTATGCACTTGAGTATAATCCTTAAACTTAATGGACTTTGTTATTTCTTAGTCAACAATATTCATTGAACTAAATGACCTATTTGTATTATCACTTGAATAAAATATTAGTTTATATGGATAATATCTTGTTATCGTCAAAATTATTGAGATACCCTTAGTTGAAAACCCTTAGGGCTAACAATATATAAAAGAGCAAAGAAAGAAATAGAGAGTAAATACATCATTTTTTACGAGGTTCAAAAAATTTCTTATGTCCTCGACTCAAGTATCCCATTCGAGTTTTCCACTGTCTTGATATCCTTCGCAGGTGGAAGTCAACCCTTTACAAGAATATATTTTAACTCTTTTTCCAGTAAAATATCTCATTTTGCCTCACAAAAGTAACACCTACATACATTTCTCACCACATTTAGAAAATACAAAGTTGTTTATCAACAAGCACTCTCTTCAATAATAGATTGGTACAATAAATGCCCACTCTCTATAGGTTGATTAAGTATTAGTTCAGAGTATTTAAGATAAGTAAAACTTTTAGATTTAGGTTTTCAATTATCAAATCTAAAGTCAAGAAATAAAATTGTAAAAGTTTAAGCTTGTAAAGAGATATCAATAAATACTTTAGAGAACCTCTGTTTATAACACTCAAGTGAATATGCCCGTTAGATTTCAAAATATAGTCATTCTTCCTTTTTTTTTTTATCTGTTCAAAATTTGAATTTTCGATTGCTAGATAAACAAAAATAGTCAACTAGATTCACCAATCAGTTGACTAGATAAAAATCCAGTTGACTGATTAGCTCAACTGGTTTTTCTAGAAGGTTTGAGGTTCATATGTTCAATAACAATCAGTCAACTATTTCTTAGAGTTAATCGACTGGTTCTGGTGAAACTATTTTTGCCTTTGAAAGTTGGTTGATTGATTCTTCAAATTGGTCGAGTTATTTAGACAGTAAGTTCATGCAGTGTACTTAAAATGGTCACTTAATCGACTAGTTCTTAGAACTGGTTGATTGGTTTTGACAGTATGAAAAATAAGACATGAGAATCAGTCGACTGGTTCTTGAAACTAATTGACTGGTTTTGATAGAATAGGTCTTCTTGCTTATTTTTTACAATATCCCTTTTTTAAAACCTTTGATATTTCAAAACTTAAAGTATATCAATGTGTTGTTTTGAAAAATCATTTTAGGATTGGTTCTAGATGATCATTTTAAATATTAAGAGCTTTCGCTTAATGATCAATCTAATCCTAAATGACTCAAAACCCGAAATAAGGAAAATAAAAGGTCTTCTCTTGACTTATCTTGATTTCTTAGGCTTTAGTGTGTCTATTTGCTTAGATCATCATGAGAGCATTCCATTTTATTGAATTTTGACTTTGAAACTTGTGCTTTGAGTGGAGTCCTTATACTTGATGGACTTTGTCATTCTTGGTCAACAATCTTTTTAACCAAGATGACCTGTTTGCGTTGTCACTAGATAAAACGTTAGTTTCTCATGGAGTCTTGTTATTATTAAAATTACTGAAATGCCATTGATTGAAAACCCTAAGGGTTAATAACTCTCTCATCTAATTTTAACTCTCTTTATATTTTTCTAGTAGACAAACAAATAGAAATTGTTTATGTTGGGGAATATAGTGTGATAAAGTCTACTATAATTTCTAGTTTGTGAACTGAAAAAAGCCGCAATCACATTCAAGATTTTAACATTGAGGTGTTTTAAAAATTATTATTGTTTAAAATAATTGTTATTAATTATTACTATTATTATTGTTGTTGTTTTTTTTACTAATTAGTTCCTATAAACTTGTAATCTTACATTTTAATTATATTAATGTATTTGACAACATATGACAATATTTCATTATTATATAATATTGTGTCATATTGAGATGATTGTTTGATATTGTGAGCATGCATTTTTTAAAGATGTCAACAAACTTTGATTTACTCTCTCACACGAGTGATCATCTTGGGACTTAGGTAGCAAATAAGATGAGACATGAAATTTTTTGAGAACCAGACAAGAAGGTTGATCGCACATTTTATGTAGCTTGAAGTTGGCCGAAAGCGAACCTTCAAATAGTCGTTGAGAAAATGACTATGTTAGAGTGTTTGGATTAGGCGATGTGGTAGTAACTAAACTAAGATTCGTACGACGTTTTTGTTATTTTTTTGTGAGCTTGACAAGCCCAATTGAGTGAGAATTTTGTGTAGCATATAACACATACTGTATGTGTTATTAATTCGACTACTAGTAAAGAGCGATTGGATGAATCCCTCATTCGTCACTGTGTAGCTCTAAGAGTTACCTTGGGTTGGTTCCCATTATACCCTTATGATATAGGATTATGTTATGAGTAGAGGAATTTATGTTGCTACTTTAGCGTGTACCTAAAGGATCATATGGTGGGGCATGCTTAGGAAAATGATCAAGTGTAATTGGATTAACTTGAGTAATTAGGGAAATGGTTCCGTAATACACTATTGTATTGTGACTCATAACTCATACAATCTGTTGTTTTTTTGTTTATTGATATGATCATGAGTACAAGGCAAATTTGAGAGTTCAAGCATCGCACTGAGATTAGTTCTTGAGAGAGATAAGGGATGTTGATCTGATGTAGCGAAATAGTTTGGAGTATAGACAAGATTACTTGTTTGTAGTGAGATACTACATTAATGTAATGATAGTTTAATATAATACTCCTATCTTGATCTTTTTTGCCCGATCACACTATCTATTTCATGTATTTAGAGATGAGATGTGCAAATGAAATATATTGATATTCTATAACTCACCCTATTTGGATGAGTGGGATACGTAATAATTTGAGTCGAGTTTGTCTTTGACCTATAAACCGTGGTGCATCCACGTGTGTTAGCACATATAATAGTTAGAAAGATAAGATAAAATTAGTTCTTATTTATTTAAAATATGATTAGATTATATAGGAGTTCTATTTCAACTCGGTATGGAATGCTATTCTACATGTGATATATTTTATGTAAATGTTATGGAGAATTTACATTATATAAAATATATCTCTCTGTCTCTCATTCTAGTTTTTTCTCTCGAGTTACCATTTAGAAATTCGTGGTCATGAATTATAATAAATTTATAAGCGATTCTATTAGTTATTTTATTAATGAAAAAAACTTACAACTACGATATTTCTAGTTGTTTTAAAAAATTCGTAACATAAACATGATAAATTTTAAATAATTTTACATTTTCAGACTACGAATGAGATCGGAATTCAACACAATAATTTCGTATGAATTCTCAATACTCTATGACTAATTTATTATGCTTTTTTTTTTGGGCAGCACACAGAAACAAGGCTTATCACCCACTGAAATATAAAATATAAAATAGAAATATATTTTACTGTCAACATATATATCACCCACTATTACTGTCAAAATATAAAATAGAAACTTCAAAAAAATTCCTTTCCATTCCTCAGTTTCTATTTTCTAATTCCAAATTCTCAATCACTCCCAACAATTCACCCACTAAACTCCCCCTCTCCATCTCTTCCCCGAACCTTATCAGCCCCGACGTAGGCCGAGTCGATTTAGGGTTTCAGACCAGCTAGCTCAACCTCAAATTCATGCCACTTGGATCGAATCTAGGGTTTTTAAATTCCGCAGGTACTTATTTAGTCATTTGTTTATTTGGTATTTAATTTTTTGGTTCTCTCGCGGATAAGCATATAGGGTTTTCATTTTTTTTACTCCGCAAAAAGTCTTCGATTCGTATTGAACAGTTCGTTGAGTTGGAGCTAGGGAATTGCTTCCGTCATTCAATAGAAGGCAGACAATTCGATATTTTTTGATTCATTATATACTGTTACGCATGGTTTATTTTCAACGTTTCATTGTCACTCGTGCTGTGATATCGTCTGAAACTTCTAGAGATATCTATCCTTTATTGGAGTTCTTCTGTTATTTAATATTGGTTTGTGTATGGCTGATTGTTATTTCATTTTTTAAAATGTGGAACAGGTGAAGGTTTTGTTTTGGCTGGTGTTGTTGTTTGAGCGGTAAAGGGTGGCCTGCATTAGTTGTTATAAACAGGAGTTCTCACGATGTTGGCTTTGAATCGGAATGGAATCAATTTTATCAACTGTTTCTTTCATTTTGCTGAATGGCATCCATTGGAATAGCGAAGTTGATTGGGGCTTGAAGCCCAACCCCTTTTTACATTAGGTTAGCATCAACAACTCTTTTTCATGTATGTACCAATACACACGCATATTATCTATATTTCACTTATTCCCTTATCAATGGGAAATATCTGGGAAACCGAGAACATCCTTTATACTATTTTTCGATCTTGATGTGATATTGGCATGAAGATTATTTTTTCTGTTATAGGCTGCAGTTCTTGGAGTTTGATTTTTAATTTTGATTTTGATATATATTTTTTTGGGATAAGTTGTTGGTTCTGATTTTACGCTTACCCTTGACATTAATATAAGTGTATCTTGTTCTTTCAGGTTTTGGTATCAAATTTGTCATTCACAGCTATAAATTATAATTTATTACTCAAAAAATGCAACATTCTCGTGTTTAATTAGAGCTATTCTATTGCGAGAGTAATGGAGATGGGTTGCTGTGGTTGTTTTGGATTTGCATTTGCAAGAAAGTCCAAAAGGTTATTGAGGCCCAGTACAGTCTCACGTAATCACATTTCACAGTTGTTATTGAATGAAGAGCTAGAAGATGAAGATGATTATTCGTATAACAGTGATGTAACTGAAACTGGAAATGGAGATGAGGGTGAGTTGCAAAGCCCAGCCAAATGTTCTGAAGAAATTCTCATGTACAGAACTCAAAATGGACTCATTTGCAGGGAATTTCCTGTCAAGGAAACCCACATGGTCATTCGCTCAGAGGTAACTAATGGAATGAATTTCATCTTCTGTTGTTGTGGTTTACCCAAAATTTTACTGCCGAGTTTGGCAATTTGTAATCTTTGGACTCTATTTACTTGTCTTGGGTTAAAATGTCACAACTTTACAAGATTCAAAGAACCTACCACAAAACAGAACGTGTTTACTACATGAAACTGTTATTTATGACCTACCATAATAGGCTTATGTTGTGTGGGTGTGATCTAAATAAGTTTATAGATTGTCTAGGAGATTCGCCAACTAAGACAGTATCATAAATTATGTTTTTTTGGTTGTATTATCTTATTTTGGATTTATTATTACTTTCCCCTCGACCTTTTTTTTATTAGACATTTTAATTACTTAAACATCATTTGATCTCAGTGGTTTGGACTTTTTTTTTTTTTTTTTTTGTGTGTGTTTTAAAGATGGCAAACCTTCTATAGGGTGACCTGACTGAAGCTTAAGCTTAAGTCCTCATTATATCATAGTTCATAACTAATCTTGAAATTTGGGATGTTTTTGCCATTCTGGTGCAAAACTGCATGTTTCAGGATGTTTTTTTTTTTTTTTGAGAGGGGGGTTTATTAAATTTTGGGGCTTTCCCAAAATCCCAATCATGGGATCGATATTTTGCAGGTGTGAAATCCTTAGTATATCATGACCAATCCCAAAATTTGGGATGGTTATTTTGTTCAGTTTGTCTAGGCACGTCATTTTTGTGTTAGTATATTGAAGTTGGCTAGGCTTATCCAAAAAAGAAAGTATACTGAAGTTGGCTATAGATGCACCTGTATTTTCTTTCTATTCTATCCCATGGATGTGTGTTCATGCTTGCTTTTATTTTATGAAATGAGATTGTAACCTAGCATTTAGGTAGTGTCGTTGCATTAGGCATTATAATTGATTTTTGGGTTAATTGTCAGGATGAAAATGGGAACAAGATGGTTAATGAATATGTTCGCGAGTGTAAGATTGGTTCCGGTAGCTATGGAAAAGTGGTAAGCTTATTGTTGACAATAATATGTTATCTTATCTGCTCATGAGAATCTATTCTTGAGTCTCATGGTCTTGCAAATGCAACAGGTTCTTTACCGAAGCAGCGTTGATGGGAAGCATTATGCAATTAAGGTGTGTTTTTCATAATGTTGAGGCAGGCATTTTATGGAATATGCGCTTGTTGTTGTTAGGTTTTTCTAGCTATGTGACAGGACTTTTGGTAGTTGTAGAAAAGTGAAGAATTTCTTTGGAGAGACTCTAATTGTTAGCGTCTGATTTTTCTACTTCATATGTACTTGCTCCATATTTTTAAATTAGTTTTATGTTGTTTTAAATGTCTTCTACTTACCGGATATGGATTTGCCTTATGATGTGGTTTGAACTTGAATTGACTAGTTCATGAGCATAAAAACTTCATCATTCCCTGTTTTTATTTGACATTTTGGTGAGCCCAACCTACGATGAATTAATGGATTGGACGATTTTAAGCTTAACTAGTCCATTTCCTGAGACACCCTTTTGGGGAAGTACTTTGAGGCAATCAGTCAGTCATCTATTTATTTGGGGATTTATCAATTTTAAGTTGGAAAGATCCGGTTGTTTTGCTAAGGACTCATAGATATATTGTTAAATAACATTAAGATTGAAATCCAATACCAAGCAGAGGTTTTGTTTAATTATTATGTGTCTGAAATTTTGAATTGCAGGCCTTTCACAAGTCTCATTTATTAAAGCTGCGAGTTGCACCTTCAGAGACGGCCATGACTGATGTTCTTCGTGAGGTATTCGCTTCTTGTTGCATGTAATTTATCTTGTTGGGATCTTAGCAGAATTGCTTTTGCACTTCATCTGGGATGCTTATAAGTGAAATCTCTGGACAAATGCACTAATTAGTTTCTGATTTCTAATGTATCTGTTAGATGTATATTCCTTAATGTTTGGGAGTTTGTAGCATCCCTTATTTTCCCATGCCTTTTATTAAATTTTTTCCTTTCAGCTATAGAGTAATTGCCATTGGCTGGCTTTTATCAGGGCTGCTTCTGGTTGTGTGTGATGTAGGTTTCCTAATTTTTTGACATCCCTTATTATTGGAAAATATTCAACTAGCCATCTATAAGAGTTTGACATGGACCAGACTTTGTTTTTCCTTCGTATAAGCGTGACATTCAATAGGGGCGGGAGGAATGGAAGATGAAAAGAAGATTCAATTGGTGAAGTTGGATAAGGTGAAGACCCCAAATCAAGAGGGGGGTTTGGGGGTGAAGAGTCTAAAGATGTTCAACAAAGCATTGCATGATATAGTGTGGAGGATGAGACCTTGTGGAAGGAGGTGGTGATTTTAAAATATGGAGGTGGGGATGGGAGATGATTTTTTGATGAGGTGTTGGGACTTGGGGTTGTGGCTTATGGAAATGTATTCAAGGCGGGATTGTTGATTTTCGTAGATGTTTGAGCTACGAGGTGGTGGAGGAGCGAGGGAGAAAATGAAATTATGGAAGGACCCATGGTGTGCAGATAGGTCTCTCATGGAGAGATTCCCTTGGTTGTTTAGTGTGGCCAGTCATAATGAGGCACTAATTGTTATTCTTTGGGAAGGGCGGAATGGTGGTTTGGAAGCCGGAATTCAGAAGGAATTTCTATGATTCGGAGGTGGAGGAGGGGGGGAATTTGTTGGGGGTGTTGGATAAGAGTAGGGTGGTGTGAGAAGGGTGGATGCAGTGGTGTGGTTTCCCAACAGCTCTAGGAAGTTTACGGTGAAGTCCTACAAGGAGTTGATGGGTACGGAAGGGGTGGGGTTCCCATGGAAGACAATATGACATTCGGGAGTTCCGACAAAGGTGGCATTTTTGTGCTTGGGTGGCTTCTTGGAGGGCAATTTTAACCATGGACAACCTTCAAAAGCGAGGATTTTGGTTGGGTGTTTTATGTGCAAGGAAGTAGAGGAGACGGTGGAGTTGTGGACCATCTTTTTGTCCATTATGAAGTAGCTGGATATTGGCATCTCATCTTCTCCGTCTTTGGGTTGTGCTTGGGTGATGCCCGTCACTTGGAGGGATGTGCTTCTAAGTTGGGGTGGAGGAAAGGTGCTCGGTTGTTGTGGAGAATGGCACATTTATGCTTGATTTGGACCATTTGGAGGGAGAGGAATTCTAGAGTTTTTGAGGGGAAGGAGAAATCCCCCCCTTTTTTTTTTTTAAAAAAAGATGATTTATATATATATATATTTTGTGTTTATTGTATTTTTGGGTCAAAAGGACCTTTCCTTTGTATGTAAGCTCTTATGTAGATTTTTTTTGGGGAGAAATGAGACTTTAGTTGTGTAGTCTCTTGTAAATATGGGTTCACCCACTCAGTTGGTTTTTTAAAATATATATACAATACCATTTCCTAATCCAAAAAGACAAAAATAAAAAACAAGGCTGTTTATTTTAATTTCCATGTATTAGTTATTGAATCGATGTTAATGTTTTCAATTCTTTCCTTGCAGGTTTTAATCATGAAAATGTTGGACCATCCCAATATTGTTAATCTCATTGAGGTGATTGATGACCCAACCACAGATCACTTCTACATGGGTATTCTTTTCCACTCTCCCCCCCTTTTTTTTTTCTCCTCTCTCCCCCCTTCTCTCTCTCATCCATTTGCTCCCTTCACTTCATGATTATGTGTTTGAATACATGGTCTTAATCTTGCATTATGGTTTAATCTGGTGTTATGGTTCTTGCATTGTGTGTTTGAATAGATGGCCATCTATGTGATTATGAACAGTTTCTTCTTGTTCAGTTCTCGAATATGTGGAAGGCAAATGGGTCTGTGAGGGCTCTGGTCTGTCTGGTGGCCTTGGAGAAAATACTGCACGAAAGTACCTACGGGATATAGTTTCTGGATTGATGTATCTCCATGCTCATGTATGATTTGAGTAGTTCTTTTGCTATTATAACTATATTGCCAATTAATGTTTGTTAGGAAAATTGTGTCCAAAAAAATTGCTCTTAATCTATTGGTATTGAATTCATTGACTCCTCATGCATGGACATATAAATTCTTTTGATTTTATTACTCCATTTCGTGGATCTACAAATCATGCACAAAGGATTGTTCTTAGTGCTAAAAGTTATAGAATCATTTGAACTTAATTTTTATACATTGTTTATAATACTGAATTTGGATTATCTTTTTTAAGTTTGATCTTAATGCGGAACAGAAACGTAGAAAAGAATAGAACACGTCGAATTCTTTATAAAACAAGTAACATAGGGACTCCTCACCCAATAAAAAATAATTCTCCAAAATTTGTAATTGAATTATTATTGATTAAGAAGTTTTATGATAATGACATATTACATCATATTTATAATGCTAAAATACTCTTATTTTGAATAGAAAACAAAAGCTCTTATTTTTATACTAATCTAACTACAATAAAGATTAGTAATTCGAATAGAAAACTAGTAATTCCTATACTTTCTGTACTAATCCTAATAAAATAAGGAAATTAAATAAATTAGGAATAAATTAAAATTGGAAACTAAACAATCTTAATACGACTCTAAAACTAATATTCTTATTTTTAGGATACCAAATCTGTCCTACATCAGTCTCTTCTACTTGAAGAGAACTTGTCCTCGAGTTGACTGGATGTATGTGACCACGAATTCTTTCATAAACCAACAATAATAATTGAATCTTTTGAATAACAATTAAATATTCAAAGACGACTTCTACTGCAACTTTCATGAAATCTATAATTTTAGGCTATTGTTTTGATGACAATAATGATCCCATAATGAAGTAATAAATTTTTTTTTCTTGTTCCACTACAATTTCAATATGCTTGGAATCTTTATAATCATCTTTCACAAGTTCAAGTTCATCCTTATCTTTAGTATTGACGACTTCCATATGGATTTTTTATTCGTACTTCTTTCTTGGTACTTTTCCAAGTTAGCTTGTATTTATCTTCTAAGATTTGCAAATAATTTATTGGCAAAATCTATCCCTCAACAATTTCATCATTCTTGGCCATGTACGGATGCATCGTTTTTTTTTTTTTTTTTGTAATTGTCTATGACTCAGTAAATCAAGCCACCATTTTTTTGCCAATCCAATGAGTTTATATTCTGCCCAAAAGTATTCTTTTTCTTCTGACAGTCTTAAATCACAAAGACAATCATTCAAATCATAAACCCAATCATGAAAGTCTTCAAGATAAAAGTTACCATCAAAATTTGAAAGTTTTTCGTAATTACAAATAGTTCTGTCTTCAGGTTGACCTCGGGCAAATCCTCCGGCACAAATCTTGTCGACTGGAGGGTTTCTAGGGACATTAAAATTGAGTCACATGAGTGTCTGTTGCATAACACCAAGCTGATTATTGATTTGTGTTAACTGTTGCCCATGGTTGCCAATTGCCGCACATAAGTTCTTCATCCCACGACAAACATCAATTGGACTTTTGATTCTGTCTTTATTCATTTGCATCAAGCCTGACAAATTCTCGCTCTGATACCAAATAATGTGAAACGAAACGTGGAAGAAGAATCAAACGCGTCGAATTCCTTATAAAACAAGTAACATGGAGACTCCTCACGCAATAAGAGAAATAATTTTTTAAAATTCGTAATTGAATTAATATTGATTAAATTTTTTTATGATAATGACCTATTACATTATATTTATAATGTTAAAATACTCATATTTTGACTAGAAAACAAAAAATCCTATTTTTATACTAATCCTACTACAATAAAGACTAGTAATTCGAATAGAAAATTACTAATTCTTATTCTTTCTACACTAATCCTAATAAAATAAGGAAACTAAATAAATTAGGAATAAATTAAAATTGAAAACTAAACAATCCTAATACAACTCTAAAACTAATATTCTTATTTTTAGGGTATCAAATTTGTCCTACATCAGATCTGCGTGGTGGTTGCATTGGCTTTTTGGATATTTTGAACTCCAAAAGTGTATATGTACTCTATGGATGGTTTAACTACCCTACAAGTATGAAATAATTATTTAAATCTACTTTTTGTTCAACGGATTTTTTTCTTTCTTTCAGTTTAATGCATCTTAAAGGTAAAAGTGTTCACCCCTAATAATAAATATGGTCTACTGGTAATTTTTTTTTTTCAGTTTAATGTATCTTATATGTTGGTTGTAATATAGAATGTGAATTTTTATCTTTAAGTTTGATTTACGTGGCTATTGCATTGACTTTTTGCATATAAAGGTAAAAGTGCTCACACTAATAATAAATATGGCCTACATCAGATCTGCGTGGTGGTTGCATTGGTTTTTTGGATATTTTGAACTCCAAAAGTATATATGTACTCTATGGATGGTTTAACTACCCTGCAAGTATGAAATAGTTTTTTAAATCTACTTGCTGTTCAACGAATTTTTTTTCTTCTTCAGTTTAATGCATCTTAAAGGTAAAAGTGTTCAACCCTAACAATAAATATGGTCTACTGGTAATTTTTTTATCAGTTTAATGTGTCTTATATGTTGGTTGTAATACAGAATGTGAATTTTTATCTTAAGTTTGATTTACTTGGCTGTTACATTGACTTGTTGCATATAAAGCTAAAAGTGCTAACACTAATAATAAATATGGCCTACATTCCCAGACTAAGAAGCACGGATACGGATACGGGACATGGATACGACACGGACACACAGAATGTTATCTTTCAAAAAAGTAGGACACGGACACGTTAGGGACACGTTGAATATATATAAATTTTTTATTTTTTTTATATGACCATATATTAAAAATCTAATGTCAATTAAACTTGACATAAAAACACACAAATTTAAAAAATATTATTAAGATATTAAAATAATAAAGTTATTAAAATAAAATTAAAGAAATTCTTTATTTAATTATCAATATCCATGATTCAAGTGTCTGGATACGTGTCCGAGAGTGTCGGGTCCAACATAGGTGTCCGACACGGATACGTGAGCCAAAATAGAGTGTCCGTGCTTCTTAGTTCCCAAATATACTGATAAGTGGTTGCAAGGCATGCTGAGATGAGGTAAAGGGGAAAGCTTGATCGTTTTTAACTGTTGGTGTCTGTTCTGTCGGTGATTTGATGTTTTTGACCAGGGGAACCAGATTTTAGGCTACAGTTATTCTATCTGCCTTGAATTTAGTGTGCTTTGGTTTTTGTTCGTGATTTATAGCATCTCTCCAACAATTCAGTTGGCATGTCTTCGCTAAGATTGTTCTTTGATATTTTTTATTTTTATATATAAGCTTACCTCAGCTCAATAACACTTGCCAATTCTATGAAGCACGGACACTTTATTTTGCTTTACGTATCTGTGTCAGACTTGGACACGTTCCGGATACGTGTCGGACACGCGAAAAAAGAGTATCTCATCTTTTTGAATTTTGGACACGTCCCGAACACATTATGGACACATTGGGACATGTCTCGGACACACTTTGGACACGTTTTTGAAATTTTTTTTGGATTTTTTTTTTTTTAAATTTCTCCTCTCTACTATTTTTTTTATACAGACAAATATATATTATAGTTAACAAATTTGTTTTAAAATTTGAATCATGAATGTTGATTATTAAATCAAATTCTTAAATTTTTATTCATTGACTTTTTTATTTTGATATATTAACAATATTTACATGATTTGCGTATTTTTATGCCAATTTTGATTGAAATAATATTACAATTTTATTATATATATATATATATATTCAATGTGTACTCAATGTATCCGTATTCTATTTTTTTGAAAAATGCCGTGTCCGTATCCCGTGTCCGTATCCGTGCTTCTTATTGCCAATTCATTCCGTTTTCATGGACAATGTTTATTATTAGTTTCTGTTTGGAGAGTTGTGCATGCATGTGTTCATTGGTGAGGTGTGAATAATGTTACCAGTTTGATTAAAATGGACATGTCAGCATCATTTTTGATGCTTATGTGGCTTTTGGATATGCTTTATGTGCATCTAAACAAGCAGACATGCCAATAATTGACATTGTAAAATCTGTACTAAAACACCCAAAAAATGGTATATGCTTTTCCTACTTTGTGTTTTTCTCTTAACCTGAATTTCACTTATAGTTGGCCTATTCTTTTCCCCTATTCCGTGTCAATTAACATTTGGAGCTTTATTTCTTCATTCTCTTCAAACGACAGAATATAGTGCATGGGGATATCAAACCTGATAATCTTTTGGTTTCTGGTACTGGCACGGTAAAGATTGGGGATTTCAGCGTCAGCCAGGTTTTTGAGGTAATTAGCTGCTTCAACCAGGATTTTGGTCTGAATTATTACATGAATACTATATTTCTTTTCAATTAATGGTGGGTGTGAAGTATGAACTATGTGCAGTGTCTCTGCAAGCATTTCTTCTTTTCCTTTAGCAGCTGTGCACCTGAGCCTTTTTAGCTCATGTTGTTTATGATGTTTTCTTTTAATCAGGATATGTTAGATCATCATACCTCATCTATTAACGATTGTGCATATTAACAAGTACAAGAAAGAATCACAAAATAGCAGTGGTTTGGGCATTTTGTAATATATAGTGTTATGTTAATAATCTTTATCTGTCCCAAGTTTGTGTGTCCATAGGATAGCGGCTGAAAAATTCTATATTCTAAAGATGAATTGTGTGGTAATGCATTGTAATGGTTTAAGTTTTTAAAATGAGCTCGGGTTAGAACTTGTCTTCATTTGGCATAAGAACAAATCTGTGGAAAAGACTAGTATGAAATTGTCACCTCCAAAAATAAGACGCATTATGAATGCAAAGAGGCAATATCTTAACACTAGACATCAAGAATTAAACTTGAATTATGCATTTCCTTCTCTATATGTAAAAATATTGAAAAGAACGATTAGTTCCATATGGAATATGACTCTGTGAACTCGGCATTAATAAACAAATAAGAAGCAGATATGTGTGTGTGTGTGTGTGAGAGAGAGAGAGAGAGAGAGAGCTTCTGATGATCTATCTAATAATTGATCATGCATTCCAAATGAACAAAGCCATCCTCACCGACCAGCAAGATCCAAACTGAGTTGGCGTAACTCATTTTTTCAGCTGTTTTTGAAGATTTTTAATTCATTTGAGTAATTAAGTTTGGGCTCGCCTAATTTCGTTAGAAAAGGGTGGGTTTGGTTAACTGGAGTTTAAAAAAATGTGGGTCCCAGTTTGGCAGAGAGCAAGGTAACCCTTGTGGAGCTGAAATGAAGTTGCAGCCCTGTAATTGGAGAGAAATCTGAAAAAGGATCTAAGGTCTTGTTTTTGGGTGTGGTCCAGGTTGATAATCTTATTAACTATAGGATTCACAAAATGTTTGCGCTGATTGATCTGCATGTGGGGTTGATTGAATTTAGCACTTAATAATCCTCCCCTTTACATTATTTTTGGGTGTTATTAGGTTAACATATACGCTATGAATTATTGGTCCACTTTGTTATTGTCAGCATCTTGTCTATTTGATTTTATATGTCAAGATATCACCTCTTTTTTTTTTTTTGGCACTTGAACAGACGTGCTTATCAATTTTATTGTGCATAAAAAAAGTGATTAAGTTGCTTATCATCCTCATAAGAAGTCTTTTTTTACTTGTGTATGGGTAGATGGGCATTCTTTAGCATGGATGTGATGAGAATGACAGACTTGGGTGGAAGAAATATTTGCTTATTATCATTATTATTATTATTCTACCTCGACCAGCCCGAGTGAGAGCGAATGCACTCTGAACTGAGATAAAATGCGCAACATGCTCTCAGATATTTAAGCTTGGGTTGACCTCCTAGTTACCCAACCCACTTGTTATGCAATTCAAATTCCAAGTTTTACTTGGGCAGTCATTTATTCTTAATGTGACAAATTGAAGTTAGAGTCATGTTTGGAATTGATATACGTTAACATCAAAATCCAGAAAATTAATATTGTGAGAAATTAAGCTTCATGTAGCATTGCCCTGAATGCAAATCTGTAAAGCAGGAATGGGATGTTGTTTTGAATTTCTAAGCTCCCATTGAAATCATTTTCTCTCTTCGAGAAAATTTCTTCAGATTATCTATTTACTCATAGGGATCTTATTGTATTTTTTGGTTGTTCTTTCTTTCTAATTGGTTTCATTTTCAGGACGATAACGATGAGCTTCGCCGCTCTCCTGGGACTCCTGTTTTTACTGCACCTGAATGTTGTTTAGGTAGGGATCTCTCTCCGTGCGCGATATAAATTTTATAAAATTATGGGGGATGCAGGAAATATTTACTACTAGGCATGTGGATTTCTTTCTGATTATAGGTCTAACCTATCATGGCAAAACTGCTGATACTTGGGCTGTGGGAGTTACCTTGTACTGTATGGTGTTGGGAAAATACCCATTTCTTGGAGACACACTGCAGGATACATACGACAAGGTGTGGATTGTTTGCATTGTAGTTATTTTGGAACTTTACAGCTTGTTACTTATCTATTTATTTTCAGCATCCTTGTCACTATTGATATTTTCATGAATTTTCTTTCATTTTGGCAGTTGATTTTAACCCTGCCTTTTCTAGTTTAGTCTAAGTGGAGAATTCTTGCTTTTTTCAGATCGTTAACGACCCTTTATCTCTCCCTGATGATATGAACCCCTTGCTCAAGAATTTACTTGAGGGGCTTCTTTGTAAGGGTTAGTCTCTTTATCATTAACATTCTTCAGTTGATGGTGATAGAATTTATAATTTATAATGTTATCATCTTTTCTTTTGTGTCACTAGGTTCATTGTTTTTGATATTATTGTGTTTATTTTGGTTTCCCTTTTCGCCCTACGGAAACATTGTGCTGTGTAGACCCGAGACAGAGGTTGACACTGAAGGCTATTGCAGAGCATGCCTGGGTCATTGGGGAAGAAGGGTCTATCCCTCAGTATTTGTGTTGGTGCAAGCGTAACAAGTTGCAGAGGGAAGGATCTGACAGGAGGAGTATGGACACTCTCACGTGAGCCATACTAACAAATGTTTAACCTGGTTTGAAATATAAGTGTGCGCTTATATGCTGTGGCTTGTACATGAATGATGTAAGATCTTTGTGATTCTGGTTTCCTAGCTTCCTCAAGCTTCTTGTTGGTTGAAGAATTTAGTTATTTTGTATTTTGTCAGCCAATTAAAGCATATAGCCTTTTTTTTTTGGTCGAAAAATTACATATATTTTTTCTCATCAGGAATGTGGTGAGGTTCAAAACGCTCACTTAGGGTTTCCAATGGGACTGGTGTGTGATCTTTTTTGTTTTAGAGCGATGGTATTACATAGTGTTGTCAAAGCGATCGTCTGGTCGCCTAGGTGACGGGGTGAGGCGATTTTAAGGCTCAGCGCCTTATTGTGGTCCAGGCGAGACGATTTGAAAAAAGGAAACGCTTGGGTGGTCGCTTTACTCAAGACGAGCACCTGGTGAAGTTACTGAATTTTACTTAAATTTTCTATTATGTTTTTTGTTTTCTTTCTCCCATCACTCACCCCTTCTCAGAATCTTCTGTTGAAGAGTTTTTTTTTTTTTCACTTCCTTTATCTTACATTACCTCCCTCTCTCTCTCTCTCTCTCTCTCTCTCGTCACTCTCTCCCTGTTGGGAAGTTGCTATTTTTTCTTCTTTTCTTGTTTTTCCTGTCACTCTCCCATCTTTGCATGACTATATTATCATTTTTTTTTCTTGCTCACCTTTTTTCTTTACTTTTTCATAATCTCCAATATCAATTTTTTAGGTTTTTATGCTTTCTGTTTTCGATGTACAAAGCTGCCAGAGCATCAATCTGTCATTTTTTCATGCTCAGCATGAAGCATTTGCATTCTTTTGTCATTGTTTTAATGCTGAAAATTGTTATGTTTTCAGATTTGTACAGATTCTATGTAATTTTTTTGTATTAGTCTCCTTTATGATTTCAAGGTTCAAGAATATATGTTATAGGGCATACCTTAAGATTGAGCTATCGCCAAAGATGGGATGCATTTAAGGTACTGGCTTGTTTGGTTGGCTTCTTATTTCTTAAATTGAATGATCTCATTTATCTTTTTTAGGGGGAAGTTTGCTATTGCAAAAATGATTGTTGTTTTAAAAATGATGGTTAAAACTAAGAATTTGAAAGTTAAAAATGACTGTTAAAAGAAATTTCTTATTATTGCAAAAGACTAATCAAGATAATAGATTTTTACATTAAAATGTCGTGTAAATTGTGAATGAAACCCATTCAAATTAAGGGGATGTTGAAGCCTGTCTTTAATGTAAAAGTCTATAATCTTTGAATAGTCAGTTCAATAATAATAATAATAAAAAAAATCATACCATATTTCTTCTTGAAATGATCAATTTCCTTTTTGTTTTGATATAATGATTATGTTTTGAGAAAAATATTTTCACCCCTCATGGTTAAAGCCCAATTCTGGTCTGATCAAATGTGGGTTAAAAACATGACACTATAATCCTTGTGATTAGGACTAAAGTCTAAATAGTGACAGGATTGACCGAAGTGATCAAATATCTAAAGTACCTTCAATTGGTTTTTTTTTTTTCACAATTTGTATATTCTTTTTGTAAATTTCTAAAGGGACAATCTCAGTCATGGGCATGGGCATGGGCATTGGAACCGAATCAAATCACAAGCAAATGACATCAAACTCAATCCTCAAATAACAACCGGTAATCCCCCAAACAAAAGTCTTTTTTTGAGGTTGCTGTATTGATAGTTGAAGGGGGTAGCTCCCGGACTGGGTTGTATGACTGTGGATTGTAGTTGTTGATTGATTGTATGGACTGTTTGATTTTTTTTTTTTTTTTCTGTTTCTAAGTGGTAGATATGGTTAGCTACCATTATGAGATAGTTATGTTTTCTTTGTTTGATTTGTATTGTAGAGTTTTTTTATTATAAAATATCGAAATATTGTTAAAATGTTGTCTATAGTCTTTTTTTTTTTTGGTACTAAAAATCATATACACGTGTAAGGAATACTTTTTAGTTAGTAAAAGTATGAGAAAACATAATAGTTAATAATTCTAAGGCTACGTTTGGTACGCAGGAATGGAATAGAACAGGAATGGAATAACATCAGTAATGGAATAGAGTAGAGTAGGAATGGAATGGGAATAATTATTCCATTCTTTTGTTTGGCTGAATACCTAGTAATGGAATGATAATTTCATTCCTGTGTTTGGTTTGAACCATCAAATTGTTGGAATGGAATGAGAATAATTAATTTTATGATAAATAATTAATAATTATATTACTGAAGAATTAATATTTTTTAAAAATATATCTTTTATAATATTAGTTATTAAAAAATTAAAATAATTATACATATATTTATATATATCCTATTTATAATATTTTTGGCAAATATATTTGTAATTTTATTTAAATTAGAGTTAAATATATTGTAATTCATCTACATGTATAAAATATTTTTTTATTAATAAAAGTATAAGAAAATTTATAATTTATAATTATAATAATTAATAAATTTTTCATCCACCAAGATTATTAATTATAAGAAAGTTGACTGTACTTGTGGTCGTGGGCTGTAGAGATGGATGGCCATTCCTTAGGTTTTGTCAACGAATGGCCATTCCTGTGCTAAGTGGAGTGGCCATTCCGAACGGAATGGGCATTCCAACATGTTTAAGCATACCAAACGGGGGAATGGAATGGGGACAGGAATGCTCATTCGATTCCTACCTCCATTCCTGTGTACCAAACGGGACCTAAGGGTTTGTTTAGAAAACGCTAGAATTGGTTTTGTAAAATACAAATGAACTGATTTGAAATTTTTCACTGTTTGATAAGTACATTTTAATAGTATATTGGTTTATATCTGATCTAAAAAATATTTAAAATCTGAATAAAGTCAGACTAGAAAAGAGTTAATTTTTTTAAAAACTAGATGACTTTTTTAATAATTAATAAATTGTAACTTTTTTATAATTATTAATTAGAAGAGGGCAACTGTCCAATGAAAAATACTTATTTAAATTTCACTAGATAATTTCTCAATAGACAGTATAATTGTGTAAGGAGATAGGTAGTATAATTGTAAATGTAGATCTCTCTTTTTAGCCAACAAATGTAGATCCATCTCTTTAGACAGTATAGAACCGTATTTTTAAAGAAGTTTAAAACCAATATATATTTTGGTAAAATTGATGAAATGTATGCATATTTTTGCCAAAATAAAAGAAAAACTCCAAACATACACTCAAATGTATGGATTTTTTAGAAAATTTTAAAACCACACATATTCTTGCTTTTAACTCTTTTCTTACCGTAATTTCACTAATGCATGCCACATCTATCTTACTTGTCCATATCCACTGGACCACTGCCAACAGATATAAACACAAGGCGGAACCAAGAAAAAAATTAATGGGGTTTAGAATATTTTTGAAAAAGATTTTACTCAAAATTTTATGTTTGTTAAAATTTTGGAATAAAAATAAGAGAAATGATGGATAAAAATTGAATTGGGCTAAATTTTTTAAGTGTGAGCTAATTTATAAAGGGCCAAAATTTTACTTATATAAAAAATATTTTGGGTGAAACTATTCCACTCTTGGTCACTGTCAGTTTAGCAAAAATGGTTCCTTTAAAGTACTTGTAGCAAAACTGGTTGTGCTATTAGAGTGGGGGGAGCACTGCTCCCGCCAGTTGAAAAAACCGAATATTCACAATGTAATTAGTATGTACATGTCATATAAATGTATGTGTGTATAGTGTACAAATCAATCAAATCGCATAGGTCAAACTTTTGCTATTGACCCTAACAAATTCTCTTGGGTGGGGGAGAAGAAATGACTTTGACATGGTTTTACAACAGGGATGACAATTTAATCTACTCCTGCAACCTGTCATACCCAGTTTCTATTGTTATGGATTTGAGAAAAGTTATGTCCATTCCGTTAGGGTTTGAGGTGAAGACATTCCCCCACCCCGATTATATAAAAATTAGGGCTGCAACTCAGTCGGGTCGGGTCGGACCGGGTTTGAGCCTTGACTAGGCTTAGCCTGTGATATAAGCCATCAAACTCAAGCTCGAAAATAAACCGAAGAGTGAACCCGAGCCCTAACACGACAAAAAATGTCTTAGTATTGGATTTTTTTCGAGTATCCGAAACATTCGAATTTTTTTTGGGCTCCGTCGGGTTTTGGGTTCGGGTTTTGTGCATATTGTAAAGACAAAAATATAAGAATTTTCAATAAAAATAGATTTAAAAAGTCAATACAATTATATAATAAAATAAATATTATATGTTTGAAATATTAATGGAATGAACGGTCAAGATCATTTATATGTTTAAAATCTAACGGTTCATATTAATTGAGATATAAAATATATAGTTTTAAGTAGTAGCAATTCGGACTTGGGTACCTGACGTTCCTGTCCAAATCAATCCCGCTTTAAATTCGGGCTTAGAAATTTGGGTTCGGGTCGAGCTCAAATATCATATATTTTTGTCCAAACTCGTAATTTCTCAGGCCGGGTTTGGATTTATCTGCCCGACTTGCACCCCTAATAAAAATAAAATAATAAAAGAGTTTTGTACAACATAATCAATATTTATAATAATATATTTTAGACATCCATTAGAAGTTTAAATAAATTTAAAGTTATATATTTGAAAAAAAAATGTCATTCTAATTTTCTAGTAATATGCTTATCTTTTTATTTAAACACATAGTAACATTTTGTTTGAAATTAATTTAATTTAATACAATAAATATTAAAAATTAAATGAGGACTGGAGACCTGTTTTCACCTATTGCACGATTTAAATAGATTTGAGAAAAACATTTTCTCGTTAAACAAAATTAGAAGAGTTCCAGTCTGAAACCCAGGTTGTTACCCTTGGCTCTGGCCTGTTACAGGCACCTACCAACAACTGGTGGCCTTCCTGGTTATTGCGATAGACTCAAGTCAAGTCACCAAGAAAATGGGCTAGATCCCAAGTGTTGGATATTGGGTCGGGTTGGACCGAACTCATAGCTATTGGGGCATCCATAAAGTTTGAATAAGAGTTGTGATAAGGTTAAAACTCTTATCATTATTTAGTTGATTTTGGATTTGAACCAACACAATTATTTATCCTGCGATATAGTTGCGGGATAAGTGTGGAAAGAGTTTTTAGTTATCATGAAACTCTCCTGACTCCCAAGTTCTCTCTGAGATTCTTCTGAGGCTACCATATACGTCTCTGAATTTGGATTGTGAAAAGACATAGAAGACTCGTATTGTAGCCGTTCTATTGACTAGAGAGTTTCATCCGTGGGGATCCAGTTGTCATCAGAAAGCCGTAACGCAAGTAAAGATCTTTCGCTTCCGCGAACCCGATTGAAAAAGGTAACCGGGTTCACATCCGATTTTTATATATCTTTCCGTCATTGGTATCAGAGCCATATTTTACTTGTGTTCGTTAATTTGATGATATTATGCATGAATATATCGTTTGTATTATTTAGATCATGAATTACTTGTATCAAAAGGTTTATCTACTTGACTGTTATTTGAACGATGATTATTTGAATACCTTTTGATCGATCTGCCACGATGGATATATTCCTAATATTCCCAATAGATAGTTCTTAAAATTTTACGACAATCCACCGTTGGATCAGTGAGAAGTCTGAGTTTGAAGTTTTATTTTTATTTAAAAAAAAAAAAACAAATCAGAGTGATTTCCTTCTCCACTGCCGGCACATATAATTTTTTTTTTTACTTTGAATAGAGAAGTCGTTGTCATCTTGGGGACGGCTATTGGGTTCAAAAAGAAATAGTGCCTTGTCTGCCGCCTGTATTTGATTGAAGTGCAATATACGCTAGACCAGTAGCACTCACAAAGTAGTAAACATAAGATTCCCTACCAATTATGGCTCCCCAAAATATGATATAAGCTGCAGTTATAGAGCAGGCCATGGTTATGGTGTCAGAAATAATGAACCTTTTGAGATATTTGCTTGACACCAGAACAGCCAACCTTTGGTTCGACGTGGGAAATCTCCAGTGGAGAAACCATTAGTTTTAGAAACTGGACCTCGTGATATATATTTTTGTAATGTTTTTTATTAAAAATTAATTTTTATGGAGTAAAAATATTAAAAATTTGATTAAATAATTTTATAAAAATTTCAGAATGTTATATTTGAGGTTAAAATTACATTAAAGTGTTTAGTATACTTTTTGGGGTCCAAGAATTTTTTTGGTAAATTTTTTTTACTTATTTTTGGATATTTTTGGGCTTTAAAAAAAAATAGTTTTTTATCCCAAAAATTGGTTAAAAATTTCAAAAAATTTATTTTAAATGTGAAATTTTTTGGATAAGTCAATTAAAATTAGGAAAAATTACAGTGAGTGTGGATTATAGGAAAGATATATAAAAATCAGTTGTGAACCCGGTTACCTCTTTCAATTGGGTTCGCAGAAGCGGAAGATTTTTGCTTGTGTTACGGCTTTCTGATGACAACTGGATTCCCACGGATGGAACTCTCTCGTCAATAGAACGACTACAATACGAGTATTCTATGTCTTTCCACAATCCAAATCCAGAGGCGTAGATGGTAGCCTCAGAAGAATCTCAGAGAGAACTTGAGAGTCAGGAGAGTTTCACAATAACCAAAAACTTTTTCCACACAAATCCCGCAACTATATCGCAGGATAAATAGTTGCGTTGGTTCAAATCCAAAACCAACTAGATAATGATAAGAGTTTTAATCTTATCACAACTCTCATTCAAACTTTGTGGATGCCTCAACGACTATGGGTTCGGGTCCAACCCGACCCAATATCCAACAACTCCCACTCATCCATAAAAGGGTGAGTGCGAAGTCCTCTACATCACCTTCGACATACAAGAAATGGATCGTGTGACCGGACGAGAAAGATCGAGGTAGGAGTATTATATCAAGTTACCATTACACCAATATAGTACCTTATTACAAACAAACAAATGATCTCGTCTATGCCCCAGACTATTCTGTTACACTAGATTCAACATCCGTTATCGCTTGTGATAACTAATCTCAGCGCGATGCATGGACCATCTAATCTGTATTGTACTCATGATCATATCGATAGACACAGAAATCGACACGATTGCCCAGGCAATGAGTCACAACACAATAGTGTATTACAGAACCGTCTTCCCTAACTACTCACGTTAATCCAATAGAACTCAACTGCTTTCCTAGACATGCCCCGCCGGACCGCATCAATCATGATCTTTTAGCAACTTGCTAAAGTAGAAACATCAAGCTCTCTCTTCATAACGTAGTCTTAGGTCACAAAGGGCACAATGGAACTCAAAATGGTTCATAGAGCTCACATAGTGATGGAACAGGGATACATTTAGTCACTTTCTTTATTAAAGGTCACATTAGCAGCACATACAGTATCTAATGTATACTATGACGGAGCTCTCACTCAATTGGGCTTGTCAATCTCAATATCATAAAAATAATAATAAACGTCGTACGAATCTTAGTTTAGTCGCTATCTAGCGCCTGTTGCTATCTCAGCGCCTCTTGTCACTATCTCAGCGCCTAACTTGAACACTCCAACCTAATCGCTATCCAAGTGCCCGTTTGAATGTTCACATTCGGCTTACTTCAAGCTATATGAGGTGTGTGGTCAACCTTCATGCTCGATTCTTTAAAAAAAAATCTCATCTTGACTCAGTTAAGGCGACATATATGACAAAATGAATTCTCCCACAATCAAGAATTCAATGTCTCATCTTGCTCGCTATTCAAGTGCCAAGGTGGTTGCTCGTGTGAGAGAGCCAATCAAAGCTTGTTGATATCTTTTAGAAATGTATGCTTGCACAATATTCATCTCAATATGACTAAAACCACAATATGAATAAAGAATCATATATATAAGACAATGTCAAAATGGTGTCCAATACATCATATCCTAACTAAACCCAAACTTCTACCTTGTGATGTAAAAACATTTTTAGGGATGGGTTTGGTCAATGGGTTTGCAACCATATTTTCTGTAGATATATGCCTCAGGACCACCTCCCCTTGCGCAACCATATCTTGAATGTAGTGAAAACGTATATCAATGTGTTTGGTCCTCCCATGGTACTTGGGATCCTTTGCATATGCCAAAGATGCCATACTATCACAATAAATGACCATAGCATCCTACCCACATGGCGCTATGTCAAGGCGCTATAAGAATTTTCTCAACCAAACTACCTTAAGTACTACTAACGAACAAGCTACATACTCAACTGCATTCGCATAAGGTATTTTAGACATCTGGTTCTTCTCTTCAACTGTCTTAGGGCATTGGCCAAGATGTAAGTCGCATCCCTTCTCTATAGGAGTGTCTATGGGCTCGGAGTGATTCATATGGAAACGCTCAAGGACTCTCTTAATGTAGGTCTCTTGAGATAAGCTAAGTAGCCTCTTTGATTGATCTCTCAAGATCTTCACTCCTAAAATATTGTGTGCTTCGCCCATGTCCTTCATCTCAAAAGTAGAGGACAACCACTCTTTAGTGGCGACTATCTCCTTTAAGTTATTCCCAACAAGTAAAATGTCGTCAACATACAATGCAAGGATAATGAAACTTTCTTTGGATCGTTTTACATATACACAGTGGTCTTCTTCTATCATCTCAAAACTATGATATATTATGGCTTTATGAAACCTCATATACCAATGTTTGGAAGATTGTTTGAGACCATAAATAGAACGTTTTAGACGACAGACTTTGCGTTCTTGTCCTTTGACTTCAAAACCTTCTGGTTGAGTCATATAAATCTCTTCTTCCAGTTCTCCATTGAGAAATGCAGTCTTAACGTCCATTTGGAAAAGTTCCAAATACATATGCACGACAATTACTAGGATAAGGCGAATAGAGGCAAACCTCACCACTGGGGAGAATGTCTCTTCATAGTCTATACCCTCTTTTTGGGTATAACCTTTCACCATAAGACGCGTCTTATACCTGTCAATTGATCCATCTGCCTTGCACTTTATCTTCAAGATCCATTTGTTTCCAATGGCTTTGCGCCTAGGAGGAAGATCAACTAAATTCCAAACATGATTGTTATCCATAGAACTTATCTCTTCCTCCATAGCAATCATCAATTCATTATAAGCATGTGAAGAGAGCGCTTCACTAAAAGAAGCAGGCTCATCTGAATCTAGTGAAATAGCCATAAGTGCATCCCCTTCAATCTCAAAACGACGACGAGGGATAACACCACGCTTACTTTTACGAACTTGACTCTATTGAAAATCTAACTCAAAACTCCCACTAGATTGAAGATTACTGCTATCCTTATTGGCGATTTCAAGATGAAAAACCAATTCCCCACCATCGCCGAGAGGAGCCAAGTTATCTTCAAAATCTACCACTTCATAGAGTTCAAGGTTCGTTTTGGCTTCACGAATGCTCAAAAAATCATTCTCAATGAAATCCACATCGCGTGACTCAAACGTAGTCATTCCTCTATCAGGTTGCTTACCAAGCATCACATAGCCTTTTGAGTTTTCAGAGTAATAAACAAAAATATTCTTGTTTGCTCTTGGGCCCAACTTCTCATACCTATGAGAAGCATTGTGAACATAACCTGCCGACCCTCATGGTCGTAAATGCCCCAAATTTGGCTTCTGCCCATGCCAAAGCTCATAAGTGTTTTTAGGACTGACTTGGAAGGCACACGATTAAGAATGTAGGCAACAATCAATAAAGCATCCCCCCAGAAGCTGATCGGGAGGTTAGCTTGCACCATCATTGATCTAACCATGTCTAATAATGTACGATTTCGTCGCTTAGCAACACCATTTTGTTGTGGCGTTCCAGAAATCTTCAATTGCCTACGTATCCCCTTTTCCTCACATAGTTCCTTGAACTGATCTGATAGATACTCGCGTCCACGGTCAGTGCGAAAGACCTTAAGTCTCCGCTCGATTTGATTCTCAACCTTAGCTAAAAAGCGTCTGAAGTAATCCAATGCTTCATATCGGTGAGAAATCAAATAAACATAACCATACTGCGTAAAGTCATCTATAAAAGTAAGGAAATAAGAGGCGTCACTGCATGCCTTCACATTCATTGGTCCGCAAATGTCTGAATGGACTAATTCTAGAGGATGAGCAGCCCTAGTAGCCTTTCCAAAAGGATTACGGCAGCTCTTTCTAGCCAAACAGGACTCACATGTAGGTAGGCTTACTTTAGCGAGAGACCCCGATAGGCCTTTTCTAGCCAATCTAGCCATCCTTTCTTGTCCGATATGGCCTAGTCTAGCATGCCATTTAACAGAATCATCTATATAATCATCACATGCCAAACATACAGACGAAGAATTATAATCTAACTCATCCAATTGATAAAGATTATTTGAAATAAAACCATGTCCAAAATAATCACCATCCAAAAACATAACCATTTGTCTACCATTAATGCTGAAAGAAAAACCAAGTTCAACTAGTGCTGAAATAGAAACTAGATTAAATCGGACACTAGGTGCATAAAGCACATCATGAAGAATCAGTGTACGCCCTGAGTGCAATCTGAGTTGATAAGTACCAACTCCAAGAACTTCTGCACTTGCACTGTTTCCCATAAAAATGCTTTGGCTACCTACTGGTATCCGATGGTATTCCACGAAACCTACTCTTTCTCGTGCGACATGTTTGGTTGCTCCTGTATCATATATCCACAAAGGAGATGAATAAACAATTAATACATGTGAGCAAACAAGTGAAAAAGAAGAGTACTGGTTAGTGGATACCTTCTTTGGCTCAGTGCAATCACGAGCAAAGTGTCCCAGCTTCTGACAGTTATAGCACTTCATTTTGGCCAAGTTTCTTTTGATGCCACGCTTGCCTCTTTGGCGCTTGGCTACTTTGCCTGCCTTTGGAGCTAAGTTATTTGCTCCGCCCTGCTTTTGCTTACCTCCTCATCTCCTTTTGATTGGGCCCACGGGCCTTATCATGGCCACCTTGGGCGACAAGGACAATAGAGTGATTTGCCTCTTGGCGCTCCGCCTCTAACTCCAAATAACGCGAAATATCAACAAAATTTTTGATATTCTTATTATGGGTCAGAATTTGCTTCATTTGGTTCCATGTTTCTGGCAGAGAGCGAATAACTACTAAGATTTGCTGCTCATCAGTAAGATTATTTCCAGCAGCCTTAAGATCACGAATCATGGTTGACATCACCCTTAAGTGCTCAACCATGGTGTGCTTGGAATCCATCTTGTATCCCTCAAATTTGAGGGTCAAAGCACGTAGGCTTGTAGCAGTAATTCCTCCAAAAGAAAATTTTAGCCTATTCCACGTATCATAGGCTGTGGGAGAACTTTCAAACTCCCCAATAAGATCATTATGAATGCTGCTTAACATAGTAAAGCGCGCGCATCGATCTTTTTTTATTCAGTCCTTGTAGACTTTCATGTTTCGATGGTGTTGGGCACTATTGCCCTCCTCAGGTGGGGTCATGACATTAGTCAAGGTCTCTAGAGCCTCTTGCTCATTTAGCAGGTATTGAATTTTCTTATGCCATATGTCATAGTTGGTACCAACAAGCTTTTCACCCTTTGTGAGGTTAGCAATCACATTTTTGGAGGCCATCTACATTCAATTTGCGCAAGGTGACATTTAGCATACATTTTAATATTTTATTATTTTGCTACTAGAAACTCAATTAAAAATATTATTCTATATTTATACTATGAGATCGAAAATTTCGCTAGGCTCATAATCATCTCTCATGTATATAAAATGGAAGTATATTTTTAGCTGATTTCGAGTAAAATAAATTTGAATTAAAACTAATTTAATTCATCCACACAATAATAATAATTGCCAATATAAATGGATTCCAATTGAGTCTAATTGGCATTCTAGTACAATATGCCAAGAATAATTTCTGGATATATGAGTCTGTTGCGAAAACACATCCCCTTAAAAGGCTTCCCAAAAATTAATACATCATTTCTCAAAAAAGAGATTACATAGCTTGAATCAACCTACTACATTAATCTACTAGTAAAAATTAAATAAATGGGGATGCCGCGCTAAAAACTCATATATCTTGAAATTATCCTTGTAAATTCAAACATCACACAACACGTGTACTAGAATATCAATTCCATTAAGTACATCCAAACACATCAAACATAACAATATAATGGGCTTTGTTGGATGACTTTACCACACAACACTTGTTGCATTTTATTTATTTGATATTAATTCTCATTAATTGTGAGACCCAAATACCCACTCCCATTGTGGTGAGGTGTGGTAAAGTCATCCAACAAAGCCCATTATATTGTTATGTTTGATGTGTTTGGATGTACTTAATAGAATTGATATTCTAGTACACTTGTAGTGTGATGTTTGGATTTACAAGGATAATCTCGAGATATATGAGTTTTTGGTGCGGCATCCCCATTTATTTAATTTTTACTAGTAGATTGATGTAGTAGGTTGATTCAAGCTATGTAATTTATTTTTTGAAAAATGATGTATTAACATTTGGGAAGCCTTGTAAGGGGATGTGTTTTCGCAACAGACTCATATATCCAGAAATTATTCTTGGCATGTTGTACTAGAATGCCAATTAGACTCAATTGGAGTCCATTTATATTGGTAATTATTATTATTGTGTGGATGAATTAAATTAGTTTTAATTCAAATTTATTTTGCTCGAAATCAGCTAAAAATATACTTTTATTTTACATAAATGAGAGATAATTATGAGCATAGCGAAATTTTCGATCTCATAATGTAAATATAAAATAATATTTTTAATTGGGTTTCTAGTAGCAAAATAATAAAATATTAAAATGTATGCTAAATGTCAACTTGCGCAAATTGAATGTAGATGGCCTCCAAAAATGTGATTGCTGACCTCACAAAGGGTGAAAAGCTTGTTGGTACCAACTATGACATATGGCATAGGAAAATTCAATACCTGTTAAATGAGCAAGAGGCTCTAGAGACCTTGACTAATGTTATGACCCCACCTGAGGAGGGCAATAGTGCCCAACATCGTCAAAACATGGAAGTCTACCACGACTGGATAAAGAAAGATCGATGCACGCACTTTACTATGTTAAGCAACATGCATAATGATTTTATTGGGGAGTTTGAAAGTTCTCCCACAGCCTATGATATTTGGAACAGGCTGAAAATTTCTTTTGGAGGAACTACTGCCATAAGGCTACGTGTTTTGACCCTCAAATTTGAGGGATACAAGATGGATTCCAAGCACACCATGGTTGAGCACTTAAGGGCGATGTCAGCCATGATCCGTGATCTTAAGACTGCTGGAAATGATCTTACTGATGAGCAGCAGATCTTAGTAGTTATTTGCTCCCTGCCAGAAACATAGAACCAAATAAAGCAAATTTTGACCCATAATGAGAATATAAAAAATTTTGTTGATATTTCGCGTCATTTGGTGTTAGAGGCGGAGCGCCAAAAGGTGAATCGCTCTACTATCCTTGTCGCCCAAGGTGGTTATGATAAGGCTTGTGGGCCTAATCAAAGGAGACGAGGAGGTAAGCAGAAGCAGGTCAGAGCAAATAACTTAGCTCCAAAGGCAGGCAGAGTAGCTAAGCGCCAAAGAGGCAAGCGTGGCGGCAAAAGAAACTTGGCCAAAGTGAAGTGCTATAACTATCAGAAGCTGGGACACTTTGCTTGTGATTGCACTGAGCCAAAGAAGGTATCCACTAACTAGTACTCTTCTTTTTCACTTGTTTGTTCACATGTATTAGTTGCTTATTCATCTTCTTTGTGGATATTGGATACAGGAGCAACCAAACATGTCACACGGGAAAGAGTAGGTTTCGTGGAGTACCATCAGATACTAGTAGGTAGCCAAAGCATTTTTATGGGAAACAGTGCAAGTGCAGAAGTTCTTGGAGTTGGTGCTTATCAGCTCAGATTGCGCTTAGGGCGTACACTGATTCTTCATGATGTGCTTTATGCACCTAGTGTCCAATTTAATCTAGTTTCTATTTCAACACTAGTTGAACTTGGTTTTTCTTTCAGCATTGATGGTAGACAAATGGTTTTGTTTTTGGATGGTGATTATTTTGGACATGGTTTTATTTCAAGTAATCTTTATCAATTGGATGTGTTAGATTATAATTCTTCATCTGTATGTTTGGCATGTGATGATTATATAGATGATTCTGTTAAATGGCATGCTAGACTTGGCTATATTGGACAAGAAATGATGACTAGATTGGCTAGAGAAGGCCTACTGGGGTCTTTCGCTAAAGTAAGCCTACCTACATGTGAGTCTTGTTTGGCTAGAAAGAGCTGCCGTAAGCCTTTTAGAAAGGCTACTAGGGCTGCTCATCCTCTAAAATTAGTCCATTCAGATATTTGCGGACCAATGAATGTGAAGGCATGCAATGACGCCTTTTATTTCCTTACTTTTATAGATGACTTTACGCGATATGGTTATATTTATTTGATTTCTCACCGATATGAAGCATTGGATTGCTTCAGACGCTTTCCTAGCTGAGGTTGAGAATTAAATCGAGTGGAGACTTAAGGTTTTTTGCATTGACCGTGGACACGAGTATCTATCAGATTAGTTCAAGGAACTATGTGAGGAAAAGGGGATACGCAGGCAATTGACGATTTCTGGAACGCCACAACAAAATGGTGTTGCTGAGTGGCAAAATCGTACATTATTAGACATGGTTAGATCAATAATGGCGCAAGCTAACCTCCCGATCAGCTTCTGGGGGGATGCTTTATTGACTGCTGCCTACATTCTTAATCGTGTGCCTTCCAAGTCAGTTCCGAAAACCCCTTATGAGCTTTGGCATGGGCAGAAGCCAGATTTTGGGCATTTACGATGATGGGGGTCGGTAGGTTATGTTCATAACGCTTCTCATCGGTATGAAAAGTTGGGCCCAAGAGCAAACAAGAATATTTTTGTTCATTACTTTGACAGCTCAAAAGGCTATGTGATGCTTGGTAAGCAACCTGATAGAGGAATGACTACGTTTGAGTCACGCAATGTGGATTTCATTGAGAATGATTTTTCGAGCATTAGTGAAGCCAAAACGAACCTTGAACTCTATGAAGTAGTAGATTTTGAAGATAACTTGGCTCCTCTCGGTGGTGGTGGGGAATTGGTTTCTCATCCTGAAATCGCTAATGAGGATAGGAGTAATCTTCAATCTAGTGGGAGTTTTGAGTTAGATTCTCAAGAGAGTCAAGTTCGTAAGAGTAAGCGTGGTGTTATCCCTCCTCGTCGTTTTGAGATTGAAAGGGATGCACTTATGGCTATTTCACTAGATTCAGATAAGCCTGCTTCTTTTAGTGAAGCGCTCTCTTTATATGCTTGTAATGAATGGATGATTGCTATGGAGGAAGAGATGAGTTCTAAGGATAAGAATCGTGTTTGGGATTTAGTTGATCTTCCTGCTGGGCGTAAGGCCATTGGAATCAAGTGGGTCTTAAAGATAAAACGCAAGGCAGATAGATCAATTGATAGGTATAAGGCGCTTCTTGTGGCGAAAAGTTATACCCAGAAAAGGGTATAGACTATGAAGAGACATTCTCCCAAGTGGTGAGGTTTGCTTCTATTCGCCTTATCCTAGCAATTGTTGCGCATATGGATTTGGAACTTTTCTAAATGGGCATTAAGACTTCATTTCTCAATGGAGAACTGGAAGAAGAGATCTAATGACTCAACTAGAGGGTTTTGAAGTCAAAGGACAAGAGCGCAAAGTCTGCCATCTCAAACGTTTTATTTATGGTCTTAAACAATCTTCCAAACAGTGGTATGTCAGGTTTCATAAAGCCATAATATCTCATGGTTTTGAGATGATAGAAGAAGACCACTGTGTATATGTAAAATGGTCCAAGAAAAGTTTCATTATCCTTACATTGTATGTTGACGACATTTTACTTGCTGGGAATAATTTAAAGGAGATTGTCGCCACTAAAGAGTGGTTGTCCTCTACTTTTGAGATGAAGGACATGGGCGAAGCACACAATATTTTAGGAGTGAAGATTCTGAGAGATCAATCAAAGAGATTACTTAGCCTATCTCAAGAGACCTACATTAAGAGAGTCCTTGAGCGTTTCCATATGAATCACTCCAAGCCCATAAACACTCTTATAGAGAAGGGATGCGACTTACATCTTGGCCAATGCCCTAAGACAGTTGAAGAGAAGAACCATATGTCAAAAGTACCTTATGCGAATGCAGTTGAGTATGTAGCTTGTTCATTAGCAGTACATGAGGTAGTTTAGTTGAGGAAATTCTTATAGCGCCTTGACATAGCACCATGTGGGCAGGATGCTATGGTCATTTATTGTGATAGTATGGTAGCTTTGTCATATGCAAAGGATCCCAAGTACCATGGGAGGACCAAACACATTGATATACGTTTTCACTACATTCGAGATATGGTTGCGCAATGGGAGGTGGTCCTGAGGCATATATCTACAGTCAATATGGTTGCAGACCCATTGACCAAACCCATCCCTAGAAATGTTTTTACATCACATGTTAGAAGTTTGGGTTTAGTTAGGATATGATGTACTGGACACCATTTTGACATTGTCTTATATATATGATTTTTGATTCATATTGTGGTTTTATTCATATTGAGATGAATATTGTGCAAGCATACATTTCTAAAAGATGTCAACAAGCTTTGATTGGCTTTTTCACATGAGCAATCACCTTGGCGCTTGAATAGCGAGCAAGATGAGACATTGAATTCTTGGCTTGTGGAAGAATTCATTTTGTCATATATGTCGCCTTAACTGAGTCAAGATAAGATTTATTTTTTAACGAATCAAGCATGAAGGTTGACCACACACCTCATGTAGCTTGAAGGAAGCCGAATGTGAACCTTCAAACGGGCGTTTGGACAGCCACCGGGTTGGAGTGTTCAGGTTAGGCGCTGAGATATTGACGAGGGGCGCTGAGATAGCGACGGGCGCTAGATGGTGACTAAACTAAGATTCGTACGACGTTTATTATTTTTTTTATGATATTGAGATTGACAAGCCCAATTGAGTGAGAGCTCCGTCGTAGCATACATTACATACTGTATGTGCTGTTAATGTGACCTTTAATAAAGAGAGTGACTGAATGTACCCCTGCTTCGTCACTGTGTGAGGTCTGTGAACCATTTTGAGTTCCACTGTGCCCTTTGTAACCTAAGACTACGTTATGAAGAGAGAACTTGATGTTGCTACTTTAGCATGTTGCTAAAGGATCATGATTGATGCGGTCCGGCGGGGCATGTCTAGGAAAGCAGTTGAGTTCAATTGGATTAACGTGAGTAGTTAGGGAAGACGGTTCTGTAATACACTATTGTGTTGTGACTCATTACTCGGGCGATCATGTCGGTTTCTTTGTCTATTAATATGATCATGAGTATAATACAGATTAAATGGTCCATGCACCGCGCTGAGATTAGTTCTCGCGAGGGATAACGGATGCTGAATCTAGTGTAACAGAATAGTCTGGGGCATAGACGAGATCATTTGTTTGTTTGTAGTGAGGTACTATATTGGTATGATGGTAGCTTAATATAGTACTCCTACCCTGATCTTTCTCGTCCGGTCACACGATCCATTTCCTGTATGTCAAAGGTGTTGTAGAGGACTTAGCACTCACCCTTTGTGGATGAGTGGGAGCTGTTGGATATTGGGTCGGGTTGGACCCGAACCCATAGCCATTGGGGCATGCACAAAGTTTGAATGAGAGTTGTGATAAGATTAAAACTCTTATCATTATCTAGTTGGTTTTGAATTTGAACCAACGCAACTATTTATCCTGCAATATAGTTGCGGGATAAGTGTAGGAAAGAGTTTTTGGTTATTGTGAAACTCTTATGGCTCCCAAGTTCTCTCTGAGATTCTTCTGACGCTACCATCTACGCCTTTGGATTTGGATTGTGGAAAGACATAGAAAACTCGTATTGTAGCCGTTCTATTGACGAGAGAGTTCCATCCGTGAGGATCCAGTTGTCATTAAAAAGCTATAACACAAGTAAAGATCTTCCGCTTCCATGAACCCAATTGAAAGAGGTAACCGGGTTCACACCCGATTTTTATATATCTTTCCGTCACCTAGCATAGAAAGAAAAAGTGTCATGGTCTCACATGTTCTTGAATTTAATTAAGGAGCATTTCCCAGATCCAAAAAGTATAGCTAGCAACGACGAAAGGCTGGGTTCTGTTCTTTATATATATATATATATATATATATATATATATATATATATATAGAAGTTATGGATGAGAGATTGGCTAAGATTGCGAGGTTAGGAGATGTTGTGGCTTTGAATGCATTGCTGAAAGAAGATCCCTTCATCCTCGAAAAGGTTGATTTGGCCCCGGTTGCAGAGACTCCATTGCATATAGCTGTACTGGCTGGAAAAACAGATTTTGTGAAGGAGATGCTTAAAAGAATGCCTTCATTTGCCCAGGAGATAAACCAGGATGGCTTCACCCCCATGCATATGGCTTCAGCCAGGGGGCACGTTGATATAGTGAGGGAACTCTTGATGCTCGGCAAGGGCCACCTGTGCCTTCTGAAGGACAAAGGTGCACGAACTCCACTCCATTGGGCGGCCATTAAAGGGAGGGTCGAAATTATAAAGGAATTGCTGGACAACTCATGTCATCAGGCTGTTCACGAGGTCACTGCTCGAGGTGAGACTGTTCTTCACCTGGCTGTGAAGAATAACCAGTTTGAAGCACTCAGAGTCTTTGTTGATTGGCTGAAAAGGGATGATTGTCTTGAGGAGCTCCCAAATGCATAGGATAAGGGGGGCAATACCATCTCAGAGCTTGCCAAAGCTACAAAACAACTCCAGGTATGAAGGAGATGTCTTTTTGAGAAAGGAATGCGTGCTTTCAAATTGAGTTTGTGCTAAGTGGTGTCCTGGTGTTAGTATTGCCATTAATTCCGAATTAAGTTAATTTATTGTTGGAAAGGTGGTGCGGAAGTTTTGACACCAATTTGTTAGCGTTGTTCTGATGCTAATAAACTTAGAAATTAAGAATTAACTCAAACAAGACACTTTAAGGAGACTAATAGAGCAATGGATACATATCTAGACTTTTATTTTACAAATCACGACAATATATTTATTTGATTTACTCGGAACTCAACTCTACTCCTTTACACCTTTTCTTTTTTACCTTTTAACCTCCACACTAATTTATAACTCTCTTTTAAAATTTTTTGTATGTTAGTCGTTTCTTTTTTTTTTTATTGTTGCAAGTTTATATTAGTTATTCTTTATAACATTAATTACTGGACGTGAAAAAATTCTTTAATGGTACCAGTACATTACTCTGCAAGTGTGCATCATCTTAATAATATCAAACTATGTGTTATGATAATTTTTTTTTAATAAATCATAATATCCTTATTAGAAAATAAGACCCATTAAAAAATTCCTCCATGACATGAGCTTGAGGACCTGGTGATGATAACATAATGCACGGGTGAGAGACTTATTGAGCGAGCTGCAAAAAGAAGAGAATGTGGAAATTGTTTCAACGGATGCTGGTGACAGTGGAATTGATTTCGTCACTCAAGAAGAAAGATGCATGTCCGCACAAGAAAAATATGAACAGGCAGAGAATAAATTAGAACATAAGGATAAGAATAAAAGAAAATATGAAAATTAGATAACTTAAAAGGAATGGTTCTGACTTAATCTAATTTGAATAATTTTTAAACAGCTCCTAATAATTAATAAATTGTAACTATTTTATACTTATTAATTAGAAGAGGGCGACTATCCAATGAAAAATACTTATTTAGATTTTACTAGATAATTTCTCGATAGGCAGTATAATTGTGTAAGGAGATAGTAGTATAATTGTAAGTGTAAATCTCTCTTTTTAGCTAACAAATGTAGATCTTGTTGGCCTAAAATACTGAATATATATATATATATATATATATACACACACACACACACTGTTACAAGAAT
Organism: Nyssa sinensis; assembly: GCA_008638375.1. Lineage (NCBI taxonomy): Eukaryota > Viridiplantae > Streptophyta > Magnoliopsida > Cornales > Nyssaceae > Nyssa > Nyssa sinensis. Next base: position 57,588,196 of record CM018031.1, on the reverse strand, counting down.
TAAAACAGAATGAATAAACACTGTTATAATAATTAAAACAGAATGAATAAATACTGTATATAAAAATATAAACTCACTGTTATTGAATTTGAACAAAATGAAAATCCGAGCCTTGTGAAATTCACAATTTCCTTAAGACAAATTTGCTCTCTCTCGGTGCTCAAGGTGATGAGCAATCGTCTCCTAAGATAGAACGGATTTCGATTCTAAAGAAGCAGCACTTCAATCTTTAGAACCCAACGAATACAACAATGACAGCAACTCGAACTTGACTTATGCAGAGAGAGAGAATGCAATATTTCGAATGAATGAATGCAATGAGGGTCTGGGTATTTATAGACTTTTTCATGACTGTTTGGTACAGTTATGAAGGTTAAGTTGTGTCTGTTCATGGTGAACAGACACAGGCGCATCCATGAAGAAGACGACTGTTAAGTCAAACCAACGCAATCACAAAACGATGTCGTTTTGGATGTAAACCAAAACCAAACAACGTACTCATAGAACAATGACGTTTTTAATTTTAATTGATCTAGTAACTAAACGAAAATGTTTTGATTTGTTTTTAACAGTAACAAAATGAAAGCGTTTAATAGAAAATTATTTAAATTAATTTTTTCCAAAAAGATATATCTATACGACGGGCCAAGCCCAAGCCCAAACCCGACTCGGTTCGGTGTAGGGAGGGGCAGCGACGACGCACGTATGTGGTGGTCCAAGCATTTGCTTAGGTCCTCCCCCATGCACAAAACTTGGGTACTCCTTGGGGCCCAAACCCTCCTCCAAGGTAGGTGTATATATACTCTGAAACAGCCTTGTGCCCATCCTATATGGGACACAAGCTTTTCCACAAGTTTCAAGCTTTTGTTACCATTTCTAAGTGGTGATGTTTGGGGGCAATTTTTCTTTCATTCCTTAATGGTTGTGAGCAACCTAATATATGATCTTAATCTCCTCATGGAGGAGAACACATTCCCATGTGGATCCACTAAAATTAATGTGTGGGACCCACTTTAATTTTAGCTCAAAGATAGCTAATTATTTATGCTCAAAACCCATTTTCTCCAACAATCCCCCACATGAATGAAATTGACTGAAAGTAATGCAAATGATATGCAAACATGAGTTCGAGTATAGTGAAAAGGTTACTGCATTGGGTTAAGTAGCCTACTGCCTTTGAACTTGCCCTAGTGAATGACTATCGGATTTACTTAGCTAATCAGTGGACATGAGGTCTTTGAACTGTCAGCCGTTTGTGTAAACCAAGACAATAGAAATCACACAGTACCCTTTCAGACATAGTTGGTTCTCACGTTTGTGTTCATTTTGGCCTTGAACACCTCTTGATTCCGTGAGTGTTTTAGAGAATTCAACCTTTCAAATTCCTATGGAAGCGGCCCCTTCTTACTCATATAGGTGATTTCTATGAAAAGTATCCTGCAATACCCTATTTAGACATTTTTTCAAGATATAGAGATCATTAAAAGCGTAACTTATCCTTGGTTCTCGCGACAGATGTGCATTGTCTCATCATAGGATGGTTAGGAGTAGATATCTCCTTAGTGCGTACTGAGTTACTTCATAGTTCAGTTGGCCCTTTGAACCTAGATCTTGGGATCTCTAGTCAACTAGGTTGGGTTGCCACTATGACAACTCTTGTTTAGACATAGGCTTTAAACCTATTCCCTTTTATGAACTTTCCACTTGCTCTCGTGTTAAGCCTTTCGTAAGTGAATCCGCAATATTATCTTTTGACTTTACATAGTCAATAGTGATAATTCCATTCGAGAGCAATTGTCTAACGGTATTATGTCTTCAACGTATGTGTCGTGACTTACCATTATACATATGACTTTGTGCCTTTCCAATTACTGATTGACTATCACAATGTATACAAATAGCGGGCATTGGTCTTGACCAATTTGGAATATCCTCTAAGAAATTATGAAGCCGTTCTGCTTCTTCTCCAGTTTTATTTAAAGCAATGAATTCAGATTCCATTGTAGATCTAGCAATACATGTTTGTTTGGAGGATTTCCCAAGACACAACTGCACTTCATAGAGTAAAAACATATCCACTTGTGGATTTGGAGTCCTTTGAATCAGATATCCAATTAACATCACTATACCCTTCAAGTACAACTGGATATCTCGTGCAATGCAGTCCATAATTTTGGATATATTTTAAATATCCTAAAAGTCTTATTATAGCTTTCTAGTGATTGTTTCCTAGATATTACTCGTAAATCGACTAAGCTTACTCACAGAATATGCTATAGCAGGTCGAGTGTAGTTCATGACATACATTAAACTGCCTATTATACGAGAATACTCTAATTGAGATATGCTTTCTCCAGTATTTTTAGCAAAATGAAGACTTACATCCACTGGTGTCTTTACAAGATTTATGTTATACTTCTTGAACTTATCAAGTAATTTTTCAATGTAATGAGATTGTGATAAAACAAGTCCATCAGACATTCTAGAAATTTTTATTCCTAGAATAGTGTCTACGACAACTAACTCTTTCATATCAAATTTACTAGATAACATTTGTTTTGTAGCATTTATTATATCAATGGTGCTACCTAAAATTAGCATATCATCAACATAAAGACATAAAATGACATATCCTTTTTGAGTGATTTTGACATACACACATTTGTCACACTCATTGATCTTGAATCCATTTGACATCATTACATTGTCAAATTTCTCGTGCCATTATTTTGGTGTTTGCTTTAATCTATAAAGGGATTTGACAAGCTTACATACTTTTTTTTCTTGTCCAAGAGCAATAAATCTTTTGGGTTGTTCCATATATATTTCTTCATCTAACTCACCATTTAAGAAAGCAGTTTTTACATCCATTTGATGTATTTCTAATCCATTTAAGGATGCTATTGCAATCAACATACAGATGGATGTGATTCTAGTAACTGGTGAGTAAGTATCAAAATAATCTAATCATTTCCTTTGCTTATAGCCTTTGACAACAAGTCTTGCTTTATATTTCTTTATTGACCCATCAGCTTTCATCTTCTTTTTAAAGATCCATTTGTATCCTAATGGTTTGGAATAAGGTGGAAGATCCACTAATTCCCATGTATGATTTTGCATAATGGATTCAATTTCACTATTGATTGCTTCTTTTCAATATGAAGCTTCGGGAGAGGACATTGCTTCCTTGAACGTTTGAGGATCATTTTCTAACAAATATGTTAGAAAATCAGGTCCAAAGGACGTTGATTTCTTTGCTCTCTTGCTATGTCTAGGTTCATCAATTATAAACTTTTGGTCTATATTTTCATGATGATTACTAATTGTAGCTTCTAGAGGAATTTTCTGTAAACTTGATTCATGTGTCATGTTATAAGGATATATATTTTGAAAAAATAAAGCATCCCTTGACTCAATAATTTTATTAACATGCACATAAGGAATCTTAGATTTATGAACAAGAAATCGATACGCACTACTGTTATTTGCTTAACCAATGAATACACAGTTAATGATTTTTGGTCCTATCTTAACCTTTTTAGGTTTAGGAACTGCTACTTTTGCTAAACACCCCCACACTCTTAAGTATTTGTAGTAAGGTCTGTGACCTTTTCATAATTCATAAGGTGTTTTATGAGTTTTTTTGTGAGGTAACTTGTTGAGAATATAATTAGCGAAAAGCAAAGCTTCCCCCCACAAATTCTGGGGTGAACCAGAACTTAACAACATAGCATTCATCATTTCTTTTAATGTTCGAATTTTGCGTTCAGCAATACCATTAGATTGAGGTGAATAAGGAGCGGTAGTTTAGTGAATGATTCCATGTTCTAAACAGAACTCCTCAAAAGGTGACTCATATTCACTACCTCTATCACTTTTTATTACCTTAATCTTTTTGCTAAGTTGATTTTCAACTTCATTCTTGTAATGTTTAAACATTTCTATGGCCTCATCTTTGCTTTTTAGCAAATACACATAACAATATCTACTGCAATCATCAATAAAAGTAATAAAATACTTTTTCCCTCTCTACTTTGCACAAACTTTAAATCACAAATATCACTATGGATTAAATCTAGAGGTTCAATGCTTCTTCCAACAGAATGAAAAGGTAATCTTGTTAATTTAGATTCTACACAAGTTTCACATTTGTGATTAGGATTAATATCAAATTTAGACAAAAATTCTAAATTAATTAATCTACGTAAAGTATCATAATTGACATGTCCTAATCTAGCATGCCAAATATTTAAACACTCAAGCAAGTAAGCAGAAGAATTAATATTATTATTAATAGATTTTGGTACAATAGTCATGACATTCATCTTAAAGAGCCCCTCGCTCAAATAACCCTTTCTCACAAACATCTCATTCTTAGTGAGCCCAAATTTGTCAGACACAAAGACTAGTTTGAAATTATTCTTGCCAAGCAATGATTCAGAGACTAGGTTTTTGCGAATGTTAGGCACATGAAGCATATCGTTGAGCGTGAGTTCTTTGCTAGATGTCATTTTCAGTATCACCTTTCCACGTCTTTCAACTTTGGAGCTCGAAGAATTACCCATAAATAGTTATTCTTCGTGCTTTACAGGTTTGTAGGTAGAGAACATTCATTTATTTGAGCAAATGTGGAGTGTAGCCCCAGTGTCTACCCATCATTCCTTGGTGTTTCCTACCAAGTTAAATTCGGATACAACAGCGGAAAGATTCATTTCACCAACATCAACTGAAAGCCTGTCACAGTCTGTCATGTTTGCTTGAGCATTTTGTTTTCTTGAGTTCTTTGGTTTGCGACAGTCCTTTGAACGATGTCCTTGCTTACCACAATTGTAGCATTTCCCTTTGAACTTAGAAACTTGAGAAGGACCTTCACCTTTATGCTTCCTTTTATTCTTTGAGCTTTGTTCAACAACATTTGCCTTAGCCCCCATATAATGATTTCCATTTTTCTTTTCAGATCCTCGGTTGTCTTCTTCAATTCTTAGCTTCACTATCAATTCTTCAATATTCATCTCTTTGCGTTTGTGCTTAAAAAAATTCCTAAAGTCTTTTCATGATGGTGGCAATTTCTCAATCATAGCAGCCACTTGAAATGAATCACTTAGAGACATTCCTTCAGCATGGATGTCATGGAGGATCACTTGTATATCTTGAACTTGGCTTATAACTATTGTAACGCCTCGACCCGTTTACCAAGAAAGTTAGTCGCAAATTTGGAAATTTGACGAAAAATTAAACTAGGATAAAAAAAAATAGTAAATAAATAAAAAAATAAAATAAAAATAAAATAAAACGGACGATTTAAAATACCAAACGAGGCAAAAGGGAAAAATAGGAAAAGGGAACCAAAAGTGAGGCCATGAGAACTGAACCATTAACCCAAAAAAAAGCAAGTACTTTGGCCCAAAAAGAAAAACCACTTGGGCTGCTCACATTGTGTGAAGGATATTGCAACAAATATGTATGTATGTACAAAAAATTTGCCCTCCACCTCCCAAATTGGCCAATGACCATTCATGCAACATGTTTACTTATTTTAAAATAAAAGCATAATGATATCTATATATGTATTGCGTGTGTTGTGAGAGTTCAGAAAAAATCAGAAAGTGAAAATGAGTGTGTGCATGTGAGTTTAGAGAGAGAGAGAGAGAGTGAGCTAGTGAGAGAGAATGGAGAGAAGAAGAAGAAGGGAAGAGAGGGCTTGCACAAAAATCAAACCAGACCTAGGAACATTGGAGGGGCTCAGATCGAAGTAAGAAGGAGAGAGAGAATCTTCCATCGAAGGTAAAAGTCCCACCTTTGAGTTTCTCTCTCTACAATCCTCATATTTTTTTAGCTACTGTTTTAACACACCAGGTTCGTGCATGCATTTGAAATTTAAGGGGGGATGAAATATGAAAGAAAATGGAACAAATGGGTTGAGCAAGACCCAAGAACCCACCTTGGCCGAACCAACCACCATTGATGACCTTAGGAACTCGGACTGATCCAACTTGCTTGAAACTCACTTCTTTGTGTTAGAACATGATCTAGAAGCTATGAGGGTTTCAAACCCACCAATGTTATAACAAATGGACGCACGATGAGAGAGAAAATTGAACATGCAGGTCACGGCCACCCAAATCAATTTCACCATTTGAGCTCCAACCTTGTTTTTTGAATGGAATATGAAATCCTATAGGAAAAGGTTCACGGCCCACCAAAAATCTCTCAAAACGATCAAGAGACATGGTTGTATGATGCAGTTGCAGGCAAGACGATAATAGAGCTCAACCGAACTCCATGGTTGGCTTCAACACCTCAAACCAACACCAAAGTTTTCCCTTAACCCCCAGGAAATGTTTGGATAAAAAACAGTGAAGAGATCTAGCTCCAAAATCAACGAAATAATGAAGAAAACTCTAAGGTTTTTCACTATTCCAGTGGCGCAGTGAAAAAGACGACCTTGTTCACGGGTCAGGTCATGGTTCGGGTCATGGGTCGAGTCCTGACCCACGGGTTTTTTAAATGGGTTTTGTTTAAAAAATCAAAACTGCGTCGTTTTGGGTAAATAGGTTTAAAAATAAAATATTAGGGCTGACGTTATCATGACGTCAACATGGCATATTGAACCGGATGAACCAGTTGGTCTTTTCACTGTTTGAGCTGGTTCACTTAAAAACTAAATAAACCCGTTGGTTTATTTAATTAATTTTCAAAATTACATTTTGGCCCCCATTAGATTCTGAAATTATATTTGGACCCCCAGAAGCTTCTGTTAATTAGAAAATGACCCAACATTTATGAAAAATTTCACTAAAGCCCAATAGTAATTAATTCAATATTAATTTAATAATATTAAATAAGAAAAATTACTAAAATGCCCCTAGACTAAAAATAGATCAAACGAAGTCCGATTAAAGTAAATGAATAGTGTATTTTGACTATTTCGAGCATCCAAAACCCGATGGAAGGGTCCATTTTACGAGACGAGACTCCAAAAAATTAAGACACGTAAAAGTATAAATTGCCATTTTATCCCTAATGATACCCGGGGCCAATTGAATGTAAAAGGTAGTCTATCTTGACTATTTTGGGTAATCTAGACTCAACGGTAGAGTCCATTTTGGCAAACGAAGTATCGAAAAATATGACACATAGAAACATAAAATTATAAAAAAGTACTAGGCTTAAAATAAATTACAGATACGCAAATTTAGATCTAGAAAACCTAAACCAATTGTCTTCGACGCTTTGAACCTGACGGTGACATCCTTAAAGGAAAAATAAGACCCGGTAACAAATTAAAGAATGACCAACGCGTCTCTAAGACTTAATAAAGTTACGAAAGGAGGGGAATTGGAATAGAAAAAGCTTTAAAATTTACGGTTGAGTTGTGTAACGCTTTAAACAAAATGGTAACTAAGATCTTGAATTGTAATTATAGGGACCCTCGTTAAGGAAGGATTTTTGGAGTTAAGCCTTCGAATATCAGGTGAGTGTTTCATACCATATTGAGGTAGCAATTTTCAATATAGATATAAATATTGAACTCTTTTATGATGTATCGATATATAATATCATTTTCATTTACAGTCTTTGTTTAACAGTTATACTGTATACGTTTTGAAGATCTATTGACAATTATATTGTCTTCTTTGACTTAAGAAAATGAGTTTGTAAGATACTCAAATATTATATGATCTTCTTACAAATGTTTGAACTGTTTTAACTAAATATCAAATAAAGAACTTTGATTTGAGTAACTGAACTGCTATTGATGATTATTGATTTTGGATATGATTTGGATATGATTTTGATGCTTTGAATAGAACACTCTTCTATGATTGGTCACTATCGAATAGGTTGTGATTTATCGAACCCTTCCCACAAGGTATATTGTGGTGAGCCGGTGTTGATACGGCATATCGAACTAGCTAGTCTATCGATCTCAATCAGCGAGGTTCTAATTTGCTGGTCATAGAAGTGGAATATATGATTTTGAGCTATCGAACTATGATTAATCGAATTATGTTATTGAACTATAATTTATTGAACAATGATCGATCGAATTATGTTATCGAACTATAATTTATTGAACCAAGACTCATTGAACTGTGATTTATTGAACTATGATTTATCGAACTATGTTATTGAACTATGATTTTGACTTTTCGAACTATGTTATTGATTATCGATTTATGATTATCTTTGAATTGAGATTTATTGGAAGTGAATTTGATACGATTATCTTGCTTACTATAATTAAGATAACATATGATATCTGAACATTGACATTTCAGTATTGAATTATATAGTAGTTTTGAAACCCTTGGTCTGTTATGGAATACTCACGAGTTGGGATACTCATGAGCTGTTGAGCTCATAGGATTTTTATCCAATATATTTCAGGTTGTGATATTGGCAAGAAAATAGCAAGTTCAGTTAGGATAGCTGGAGGCTTATAAGCTATGAACATTTTGTATTAGGATTTTGTTGGACATGATGTAGTCGCTTTTGGAAATTTTAGATTGTACATCGAATATGGCATCAACAGGCTTTGAAAAATTACATCATGTAATTTTGTAATTACTATGGAATGTATATATAGATGACTGATGTTGACTTGAGTATTGACGTTTCAGCAATAAAAAAAGAATTTATTCCGTTACATTTGACTAATGGAATTGAGAAAAGCATTGTGATCACTGAAAAAGGCCTCGGTGGCCGATCATGAACCCTTGATCCACATGGGCTGGATTCAGGGTCGTAACAACTGTTTTATGGTCTAACATCTTGTAGTCAAGAAATTTTTCAACTATGAATTTCTTCATGCCAGCATATTCAGTTTTGTATTTCTTGTCCAAAGATTCCCATAGTTCTTTTGCTATTTTTATTGAATAATATACATTATATAATGTATTATCCAATCCATTCAAGACATAATTTCTACACAAGAAATCTGTATGTTTCCATGCATCAACAGCAACCATTTTTTCCTTATCAGTTTCTTCTTCAACAAGTATAGGAGAATCTTTATGAAGGAACCTTGCCAAATTCAAGGTTGTGAGATAAAAGATCATCTTTTGTTGCCAACGTTTAAAATCTTCAAGCTTCTTTTCATGAGACACATTCATGGTGGGTGCATTGCTTGTAGAGGCCATTTCTGTTATAAAAACAGAAAGTTTTTCTCAATTATACAAAAGATTTATTAAACAAAAATCTACTAAACAGAACTTAATTTGTTAAGTACAACAAAGTCCACTAAACAGAACTTAATTTATTAAACAGAAAAGTTTATGAAAACAGATTCAATGTTTTATAAAAACAATGAACATTTTATTAGACAGTGAAGTTTCTGAAAACAGATTCAATGTTTTTTCTTTTTAAAAAATAGTGAACAGTGAATTTTATTAGTAAAACAATACAGATTCAAACAGTATATTAGAATAGTACTGTATATATAATAGAACAATATAGTATAACATGTTAAAAAACAAAATTCTTCTTAAGATTGTTGGCCTAAAATACTGAATATATATATATATATTGTTAAAAGAATTAAAACAAAATGAATAAACACTATTACAATAATTAAAACAGAATAAATAAATACTGTATATAAAAATATGAACCCACTGTTATTAAATTTGAACAGAATGAAAATTCGAGCCTTGTGAAATTCACAATTTCCTTAAGACGAATTTGCTCCTTCTCGGTGCTCAAGGTGATGAGCAATCGTTTCCCAAGATAGAACAGATTTCGATTCTAAAGAAGCAGTACTTCAATCTTTAGAATCCAACGAACATAAGAATGTCAGCAACTCTAACTTGACTTATGCAGAGAGAGAGAATGCAATATTTCGAATGAATGAATATAATGAGGGTTTGGGTATTTATAGACTTTTTCATGACTGTTTGGTACAGTCATGAAGGTTCAGTTGTGTCTGTTCATGGTGAACAGACACAGGAGCATACATGAAGAAGACGACTGTTCAGTTAAACCAACGCAATCGCAAAATGACATCGTTTTGGATGTAAACCAAAACCAAACAACGTACTCGCAAAATGGTGACGTTTTTAGTTTTAATTAATCTGGTAACTAAACGACAATGTTTTGATTTGTTTTTAACAGTAACAAAATGACAACGTTTAATAGAAGTTAAATTAAGTTTCTCCAAAGAGATATATATACGACGGGCCAAGCCCAAGACTGACCCGGTTCGGTGTAGGGTGGGGCGGCGACGGCGCACGCGCACGTGTGGTGGTCTAAGCATTTACTTAGGTCCTCTCCCATGCATAAAACTTGGGTACCCCTTAAGGCCCAAACCCTCCTCTAAGGTAGGTGTATATATTCTCTTAAAAAGCTTTGTGCCCATCCAATGTGGGATACAAGCTTTTCCACAAGTTTCAAGCTTTTATTATCATTTTCAAGTGGTGATGTTTGGAGGCAATTTCTCATTCACTCCTTAATGGTTTTGAGTAACCCAATATATGATCTTAATCTCCTCATGGAGGAGAACACATTCTCATGTGGATCCATTAAAATTAATGTATGGGACCTACTTTAATTTTAGCTCAAAGATAGCTAATTATTCATGCTCAAAACTCATTTTCTCCAACAGATCTATCTCTTTAGACAGTATAGAATTGTATTTTAGAGAATTTTAAAACCAATACTTATTTTGGTAAAATTGATGAAATGTATGCATATTTTTGCAAAAATAAAAGAAAAACTCCAAACATATACTCAAATGTATGGATTTTTAGAAAATTTAAAAACCACACATATTCTTGCTTTTACCTCTTTTCTTACCGTAATTTCACTAATAACTACAGGAAAAAGTACTATTAGCGACACATTCAAGTTTCACTAATAATAACAAAAAGCGTCGCTAATAAGCTTTTGCGACGCACACATGAGCGTCGTCACATGCGTCGTTAAAAGACGTGTCGCAAATACTATTAGCGACGCACACCCATGTATTCGTCGCTAAAAATACCTATTAGCAATGCCCTTGGTGCGTCGCTAATAATTAGAAATCAGCGTCGCTAATATTAGCCATTGATGCAACGGGTGTTGCTAATGGGGCCTTTTAGCGACGCTCCGTGTGCGTCGCTAATAGTTCATTGGTCTATTTTAGTGACAAATGTGAAGCGTCGCTAAAAATGATTACTTTTCTTTTAGCGACGCCTGCGTGTGTGTCGCTAAAAGTTGTGTTCTTCTTTTTGCCCCTTTTTTGACGTGAATTATTTGTTTTATTTTTTGTTTTATTCCTGTTTAAACCTGTATCAATCGTCCTGATTTATAATAAAATCCAAACATTCCTAAATCAATATATTAAAAGAAAAATAGATTCATATATATATATATATTATATTAATTACTTACATTTATAAAAGTATAATTTAACAATAAATACAAAAATAAAAAATTGTCTTAGAATATGTAATTACAGATGTCCATGAAAATAAAAAATAAAACATAAAAATAATAAGTCCCGATGCAAAATAGAAATACAACAACGCAATAATCTCGTTCAATCTGAAATAAAGATCAAATGATTTATATTAGAACACTTATTAAATATATATGAAAGTGAATATTTTTTTTCCGTGCATAAATTGTAAGAACGACATAAAGTAGCATAAGTTGCAAACCACTAATCCAAAATGATGGGGTTTCAGGATAGTTAGGCCGATATCCGGTATTTTGGTCCGTCAAAACCCTAAATGAGTCTTTTTGGAACAGAAACTTGCAAAAGTTTCAGACCGGGCATCCAAACAGAGTGCTGTAAGTTCATGCAAGTCTATTGAATCATTTTTGAGGTGTGTGATGGGGTTTCAGGGTTGGTAGGCCGATATCCGTCATTTTGGTTTGTCAAAACCCTAAAATGGGCCTTTTTGGAGCAAAAACTTGCATAAGTTTCAAACCGGTGATCCAAACCGAGTGTAGTAAGTTTGTGCAAGTCTATTGCATCATTTCTGAGGTGTGTGATGGGGTTCGGGAGTCGGTAGGCCGATGTCCGAAATTTTGGTCCGTCAAAACCCCCAAATGGGCCTTTTTGGAGCAGAAACTTACATAAGTTTCAAATCGGTGATCCGAACCAAGTGTCGTAAGTGGTGAAAGTCTATTTTATCATTTGGGAGGTGTGTGATAGGGTTTCGGGGTTGGTAGGCCGATATCCGACATTTTGGTCTGTCAAAACTCCAAAATAGGCCTTTTTGGAGCAGAAACTTGCATAAGTTTCAAACCGATGATCCAAACCAAGTGTCATAAGTTCGTGCAAGTATATTTTATCATTTTTGAGGTGTGTGATGGGGTTTCAGGGTCGCTAGGCCGATCTCTGGCATTTTGGTCCATCAAAACTAAAAAATGGACCTTTTCGGAGGAAAAACTTGCATAAGTTTCAAACTGGTGATTTGAACTGAGTGTCGTAAGTTCTTAAAAGTATATTTTATCATTTGGGAGGTTTGTGATGGGGTTTTGAGGTCGGTAGGCCAATATCTGGCATTTTGGTCCGTCAAAACTCTAAAATGGGCCTTTTCAGAGCAGAAACTTGCCTAAGTTTCAAACCGGTGATCCGAACCGAGTGTCGTAAGTTCGTGCAAGTCTATTTTATCATTTTTGAGGTGTGTGATGGGGTTTCGGGGTCAGTAGGCCGATATCCGACATTTTAGTCCGTCAATACCCCAAAATGGGGCTTTTGGAGCAGAAATTTGCATAAGTTTCAAACCGGTGATCCGTACCAAGTTTTGTAAGTTGGTGTAAGTCTATTTTATCATTTGGGAGTTGTGTGATGGGGTTTTGGGGTCGATAGGCTGATATCTGGCATTTTGGTCCGTCAAAACTCCAAAATGGGCCTTTTTGGAATAGAAACTTGCATAAGTTTCAAACCGGTAATATGAACTGAGTGTCGTAAGTTTATGCAAGTCTATTGTATCATTTTTGAGGTGTGTGATGGCGTTTCGGGGTCGGTAGGCCTATATCCGGAATTTTGATCGATCAAAACTCTAAAATGGGCCTTTTTGGAGTAGAAACTTGCATAAGTTTCAAACCGGTGATCCGAACCAAGTGTCGTAAGTTCGTGAAAGTCTATTTTATCATTTTTGAGGTGTGTGATGGGGTTTCGGGGTTGGTAGGCCGATATCCGGCATTTTGGTCCGTCAAAACCCCAAAATGGGCCTGTTTGGAGTAGAAATTTTGCATAAGTTTCAAACCGGTGATCCGAACTGAGTTTTGTAAGTTGGTGTAAGTCTATTTTATCATTTGGGAGTTGTGTGATGGGGTTTCGGGGTCAGTAGGCCGATATTCGGCATTTCGGTCCGTCAAAACTCCAAAATGGGCCTTTTTGGAGTAGAAACTTGCATAAGTTTCAAACCGGTGATCCGAACCGAGTGTCGTAAGTTTATGCAAGTATATTGTATCATATTTGAGGTGTGTGATGGGGTTTCGGGGTCGGTAGGCCTATATCCGAAATGTTGATCCGTCAAAACTCCAAAATGGGCCTTTTGGAGTAGAAACGTGCATAAGTTTCAAATCGGTGATCCAAACTGAGTGTTGTAAGTTTGTGTAAGTATATTTTGTCATTTTTGAGGTATGTGATGGGGTTTCGGGGTTGGTAGGCCGATATCCGACATTTTGGTTCGTCAAAATTCTAAAATAGGCCTTTTTGGAGTAGAAACTTGCATAAGTTTCAAAACAATGATCCGAACTGAGTGTCGTAAGTTTGTGAAAGTATATTTTATCATTTCTCAGGTGTGTGAAGGGGTTTCGGGGTCTGTAGGCTGATATCCGTCCTTTTGGTTCGTTAAAACCCCAAAATAGGCCTTTTTGGAGCAAAAATTTGCATAAGTTTCAAACCGGTGATCCGAAACGAGTTTTTTAAGTTGGTGCAAGTCTATTTTATCATTTGGGAGTTGTGTGATGGGGTTTTGGGGTCGGTAGGCTGATATCCGGTATTTTGGTCTATCAAAACTCCAAAATGGGCCTTTTTGGAGCAGAAACTTGTATAAGTTTCAAACCGGTGATCCGAACCAAGTGTTGTAAGTTTATGCAAGTCTATTGTATCATTTCTGAGGTGTGTGATGAGGTTTCAGGATCGGTAGGCCTATATCCGGCATTTTGGTCCATCAAAACTCCAAAATGGACCTTTTTGGAGCAGAAACTTGCATAAGTTTCAAATCGGTGATCCGAACTAAGCATTGTAAGTTCTTGAAAGTTTATTTTATCGTTTTTGAGGTGTGTGATGGGTTTTCAAGGTCAGTAGGCCGATATCCGGCATTTTGGTTCTTTAAAACTCCAAAATGGGCCTTTTTGGAGCAGAAACTTGCATAAGTTTCAAATCGGTAATCCGAACCGAGTGTCATAAGTTTTTTAAAGTCTATTTTGTCATTTTTGAGGTATGTGATGGGGTTTCAGGATATTTAGGTCGATATCCGGTGTTTTGGTCCATCAAAACCCCAAAATGAGCATTTTTGGAGCAGAAACTTGCAAAAGTTTCAGACCAGGCATCCAAATCGAATGTCATAAGTTCATGCAAGTCTATTTTATTATTTTTTGAGATGTGTGATGGGGTTTTGGGGGTCGGTAAGCCGATATCCGACATTTTGGTCCGTCAAAACTCCAAATAGGCCTTTTTAGAGCAGAAACTTGTATAAGTTTCAAACTAGTGATCCGAACCGAGTGCCGTAAGTTCGTACAAGTATATTTTATTATTTTTGAGGTGTGTGATGGGGTTTCGAGGTCGGTAGGCCGATATCCGGCATTTTGGTTCGTCAAAACCCTAAAATGGGCCTTTTTAGAGCAGAAACTTGCATAAGTTTCAAACCGGTGATCCGAACCGAGTTTCGTAAGTTGGTGTAAGTCTATTTTATCATTTTGTAGTTGTGTGATGGATTTTTGGGGTCGGTAGGCCGATATCCGGCATTTTGGTCCTTCAAAACTCCAAAATGAGCCTTTTTGGAGCAGAAACTTGCATAAGTTTCAAACCGGGCATCCGAACTGAGTGTCGTAAGTTCATAAAAGTCTATTGTATCATTTGGGAGGTGTGTGATGGGATTTTAGGGTTTTTTGGCCGATATCCGGCATTTTGGTCCGTCAAAACTCTAAAATGAGCCTTTTTGGAGCAGAAACTTGCATAAGTTTCAAACCGGTGATCCAAATCGAGTGTAGTAAGTTCGTACAAGTCTATTTTATCATTTGGGAGGTGTGTGATGGGATTTTGGGATTGGTAGGCTGATATCCGGCATTTTGGTCTGTCAAAACTCTAAAATGGGCCTTTTTGGAGTAGAAACTTGCATAAGTTTCAAACCGGTGATCCGAACTGAGTGTCGTAACTTCGTGAAAGTATATTTTATCATTTGTGATGTGTGTGATGGGGTTTCGGGGTAGTTAGGCCGATATTCGGTGTTTTGGTCTGTCAAAACCCCAAAATGAGCCTTTTTGGAGCAAAAACTTGCAAAAGTTTTAGACCGGGCATTCGAACCGAGTGCCGTAAGTTCGTGCAAGTCTATTTTATCATTTCTGACGTGTGTGATAGGGTTTCAGGGTATTTAGGCTGATATTCGATGTTTTGGTTTGTCAGAACCCCAAAATGGTCCTTTTTGGAGTGACAAGTTACATAAGTTTTTAACAGTCATTTGAACTGATGAAATTAAACAAGTTCATGAAACTCTATTTGTTTTTATGTAACATTTTCTATAAATAATAAATTCACCAAAGTAAATAATTTTAAAAACTTACCAAGACTGAATAGAGCTTCCCTACTGGCTGAGCATCGTCTGCACAAGAGCCTCTAACAGGGCCTGGCACTCCTCGATCGTTGTTATCTTCTACTCCAACTCTGTATTCCGTCTCTCAGCTGCCTCAGCTCTCTGGGTGGCAGCGTGAAACCTAGCATCGCTTTCGACGGTAGAGGACGATGCCGTCGGCTCCATCCCATTCCCTAAGCCACGCACATATCCGCGCCTCTTGCCCAGAACAGTCTCCCATATCTAGTCATCGGTCGGTGGATGCTGACCCTCAAGAGTCGGCTGGGCACGTAGCTGGACCATCTCCTACTATAAAAACATAAATATATGTTACTATTTGTATAACTTTATATTAATATTAAATTAGTAATACTGGTATATATACATAAATAACTTACATTAAGCCGCTGAGCTTCAGGCCCAGTCTAACCCTTCTCAGGATTGTGGTGCGTCCTGTGCCACGACTCAATCGGGTTAGGTGGTGCACGGGTCTCCTGGTCTTGCTGCAACAAATAAACAGTAGCTTGTGAAGATTAATTTCAGGAAAAGATTATACAATAAGCACTTGATACATGTATTAACTTACCATCT
Source organism: Nyssa sinensis (assembly GCA_008638375.1). NCBI lineage: Eukaryota > Viridiplantae > Streptophyta > Magnoliopsida > Cornales > Nyssaceae > Nyssa > Nyssa sinensis. The sequence goes on along the minus strand of CM018031.1, from coordinate 57,571,874 downwards.
CATGCCTATACCTAACAAAAGATCGTGATCCACCATAGTGGGTCACCTTGTGCTTGCTTCTGCTCTCACTATTTTTTCATTGCTAAGTTTTTACACTTGGCCAAAACAAAGAACGTTAGTATAAATGACAATGATTTATCATACAACAAAATTAATTTTGATAATTTTTACCTGGAATGCATCACTAGCGAACCGGTCACATAGTAACATCCAATGCTTCACTGCCACCCCCTTGTAGGGTCTGTTGCGAGGCTCTCTACTGGCTTCCACCTCCGACTCGTAGTGCATGTGGAGCCTATGTCGGTAGTCCCTGAAACGGACTCCCAAGTAACGGTCCACTGCGTTCACGACATGAGGCAGCTGGAGATCGATGTCAGACTTCTCCTGTAAAGCATGTCATTGTCAAAACATTACGGCATATATTAGATATGTTAAAATTTAGTTGAATACAATAATAAAAGACATACCAGGATATGCGCATGAAGATCCCGTCTCTTCGCGTCAATGACCTAACTCCAGTCACTAATATGGAGTGGGGCGCGTAGCCGGTAAATGATGCTGACCTTAGTGGTGAACTGCTGTGCTCACCCACCAACGGGCTTCAGCAAGCCCAGAGGTATCTCAATCCGAAGGCGCAATCTGAACCTGAAAACTGCAATTCTTTGACCTACCACGCCCTTGTTTAGGGGACCTGGCCGAAACTTTAGAAGAAATAAAATAAAAAAAATTAGTACCATATTTATATAATCATTAATAAAAATAGAAACTATGCATACCACCGATGGCAGGATTGGTCGACCTTGCAAATGAGGGGGAAGGTGTCGATGGGTCTGTCATAACTGTGCGTCTGCATGACCCTAGTCCAACCATATCTATAAAGAAAGTTTAAAAATAAAATTGTTTCTATTTAATCATAAAAATTAAAATCTTAATCGAAGTAAAAATGGATACTCATTACATCATAAAATTGAACATCCATTACAATATAAAATTTGAAATTCATTACACTTGATACTAATACATGAAACACCTATTACAATTATTCATTTGAGTCTGTATCATCATCTGTTCTTGAAATTTCTTCATTCTCGATACAATACTCTAACAATGTATCATCAGCAAAATCACTTTCCTCGTCATCATCATCATTAATGAAAGTTGCATCCCTCAAATATAATACCAAGGCTTAATTATTTGGCCTTGTTATTTAACTTTTAATTTCAATTATTGGATATCTTTGCTGATTTGTTTTCTACAAATCCAAACAAATTATTAACTATTACATCTGATGAAACAAATGTAAATCTTGCAAAAAGTTGGGTACCTTAACTCCATAAGGTTAGCAATTCAATAGAACTTATTCTACTTTCCAGAGAAATTCAGAAGTATTCTCCTGCTTTCTAAAGCAAAAATACTTTTCTCTTCAAAGCTAATAGTCGGATAAAATCCCCAATTCTGAACTTGTACAATGTTTTACAAACAAATTGTGTTTGAAGCGTCGCTTATGAATACTTTTGAGTTTGAACTATGCTTGTCAGACCCAATGTTTTAAAACTCAGACCGTTAAACGAACCGAGAAAAAGACCGGGTCACGGATCACTGGTTCAACCGTTGGGTCAACCGGAATCGAACCGTGATGTCATAATTACATCATAAATATATTTATTATTAGCATTAATAATATATAAAACATGAAAACAATTTTAAATAATATATAATAAATTATTTATGAAAAGGGAACAAAATTTGTTGAAAAATTAAAGAAGTATAAAACGATAATCTCAACATGTAAATTTCTAACAAGATCAAGGTGTAAAAAACAAAAACAAAAAAGTGAATACACATGCAGCATGAAATGAAAGTTTTCAAGAAATTGATTCTTAAAAAATCTTTACTAGATAACATGAAAAGTTCAAAAAAATGTTGATGCAAAATGCAAGTGTGTTTTTCCATTAGTCCCACATCGGCTGTGAGAAACTAAGATCAATGGCTTGTTTACTTATAAAAGCAAGTTCAAAAGTTCCAATGTACAATTAACAGAGGGCAATCATCACTAGATCAAATAGTAATTAAAAAGAAAGAGAAAATAATACTAATTAAAAAGCCTTCAGTAATTTTTTGTGTAATTATGTTTGAATGTGTAATATACACATTGTCTGTATAATGTATGTATCAATTAGATCGTGAGTATTCGACACTCACAACTTATACTAGCATTTCTCATTCAATAATAAGTTGATACATGAATTGAAATCAAAGAGTTGAAAAAATAGTATTAAAATATCTAGTATGGGCTTTTTGATATGTTTTAACAATGAGATGAAGGGTCATGTGTACACTCTTATACAACAGTTCATTAAATCGAAAAAATGAGCTCATGGGTTACTGGTGTAACCATCGGACCAATCAGAATTAAATTATTATGTCATAATTATGTAATAAATTAAATTAGAAAAATTACGAAAAATATCAATAAAAAAAATTAAAATTTTCTCACACTTTCCTACAATGATAGGCTAATTAGTTTAAATAGTGAGCATAGTATAATCAGTTAGCAACCAACATAGTTTATACAGTGAGCAGAGTATATCAACAACCAAATAATAGAAATTCACATCCAAAACAACAACAAACCAACAAATTGTTCAAGAAGGACATCCTCAACAAATAGTACAAAATATTGAGATTTGAGCAACACAATCAAGAGATTTAGTCATCAAACATAAAATGAAATAATTTTAGAAACAAACTGTACTAGAGTATACTTTAATCATAATTTTTTTTTCAATGATATGATTCACAAAAATGGGAAACAATTCTCCTTTCCACATTTTGAGTTTTAAATAATTTGTTCTCTCCAAATTACTATTTTTTCTCATTTATCTCATATTTGGATTGCAAGAATTACTAACCTTAGAAGACGATGTTGGTCCGATCCGTGAATATACCTGAGGTCTTTGAAAACCTAACGAGGAGTTGATGTGTTTTTCGCCGTCACCGTTGCCATCGTCGTCGCCGTGGAGATGGTTTAGATCTGAACTGCCGTCGCCGTCGTCGTCGCCGTCGAGAGGAGTGAGAGTTGAGAAGAAGACACCGCCATTGTCGAGAGGAGTGAGAATAGAGAAGAAGAAACCACCGTGCCACCAACAGATCGAGAGGAGAAGAGGAATATGAAGGGTCAAACTAATCGATAGGAGAAGAGGAAAATGAAAGGTCGGGCACATATATGGTGAGCTTTTTAGCGACGCACATTGAGTGACGCACACTGAGCGTCGCTAAAGTTTGGCGACACACATGTGTCGCTAATATTTGTTGGTCCGTCACTAATTGTTTGGCACCCTTTTTTTGCATGGGAAAGACATTTTTTGTTGTTGCTTTTAGCGACCCCCACGGTGTACGTCGCTAATAGTGGCCTTTTGCGACGTACACCAATGCGTCGCAAATAATGGGCGTTGCAAACAATTAGTATTTTTGTAGTGAATGCTTGCCACATCTTACTTGTCCATATCCATTGGACCACTGCCAACAGATATAAACACAAGGAGGAACTAAGAAAAAAATTAGTAGTGGTTAGAATAATTTTAAAAAAGATTTTAGTCAAAATTTTATGTTTGTTAAAATTTTGGAGTAAAAATAAGAGAAATGATGGATAAAAATCAAATTGGGCTAAAATTTTTAAGTGTGAGCTAATTTAAAAAGGGTCAAAATTTTGCTTCTATAAAAAATATTTTAGGTGAAACTATTCCACTCTTGGTCATTATCAGTTTAGCAAAAATGGTTTCTTAAAAGTACTTGTAGCGAAACTGGTTATGCTATTTGGGTGGTGGGAGCACCGCTCCTGCCATTTGGAAAGATCAAATATTCACAACATAATTAGTAAATACATGTCATATAAATGTATGTGTGTATAGTGTACAGATCAATCAAGTCACATGGGTCAAACTTTTGCGATTGACCCTAACAAATTCTCTTGGGTGAGGGAGAAGAAATGACTTTGACATGGTTTTAGAGTAGAGATGACAATTTAATCTACTCTTGCAATCTGTCATACCCAGTTTCTATTGTTACGGATTTGAGAAAAGTTATGTCCACTCCGTTATGAATTGAGGTAAAGACACTCCCCCACCCTGATTATATAAAAATTAGGGTTGCAACTCAGTCGGGTTGGGTCGAACTAGGCTTGAGCCTTGACTAGGCTTAGCCCGCGACATAAGCCATCAAACCCAAGCCCGATAATAACTCGAAGAGTGAACTCGAGCCCTAACATGACAAAAAATGTCTAGTATCGAATTTTTTTCGAATATCTGAACATTCGGATTTTTTTTGGGCTCTGTCGGGTTTCGGGTTCGGGTTTCGTGCATATTCTAAAGACAAAAATATAAGAATTTTTAATAAAAATAGATTTAAAAAGTCAATACAATTAGATAATAAAATAAATATTATATATTTGAAATATTAATGATTTGAAATATTAATGGAATGAACGGTCAAGATCATTTACATGTTTAAAATCTAACGGTTCATATTAATTGAGATATAAGGTATGTAGTTTTAAGTAGTGGCAATTTGGGCTAGGGTACCTGACGTCCTTGTCCAAGTCTGTCCCGATTTAAATTCGGGTTAGGGTCGAGTTCAGATATCATATATTTTTGTCCAAACTCATAATTTCTCAGATCGGGTTCGAATTTTCCCACTCGACTTGCACTCCTAATAAAAATAAAATAATAAAAGAGTTTTCTACAACATAATCAATATTTATAATAATATTTTTTAGACATCCATTACAAGTTTAAATAAATTTAAAGTTATATGTTTGAAAAAAAAATGTCATTCTAATTTTCTATTAATATGCTTATCTTTTTATTTAAACACATATTAACATTTTGTTTGAAATATTTTATTTGAAATTAATTTCATTTAATAAAATAAATATTAAAAATTAAATGAAGACTCTAATGGAGACCTGTTTTCACCTATTGCACGATTTAAACAGATTTGAGAAAAACATTTTCTCGTAAAACAAAATTAGAAGAGTTCAGTCTGAAACCCGGGTTGTTGCCCTTGGCTCTGGCCTGTTAAAGGTGCCTACCAACAACTCGTGGCCTTCCTGGTCATTGCGATAGACAAAAGTCAAGTCACCAAGTCAATGGGCTAGATCCCTAGCATAGAAAGAAAAAGTGTTATGGTCTCACATGTTCTTGAATTTAATTAAGGAGCATTTCCCAGGTCCAAAAAGTATAGCAAGCAAAGACGAAAGGCTGGGTTCTGTTGTTTATGTATAGAAGTTATGGATGAGAGATTGGCTAAGATTGCGAGGTTAGGAGATGTTGTGGCTTTGAATGCATTGCTGAAAGAAGATCCCTTCATCCTCGAAAAGGTTGATTTAGCCCCAGTTGCAGAGACTCCATTGCATATAGCTGTACTGGCTGGAAAAACTGATTTTGTGAAGGAGATGCTTAAAAGAATGCCTGCATTTGCCCAGGAGATAAACGAGGATGGCTTCACCCCCATACATATGGCTTCGGCCAGGGGGCACATTGATATAGTGAGGGAACTCTTGATGTTCGGCAAGGACCACCTGTGCCTTCTGAAGGACAAAGGTGCACGAACTCCACTCCATTGTGCGGCCATTAAAGGGAGGGTCGAAATTATAAAGGAATTGCTGGACAACTCATGTCATCAGGCTGTTCACGAAGTGACTACTCGAGGTGAGACTGTTCTTCACCTGGCTGTGAAGAATAACCAGTTTGAAGCACTCAGCGTCTTTGTTGATTGGCTGAAAAGGAATGGTGGCCTTGAGGAGCTCCTAAATGCAGAGGATAAGGGGGGCAATACCATCTCAGAGCTTGCCAAAGCTACAAAACAACTCCAGGTATGAAGGAGATGTCTTTTTGAGAAAGGAATGCGTGCTTTCAAATTGAGTTTGTGATAAGTGATGTTCTGGTATTAGTATTGCCATTAATTCCGAATTAAGTTAATTTATTGTTGGAAAGATGGTGCGGAAGTTTTGACACTAATTTGTTAGTTTTGTTCTTATACCTTATACTTAGAAATTGAGAATTAATTCAAACAAGACACTTTAAGGAAACTAATAGAGCAATAGATACATATCTAGACTTTCACTTTACAAATCACTTCAATATATTTATTTGGTTTACTCAGAACTCAACTCTACTCCTTTACACCTTTTCGTTTTTACCTTTTAACCTCCACACTAATTTATAACTCTCTGTTTTAATTTTTTGTATGTTAGTCGTTTCTCTCTTTTTTTTTTTTTGTTGTTGTTGCAAGTTTCTATCAGTCATTCTTTATAACATTAATTATTGGACCTGAGAAAATTCTTTAATGGTGCCGGTACATGACTCTGCGAGTGTGCATCATCTCAATAATATCAAATTATATGTGTTATGGTAATTTTTTTTTAATGAATCATAATACACTTATTAGAAAAGGCATACCATCATGTGTTACATCAGACCCATTAAAACATTCCTGCATGACATGAGCTTGAGGACCTGGTGATGATAACATAATGCACAGGTGATAGACTTATTGAGCGAGCTGCAAAAAGAAGAGACTCTGGAAATTGTTTCAACGGATGCTGGTGACAGTGGAATTGATACCGTCACGGATGCTGGTGACAGTGGAATTGATACCGATACCGTCACGGATGCTGGTGACACTGGAATTGATACCGATACCGTCACGGATGCTGGTGCCACTGGAATTGATACCGTCACTCAAGAAGGAATGTGCGTGCCCACATCGAGGGTGCTGCAAAATGATCAGACTGTGCAAATTGTTTCAATGGATGCTGGTGGCAGTATCGTCACTCAAGCAGAAATAAGAATGCCCACACAAGAACAAGACGAACAGGCAGAGAATAAATCAGAACAAAAGCACAAGAACAAAAGAAATTATGAAAATTTGATATTAGTTGTGGCCAGTTTGATAGCAACAGTGACTTTTCAAGCTTTAGTGACCCCTCCACAATCTATTTGGAAGGATGGCTTGGAAGGAGACAGGGATATTTGCACATCTAACCCAGTCACCAGTTTGGAAGATTTCATTAATTTTATGAAAACATGTCGAGTTATCTCTTACATTATATTCATTGATTTGCAACACCACTGGTTTTTCCTGCGCTATCTTCTTCCTCGGACTGTCATTAACAAACCCGGTTTTGGTGAAACCACTACTGATTCTTTCCCTAGGCTCCATGTTTTTTGCGTACATCACCTTATCAATCACCATGGTTCCAAATGATGTGGCCTTTATTATAATATACGTGGCGACGTTTTTCCTTTTCTTTTATTATGTTTTCATACCATTAATCTTAAAGTTTGTTGCTACTAAACGGTCTGAGTAAATTGAGTTCTCTTGTTAGTCACAAGTTCGGAAGTTCTCCAGCAGATGTCTCCAACACAGATGCTCAAGTTGCTCCCTAATTTACCAGTTTGTAACTATTTCACATTTCCTTCTTCCATTGTTTCCCTTTAATGTGAATAATGTTTGTTTTATCATATTCAACTTGTAAATGGAACATTGTTGTTCTCCAAGACAGTGCAGCTCCCCAACTTGTGATTAGTATTTATCCATTTAATTGCTGATACACAAGGGTGCTTCTTTCCTTGACTACCATTATGTGGCAATTTTATATATATATATATATATATATATATATATATATATAGTTTAAATTTTTGGGATGGGAATTTCCCTAATGCAAACAGTAAATGTTGAACTAGAGATTTATACATGTAAAGCCCTTACTTCCGTCTTTTCTTTTTCTCACTAAATTACCTCCTTTAACAATAATTAATTAAAGGAGAAATCTTAAGTGATTGAACAAAGTGATCTAGAAATTAAAGTAGATTCTTAATTAATTATTTACGAACAAGTGCATAACAATCATTTATGCAATAATAAATAAATTAAGTATAAGGGAGCTGCTTTAATTAATAGTTCTATTGCGCATTTTCCCCTAATAGTTCATTAAGTATATATATTATATTGATGTGTGGATATGGTATGCTCAATGAAAGAATGATTAAAGAGAGAATTAATGGTCTAAACTTCCACCCCTCCTACCTTGATTTTCTGATTTAGGAGTTTTTATTGTTGACTAGATCAGTATCATGGGTTGCTTGTTCAATTTCTTCTCTCTCTCTCACACTCACACACACACACACACGAACACACAAAGACAAACCTTTGCATTTATTAGGCCAAATACAGAGCCCCTTTGGTATTAGGGCATTTAAATTGACTTCTTCGAGTTGAAATTGTGGACTCCATTTTCCACCAGAGAGAGAGAGAGAGAGAGAGAGAGCTCCCAAATTTTGAAGAGTGACTAATCTTTAATCATTGCACTTGTGGACTAATGAAATGCCACCAAATTAATAGTTCTATTGCGCATTTTTTCCTATTAGATCTTTTTTTTTCCCTATCAGTCATGGTAGTTGGTGTTGGGTTTTGTTTGGTTTAAGCCACATGCTCTGAACTTATTTTGTTTCATATTTTGGATGGTATGAATAGTTTTCCAATCATACAGAGATATGGAAGTAATTATCTTTTTTTGGCTATCCAAATAAATCTTTGTTAGAATGCAAAAATTGAGAATTGGAAAGTCATTTTATTTTTTGATAGTTATTTCATTTCGCTCTAATAATGGCTCCCTTATTAGAGTTGCTCCTAGATCAAAGATAACAAATGAAAATTTAAGGAAAAAAAATCCTTAAAAATGTTAGATTTGCAATAAATACCCCCCGCCCCCAAAAAAAAAATTTGTTAGATTTGCATTTAAAGGGATAATATATTACATAGCACTCTAGGAAAAAAATATTTCTCCCCTTTTGGCTTTGTTATTTATGGCTAAGCCAATCATTGAAAATTAAGTATTTAAAACCACTTGAAAACAAAGGTGGAAAAAAAATTAATTACAATTAATCAAAGTTTTAAGTATTTAGGAATGATATCTAAAACTCCAACTATTGTACTAATCTTTTGAAAATCTCAAACAAATTAAGAAAAGGGCAAGAAACCTGGGATAATCTTAATTTGCAATTATTTTTTGTTCCCAAGTATAATTGACCAAAAACCTTAAAATGTGGTTTTGGCCAGAAGAATTACCAATTTATCAAAGAATCAAGTAGCATTAATCATGTCTTTGTCAAAATATTAACTATGTATGTCTTTGTCTCTTTGTGTGAATGTGTAATAGAGATGGATTGGTTATTTCTTGTACATTTTTTTGTTCAATTTCTTGAAAATTGAAGTATTTTTTTTAAGACACCGTTTTAGCATAGAAGTAAAAGAATAATAAAAAACTTTCAAGTTGACTAATGAATTTTTTATTTGTTTAGTTCGCTTATCTGCTAGTTGAATTGAATTGAAAGTCAAATTTTAAAAGAATATGAATGAATGAATGAAGTCGAGATGAAAGGAAGGAAGGTACCCACTTGGGTTTTATATTAATTTAGTTGCTTTTGTGAGGGGTCAAATTGAGGTAGTCGCTTCCTTGTTTTTAGCTTTTAGTTTTCATTGTTGTCACTCGGCAGTATTATAGTGGCCATTCAATCACATCAATGTGATTGAATACTGTCAAATCTGTTGACTCAGCAGTGTACGTTATTAGTAATTTTGTTTTGATATTGGAATATAATTACCCCTTTCTCTAAGAAAATACAAGCATAAATTAGTGTTGATTCCATGAATCAACCATTTTTATAATTAAACGATTAAGAAACCAATTATGTAATTGCATTCATGTAAGCCTAGCCTCGTTCGAGAGTCATTTTTATCACATGTGAATCTTGTAGCGAAATTTATTCGCGATTAGGATCGTGTGTATGAAAATCGATTCTTGAATTGTCCAGAGAGGACAGTTTGGGAATGCATAAATCTGTATTGCAATCAATAGCGCATATGCTTGAATATTTCACTATAATAAAATTTCAGCACGGTCTCCTATTATTCTCTGGGTATATATTTAGGCGTGCTAACGTCTATTTCGTATACTTGGAGAACCGTGGGGAGATGCTGCTGAAATTTTGTCTGAGTGGAATTCAAACATTTGATTTACTGCTGATTGTAATGTAGATTGTGCATTCACGAATGAGATAGGACCACCTTACCCTTTAGAGAGAAGTTGGAGATGATAGGATTCATGTTTTATATTTATAACGAGAATCATTTTTTATTTGTATTAGATAGACGAAAATGGATAAGAGTTGGATGGACTTGAGGGGCAAGGCATTTGCCAGGGTATGTGAAGGGGATCAAAGATTTTATTGAGTTTGCTCGTGCATCTACAGATGGGAGAAATAGGATAAGATGTCCATGTAAGAGGTGCAATAATAGCAATTATATGCACATAAATAAGGCCAAAGAGCACCTACTCGAACACGGGATGGACAAGAGGTATACGTGTTGAGAATTTCACGGGGAACACCGTGACGTACGAGTGGTATTTGAGGATAAAGAAGAAGACGAAGATGATGACTTTGGTGATAATGTTGGGGTTGGTTACGAAGGCTTGCCACAAATGCTGGCAGAGTTGTAGGGGGCTACAACTGGGCCAAGTAGTCACAGGAGTGACACGGGACAATCGGAAGCATTTAAGTCGTTGTTGAGGGAAGCAAGGCAGTCGTTATATTCGGGTTGTGATAAGTTTTCAAAGCTGGACTTTCTCGTAAAACTCTTTCATAGTAAAACCATTAACCGATGGAGTAACAAATCATTTAATATAGTCATTGAATTGATTAAAGCAGCACTTCCTACTGGGGAGACCCTTCTGAAATCATATTACGAGGAGAAAAGAATATTTAGAGATTTGGGCCTCGGGTATATTCCCATACATGCTTGTAAAAACGATTGCATGTTATTTTGGAAGGAAATTGAACAATGTAAGGAGTGTACGGTGTGCCACGAACCTAGGTACGAGCTGAATAAGGGAAAAAGTAAGACAAGGTGCTGAGATATTTTCCTTTAAAACCTAGACTACAAAGGTTGTACATGTCTCAGAAGACGGTAGAAGATATGCGGTGGCATAAAGAAAAGCGTGTTACTGAGGAAAATGTATGTAGGCATCCGACAGATTCTCAAACTTGGGCTGAGTTTGATACAAATCACGAATGGTTTGCAAATGAGGCGCGTAACTTACAACTTGGGCTAGCTAGCGATGGTTTCAATCCGTTTGGTGACATGAGCAATGCCTACAGCATGTGGCCGGTGTTGCTTGTGCTGTATAACTTGCCACCGTGGAAATGTATGAAAAAATCATTTATCTTCATGTCGTTGCTTATTCCAGGGCCGAAGTCTCCTAGTAATGAAATTGATGTGTACTTGCGTCCTTTAGTGGATGAGTTAAAGGAATTGTGGGAGGTGGGAGTGGAGGCATACAACGTCTTTAAGAACGAGACATTTCAATTGCATGCAGCGTTACTGTGGATCATAAATAACTTTTCAGCACACGGGAACTTGTCTGGGTAGAGCACTAAGGGGTATCTGGCATGTCCGGTTTGCAATAAGGATGTAAGTTCCCTACATTTGTCCAATGGAAAGAAGATATGCTACATGTGTCATCGTCGTTTTCTACCTCCATCACATGGTTGGCAAAATCGGCAGAAGCATCTGTTTGATGAAAAAATGGAGCGCAAATTGTCACCTCTATTGTTGTCTGGCAAAGACGTGTTGGCGCAATTGGCACTCATCCAACCAGTGAGGTTTAGGAAGATACCAGGTACTAAAAAGAGGAAGCGTACTAATGTAGAGTTAAATTGGACAAAAAAGAGCATATTTTTTTATTTGCTGTACTAGAAGACCCTTAAGTTGAGGCACAATTTGGATGTTATGCACATCGAGAAGAACATCTGTGATAATGTGCTGGAAACTTTAATGAACATTGAAGGGAAGACGAAGGATACTGTTAAAGTCCGATTGGACCTACAGGAGCTGGGAATACAGAAAGAGCTGCACCTAATACGTAGCTGGTGATAAATATATCGTGCCTCTTGCACAATATACATTATCATCCGCAGAGCGAATGAGGATTTGCGAGTGGTTTAAATCGGTGAAGTTTATAAATAGATACGCACCGAATATATCTCGGTGCGTAAATGTTATAGATGGAAAAATATCTAAATTGAAGAGTCATGACTGTCATGTCCTTTTACAACGACTTCTTCCGATTGCACTACGTGGATATCTCACCGATGACATATCAACTACATTGACTGAGGTAGGCTGCTTCTTTAGAGAATTATATATGTGCGAAGACGTTGAATTTGGAAGTACTGGAAAAGCTCGAAAGGGATGTCGTCGTGATCCTCTATAAGTTGGAAAAGATTTTCCCTCCAGCTTTCCTGAATGCAATGGTCTACCTAGCTGTGTATTTGTCTCATGAGGAAAAAATTGGCAGACCTGTCCAATATTGTTATATGTATCTAATAGAAAGGTACATTTAATTTTATGAATTGTGTTATCTATCCATCCTTACTATTTTAATGTATAACTGATTAATGATTAAAACAGATATTTGCACACATTGAAGTAATATGTGCGTAACAAAGCACGACTGGAAGGGTCAATTGCTGAGGCTTACGTTGATGCTGAATGTTTCACCTTTTTCTCTATGCATCTTGAAGATATTGAGACAATGTTTAATTGTCAAAAGCGAAATTCTGATAGTGGTCCACGACAGTAAGGAACTGGCCATGCGGTGTTTAATCAGAATGTGCGGCCAATAAGTGCCCGTATATATGAATGGTGTCATCCTCAAGAGTTGAAAAAAGCCCACTACACCGTGCTCAACAACTGCGATGAGACATTGCCATATTATAAGTAAGTTTATCGAAATCATTGCAATACTACGTTAGTACACAAATGTAAGTTACATATTGCATATCTCATATTATGCAATGAGCATACGATTGGGCTTCAGAGAGAACATGTATCAAGTTCTGACAACAAAATTTGTTTCCAAAGTGGTTCGGATAACGTGTAAGACAAGGTTTCAATTAATTGTAATTGTATTACTTTATGCATTTGTATTCAATTAATTTTGTACTTGTATTGAATTAATAGATGAAGCTATTATGCCACCAATAATCTCTTGAGGCGTACAATCAATTATATTCCTTAACATGTGGTCCTGATCAAAGGATATCCCGCTACACCGGTTTAATTGTTGATGGTGTTCGATTTCACACGAGGGAACGTGAGGTCAGTCGGCGAACACAAAATAGCGGGGTCCTTGTTCAAGGAGATGGTGACGCAAGACAAACTGTAGAATACTATGGTGTTTTATAAGACATCATATAGTTCCATTATTGCTATGGTCATTCTGTGTAAATTTTTAAATGTGATTGGTGGGATGTAAGTAATAAAAAGACTGGAATGTAGATTGATAAGCACTTCATAAGTGTTAATACGTCACGTACGACATTTAAAGATGATCCGTATGTTTTGGCATCGGTTGCATTATTTGAAGGACACAAAAAGAAAAGGCGATTGGCATGTTGTCCAAAAAATAAAAACTAGAAATGTTTATGATGTCCTAGAAGTTGGTGATAGATATGCAGAGTTGGAGAGGATTGAGGAGGTACTACAGGACGAGTCTCAAGCTGCCCACGATGGTATTGTCCGGCATGATCAGGAGGATGTTACTTCGTATCGGTTAAATAGAACTGATGTAGAACCAGATCATGTTGTAGCTTCCGACGTCACCAATACCACACAATTAGATCCGAGGGGTGCAACGTTCATTAATGATGATGATGACGAGGAAAGTGATTTTAATGATGAGACATTGTTAGAGTATTGTACCGAGAATGAAGAAAATTCAAGTTCAAATGATGATACAGACTCAGATGAATAATTGTAATAGATGTTACATGTGTTAGGATCAAGTGTAATGGATTTTTAATTTTATGATGTAATGGATTGTCAATTTTATGATGTAATGGATATTCAATTTTATGATATAATGGATTTTAATTTTTATGATGTAATGGAATTTACTTTTAAACTTTTTTTTTTAGATATCGTTGGACCAGGCTCACGCAGACGCACAGACCCAACGGACCCATCGATCCCTTCCTTTTCCTCTCTAGGGTCGACCGATCCTACCATTGATGGTATGCATAGTTTGACTTTGTAATAATGATCATATAAATATGGTACTAATTGTTTCTCTTTTATTTTTCTAAAGCTTCAGCCACCACCTCTAGACGAGGGCGCGATAAGTCGAAGAATCAGAGTTTACAGGCACAAATGGAGGTAGAAGGGGGCTCGCGACTTTGGATTGAGCTACCTGAGGGCTTGCTAAAGCCCGTTGGTGGTTGGGCACAGTAATTCACCATAGAGGTCGGCATCATTTGCCGACTACGCACCCCACTCCATATTAGTGACTGGAGTCTCGTCACTGAGGAGGAGTGACGGGATATTTATGTGCATATCCTGGTATGTCTTTTATTATTGTGTTGAACTAAATTTGAACATATCTAATGCCGTAATGTTTTGACAATGACATGCTTTACAAGAGAAGTTTGACATCGATCTCCACCTGCCTCACATAGCGAAGGCAGTGGACCGTTATCTAGGAGTTTGTTTTAGGGACTATCGACACCGGCTCCACATGCACTATGAGACGGAGGTGGCAATCGGTAGAGAGCCCCGTGACAGACCCTATAGGGGGGTCACAGTGGAGGATTGGATGTTACTTTGTGATTGGTTCGCTAGTGACGTATTCCAGATAAAAATTGTCAAGATTACTTTTGTTGTCTGAAAATCATTATCATTTATACTAACCTTCTTTGTTTTGGCCAAGTGTAGGAATTAAGCAGGAAAAATAGCAAGAGCAGAAGCAAGCAAAATGTGACCCACTGTGATTGATCACGTTCTTTTGTACAGTATAGGCATGATATGGTAAGTTAATAAATGTATCAAGTTCTTACTGTATAATCTATTCATGAAATCAATCTTCACAAGCTACTATTTATTTGCTCCAGCGAGACCAGGAGACCGGTGCACCACCTAGCAGCATTGATTTGTGGCACAGGACGCACTACAACCCCAAGAAGGGTTGGACTGGACCTGAAGCACAGCGGCTTTATGTAAGTTTTTATGTAACTTGCCACAGTATTACTAATTTAATATTAATCTAAATTTATAAAAGTAGTAACATATATTTATGTTTTTATAGGAGGAGATGGTCCAACTGCGTGCTCAACCGACAACTGAGGGTCAGGATCCGCCGACCGATGACCAGATACGAGAGACTGTTCTGGGCAAGAGGCCCGGCTATGTGCGTGGCTCAGGGATTGGGATGGCGTCGACGACATCGTCCTCTACCGTTGAGAGTCATGCTAGGGCACACGCAGCCACTGAGGTAGTTCAATGAGAGAATTCAGAGCTGCGGCAGAAAGTAAATAGCCTCGAGCAGCGATATTCCCAGCTAGAGGCTCTTGTACAGACGATGCTTAGCCAATAGGGTAGCTTTGTTCAACCTTGGTAAGTTTTTAAAATTATATACTTTGGTGGATTTATTATTTATAGAAAATGTTACATAAAAATTAAAAAAATATAGTTGCACGAACTTATTTAATTTCATCGGTTCGAATGACCGTTAAAAACTTTTGCAAGTTTATGCTTCAAAAATGCTAATTTTTGAGTTTTGACAGACCAAAACATCGAATATTGGCCTAACTACCATGATACTCCCATCACACACCTCACAAATGATAAAAGAGACTTACACAAACTTACAGCACTTGGTTCGGATCATCGGTTTGAAACTTATGCAAGTTTTTACTCCGAAAAGGCCCATTTTTTGGTTTTGACGAACCAAAACACTGGATATCGGCCTAACTACCACAAAACCTCATTACACACCTCACAAATGATAAAATAGACTTGCACGAACTTACGACACTCGGTTCGGATCACCGGTTTAAAACTTATGCAAGTTTCTGCTCCAAAAAGGTCCATTTTTAGGTTTTGACGGACCAAAACACCGGATATCGGCCTAACTACCATGAAACCCCATCACACACCTCAAAAATGATAAAATAGATTTGCACAAACTTACGGCACTCGGCTCGGATCACTGGTTTGAAATTTATACAAGTTTCTACTCCAAAAAGGCCCATTTTCGGGTTTTGACTGACCAAAACACTAGATATCGGCCTAACTACCACGAAACCCCATCACACACCTCACAAATGATAAAATAGACTTGCACAAACTTACGGCACTCAGTTCGGATCACCAGTTTGAAACTTATGCAAGTTTTTGCTCCAAAATGCCCATTTTCTGGTTTTGACGGACCAAAACACCGGATATCGGCCTAACTACCATGAAATCCCATCACACACCTCACAAATGATAAAATAGACTTGCACATCTGTGATACAACACTCGGTTTGGATCACCGGTTTGAAACTTATGCAAGTTTCTGGTCCAAAAAGGTCCATTTTCGGGTTTTGAGGGACCAAAACATCGGATATCAGCCTAACTACCACAAAAACCCATCACACACCTCAAAAATGATAAAATAGACTTGCAAGAACTTACGACCCTTGGTTCGGATCACCGGTTTGAAACTTATGCAAGTTTTTGCTCCAAAAATGCTCATTTTTGAGTTTTGAAGAACCAAAACACCGGATATCGGCCTAACTAACATGAAACCCCATCACACACCTCAAAAATAATAAAATAGACTTTCAGAAACTTACGGCACTCGGTTCAGATCACCGGTTTGAAACTTATGCAAGTTTTTGCTCCAAAAGGCCCATTTTCGGGTTTTAATGGACAAAAACACCAAATATTGGCCTAACTACCATGAAAACCCATCACACACCTCAAAAATGATAAAATAGACTTGCATGAACTTACGGCACTCGGTTCGGATCACTGGTTTGAAACTTATGCAAGTTTTTGTTCCAAAAAGGCTCATTTTCAGGTTTTGACAGACCAAAATGCCGGATATCGGCCTACTGACCCCGAAACCCAATCACACAACTCACAAATGATAAAATATACTTGCACGAACTTACGGCACTCGATTTGGATCAACGGTTTTAAAACTTATGCAAGTTTTTACTCCGAAAAGGCGGGTTTTAGGGTTTTCACGGACCAAAATACCAGATATCAGCCTAACTATCTCGATACCCCATTACACTCCTCACAAGTGACAAAATAGACTACCAAAAACTTTAGGCAATCAGTTCGGATTAGTGGTTTGCAACTTATGCTACTTTATGCCGTTCTTACTATTTATACATGAAAAAATAATAATATATTCACTTTCATATATATATATATATATATATTTAATAAGTGTTCTAATATATATCATTTGATCTTTATTTCAGATTAATCAGGATTATTGCGCTGGGGTTTGTAGGTCTTGCATCAGGACTGCCTATTTTTATCTGTTTTTTTTTTCATCGATATTTGTAGTTACATTTTTTGAGACAATTTTTTATTTTTGTATTTATTCTTAAATTGTACTTTTAAAAATGTAACTAATGAATTACTATAATATATATATATATATATATGAATGTATTTTTCTTTTTCAATATATATATATATATATATTTCAGAATGTTTGGATTTTACTGTATATCAAGATGATTGATACAGGTTTAAACAGGAATAAAACAACAAATAAAACAAATATTGTGGGAAAAATAAATAAATAAACTTTTAGCAACGCATAAAATGCGTCGCTAAAAACTAAGAAATCAATTTATAGCTACGCTTCAAATTCGTTGCTAAAGATTGGCATTTGCGACGCACAAAGTGAGCGTTGCTAAAAGAAATCATTTGCGACGCACAGAGTGAGTGTCGCTAATAGATACCATTAGCGACGGTCGGTGAGCCTCGCTAATAGTAGCTTTTAGCGACGCACATTGCAATCGTGGATAGTATTTGCAACGCACAATCAAAATTATTAGCGACGCACATTAGGCGTCGCTAATAGTTCTCTTTAGCGACACAAAGGGATGTGTGCGTCGCTAATACTATTAGCAACGCAAGTTTTAGCGACGTTTTTAGTGGCGCCCCATTGTGCGTCGCAAAAGCTCTTTAACGACACATTTTGCCACTATTAGCGACGCACTCGTGCATCGCTAATAGTGCCTTTTCCTGTAATGACTCAATCTCCAATGATCTGTCAAATCTTACTCTTATCCAAATCCTAGACCTCTTAAACAACTACCTTATTGGAAACATTCCTCCAAGTCTCGGTAATCTTAGAAGAATGATTCAAATACAAGATATCCCATCAAGTTACGCCATGGCCAAATATATTCCTTCCCCTTTTGGACCCATTTTGCTAGCAAAGTTGTAGGATAGGGTAGTTATCTGGAAGAAGTCAAAACAAGGTTTAGCAACCTATAACCTTCATATGTACTCCATATTAGACCTCGCAGGAAACCACTTATCAGGTGAAATTCCTGCTTCATTAGGTGGTCTAAAGGGTCTGAAGTCACTCAATATTTCCCATAATTCACTCTCAAGCATGATGATCGCTATGAGTTTTGGTGATTTGGAGAATTTAGAGATTTTTGATTTGTCACATAATAATCTATCAGGCAAAATACCGCAAACATTTGCAAAGATCCAACAACTGAATGTGTTAGAATTGAGCAAGAATAAACTCATGGGTCGCATTCCAAAAGGTCCTTAAATGGATAGGCTAAATGATCCAAATTCATATGCAAACAACAGTGGACTATGTGGAATGCAAATTCAAGTGCATTGTCCAGAAGCATCACCACCGCAAGTGACAGAGGAGGTGAGAGTAAGGAGACATGCTTTTCATGGGAATTTGCAGGAATTGGATTTCTCGTTAGATTATTTTCAACAGTTGGGGTTGTTTATGGACTTGGTTATTTTGACAACACAACACGGCGTCGCCACAAGAGAAGGTAATGGACATGAATTTATGAGGATTTAGAATATGTGTAGGACTAGGAATGGATGGTGTTAAGCACTAAACACAAATTCATGTAGTCTCCCTCACCCTTTATAGTTGTTTAATTAGTACTACATTGTACACCCTCTCTCTCTCTCTCTCAATAAAACTGTTGCAAGTTCCATCTACCACATTGGACGTAAAAGCACTTTTCATATTACCTTTGGTCTCATAAGCTTTAAATTAAAATGAAGTGGAGCAAACATATAGGTGTATAGGGGATGTCATTAGTTGTGTGACATGTGTATATTATAATACCAAAGTCAAGAAGTTGGTTACCATAGAATCGATGGTAATCTTTTAAAAAAATGGGATAATTATACTAATCATATTTTTGATATATGATAATTATAAAAAAAACATCGCTTTTAATTTATGATGTTACATTGACTTCCTTTATTAGAATTGTTGGGAGACTGCGTTAGTGAAAATCTTGAATTTAGTATTTTACCCTTAGACCTAATTACGCTCACCTCCTATGTAATATTTAATAATTATAGAGACCTCTCCAATGATCTTTGAAAAGATAGGAGAGATCAGTGTAATAACAAGGATATTTTAGTTATATAAAAATTTTAGTTGAAACCCTAACAATGTTAATGGTGAGTTTTGAATAGAGAAAAAAATATGTATATTGTCAGTGTGAAATACATGAGAAGTTTTTATAATTGTTAAAGAACTTAAGAAAGATTAGTGTAATTATTCTTTTAAAAAATTACAATTTGATAACATGTTAATCCCCATTCCCCATTACCTAACAACTTCCAAAATTATGTTGGCTAATTACAGTTATTTCCTCCTAACTTTGGACACTTGCGTAAAAGATAAATTGACACTAATCATTTGTCTTAGAAATCATCAGCTTAATAAATAAGGGTCACACTATCCACACTTCCAATTTGGTCACCTGAGCTCCAAAAAAATATATTTTTGATCGTCAAAAAAATAAATTTTTGGAGTACAAATGAATAAATGGAGTGTAAATAACAATTCGTATAAATAATTGCTAAAAATGTCAAATTTTTTTAAAAAGATCTAAATAGCACATGCAAGATTCAGGTTCTACTCTTTGTGTAGTTAATACCCTTAATTAGCATGAAAGATCCGATATTTCTTTTCCATAACTAGGGTTCCGTGTTGCCACTTTGAAACCTTATATTCTCTCTATGGTGTTTGATTTTCTTTATGTATCTCTCTGACTCTTGTCATTTTTTTTCTATATACATTTGGTGTACATGTTTATATATATTCTATGTTTATATAAAGTCATACATACATGTCCCGTTCGATCTTATTTTTCATCGTTGAATGCAGCGTTCTAAAAATAATATTCTTCACAGATCGTCTCCACTGCATTTGTTGAAAACAAGTTTCAGTAATCAAATCATTTTGATATTCTTTTACTTTTTTACCAACATAGTTTATGCAAAGACAAAGTTACCTATTTCATAGGTTGCATTGGTCAAACAACAAAGACATCAAAATTGGCGTGATACTTAAAGATTAGGACATCATTTTCTTTATAGAGAGATCAAAGAACATTTGTACAACTGGTTTTTGTTTTATGATCCGATAAAGATGGTTGCGTTGAAGACAAGTTTCAATCGTCAAACCTATTTTTATGTCTTTAGTTGTTTGACCAATGTAATTTATACTAAAGAATTGTATATATCTTCTGCCTTCAAATCATTTTGATATTTTTTTCTTAAGGTTGTAAATGAGTTGAGTTGAGCTGAGCCAAGCCAAGTAATGGGTTGTTCAAACTCGAATTGCTAAAATAAACAAGCTGCAAATTATGTTCAAGCTTGACTTGTTAGTATTTTGAGCTGATCTCGAATGAGCCTTTAATCGAGTCGATCGCGAGTTGAGTTCGAATAGCTTAATTTTTTTTTATATAATATTAGACTATTTTTGGCTTAACAAGTCGAGCTCAGGAAATTTATGATTCTCAAAATATGTTTAAGTTTAACTTGTTAATCTTGCGAGCTGATCTCGAATGAGCTTCTAACCGAACTAGTCTTGAGCATAACTCAAATAACTCAACTTGTTTGACAACCTTATATTTGCTCTTTGACCAACGTAATTTATGTGAAAAGGAAGCTACATATCACATAAGACTCATTAGTCAAATGTTAAAAACATCATAATTGGTTTGGTATTTAATAATTAAGACATCATATTCTTCTAGAGAATGACCAATGCATCATCTTGTTATAGTTTCTGTTTGTAATGAATAGAGATATTTTGTTATTGGTTGTGTTGAATTGGTTTTAAGTAGAAAGATAGTGAACTTTCATTGTTTCTATATAGTAAAATATCAATGTAAGTTGATTATATTATTGGATGTAGAGGATAGAAAGTTTTTATTATAAGACTTTTTAGTCATATTTGATTGTGCTTCTTTTAATAAATTGCGGTTGCAAAGAAAATACAAGTTTAATTTCACTTTCAAAGGAAAGATAGTGAAATTTCACCGTTTCACTGAACAGTGAAATTTCATTGTAATTTAGTTATTTTTGGTCAATGTAATGGATAAAAAATATATATTTGTGTAACTTTTAGTTTCCTTTTTTATTTGATTTTATTTTCTTTTAAAACTTTGTGATTGGTACTAAGATGCAAGGTTTCATTGTCAAAAGAAATACAGTGAAGTTTCACTATAATTTTCCTTATTTTGGTGGATGTAGTAGGGAAAAATTGTGTATTATGTAACTTTTAGTAACCTTTTTATTTTTAATTTTTTTTTTAAACTTTGTGATTGGTAGTAAGCTACAAGGGTTCGCAATCAAGGGTAAGATAGTGAAATTGCACTATTTTGCATGGACAATGAAGTTTTACTATAAATTGGTTATTTTGGTAGATGTGGCGGATGAACATTGTGTATTGTAAAGTTTTAAGATTAACAAAAGCACTATTGCTTCTCTAGTTTGATGTTTCCTCTATTTTTCTTTTCTTTATTTCCTTTATAAGATCCAGCATTTCCTCTATTTAGTGATTTAAAACCCCAGAACTAATATGTTAGTGTTAGATTTTAGGCTTATGTCATGTGGATATATATATATATATATATATATGTTTGGACTTACCTCAACCTAATTTTGCAAGGATTGAACATAATTTATTATCAAATCCAACATTACTGCCATGTTTATGGTTTGATGAAAAAAAATTGGTAAGTAAATAAATTTTATAAAAGTAAAAAACAAACAATACAAATGCCAATTAAACTACCCAAATGGCTTCATTCCAAGTTAACTTAAAATAAAACTATTATATAATTTACAGTCTTGTGTAAAATACCAAATTTACTAATACTATTACAAGTTAATACAAGTAATTATTACTTACTATATGTTAGTTATAAAAATAGTGAAAGATTTTTGGCCCCATATAGAGGTCAATGCTATTATTTGTTGTTGTGGAGAAATGGACCAACCCCAACAACCTCACAAGAATTCTTTAACATGAAGCATTTAGCTGCTTAGAATGTCATTAAAAGATATTTTGGTGTACTTAAAATTCGGTGGCCTATACTTAGGAGTCCATCTTTCTTTCCTATCAAAACTAAAATCATAATTGTAACTACTTATTGCCTCTTGTACAATTTCACAAGAAGAGAAATGCTTATTGATCCAATAGAATATCAGATTGACGACACAATCCTATACATTGAAGTTAGTCAAGATATCATTGACACCATTAAGACTTCAAATGAGTGGACATAGTGGAGAGACAATTTAGTAGAAGAAATGTTCAATGAATGAATGGCAAGTATATGAGTTTTGCAAACTGTTGTTGGTTATTTGTACTAATTTTCAGAACTGTTATGTATTAATATTTGACTTAGTTTTGTCTTTATATTTATTTCAGGCATGTACTTCTATGTTAATTTTGTTTCTGTGAGTGGACAATTGATGAATTTATGCATTCGTATAATGATAATTTATGTTTACGCAATTTTAATACAAGAAAATGGTGTAAAAGTTTTGCTCTTGCACACACACACACACGCACATATATATATATATATATATATAGAGAGAGAGAGAGAGAGAGAGACGGATAGTGATGTTAGTAGCCATGGGACAAATAAGAGGAACAAGGGTAATAAGAATTACTGGTGAGGCTAGACAAAGAAAGAGGAGAAAACATTACTAGCTGGCCTCCATGAGTTGTACACCACTGGGTGGAAGTTAAGAAATGCTTCCTTTAGAATTGGTTATGTAAATGTGCTTGAGAAATTGACGTTTCGAGCATGCCTAGATAGTTACATAAGGGGCAATCCACATATTGACTTAAAATTGAAGGTTTGGAAAAAAAAAAAAGCCTACAACTACTTAGCATTGATTTCTGATTTAGTACTGGAAGCTTTTCTAAGTGTCCCGATTAAGAAATTTTGGCTTTGTGTTTCAAAAGTGTTGCCTAATTAAAGTGCCACTTTTGGCAATGCTTCGTTTCGCATTGCTTGTACCCTTTTATTTAGCTGAGTAAAATGATGTGGTTAGCTTTGTAAACTTTTTATTTTTTATGATTTTATCTAATTTATTATTGTTGTAACTTTTAAATGTCTTTTTATGTAGTTCTAGTACTTTTCACTAGTATACCAATATAATTAGTTTGACACAACTATTACTAACAATTTGTATAAGGACCGCTACTTACAAGCTTAAAAACAAACGTTTACTTTTCTACGATGAATGATGTATCATATTTGGAAAAGATAAGGCAATTGGTAGGATGACAAAGTGTGCTACCAACATTGTAGAGAAAATTGAATGTGAAGAAGGTGAGGAGGCAAAATAATGAATGATAAAGTTAGTCCAAGTAAACTATCTAGAGATAGGAAAAGAGTAAGGAATGGAGATGTTTGGGCATCTCCAAGGTGGTTGAGGCATTTTAGGGATTTGTTGAGGACATTAGAAAATCAATGAGTGTAACGGCAACAAGATTGGACATGACGTAGAAGTTATTACTACACGATAAAATTTGATAAGATTACAAAACTCCCAAATTTAAGCATTGATGACATTTTGCATATTGTGTGCCTAGGTCATTAGAGAAAAATGGTCTATCCCTCGAGAATTTATTGTATGCTCCAGGACCAATGGTCCTTATCAATTACGAATTGATGTGTGTAATATGTTAGATTTGTAGGAGACAATAAATTAATGTTTTTTGACATGTCAATTTATGATTGTTTGGGATCATTGACTCAGGCCAATGGTCCAAGACCATACAATAATGTCTCCCATCCCTCAGTATTTATGTTGGTGCAAGCGTAACAAGTTGCAGAGGGAACGATCTAGTAGGAAGTAGTACAAGCACTCGCATGTGAGCCATACTGAATTGTTTTTCCTGTCTAGATATGTTTTTGTATAGTTACAAAGTTGTGTGTATTTCGCCTGCCTTCCTCTCTCTAATCAATTATACAAATATGTCAATATACATTTGCATGTGAAACAAATAGTTATGGACATGTGAGGAGAGATTTTAGGAAATATAAGAGAAACAATATTGGTGGATTTTCTATCAAATTGATTTGATGACCAACACTTCTAGTAGTTGACCCCCAATGGTTAGGGTGTAAGGTTGTTTTATGTGATGGTAAATAGGATCATGTTTTCCCCTTCATTTCATCTTTTTTTTAAGGATAATTGTGTGTTTATATGTTGTGACTTGTATATCAATGTTGTATGATCTTTATGGTTATTGTTTTCTAGTAAAATACAAGCTTCTTGTTGGTTAAAGAGTTTTTAGTTATTTTAAATTTTGTTAGCGCACACACACATATTTCAAAAAAATTAGTGATAAGGTAATATGAAAGTATATATATCAGTTTCAAACATGTGATGTAAATGACGTCATGATAATTATACATGCCACGTGTCCAAATTTAATTTGCATGACTATAAAAAAAATTCATACCATCTTACCACTAGATTTCTCTCTCTCTCTCTCTCTCTCTCTCTCTCTCTCTTAAAGAACTATATGATAAGGTTCAAATTGAGCTCTAAAAAATTTCTCAGTTTGTCTCGAACATAGCTTTAAACTTGAAAAATCCAACCCAAACTTGGGCTGAAAATAAGCTTACATTTTGAGTTTTCTTTCGACGTCAAACAAACTAACAGTATTTCAAAACTCAATAACTTCCCCTATTAACCTTTTTTCTTTCCGAATACACAAAGGGCTTTTGCAGTGTGCCTTCTCTCTCTCAACCCACAAGGGTTTCTATTTGTATTTTATCTCCGAAGGACCAGGACAACCAAGTTGGGATTCAAATTCTCATTTTCCAGTGGCATCAAACATTGCTCAGAATATTCACGACCACAATAATTTGAGTTCTTTTCATCTTTCTCCACACACATACTCTTTTTCTCTCTAACAATTTCTCTCTCCATGAATTCGACTAGGAAGTAGCTGTTAAAGAGTGATCTTTCTTGGTAGACAACCAAATCTCGTCACTTCAATCCCACTTGAGCTTTCGAATTTTATGAGTTACTTTCTCTCTCTTTTTGGTACTTATATTATGAGTTACTTTCTCTCTCTTTTTGGTACTTATATTATGAGTTACTTTCAAAGTGTGCTGATGTTATTTTTTTCTACTTAGAAGGCTTTCCGTCCTTAGTTACCTGTCAAGAAATTGATATCAGAAGGGTCACCAGGCTTCCCATCCTTAGTTACCTATCAAGAAGTTAAGATCAGAGAATCACTAGGAAGGTTTTAGTAGTAGCCTACTACTCCGATGATAAAGTCAGTAAAGAATAAAACTAGTAATTCAAGAGAAGAATTGAACATAAATTGAAAGCATATCTTATGGCTTTATTTATAGGCTTGTAGATCTCCTAAGTTGAGTAGGATTAGGAGTCGTAAAAATAGGGACTTGAAGATATCCTAAAAATAGTAGTTATCGTATTGAACTCTGTTTCTTTATTCTGAAGTCGGTAAGATGTAGAAAGTAGTGCTAGACTCTGAACTCAATATCTCTGAATCCTTCATGTCACGACCCAAAACTCACCCTATGCGGATTAGGGGTCCGTGATTGGGTCTACGGCTCGTGGGCCGTTCTCGTTAAAAGGATCTGAAATACTAAGTAAAAGTTTTAACAAAACATATTATAGTCATTAATTAGTTCAGGTAGCATAGTCAGGTTATCGATTATACATGCCAAAAGAAACATAAGTGTTTAATATTACAGATCTTCCAAGACACAAACTGACAGGACCAGTGGAGACATGGGAGATATTAAGACTTTCCAGTATTTAATTTAGTACAAAACTCGCGAAAGCTGCTACTAGTGGCTCTTAGGTGGCTAGACCTCCTGAGCACCTGAGGGCTTCTCCTACTTCTTGCTGTACTGAAAAAAAGTAATAAAGGAGGGGTAAGCTAACAAAGTCCTGATAAGTAATTTCCTAGCTTTAACATGGGTCAGGGTTAGTCCACAAGAATAATGGAATGAAAAGATAATAGATAGCCAGTCACCAGAAGAAGCAATAACGACCCGAGGGTCCAAATAGAGGCATATCCCACAATAAGATACAAAAGGCAATGATATCAGTCAATCAAAATGGGATCTAGCCTATCATAATGAACTGCTTGCCGACAAACAACATTAGCCAATCAAAAGTACAACATGCTTCGCAATGACATGATCATTCACGAGGTACAAAATATGATTATCCAACAATTACAGAAGCATATCATATCGAATTCTAAACAGAACTGATTACGTAAACAGAACGGGACCCAGCATACCCCTAGAACCGCATATCCAGGTCCGCCTCTCTCTCTTGGGCTTACTGAATAGCGCAAAAGCTCTTTACCTTCAGGTCTCGAAGGATATAACAGACCTCAAAGGGTCCACCACGCAATCCAAGAATAGATGGGTCCGTTGTGACTGAGCACAACCCCAAGCTCATACCGAATATCATGATTAATAAATTTCCTACACGAAATGTACAGTATATGAAACAGCCAATATCACAAATCAACGAGTCATAATGTGTGTGGAATGACAAGATCCTCAATGACTAGAATTACATCACAAGGTCGTGACACGGTATTCATGATGCCATAAATATGCTCAAGCATCAACAATTCAAGATTACAAAATGATATAGGCAAGTCAAATCCGAAGCATAGGCATAAAAAATTAACCACAAGTCGATTGGCATCAAATCAAGAAATCAAGTTCATTTATGTAGGATATAGAGTACAAGATTGGCAGCATATGAAATAAGTATGACTGGCTGGGAAGGGTCTATAATAAAGCATATGAGTTACTTACCTCAAAAATAACTTTCAGTAGTTTTATAAATTCAAATCTTCTTCTCATTCCCTTTGGAGGTTCCTATAAATCAGAAATTTAATTGTCGTTATCCCATTTTTAATTATTTAGGTCGATGCTAATGTTCGTGACCTATTTAACTCTCTCGGCATTATTTAGTATATTATTAAGGTTGCTAAATTTAATACATCGGCCTTCAGAGTATTTTATTTGGGTAAACGGACTCCACCGTTGAGTTCAGGAACGTCAAAGAAAATAAATCTAGGCCTTTGCGGCTTCTTATTTGGCTTCGGGTACTCCTAAGGGCAAAATGGTAATTTTATATTTTATGTGACTTAATTTTTTGGAATCCCGGATCACAAAATGGACCTCACCATTAGATCCAAAATGTCCGACATAATCAAAATGCACTATTTGTTTAATTAATTTGGACATCGGGACATTTACCTATTTTTAAATAATTAATTTAAATTAATTATATCAATATAATATATACATATATTTGGTTCAGGTTTTAATGGGTGCGCAATGGGTGGCATAGTGGTTGACTCACTACCACCTCCCCACTTGGTCACAGGTTCGATCCAAGGGGGCTGCGGCTCCCCCCCTTTTTTTTTTTCTTGACCCAAACGGTGGACAAGCAAGACTGGGATAACACAATATCCTTATTCCGCACGTGGACACCAATTTAATTCCCTATCTCCATAGCCAAACAGGTCAGCTTCTGATTGTTTTAAAGACACGGAATGGAAACGACATTGTCCCGCTTAATGAATTAACCGAAATGACGTAGTTTTAGGTTTTAAGTTTAAAATGTTACTTTGTTCTAAACGGTGTTGTGTAGCCAATGCCGTTCTAAACAGCGTCGCTTCGAGGTTACTGTTCATCTTCGTCCCAAACTCAGGGTTACTGTTGCCTTAATTTATGGTTTTCAAGTTTTCTAAAATGCATTCTGGGGTGGGTTTGCTATCTGTTTTTGGGTGTTATAGGCTATTGGGTGTTATAGGCTACTGGATGTTCAGGAAACATTTTGGCATTCATTTGAAAGCTTAAATTGGATTAAATCATGAGTTTTACACTATTATCGTGATCTATAACAGGCCCTAATTCGAGCCTGTTTCCTAGGGCCGTTTCAAATGCTTTTTGTCCTATTTTGCTCCTCAATCATGGGGCTTCAAATCCCCATTCCTAAACCAAGGTCTAAGAGCCTATTCCAGAGTCTGGGTTTCAAACCTGAGACTTGCAACTACATTTTCGATAGTCTTCCCTTGAGGGTTTGGGTCGCACCTAGGGTTTTTAGGAATGCTAGAAGGGTCTGTTTTAAGTTTGGGTTGTCAAAAATTGTTTTCCTAAAGGTCATCTCAAACCTGAAGATCCGAGGTCCAACAATGGAGGTCACTCATGGTTTTAGGGTTTCTCAAGCCCCTCGACCCTCTTAGTGTACTCAGAACAGCTCCTGTGCGTTAGAATTATTCATGCATGCAACCTAATCTTAAAATAAAACTGAAACAATGCCAAAAATTCAAAAATAAAGGAAAAATAGAATAGTTTTATGCCTTATACCTTAGTGGTTCTTTCCTTAATCGTGGCCCAGTTCTGACCCTCTCAAACCTCTTTAGATCAGCTCCACTCCCTTCCCTTTTGTGCACCTCCGAGTAGTCACACACACACTTCACACATAGGCATGCACACACACATGTATTTACACACAATGTCTCTCTCTCTCTCTCTCTCTCTCTCATGCACTCTAAGTATATGCGGCACACTTTCATACACTTAAAGGGCTTCTAAAATGTAGGGCCACATATATAATTGTACACCCATGCATGCACATCATGGGGTTCAGGTGTGATGATGAAAGCTGGGGCTAACATGATGATGAGGGCTGAAATATAAGGCGATGTGGGCTGAGGTGTTGCATGAATGGCCATTGGCTAATTTGGGAGGTGTGCTTGGCTAAATTGAGGTCATATACATTTCTGTTGCATAACTAAGCACAAAGTGCTGACAGCCCACTTAGTATATTTTTGGATGCCTTTATACTTCTCCTCACTTGGTCAAGGGTTCAAATCCCCTTGACATCACTTTTGGCATTTTTTCCCTCATTTTGGGCTTATGCCTCGTTTGGCTGGCGTAAATTTTTATTTTGGCTATTTCTTTAATATTTTCTTTTCTATTACTCTTTTCGCGAAACTGGTTTCTTCTGGTCATTCCCTATTCAGGTTAGCTTCAATGTCCCATGCTCCGTGTCGGTTATTATTTCCTTGTGTTTTTCGTAGTTAACTAATTCGAGTTTTAATAGTGTTAAAATAAGGCTTAAATAGCTAAATCACTATATTAAATTCGCAAAAGACTTTATTACATTGATTAAATACCAAAATTAAGTTCAGGGTGTTACACTCCATGCCTGGTTGATCTGGGTAAAATAACATTTCTTGATCTGTTACCCTGAAGAGCTTCGTACAAATACATGTCATGCTTCGAATATATTTGTCATTTTATGGTATATCATGTGTGATGGACAATCGTTTGCTTATTACTAGTTTCTTCATTGACAACCTTGATTTCACGAATGAACACAAAGTCTCAAAAATAAAGCTTCTGGACTAATATTTCAGGATGCTTGGCAAGGGCATGAGAGAACTAAGCTCATTTCTTAGTTCAAAACTGATGAACTGGTAGGAGAACTTCAAAAACGTTTCGACACTAAATATGAAAATAATGAAACAGGTGTTAAAAAAATATAATTTTTTTTCCCATCAAGTCTCTACGAAGACCTTTGTAGAGACCTGATATTGCAGGAATTTGATTTCTTTGAAATGGGTTTGGGTTTTCTGTAGAGAAAGAGGGGTGTAGGAGGAGGCCTCAAGAGTTGGTAAACTTCTTGTCCCACATCGGTATCTTTATAAAAGCTGGCTGTGCTTCTCTAATCGCCGACCGAGCCCAGTTCGATCGTAGATTCAAGTTTATGTTTTGCTGCTCAGGCCCATCCTAACGTGTGAAAAATACTTACAAGCCCATAAAACTTTGGGCTGGGCTCGGATTATCTTGCCTGACTTGTACCTCTACCTATATGACCTTAAAACTCTTTAGATCTCTGCAAATTTTTGTGGGTTTATTTATTAGATTTTTGTGCATGCATGGAGGGGTTTCATTATTTTCAAGGTTAAAACATATATGTTACTGCACGTACTTTTTTATTTTATTACTTCAAGAAAGAAAAATAGAAAAAGAGCAAGAACTAATGCTTCGTTTGAAAGTTTCAGGAGAGAAGAAAATTTAAAATAGAAGAGAAAAGAAAAGAAAAGAAAATGTTTATTTTTATCTTATTTGATAGTTTAGGAGAGAAAAGAAAAGAATATCATTATTTCTTATTTGAATGATTAGTAGGAGAAAAAAAAAAAGAAAATATAAAAAATTATTTGACAATTATAACTTTTATTTTTTTATGTTTAGAATTTAAATTCTTTTATTTATGGGTATTTTTGGTATTTAAAAAAAATTATTAAAATACTTTTTTTTTCTCTAAATCTCTTTATTTTTGGAGAGATTGGAGAAATAGGCCTAAAACTTTTAAATTTTTCATCCTATTCTTTTCTTTTCTCTTTATTAAAAACTCTAAACGAAAAATTTAATTATCTTTTCCACCTAAATATTTTCTTTTTTTCTCCAATTCTCTCTATCTAAACGAGCATTAAAGCCTAATAAAGACAACCAAGGCATGTCCACAAGCAAAACTTGTTGCAACGCCTTTGGCGGTTGTGCATACCTTTTGACATCTTATTTTTTCACATGACATTGATGACATAGTTGTAAGTTGATGGTTCATGTGTAACAGCTAATTAAGTGCGACTTTATATAAGATTGAGCTAATGCCCAAGATGGATTAATTCAGACTAATAATTGAGAGAAAATTTAGAGTTGAGCCAGCCAGACTACCTAAGCAATGTTTAATGTCCATCTAAATATACTCAGCTTGTATCCATTTTTCTCACGTGTATTAAAATTTACTAGTCGACTCTGTAAATATAAGTGAAAACATTACTCTGCTACTTATATTAAATGACATCATTCAAAATGGTACTGATGCTATGGGTGACTGTCCTTAATAAAGGAGATGGCCCATTGGCTCAAGAAGTCAGCAATGGAAGGTTGGAATGGTTATGGGTTTGATGGTAACTCATCTTTTGTCATGCAAAAGTCCAATCAAAAGAAGAAAGGAAAAATAAATATAAAAATGTTGATGTCTATTGTCAAATGCCTTTAGGTTGGTTGATTGCTCAATCCTTCTTTTCTGTTGAGGAAGAAGCCTCGACAATGTATCTTGTGATTCAAATTTCTACTTTTGTGTTAGGCAATAAAAACCCTTAATCTTAGTGGGTGCTTGGCAATGCTTTTTAAAACACAAAAGCTATTTTTAAAATTTGGGTGGAAGGATAACAATGTTTTTTTAAATGAATTTTATAAATACAAATGCAAATATAAAAGCAATGCCTAAATTAAAAATATGAACAAGGTCCAAGGAGGGCACCTAATATTTAAAAATTAATTCCTAATTATTTTTAAAAATTCAATGAGTGTATCTGGATAGAAATGTCTTCTTAACTCAAGCTGGCAATACTCACCTACACCTAAATAAAGAGAAGATCATTGTATGCATCTCATGCCATCTTGTAATGCATAAGAAGATGATTCACTGTCTTTTCTTCCTCTTTGCACATACAACAACGACTTAAGGAGATAAAACTTTCTTTAAGAAAATTATATGCGGTCAAGATAAACTATTCATGAGTGATTTTTGATTTTGAGTTCTTGATTTATATCTAGTGTCTACTAAGATATCTCAAAGTCAAAGTCATTACAACACTGTCTATTACTAATTTAAAATAATTTTATGATTCCTTAGGAATCAAAGAAAAAGAAATTATAAAAAAAAAATTAATTCTCTTAATTTGTTGAATTTGAGAATATGAGAAAAAGAAATTGTATAAAAAAATGAAATACAGATACGAGGCTGCGTTTGGATAGTGATTCAGATATGATTTTATGAAATGTGTTTCAAAATTTTGTAATTGATTTTTTAAAAACTACAAAAATGTGTTTGGTTATGCGAATTAGAATTCAGTTTCTGAATTAAAAACTGTGAAAATGTGTTTCGATATAATAATATTTAAATTTATATATACCAAAAAGTTGAAGTATTACTTAACTCTATCCAATCTCTAACTTATAATAATACACAAAATTAAAAAGATTACAATAAACCCTAGTATCATGTTGCAAATACAATATGCACAAACCACCCCCCAACATGGTGATGTTGATGCTACATGTCTAATTTGATATGCATTAGTAGTGTTTTCCTCTAACTCAAACTATAAACTAAAATAATTAATAAAATAATATATAATTAATTTACGAAAAATATTTTAAAATTTATTAATTTATTAATTAATTAATAAATAAATAATTTAATATTATATTAAATATTAAATTACTCAAGTTTAACTCTTAACCGGTTTATTCAAAATTAATTTAAGAAATAAATAAATCAAGTTTGATCACAATTTAAGACTTATTTATTTTAACAAATTAAACTTAAACAACTCATGTCTCAATTTGACTTGACTTATTTACATTCCTACACTGAATAGTAATTTTTTTAAATACTACTTTAATTTAAAGAATACATTATACTGATATCTTTTAAATTTTTGATAATTATAGAAATTTTTAAGTGAGATTTCTGAAATGTTACTAACATCTCATATTTTTACTGAATAAATTACAATAACTTCTCCGTTAACTTATTTCTTTTTCTAAATTGACCAAAATACTCATTTCATTTATTTCTTTAGATTTTTAAAATTCTTACCTTTTTCTAAATTATTCTAAAGATTTTTTTTTCATTTCATATAAAAAATAAAATTAAGATAAATAACTTATATTTTTTTAGTCAAAAGATTATTTTAATTAATACTTATTTGAACATGAAAAAAAAATTAAAACAAATTGGTCAAAATTAAAAAAAATATAAAAAAATTAAATAAAAGAAATATTTTTGTCATTTTGAAAAAAAAAATAAGACTAGAAAGAAAGTTTTGAAAATTGTTTTTGAGTTTTAGAGAAGTGTTTTGAATTTATTCAATGATGGGTCCACAAACAAACAGGTTTTCAGTTTTTTAAGTTATAAAAATTTTTTTTAAAAAATCATTTTTCTTTATAAAATACTGAAAAGAATATTCCTAGGATACAAATTTCTCATAAATGAAACCATTTCAATTCCTTTATATTCAATAATATTTAATATGTAGAGTAGATGACACTAATCTTTCTTGAAATTTCTAATAATTACAAAAATCTCTTCTTAATTTTTTTTATAATTACTAATATTTCCCTTTTATGTTTTTTTAAAAATTTTTCTTAATTTTGACTAAATTTTTCTATCTTTTTTCAAAGAATTTTTCATTTTATATAAAAATAAATAGCTTATATTTTCATCTTGAAAAAAAATATTTTTGTCATTAAAAAAAATAGAGAAAATGTATTTTTAATTTATCAATAAAATTAAAAAATGACAACATAATTTTAGACATTGCAGGAGAAATTTTTGTTAACTGTAAAAAAATGGGGTGATGTCAATGTTATTTACCTAATTTGTGAGCCATTTTATCACAAGAGAACTAATCTGATGTGGTGCAGTTACACCGTATAAACCGGGAAAGCATTGCCCATAATAGAGGTAGGTGATTATTGTGGCAACCATGAAGGTTGTGTCAGACCCACCTGTATATCTAATTCTAAGCCACCCAATTGGATTTTGTGACCCTACATGAACATAGAGCCACCTCCACGAGGCTTAAAAATAAATTCTCATTTTATAAAATATTATAATTTTTTTTTAGATTTAAGAATTTATTTTATATAATTTTTTAAAAATGTCTTTTAAAGATTATTTTATTTTAATTAATAATATTTTTTTAACAATATTAAGATAAAAATTAACAATTGAATTTTTTTGTAAAAAACAATTTCTTCTTTGAATCTTTTAGATAAAAAATACTTATCATGAATTTTTTGTATTAAAAAATTTAAGATAAATTACATGACATCTCATGAGGTTTATGATAATTACACTGATTTCCTTTGAAGATTTTGAAATTACGCTAACTTTTCATACTTTACAAAATAATATAAAGATACCCTTCTTTCAGTCAATTTTTTTTCTTTAAAATGACAAAACTAATCATTTCATATATTTTTTTTCAATTTTTAAATCTTGACCAAATTCTTTTTTTCATTTTACAAATAAATATTAATAAAAATCTTAAATTTATTTTTATATAAAATAAAAATAAGTTATTTACATTAAATTTGTTTTTAAATAAAAAAAAATTAAAAAAGTCTTTAAAAAAAGTTAGAATAAATTGGTCAAAATTAAAAAAAAAAAATGAAAAAATAAAGAAAATGGGACAATTTCATCAATTTGAAAAAAAAAATTAACAAGAAGAAGGTATCTCTGTATATTATTTTAAAAAATAGGAGAGGTCAGTATAATTTTAAAAACTTCAAGGGAAGTCAGTGTAATGGTCATAAACATTAGGGGATGTCAGTTTAATTTATCTAAAAATTTATTTTAAAGACTTTTAAGTATTTTTTCTTAAAATATAAATAGTTAAAAAAAGTTTGTAATTAGAATTACTTTTACATAATTTTTACCCAACACCAAAATAACAAATTGACTACATTTTTTAAAATTCATTCTCAAATAATCAATTCTCTAAAATCTGAAACTACTCTAATAAATTGCAAGAGTTAAAGATACGATCTATTTAAAACAAAATTGTGTATATTTTTCAAAAATAAAATTATCCGAGAAAATAGTTTAAAACTTATGTTCAAATTGATCTAACAATAATGAGATTATTCCTCACATCTATTGAATGATTGAACTCAAGTAGTCTCACATTATTTCTGAACTACTCTTTCCAACAAAGCAACATTGCTCAAACGAAGCAATGGAAACAAAGCCAAAAGAAAATGAAATAGAAAAGAAAGAGGTTTTGTGGCTTTTGAGAATGACTACAAGTGATGCGACAAGGGCAATTAGTCCTTCACATGGCCCTATTAAAGAATAACTAATAGCCTTAGATTCCTTTACCTTCTTTTTTATACTTTTTATTTGATTTGATTATTAATATTTGATTATTTGTAGGTTGAATTAAAATCAAACATAACAAGGACATGTGGGGAACTAGACTTTCTGAACTAATAATTATATATACACACATACATATATTAAAAATTCCTATATGCATTTGTTAAATTTTTTATTTTTGGAAAAAAGGCCATATTAATAATGTCTTCCCTCTTATCACTTTGGCATCTTACCCTAAAAAAAAGAAAGGAGAGAGAGGGAAAGAAAGAAAAAGAATTAAAGAGTATTGTGGCATGTGAAAAGATTAAAATGTGATGGTTTTAGTTGTTGGACTTTGAGGTCATTTGGTAGCGCAGGTGAGAGTGAAAATCGTGAGCTACACTCGTGATTTTGGTTTCATTATAAATAGTTCTGTTTTCAAAATTATGAATAAAACTCGTGAGTTTTTTTTTTACTCGTACCGACAAACACATCCTTTCTCTAATTTTAAAGGGAGAAATTTATAAAATAAGAAAATAAGAAAATGTTGGATGGTGTAATGCTTTGGTGCAATGATAAACATAACACGAGGATAATTATTTAAAAAGTTATAATTATTATTATTATATATATGCCCTTTTTCTTTTTAGGGTAGTAAGGAATCGATATGTACTTAAAAATAAAATTAGGTAATCTTTTATTAACACTTTCAACGATAAAATTAATGTTTGCATGTATAAGAAGAATACGCTCTTATTCACGTGATTATTCATTTAAAATAAAATAAATGTTACGATTAATCACAAAAATTATAAACTCATAATTTAATTAGTATATATAATTTATGCATTAATCAAATTAAAATTTCAACATTGTAATGTACTTATAAAATATCATTAAAAAAAAGCATATTATATACGAGATACAGAGAAAAATATCTCCATCTTGGCGCCCAAAATTTACCCTTTGTACTTTGATGAAGGGCCAGAAACCTTTTTCTTTTTTTTTAGGCAGTTGTAACTTGTAACCCCAACCACGAAAGTACGAGTGTCTTTATTGTTAACTCTAGTGCCCCTGAAAGCCCCACCAGTGACCACTCTGGCCCATTCAACAGTTACCCATTATTCTGTAAGAGTCATTTGGTAATTTCACACATCCCTATTCATGATGTGGCAGGCGTTTGTTGGCTGACAGTCCAGCTTCGTTGGTGGGGTTGACCACACAGAGGTTGCATGAAGGCCGCCACTTTGACTGGGTCATATACACTTTGACCTGTCTGCTGAATTACGCGGCAGGTTTTTTGTGGCTGGTCAAAGGTCAACCACGTGATTTTGATTAACTTTATCAAATTGCTTTTCACCTTTATCAAAAGTTAATCACTTTGTTTATCTCTTAATTAATCAGAGATTAACAACTACAACTAGTTGTTGCAATTTGTTACACCCACCTCCCCCCCCCCCCCCCCACACACCATGCCTCCAACACTACGTTACTTTCAACATAAATTTTAATATGCGTAAATTACATTAATTTCGTAATATTTTTAATAATTATAAAGATTTTTTTTATAAATTTTAAAATTATATTATTATTTTTTATTTACCAATCAGGCTTCATAGTAAATCTTCATATGAAATAATTATTTGATAAATTATATATATTTTTTTTTTGTAATATACAGATACTTTTTTTTGTGAATTTTTTTTTTTTTTACAATAATGAAACTGTTTATTTTATTTATTTATTTTTATATTTTTCTAATCATATCCCCTTTAATATAAGCAAGTAAAGGTTTTCTTTTTCTTACATTATTATTATTATTATTATTACGATTTATTTGATTTATTTATATTGGCATGTTTTGTGGAAATCAATCATTATTATTATTTAAAAAAAAGAAAGAAAGAAAGAAAGTATTTGTTTATATAATTTCATTTAATTGACTTTTTCTCCACATTCATTAGAAATCACAAGTTCCCTGTTTGTTCTATTTAAAGCCCTTACAAAGCCAAACAAGTTAGATGTGTACACCCTGAGTTGTCATTGACTCCTTCAACTAACATTTTTTCATAACCCTTTTGTCCAATCCCTCTTAACCATTTAAATCTTTTGTGAGATAAAATTTCTTGTTAAATAAATTCAAGTTTACACCAAACATCATATATATATATATACATGTGTGTATATATGTACTGCTTTATATATCATATACAAAAGGCCAACACCCACTAACTTGGGAAGTATGTGTTCTTCCATAAATGAAAGGGAATGAAATAGTGTGATAGTCCCTAACATGGAGAAAATATGCAACATTTAATCTTCAATTTTTTGGGGTTAATTTCAGCTTAAGATTTTAATTGATAATTAGAATAGTTGTTTCTCTCTACGAGAAACTTAATGCTCAATTCATTTTTTATTGACTGCTTCTTTTGTTTTTTATTTTCTTTGATTGTCGTATCAGTTGGCGAGAGAAATTTGATTATT
The DNA here is from genome assembly GCA_008638375.1 of Nyssa sinensis. Lineage (NCBI taxonomy): Eukaryota > Viridiplantae > Streptophyta > Magnoliopsida > Cornales > Nyssaceae > Nyssa > Nyssa sinensis. Next base: position 57,533,984 of record CM018031.1, on the reverse strand, counting down.
TTTGAATCATAATATTATGAGCTCATTTAGGTTATTAGGTAAGCAAATTTATTTATTTTTACAATTTTTCTAATTTTGACTAATTTTTTTAACTTTTTAAAAAAAATTTCTATTTTTTAATTTAAAAATAGATTTAAGGTAAATAATTTATTTTTATCTTATATAAAAATAAATTTAAGGTTTTTCTCAATATTTATTTTAAAAATAAAAAAAAAAATTGGTCAAATTTTAAAAAATTGAAAAAAGTATATGAAATTAGTTGTTTTGTTATTTTGAAGAAAAAAAATTGACCGGAGAAAAATATTAATATATGATCAGATAAAGTATGAGAGATTGGTGTAATTTTAAAAAATTTAATATAATTATAAGAAATATCAAGCGAGATAATATAATTTATTACAAAAAAAAATTTTGAAGAGGGGGGCAAAAATGATTTGGAAAACACAAGGAAAGACCTGAAAATATTGTAAAAACCAGGGGTCACCAGAGCAAACAAATGCAAAAATGTTCAATTTTTATCCATACTCTCTGAATTTGTTCTGTTTCTCTGTGTTTTTAAGAAACGAACCATAGCTCGGCTCCCTCCGACTCTCTCTCCCTCTCTCTCTCTCCCTCTCTCAAATACTTTTTCCGTCACAACCACCGGGTACCGGCGGCATGTTCGATGGAAGACACCTTACGGCAACATCGCCAGCGTACTAACACTTGAGATCCGATCAATCTTTCATATTTTCCGGCGATGGATACACCTCTCGGTATTCATCTTCACTCGGGAAACATCTTGTTTGTATTATCATCTTGAACGACCTCTTGCCGGAATCCGCCACTTTTCCCGGTGAGATCCTTATAATTCCATGCCGTCCGATTTGGATCCGAATCGTTTTGTTTGTCTTTGGTTTTGAGTCGGACAAGAACTCCGCAAATTTAATCTTTTTTTATTGTTAGTTCAAATACAGATTTAGTTTTGATTTAATTTATCATTTGAATTGCTCTTTTCACATTCCTTGATAAAATCAGCTCGGGAGAGTATTGAGATTACGGTGGTTTTTCCGATAAGTTTTATCGTCGCCGGAGATCCGTTTATTTCTATTCATTTTGATTGTTCCGAGATCAGTCCGTTCACAATCAGGGCTTTTTTACTCTATAGATGTGCAATATATGCTTGACGTGATTTTTTGGGATATAGAGTATGATATATACATGGAAACATAGTTTGGGTTTGATTTATTGATGGATAGAATTAATAGATGGAGAATAGTTGCGTGCAAAGATCGCAACTTGTTTTCCCGTTACTGGGAAAATGATTTAAAATTGAAGCATTGTTGTTGCATCTGTCTCACAATTTCTAATCAAATTGGTGTTGCTTTTGGGGAATTTGTTTAATTTAGTTGGAGCATACTAAGGATTTGATAACATGGCTTTATGAACCGATAGGAGCAAGAAACTGTTATTTTCTTCTTATAAGATAAAATATGTCTTGCTCGGAGTATCTGTTGGAGGAAGAAGCAGAAGAAGAAAGCACCGTGTCAGAAATGAGGCCAGAGGGAAGAGCTTCTGATGGTCGCCTTAAAATTGGATCAAGTGATTCTCTTATCCCTGGTCTCTATGATGATGTTGCATTGACTTGTCTTGCTTGGGCTTGTAGATCTGATTATGCTTCCCTTTCTTGCTTAAATATGAGGTTTTATTCACTAATGAAAAGCGGTTATCTATTTGAATGGAGGAAACAGTTGGGGATTGTGGAGCATTGGGTTTACATGGTTTGTGATCCAAGGGGCTGGGAGGCATTTGACCCAACAAGAAATAAGTGGATGAGGTTGCCTAAAATCCCATGTGATGAATGTTTCAACTGTGCAGATAAGGAGTCATTGGCTGTGGGTAATGAATTGCTGGTTTTTGGGCGTGAATTGTTTGAGTTTGCTATTTGGAAGTACAGTTCAATCTGTTGCAATTGGGTGAAGTGTGAAGGAATGAACCGCCCTCGTTGTTTGTTTGGATCGGGTAGTCTTGATTCAATTGCTATTGTTGCGGGAGGGAGTGATAAGAATGGGAATGTTTTGAAATCCGCTGAGCTATATGATTCCAAAACAGGCACATGGAAAATGTTACCTAATATGCACTCCCCACGTAGATTGTGCTCTGGTTTTTTTATGGATGGAAAATTCTATGTGATTGGGGGGATGACAAGTCCTACTGAATCATTGACTTGTGGGGAGGAGTATGACCTTAACACAAGGAAATGGAGGAAAATTGAGGACATGTATCCAAATGTCAGTAGGGCTGCCCAAGCACCTCCTCTTGTGGCAGTCGTCAATAACCAGCTATATGCAGTTGAGCATTTGACTAACATGGTGAGGAAGTATGACAAGGAGAAGAATTCGTGGGAAGTGTTGGGAAGGCTTCCAGTTAGAGCTGACTATTCAAATGGCTGGGGACTGGCTTTTAAGGCCTGTGGAGAGGAACTTCTTGTGGTGGGTGGTCAAAGGGGTCCAGAAGGCGAAGCTATTGTGCTGAACTCTTGGTGCCCAAAATCAGGGGTCAAGAATGGCACTTTGGACTGGAAGGTTCTTGGTGTGAAGGAGCAGGTTGGGGTGTTTGTGTACAACTGTGCTGTTGTGGGTTGTTGAGGATTTGTTCTATTGATTGACTCAACAGAAGGAACAGGTGTCTGCAATCTTTCCTGGCCTTCTAGCTTGCTTCTGTCTGACATTAATCTGATTGACCAGAATTATTTATTGTTGAGATAGCCTCTCTCAAGATGAGAATATGTTTTTCTTCTCTTAACATCACTGTATTTGGATGTTCCTCACTTCCATGATTCTGCAGTCCCTTTGCTTTCAAGAGCACTGGGTAGGGTCACCTTTGTAACATTGTTTTTGTGCTTTGTTTTTTTTACAAGATTATGTTTCTGATTCACTGCTGACTGCTTCATACCAATAATGTTTTATGGTTTAATAATTTGAGGTTACTTATTGGTTTTTGGTCTAGTAATATGTTTTGCCGATGTTATTTTCCATACATTTTTCCACATCCGAAGCACAATTTTGCGCAAGAATATGAAAGAATTTTTCAACTGACTTGGTTGTCATTTTTTGTGATTGGAAATGGAAGTGATACTTGTCTAAATTCTGTGAATTACGATCTATGCAACTTCATCTTGTCCTGCACTTCTTTATAGATTTAACTTGGAAAGAGAATAAAGGTTTTGTTACTAATAACATAAGAAGACAGTTGTAAATCTTTAAGGCACAGCTCGAAGGAAGAGCCTGTGAAATTTGAATTGGCACTCGTCCTTGTAGGCTCTCGTATTTATACCCATCCAAGTTTCAACCAAATTTAAGAGGTGAAGTATAGTCAATGAGGATGGAGTTCAATTCAAATTAAAGGCATTTTAGGGCTTTCCTAAAGTTTTGAGTCTAAGATTCATTTTCTTTTCTTTTAATAGGATTCATGTAACCGATTCTAAATAATTGAGATAAGGTTTTGTTGAGTTAAGTTGCTTCATAGGAAGTCTAGGCTACAAGCAAAGCCAAATTCAATTTTTACCCAAGCTTTTTTAATACATACTTTTAGCTTATACAGGCACAGATCTAGGAATGTTTTGCTTGCTTGAGGTTAGATTTAGTTTGATGTGTTCCAGAATATTGTCAGGCTGGTTGTTCTCTTGATGGTTTAATGTGGGGTCTCTGCATCCCCCGTCTTCTCTCCTACAGACTCGTTTTGGGGCCAAATGTAAGTCTAGCTGTCAAATACTGATTTTCTTCTGAAGCTGCAAGTCCTGTATGCATCATTCTTGAACATTATTTTGAAATCTACTGACACCGTTTCATACTATCTGAATCTCATTGTAGTTTTCTTTGAGGTAAACGCTGGCTGGTTTAGGAACTTAATAAATTGAAGGAAAGTGTCATACTCCTTCTGCAAGCTAAGGTCCCTGTCTTATTATTTCTTTTGAAAATGTTCCCTTCCCGTGCATGATTGCATGTCTTCTGTCTTGTTGCACCATCATGCATTCTAATGTAGGAATTGATCATCTTGAATGAATCCATTGAGATAAAATAGTAGCCACCTTAAAAATAATGTTTAAAATCATAATGCTATTTCAGTGAAATATAAAAATGACCACAGAAGAAGAAATATGGTTGTCTATATTTCTAAGAGACCCCTTTGAGGATGATGAATTTCTGCATTGAAATATATACAAGTTGCTAATCAAATCAAGGGACGTTCAAACAGGCTTAAACGAATTAGAATATATTATCCTTGACATTCCAGTTAAAAATAAATCAATCTAATGCTATAGATTGTATTAGGAACTGGAACAAGTCCATTTTATTTTATTTTTTTGATAAATGAATCCATTTTGTTGTTACACTTTGGTTTTTTAATTGATTTGAATGTGAATCATGTAATTTAACAAAGTCAATTAAGAATTGTGAGGAAAATTTGTTTCAAGTCAATTGTGCAATTTCCCTCTCTTGTTTGTGTGTTGGCAATTCATTCCAAAAGTTTTTATCGAGTCTATAATGATTATGTAAGATTAAGTTTTGTTATCATTACAACATTAGCCAATCGCTTCTTTGAAGACTTGATTAAGCCATACTGAATTACAGTTTCATATTTTTGAAGATGAATATTATTGAAAATAACTTATTGCTTCGGATTTATTATAAGAAATGTATAAACAGACATGCACATCATGCATTCATATTAAGTGCATTTGTAATATGTGTGTGCATTTAGTATTTCAGTGTTTTGAACCTCCATGAGACTTATGTTTAATACTACAAAGATTAAGCATTTTTTAAGTTTTGACTGTAGGCTTAAAAAATGCTTCATGTGTCTAAAAATGTCTCTTCTGACATTTAGTGGTTTGGACTCGAGTTAAAATTTGAAACTAAAAGAAATAGCAAAACCTGTACCTAGACCGTTCGAACATGGTTAAGGTTCATTTGAACAGAGCTACGTCTACATGCAAGAACTCTTTCCATCCGAATGCAGTGTCAGTTTTTGGAGATTTCTATTAGTTGCCCTAAACCGAATTTAACTAAGTTCAAGTTAGCCTACATAAACATACTGTGCGATTTTTGCATTCTCGGTGATATACCTTGCATCCAAATAAAGTATTTCGACACTTCTTGAATTATTGTGATTAAATCAACCATTTAGAGTTTGGGTTCGATATAGTCTATGCTTCATGAAGGTAATTGTGAATGTTTTTTTTTTTTTTTTAAGAAAACATCTTAGGACACTTCTAATACTACCACATGAATTATGTGAATCTGTGTAACTTTGTGAGGATAGTTAGTTGATTAAATTAATTTTTAGTTAGTTAATTGTAATCTTCAAATGTCTCAAGAATGTTATTAACTAGATGGGGAATAGATATTTTGGTAATATACCTGTTCAGTAGTAAAATGAATATTTGGCAATATCCCTGTTAGTAAGTCTCTTTTATACATTCCTCTGTTATGCTAGAATGTGTCAAGACATTTACACAATGGTGACTCTCAGGTGAATATGTTCTTTAGTTCTTAATTTATCTACCTGATATCACATGATTCCAGTTCAATGGGAGAAGGTTATGTGTGATGGTAATGATAATTGATGAGATCATTTGAGAAGGATTTATTGGTACAAGCTCCTAGCCCAGCTCTTAAATAGATATTTTGATTGAAGATCTGCATTTGTTTTCCATTTTTTCTAAGAGTAAATTTCAAACTCTATTCCGATGAGAATACGGTAAGAATTTATGATAGGGATAACTTAATTATTATTAGGGTGAGTGTTATTATAAAAAATGAAATTTACGTTAGACAATCATACTACTCGAGTAGAACATAAGACTGAATAAGGGTTACTTTATAAATATTATAAAAGACAAGACACTGATAAAAGAGCGGAGAAGCAAGTGAAATATAGACAGTTGCACTATTCGAATAAGACATCAATATGAATAAAGGTTTTCTTACAAACATTGTAAAAGGCAAGGCACTAAGGGAGGAGTAGGGGGGTGGTTTGAGAAAAGCAAGGGCTTTTGAGATTTTTATTGATGAGAAGGATTGTGCAGATTGTGGAGCATCAGTGGGGAATAGGGACTGAGTTCCACTTTCACCCCCACCATGCCAGAACTATTCTTAATTTGGCAATCATTTGCTGTCTAGCCAGATCATACTTACCATAAGGAGAAAAAAGGACACCTGTGGTGGGGTGTGGTCAGTGGTGTCCCATCGTTCCATGTTTATTTTATGCCCATCTCAAAATTTGATTGATCGCTTAATTATTCATTAGTTAACTAATTAATTATATCATTATCATTTCACCAAATAGGCAGACCATGCATGCTCACTAAAGAGATCCAGGCCCACCAGAAAAGAACCTAATCATGGTTCATAAATTCATTCTCGCACATGTGGTGAAGCGACGGAGTTTAATTAAGAGGCGTTGAATTAACGGTTCCTCTTAAAAAAAAAAAAAGGTGAATAACCTCTCTTCAAAATTATCAGTTTTGTTTCGATTCTCAATTTATATAAATGAAAATTCATTTCTTTAATAATGTTTTGTATAAATTCGAGCGTTAAGTAATATTATTAGTTGTATTTATGTTTTTACTTTTACTTAATCCCATTCTATATTTAATATAAAGTTGAGCTATTTTAGTTTTATATTTGAAAACTTGTTGTTTGAGCTCATTTATAGATCCTATTTAAACTGTAAACACTCAATGTACGTAATGTGTATACGGATTAAATCATATTTGATTATAAAAGATACTCGTGAATCGTATATTTTTTATTGTTATAAGTTAAACGTTGAACTTTGACTTCCGTATATGTCCCCAAATTTTGCAAAGTTATGCAAGGTTGGCTACTAAAGTTACCTTTTCAATCTTCACATTTCAAATCCATCAAAGAGAAAAACTAGAGAGAAAATGTACTATATTTTACAACCACCATTACGCAGACTATATATTTACATATTTATTTTAAATACATATAAAAAAAATTTAGAATTCAAATACTGATCTCTATCAACATATGATAAAGATATATTTAAATTAGAATAAAAACTTATCTTAAAACCTACTTAAATGAGTCAAGACACATTCCCTGATGAACGGATCTTAATCACATATGATTAATCCAAAATCCAAAAACTAACACAAACATTACTCAAATATTATAACAAAATCAAAGTTTATAACTTTATTGTCACATAATATATCATATTTATTCAAGAATTTGTTAATATACATAACTTTTTTATTATTTTTTAATTTTATGATATAATAGTTAAATTAATTGTACTTTACAACAAGTTCAACGTACAATCAATACTAGAAACCTGTGGTCATTTAAAAAAGCTGCCTTGGTCATATCACCACTTCTCATTTCGACATTTTGAACCTCAGAAAAATATAACATTAATTATTAATTTTTTTTTAAAGTTCAAATTAATAATAAAGTTCCTTTTAAAAAAAATCTTATAATCGAAATGAGAAGGATCAGTTCTGACTGCCATCTTTGACCCTTCAACTCCATTATTATTGCAGCATATATATATATATATATATATATATATATATACACACACACACACACGTAGTGTTTCAGACACAGATTTGAGGATATTGGTGCTGCATTTGCTCTTCTTCCTCAAGCTCCAGCACGCTCTCTATCACGATGTCCGCAGCATATATACACACACACACGTAGTGTTTCAGACACAGATTTGAGGATATTGGTGCTGCATTTGCTCTTCTTCCTCAAGCTCCAGCAAGCTCTCTATCACGATGTCCGCAGCATATATATATATATATATATATATATTTGGTTGATTTCATGGAATGTGTATTGGTGAAATTTTGAGTAAATATGATGTTGAGAAAGAAAATATGTTGTGATTTTGTGAGATATGATATTGTAATACACTAAAGCAAGCAAAACAAAACAAAACAAAACAAAAATATTTGCAATAATATCCAGCTTGTTATGCACAAGAAGTTTGAAGTAAGAAAATAAATAGGAAAACAAGATACTTAAATCTAAATTCATGGGCGAAGTATTTTATATAAAGAGCAATTCACTATCAAAAGATAAAAGATCACAACCGAGTTTGCACATGCAATACAAATCATTAAGGTATGCTAGATAAATTAAGCATTAAAATAATTGATTGATCCAGAAATCGACCAAAATCTCTTAATAATAAAGAGATTATTAGGCAAAATTTGATCATCGCCTCCACCAGGCAGGAGATAATAAATATTGTTGGATTGTCCCACATCGCCCGGTTCTAATTCTCTAGTTTATTTATATGACTGGCTACCCTTTTACTTTTACTTAACACCTGAGTTTTAAGGAGCTGAATGAACTGAGTCTCAAATTTTTAATATGGTATCAGAATCATGCCAGAGATCTAACCTTGAGCTAGATGCACAGGACCACTCATCTGGCGGGCAATGTAGTCCAGGGGTCCTCCGAGGGTAATGTAATCTTTAACACCTGAGTTTTAAGAAACTGAAAGAGCTGAACTTCCAATTTTCAACAACTACCACTATAGAAGCTTGTATTTATAATTAATGAGCCAGTAACCCCAAAGGTAGAAGGGGAAAAAAAGAAAGAAAGAAAACAAGTGCAAGGCACATTGCAGAAAGCTAACTTTTCTTTTTACCCTATTCCCTGGTTGAAAGTTTTATCACGACCCACTTTTGCAACTATAGCTCCAAATTTTCAACCAATCAAAATTTTCTTACCTTGTAACTTATACCAAGAACTAATCAAGTCTTTGATACTAATGGATAATTAAGAAAGGCAAGAAATGATGGCAACATGTAACCAATCAATCATGCTTATCCCAAATAAGAAACACATGTATTTTTACAACACATAAAAATGTTAGAATTTTCTTTTTTTTTCAAAGCAGATTTATTAAGTGGTGGGTCATATGATTTCATCATGATATCTACATGGTGTGATGAGAAAGCTGACAAGAAACTATTTGGAGGCGTTCCACTAGAAATGCTTCCATTTGGTGCCTCCAAACAAAATATATTAAAAGAAGGCCCACAGAATGCATTGTTGTGCCCCATTTTGTAGAGAGAGGGGTCTTATCTGGCCCAACGAGAGACTATGGCCCAAGAACAGCTTTCAAATTCTGGTCAAAGAAGCGGCCCACTTCAGCATGAGCAAGAGTTGACGAGGCGGGGCTTCACAAGGCCCATCACGGGGCCCAGCATGCAGGGTGACTTGCAGAAACGTAATGAGGAGAAGGGTAAAAAGAGGGAAGATTGGCAGGGGAGGAGAAGGGTAAAAAGAGGGAAGATTGGCAGGGGATGTGGGAATAGATGCCAGAATCCAGTAAGTGAGCAATGCTCAGGCGGGCATGTTCGTCCGGGACTACAAACATTCGATGAGGGGATTGCTGCACAGATACTGAGGCTGCAACAGACAAGTGTGGAGGAAGCACTGAAGGAGAGTCTGATCAAAACAAGTTGCAGGGAAGAGTAGTTTCTTCTGTATTAGCTCAGCCTGGATGGCTTAGACCCAGTGAGACCGATGGTCAGCGCAGTGGTGAAGATGACAGGAGCATGTATTTGGCTATCACAGAGGTGGCAACTAATGACAACACAGAGATCGGTCCTGTAATTCCAGAGACAAGGGAGGGATGGTAATACTGAGATTTGTCTGAGAGGCATGACAGCAGAGGAAGAACTGCAGACAGAAAAAATGGGGGTTGATGTTTGTTTCGTTGGATGATTCAGGTACATTACAGAGAGGGCCTGGCTTGAACCGTGTGGGTGAGGGACAACTTATGGAATGGGTGGGTCTTGGCGATGATGACATGTTGATTCGCGAATCCCTAAGCCTGTCCAGATGACATGACAACTCCAGAGAATAGGGGTTTACTGGGACCGATAGAAAGGAGCAGAAAAGGATGGCACTGTCCAGATGTATCCTGCTATGGATTAAAGGGATGAGCCTATTATTATATCCAATTTATTTATCAAATAGATAAGCTGAAGGAGTTTGTTGTATATTTGGTCTCAAGTTTGTCTCATATATTATTCATAAAAAGATTTATTTATCATATATATACCACAAATATTAACGTATAAAAATTCTTTTATTGTTGAAAACTTCTTAATATCAATTTCAATTTGATTGAAATTTTGAGTTTAAAAAATTAGTGTCATGCCCCGAATTCCAGCGAACCCGAGGCGTGAGTAACGAGATAAAAAGAAATAAAATAATAAAGGAATAAAAGATAATTAAGGACGATCACATACATTTTACACACTGTTCTGATACATACATAAGGTCTGGTCCATTTATTTACAACATACAAAATGAAATACAGTCTCGGGCTTATGCCCTTACACAATATCAAAAGCGCCCCTTGGGCCTAACATAGTCCCTAATCAGATCATCTCCTCGTCTCGTACAGCTAGGACATCATCTGAAATGTTGTCCCACTAAAGGGGTCATCTCAACATGCTGGTACAATATAATGCTAATGCAAGAAACAAAACTAAGGTCGTGGCATGTGCAAGTATACAGTTATTTCTATATGGCATTCGATATCATGATGGCAGCATATGAACATTATGCAATATATGAACATGATGCGTGACATTCCCATGCAACTCTATGCCCACCCATGTCTCATGATACGGTCATTCTCTGCTGGCATGAGTACCGCCACGTATGTCTCGCTTCACGGTCCGGAATCCGTCAGGCTCGCAAGTACCTAATGGCCGATTTTGGGTTTTTCACCACAGGATCTGCACCCTCATAATGCAAAGCACCAAGTGCTTAACTCACACCATGTCCAAGGAATTACACTATGCCAATATGCTCTGATTTCATCATGTCATAATATAATCTCAATGATGCATCTCATTCATACATAAAGCATGCGTTTAATCACATATTTCATAATGTCAACAGTTCTCAAAACATATAATTCTCACACTACGCTAACACATGCAATATACACGTAATCATCATCCAAGTTTAGCAAGACAGCAGGAAGCACATAAGCAGGTGAACACTCAAGTAAACATGTGAATAATCAAAGTAGCCGAACAAGTATCCCTAATCTCAGTTCTATTTCTTACTTAGCACAATATATCGAACCTGATAATCGATCTCAAACAGGGAGAGTGTACTCGTAGTATAGTGGAATCACTGTAAGAACACCGAAGTCAGATCACCTTCTCTTTGCCTTTCGGTGTCCCTAAAATCATAACATGAGACTCAGTTCAATTGTCACTTGAATTATGCTATTCATCAAATTTTATGTCTTTATCTTATAAGTTTCTATTTTGCTAAATTAGACTCTACTATTGAGTCCGGGACTTCGAAGAAAATAAGTTTAGGTTTTCGTAGAACTGAATTTGGGCATCTGGGTTCAAAAGGGCAAAACAGTCATTTTGCACTTTACACGGGTCCTTATATTTCGTGACCTCTTTTCACTAAATCGGACTTCACGGTTGAGTCCGGAATGCTCGAGATAATAAAGTTTCACTATTCGTTTACTAAATTCGGAGTTCATTTGACTGCATTTCAATTCAGGGGCATTTTGGTAATTTTAAAGGTTACTACGGGTCTTTTATTTTTCGGGACCCCGTCTCGTAAAACGGACCTCACCATTGGTCTCAGAATGGTCGAGATAGTCAAAATACACTAATGACTTGTCCCATTTGGACTCCGGATTAATTTAGAATATTTAATTAATTAAATTAATTAATTAATTAATTAATTAAATTAATATTTTATTAATATTTAATTCAGGTGGGTCAATTTGTAATTTCTCCAAAGTTTAGGGTTAAAACGTAATTTTTAAAATCTGAGGGGTCAAATTAGAATTTTAAAAAGTACAGGACAAAATGGTAATTTTTAGAAAGTTCAGGGGCAATTTCGTAATTTGCAAAACCCTATTCTCAATTTGGATAGCCAAACAATGGCTAATCCAAAACAGGGATAAGATATCCCTGTTCCTATTTAATTCAAATTTCTAATTTCTTAACTCTGTAGCCAAACAGCCCCTTTCAACATTTTAATTTAAAACATATGAGTGACACGTGGCAGGGGCGGTTCACCCCCGCCCGAACCGGACCCGACCCGGACCCGAAACCCAACCCGGGTGGCCTCCCTTCTTCCCCTGACTTTCCGGCGATGAACCAGTAGGGTTCCAACGCCTTCTCCTGGCGCCGGCGACCGGTCTCCGGCGAGGTTTTCAGTTTTTAAAAATGCGATTCCCTCCGTTTTCTCCCAAGGATTCCATATCTAGGATCGGCTTTGAGATTTGATCAATGGATTCTCACGAAATAGAGGGTCAACTCCTCGGTCAAACTTCCGGTCGACCCTTTCCCTTTCATTTTTGTGATTGTTTGTTCATGGTTTAACCCCCATCTCAATCCCAAATGATTTCTGCACCTCACCCCTTGAATTTCCCATCCTTTAAGCTAAGTTTTGCACATAAAATATCAAGACCCAACTCCCTCAACCGAACCTGCAACTCCCCATTTCTCCCTTTTCCCCTTAACCATTTTGATTGATTCTTGTCGCGTTGGACTCCATTTTTCAAACCCTATAAGGCCCTACGATTTAAATCGGCCATCATGCTAGAAAAAAAAATAAAACAGAAGCTAGACCTGGGCATACCTATTTTCGGGTTTCTCCTTGTTGTAGCTCTTCCCCTCTTCCTTTCTCCTCTTGGGTCACTCCTCGAGCTTCCTCTCCTTCTTCACAGTCCTCTCTCTCTCGCTTTCTGCTTTTCTTTCCTTCTCTTCTTCCAACCGAGACCACACATAAACAAAACACACCTCCACTTCTCTCTCTCGGTTACTCCCCCTTCACAGCCCCTTTCCTTGACTTATTCCTCTCTGTTCAGCCCCTTGTTTCTCCCCAAATGCAGCTTTGCATTAAATGCAAAGCTGCCCTACACAAGTCTATATATATATCACTCATCACACATATACACACACACCTAACCGTGACCTCACACACACACTTCCCAGGTCTGTTGTACATATGCACACTGCCATATATATATTTACACATACATGAAATCATCTCACACATATTCATACATGCTACACATACATACACCATGCAACAATAATAATATATACATTATATATAAATCTCACATTTTTAATACCAACAATAATAATTAAAAAAAATAATAATAATCATAATAATAACCATGAAAATTTTATATTAAACAACAAAATTTCCGAGTTATTACAATTAGAATATTGTAATAGATTGGATTGTATTTAGTTTATGTAATTGAATTATAATTGGCTGATGTATGTGTGTGTGTATATATATATGTGTGTGTGTGTAATAAAAAAGAAGATAACGTTGTAATTGAAATGGGATAAATATCTTAGTTATATTTTAATTGAAATAGGACACATACAATATCCTATTTCAATTACAATTCATTATATATATTACAACAAATTGCAAAGGTAAAAAAATAGGAAAATAAACAAATCTCATGCAAATTGAAGTTATGAGTCTAAAACATTTATTTTAAAATACAATTATAAAAATATTTATATTAAAAAATTGAATAAAAAAAGGAAAAATGTTGGCATGCAAGAGATGAAGTCTAAGGAAATAAAAGAATTCATAAAAAAAATTATAATTAATTTTAAAAAAATGAAGAATACGTTTTTAGTCGCAAAGAACTTTTGCTTAATTTTTTTGCACGAAAAAAGAATTAAATTATGTATTATTATTTTTAAACAATTATATTGATTATAATTCTTTTATATCAAATAGATTCATTTGTCTTATATTGTTACATTAGAAGTGGAGGAGTTGCATCCCCATATTAATTGTCAAACTCAAATACAACTTTTGGGACTAATACTAATTTTATTGTTCTATACTTTTAGAGTTTTTTTTTTTAATTTAATACTTAGTGTAATATTTTTTTTTTTGTAGTAAATAGTGTTTGAACTATTTGCAATTATTTTACTGTTTATATTAATAAACATGGCTATTAGAATAAAGCATCCAAATATGAAAAAATTAAGAAAAAAAAAAACTTTGAAAAATTAATTGAATCTTAAAAAAAGTCTTTTGATAAATTTGTTAGTAATAAAAAACAAAATATAACAGCATTTGAATACAAAAAAGTTAATTAATAATTTTACATCTTAAAAGGTGAAAAAAAATTAAAATAAAAAATGCTAATTTAATATTAAAAAAATAAAAAGTCACATTTAAAATTGTCACTTTAAGCCTCAAATTGTTTGAGCCAATCCTGTGAAGGGAATTAATTAATCATTGGGTGGGTGTGGGAGGTTTTTTCTATCTTGTAGAATGAAGTTTTTATTTGATGATTGTGAATGGGTGTTCACGGGGAGTGTACGAACCTGATGAGGAGTATGATCGGGGAACTTTTGGGATGAACTGGACCCATGTTCTCATGGTGGGACTGATTTATGGGTTATTGGTGGTGACTTCAATACCCGGGTATCCTCACGAACAAGATGGGAGAGGAAGGTTGACAACGAGTATGAGACACTATTCAAAGTTTATTGATTGAAGGGAGTTAGTCAATCTTCCTTCGAAAGGGGGAAGATTCACATTGCTCGGTGATAGAGAGGATCCTGCTATGTCCAGGTTGGATAGATTCCTTATTTTTGTGGCTGGGGAGAACAAATTTCGCGATATAAATCTTATTTCCCTGAGCCAGTTTCATATCATAACCCAATTTTGTTGGATAGTGGTGGATTGAGATGGGGAAAGGCTCCGTTCATATTCAAGAATATTTGGTTACAAGACCTAGACTTCCGAGATAGTGTAGAGAAGTGGTGGTAGGGGTACAATGTAAGGGGAGAGCCAAGCTATGTGATGGCACAGAAGCTCAAGATGTTGAAGGCAAACTTTAAAAAAAATGGAACACAAAAGTGTTTGGAAAGGTTCTAACTTGGAAGGAAAAGCTTTTGATGGATATTCACTAGGTTAGACAGGAAAAAGTAGGATGGCTCATTAGTTTTTGAGGAGAAATGCGTGAGGTTTGAAGGGGGAATTGGGTAGGTTCTTAAAGCTAGAAGAAATTTCATAGAGACAGAAATCTAGAGCTCTTTCACTGAAAAAGGGTGATCGGAATACCAACTTTTTTTTTACCGGGTGGCCGAATATCATAAGAGGCAAAACAACAATAGTGTGGTGACTATTGGGGAGAGGAAGCTTCAACGGGTCGATGAAGTGAAAGAGGGCATAGTGGGGTTCTATTAGCAAGTGTATTCATAAACTTGTGATTGAAGGCCGAGCCTATATGGGATGGATTTTTCTTCCACCTCAAGAGAGGAAGTGAGGTGTTTGGAGAAGCCTTTTGATAAGGGAGAAATCATCTCAGCTTTGAAGACTTGTGATGGAGACATAGCTCCAAGGCTTGATGGTTTCACGACAGCTTTCTACCAGCATTGTCAGAGGACAATTAGAAGTGATGTAATGATAATCGTTGCTCAGTTCCATCGTTCATGTTCCTTTGAAAATAGTCTTAATGATTTGTTTATGCATGGATTCCCAAGAAGGAGGAGGGTAAAAATATAAGAGATTTTAGGCTAATTATCTTAGTGGGTAGTTTGTAAAAGCTTTTGGCTAAAGACTTGGCTATGAGTTTAAGGAGGTTATAAGTAACATTATATCCTCGAGCTAAAATGTCTTTATTGGGGGGGGGGGGGGGGGGGGAGATAGATTATAGATGCAGGTTTGATAGCAAATTAGTGTGTTGATACGAGGAGAAAAGTGGCTTGTTTGTAACATAGAATAAGCTTACGACCACGTGAATTGGAATTTCTTTCTTTCTATTTTGGCTAACATGGACTTTGGTAAGAGATGGAAAAAATGGATTCAGGTATGTATATCTTCAATTTCTTATTCAGTGTTGGTGAATGGCACTTCAACAGGTTTCTTTCGTTCCTCTATAGGATTAAGGCAAAGGGATCCTTTGTTCCTATTTTTGTTTGTAGTTATTATGGAAGCCCTTAATAGGATGATTGATAAAGCTAGAAATGAGGTGATGTTAAGGGGTTCTGTAATTTCGGGTGAAGAAAGGAGGGTGGAGATTTTTCACTTATTATTTACAGATGACACCATAGTTTTTTGCGATGCGGAGGAAGAGTAGTTTCGGGTCTTGAGGTATATCTTGCTTTTTTTTGAGGCCGTGTTACGGGTGAAGGTTAATCCGAAGAAGATTGAGATTATCCTGATGGGTGATGTGGGGGCAGTGCAGGAGATGGCATGGGCTTTGGGTTGTGAGGTAGGTCAATTTCCTTCCGTTTATCTTGGTCTTCCATTTCGTGCTTTTTCAAGATTGACAAAGATTTGGAATGTGGTGATTGAAAGATTTCAAAAGAGAGTAACAAGTTAGAAGAAGTAGTACTTGTCAAAAGGGAGAAGGATCACTCTAATCAAGAGCACACCAGAGAATCTTCCCATCTACTATATGTTTCTTTTTCCAATGTCATCTTCAGTTAGAAGGAAGCTTGGCAAGATTCAGAGGGATTTTTTTTTGGGAAAGTAGGAAGGAAGAAGGTAAGAAAATTTACCTTCTTGGTTGGGATAAAGTAAAAGTCCCAATTATCGAGGGTGGGTTGGAGATCAAAGGCTTGAAGTTGTTCAACCAAGCTTTGCTAGGTAAATGGTTTTGACGATATGTTATAGAAAATAATACATCATGGAGAGCTGTCGTGGATGCTAAATATGGTGGTGAGAAAGGAGCGTGGTTCCAGTGGGAAGTAACGACAACATATGGTTGTGAAGGTGGAAAGCAATTAAAAAAGGGCAAGAACGCTTCACTCCGTGTGTAAATTTGATATTGGGGATGGCTTGAGGGTGAGATTTTGGGGAGACCTTTGACATAAGGATGGGGTCTTGAAAGATAAATTTCCCAACCTCTTCAATATTGTGATGGATAAGGATGGTCTAGTGGTAGATTGCTTACAGGTGGTTGGGGGTGCAAGGCTATGGTGTCCGAAGTTTAGAAGGAATTTCCAAGATTGGGGTTTAGGGGAGGTAGATGAGCTAATGCCTTCTTTAAGTAAGGTGGTTTTGTTAGATGGTAGGACGGATGGGATTATTTGGAAAGGAAGTGGGGATGGGATTTTTATGGACGATTCAGTCCTTCGATAGGAAGTTGGTAGATGAGAAGGACAATACCTTTCCTTGGAAGTCTAGAGTGCTAACAAAAGTCGCGTTTTTTTGCTTGGGATGAGGTGATAGAGGATAACTCAAAGAGAAGAGGTTACCATCTTTCAAGATGATGCAATCTATGTAAAGAGAAAGAAGAAATGGTAAACTACCTTCTCTTGCATTGCAAGTATGTGTGGGATGTATGAAACTTGTTCTTTTGTATTTTTGGTTGTTCATAAGTTACGTCGGCTAAAGTGAAGCAACTTTTTTTGGGATGGAGATGTAATAGACTAAGAAAGAAGTTGAGAATTGCTTGAAAAATAGCCCTAACTTGTCTTGTTTGATGCATTTGGTGAGAAAGGAATCAAAGAGTTTTTCAAAGGATAGAATCTTCCCCTTGGAAGTTGAAAGACACTTTTTTGAAAAAAAATTTCTTTTTAATTAAAGAAGAATACACTATATATTTAGATAGGCTAATTGAATTTTTTAGGGGATCGTAGGCTTTAATTTTTTAGTCGTTCCCTTTCTTTTGTATATTTGGGTTGCCCTCATTGCCCCTTATGAGTAATACAAATTACTTTTACCAATAAAAAAGGTTCTTAAATAATTAAAGTTGTAAAAGTTTCGTTTTATATTCAAAAGGCCCAATATGTGGAATTTCAACTACAATCCCCTTCTAAAATAGTAATTGTAGAAATTACTTTCAAACCAATAGCATAAAAAGATAAAAATGTTTTGCTGCGTCCACACCTACCCATCATGTTGGCCCCATTTCAAAATGCATGAAACCTTATTTTATAAATAATAATACTTAGTTTGAAATCTAGTAGGAGAAGTTTTCTCCTACCTATTGACATGTATGCACCACAATACGTTTGTGGTGCAGGCTCGTCATTGGGTAGGATGTGGATCATCTTACTTGATTTGTAGCCTAAGTATTATTCTATTGAAAATGAAATGGCCAGCCAACTAACAAGACCACTGCTCCCCTTTAGCTTTGCATGCTACTTAGACCTTAACCAGTTTTCAGGCTTTAGCACACTAGTCTTCGATTTTCTTTGAAACCCCAAATTTGCATTTCTTATTCTGAGCCATACTTTCCCTTGCTTTTAATTCCACAAAGTCATTCAATAAACCATTAGCCTTTTAGATGTTTGTGGGTAAGGAAAAAAAATTGCCATTAACCAGTGTTGGTCCCACGAATGTACAGGGACGAGTAAGGTGGACTAAGCACAAGCATAAATTCTGGCATTATTACCATAAAAGTGGTTGCCCATAGACTCTAACCTACATTCTCACACTTAATACCCAATCTTTGAAAACCTAAGCAAAGGATCAATCAAACAGTAGATACATCTCATTCACCTATGCTAACCCATAGCAAAAACACACATCAATTCTTCATATATGATCATAGCGGAACAATTAATGATTCTAGGCAAACAAAAAATAAAGAATTTCTCTCAATTGACTTAACATGAACTACATGGATCTTTCCAAAAAATCCTAAACAAAGCATGTGACGAATCCCAAGCACCAAACCTGAAACCTCTTTCTTGATTGCTTCCAAGCATGAGCTACTGAGTAAACAAGTAACATCACTTTCACCCAACAAGCTGTAAGAAAAATATATATATATATATATATATATATATTGTTCTGTGTTTTTGTTTTTTTCTCTTGTCAGTTAGGGTGCATTGTTTTAGGCTTTTTTCCCCACTCTTTATAGAAGGACGTTTCATCCTTTCCTGTTGTATTCCTCATTTCTCTTCTAATAACAGTTCTCTCATTTCTTATCCCTTTTTTAAATAAAAAGAAAAAAGAAAAAGGGACATCCAAAAATCACTATTTTCATCTTAAATCAATCATTTTTTTACCAGACTTAAATCAATCATTTATGAGGAAGGGGAACTTGGACAGGATGTTGGAGATTTCCTGCTAGAGTGTGGAGTGATCATTAATATGTGTGTCTGGTTAAATATTTGTAAGACAGCTCCAAGGTCATCACACTTTTCATTGAATGCTGGTGATCATTAAAAACATGTTCCCAAACTGTGGCTGGAAAGGTGATATTTTACTGGGCGAGTGATAATTTGAAGAAAGAGAGGGAGTATTTGCATCGATTGAAGATGAGAGAGAGAAATTCATCAAAATGACCTGGATATCTGCAATGGAAGGCCCAAAAATGCCAGTTGGGATTAAAGGAAGGCCCAAAAACATAGGACAAGGCATAAATCAGAAAACACTAGAGGGTGTATGATTTAATGGAGGATATGGTTCTGGATAGCATTGAATGACAAAAAAAAAGGATTAGATTGACTAACCTTAAATAGTTGGGATTAAAGATATTATTCTGTGTGTGTGTGTGTGTATAACACTCGAAGGTGTATGATTTAATGGAGGATATGGCTCTTGATAATGACCAAAAAAGGATTAGATTGACAAACCTCAAATAGTTGGGATTAAAGGCATTATTGTTTGTGTGTGTACTTTATGCAACTACTTAAATCGTAGTAGAATACCAATATTAAAATTTATGCTGAACATAATTACCACAACTTTTTCCCCCTTCTCCAAAGCCTAATCTTTTGATAGTAACATTTTGCATTTGAACCTTTAAGCTGTAACTTTATTTTCAGGCACCACAATAGTATGGTTCACTCGTGATATTGTCCCTTTAAACTCTTGATAATCAAATAATTCTAGATTCAAGTTCATTGGAAATGAAACCCGTCTCCCACACTTCATCGAAAATCTGCTGTCTGTGTGATGGAGTAGAATCAGATTTCTAGAATATGTTAGTCTTCAAAGAATCTAACCATTCGTATTTTGAAGTGGTTCCCGTTGATTTTTAGGCCCTGATCTTGCAATCTTCATCTATAGGGACCATGATGCATATATAGTTTTCAGTACTCTTGGATTCGAGCTTCTCTTTGTTTGGAATCTAGTTTTGGGGTCTCTTATGACTCTGAAAGCACGAACTGATTATACTGATTCTTGTTTTGTGTGAATGCAGGTTATCAAAGCTCTTAGAAAACATCCACGTTTGTGGAGGCTTGTGTCAGTTCCCATATTGAATTTGTTTGTATTTTTGCTCTTTTGATGTTATTTCTTTCCCAAATCTTATCTTACTCTATTTGCTCTTTTTTACTTACATTTCCTGCAATCCTGAAAGCTTAGTGGCAAATTCTATTTAGCTCTGCACTGCACCATCTGCTTATAAAAACTGAGAAATGGAACAAAATCTATGCCCATCTCTGAGCCATTGCAAACCATCAAAGCCATGGATGTTGATCATTTCCTTCATACTCCCCACTGTGAACTGGTGATGCTCCTGGAGAGGTAAATAAAAATAAAATCTGTTCAGAAGTTCTCTTGCTTCGACATGCTTGCTTACGGAACTTTTTATATGAAGAGCTTCATTTAATTTATTTTCAAGTTAACATTTCTACAGAACTTGCAAAATTGCTGTATGGAAATTTTTTTATCATGAGAAGTATCACCCCTCTTTCTCCCCCCATTTATGGGGTTTTTTTTTCTTTTTCTTTTTTTTTTTTAAAAAATTTTGTTGGGTGGGCGTCTGCGAAGGATTTTGTTTGTTAACATTGAAATTGTCTTGTCCTCATAATTTAAGCATCTTGCCCACAGATTATGGAGCAAAGCTTGGTCATTGTATTACCGTCGTGGATTTAAATCGCGATCACAGTATAATAGTATCGAGAATCTTAGACAATTTATAATGAAATTGAAAATTACGATCGTGAATTTTTTTTAAATATTAGCAAACTTTCTAAAACTTACTGATACGTATATTTTTAATTTAATTTGTCACTTTTTAGTGTTTTTAAGTATTTCTTATCATTTTTATGACACCTAAAAAGATACTTTATATTTTATATTAATATTTTAGGTTAAATATTGAAAAGAAGCATTTCTTATAATTCTTATAAATAACATCACATCAATAATTACTTCAAATGCAATCCATAAAGTTATACAAATTTTTTCTATAAGTATAATTATATATAAATGTAACATAATTAGTTAATTACATAACTAGTAAACTAATATACAATAAATATACACACATTATTACATTACACATAAAAAATGTAGAAGCATATATTCATATATATTATGATTTGAAAATATGACAAATCGGTTTCGAGAAAGGAAGAAATAATATGACCAATATTATTTTTTAACTCCAAATTTAACAAAATAAGGTAAAGGAGGACTTTACATGCATTTTCAGAGGTTAACACTGTAGAAAAAAATGGCTAAATGAGTACAAAAATGCCTTTTATACTACCCAAAAATCAAACCGTTCGTATCGGTCTACATATTCGCCAATACGATTATGTAACGGACATAACGATCGATATGTAATGGTATCAGTTTTGCACATGAATTTCTCACTTACCGATATAATGGGGAGAATCGGGAGTAGAACCCTTCCAGACCGATACATATCATCCGTTATTTGATTCCATGATTACCACTACATAAATTCTAGTCATGCACTTCTGTACAAGCCCACGTTACCTCGCTGCTATGTTGGCTCATCAAAGCCTGCTTGAAATTCAAGCCCATGGTTGACAATCAAACCTGATTGAACACCCTATTGTGGCGGCTGAGTAGACATCACAAAAGGGCTCCACATGTCTGTTACCTTCTGAGACAATGGCTTTTGAGGGTGCATTTTAAAATTAAATGGCATCACACTAACTTCAGTGTGCTCATGTTCATATTAGGATAGATATCCCACTATCAGTGGTTTGGATTGGAAAGATTCAGGACACTTGTATTAGTTGCAAATTCTGTCATTATATTTTAATATGTATGATTATAGGGATATTATTATTCATTACCTTTTTATGTATTGCTATTTTTTTATTTGTTTTTAATCACCCCAAATGATACCACAAACTCTGGTGCACTATGTCTGGTCTTGCATTATGCTGCCTTGAACTGGACTTCTCAAGTCAACCTGGATCTCCTATCAATCATGACTTATTGTCCCACCATGTTGGTGATTGGTGATAGGTCAACGCAATATTGTCAGTGGTTCTTGTATGCATACCAAAGGTGGCATTGTTTGTGTTCCACTTATCATTGTTTTTGCTCCAATTAGTGTGGACTCTTATTTCATTCTACCTTATCACAAAGGTAAGTCAAGAAGCAATGAGTCATATAATCTCATCACAAAGGGAAGTCAAGAAGCAGAAGAGTTATATTTGCTAAACAGGTCTATATGACTCTTATTTCATTCTACCTTATCTTTCTTTCTTTTTTATCAGATTGTGCTAAGATGCCCTTTTATACTGCTTCGACCTAAAATGCCTCTTAACTTGGACCATATCACTCATTAGAGGTGCAACCATTGGTTTTCCTTGGACATGGCTCCAGGTGCACTAAACAAGGTTTGGATGGATAAAGGGATAATGCTAACCTATTTATCAAGATTTAGACTTAATCTAGAAGACTGGATCTATTTTTTAAGTACTCAGGGTCTATTTAGACGTCTTTTAAATTTGAAACAATTCACAAACAGTAACATTTTAATGTAGAAAATAATTCGCAAAAATAAGAAACTCCACCTGTATTTGCTTAGCACAGTACTTGGCTCCAAATTATGTTGGAGGAACCTCCTCTTATCCGGGCATGTGTTTCAACCACAATTTGGTACATATCATGAATACACAATTGCACATGAATTTTTTTGTTTTATTTAATTTTTATTTTTTAGTTAAAAATAAATAATTATAGGATATGATATTTATGTAATTGCATACGTGAAAAGTTGTATAGAGATGTATCCGGTAGGAGGAGGTTGCTCTTGTCTAGTTTAGAGCCAAATTTATTTATTTTTCCCATATGATCATCTTTAGGTCTTCTTAAAATAACCACACTCATGATTTTAAATATCATTTTGATATTATAGTAATTTTTTCAAGGATCCATTCAAGATGATGAATTTCTACCTTAAAATATAATGAAACTCCTAAATTCTAAAGGCCAAGACACACAAACCAACTTGAGCTGTAGCTGAAAGTTAGTTTTTTAGCCCCACTTCATGTTGACCCCAATCCTAGCTAGCCCAGTTTGCAGCCCCATCAATCACTTCAATTCATTATATGCTTTCACTTGCATCAAATCAATCCTGAACAGACAGGAGTACGGTAGTTTGAGGGCAGTAGAATGTCTTGGATCGAAGTGGGTTAGTCCAATGAAATTATGAATTGCAACTCTTAATACATGATTCTGAAAGCACTCTTCATCTTCATCCTTCTTCCTTTGAATCTAAATGTTGCATAATTTTGTATTACTTATGGATTAATGGACTTAATTAATGATATGATCACCTGTGGCCATTGCTTGCCCATAAATTCTAACTGCTTTGCTTATATTGTTCTTAAAATAAAGTTAATCTGTTATGTTCCTCTTTGTTGCAACTTCCTGATTTTAGATCTTCTCCCCTAGTTCTAATATGATGTTTAACTGTACCCTAGTTTCATTGCTAAAATATGCATCATCCCTTTTTTTTTCTTTTCATATCCAATTATTTTATTAATATTTAATATAAAAATAATAATAATTCTTGACATCAAAGCTTATTATGACTGGTATTCACTTCTCTTTGCAAGTTGTTCCCAAAGTAGTTACAATGCTATCATAATTCATAAATATAGTCTACCTTGTAATAATGATACAACTATATGCAGTTACTCTTTAAATTGTATACATGATGGCTTCCATAATTGATCTCCTTAGCATGAAGGCTCATTCAATTTCTTATATTGTATGATCTGTATGTCTGATACAAGGAGACTTACCCAAAAAATGAAGTTTGATATAAGGATAATTGCTGCAGCTAGGACCATTACTTTTTCCTTACATATTTGTTGGTGATAAAGCATTTTTTTCCACCATTCATCTGGCATATTAGAACTTTTTCTTGATTCATTGTTCTCATAACATTTCTTGATTCATTTTTTTCCACCAATTTATGCATACATAGCTTCTTGTTCCTGATCTTGTCCATTTCACAGAAGCAAAAAAATAGCACTGCCCTAACCAGGTCCGTTTAGGAGAGCTTCAGATTTTAGAGAATTGATTATGGTCTAATCAGTTGCTTATATGAGTGTTTGGTAAAAATTGTATGAAAGTAATTTTGTACTATGAAATTCCCTTTTTAAACTTTATATAGCTTAGGGGGTAAAACTTGTGAAAAGCTGAAAGTTGTTTCGGAGAAACGGTTTTTTTTTTTTTATCCTTTTCAAAATCTCATTTTACAAACTGGAATTTTGTGGGTCCCACATAGCAAAGCACGGTTTTACAAAAATAGTCAAACACCTTGCAAAAATTCCAAAACCATGTTTTGAAAACAAAACTACAGTTCATTTAGAATATTTGAGAGTTGTTAAATCAAATTAATTTTACACCCCATTCTAATTTGATTAAAGTGCATAATATGCATGAATTAGCACTAATCAAATGAACAGAAACACACAATAATACTGATGTGGAAACATTCCCACATTTTTCAAAGCACTTTCTATCCCTTGCAAACATCCAAATTACAGTACACCCAAATCCACTATCTTCTGAAGTAAACATCCAATTCATCGACAGGATTAGATTGAAGGTTTGCTTCAGCAACATTTTAGGTTTATATTTCTATAAATATTACATTTCCTACCATTACTACAATCCGTATTCACCCTTCAACCTCTTCAATCTTTAAAGCTAATACTACAAGTCATCTTTTAGAAGAAATTTTTCTTTTTGAAGCTCTTTCTAACCTTCTTTCCATGCTTTTTCCCTCATAGTTCTTTTCTTCCTCTTGCTTTTTCTGTGGAAAAATTGCATACATCCTTTGTACTTTTACTTGACTTTCTTATAATTTAAAAGTTAACAAATATGCTCTTTCATGCATTAAAATTGTATTTTGTACTAGTCAAACTGAATTTAATTTTTGGCCTACAGAGGTCTAGTGAAACTATAATGGTGTTTACGTAATTTACCCCCCTCTGTGTGTGTGGAGCCATGTAAGCCTTTTAAGGTAAATTTCTACCTGTGGATTGCGTGGCGTGGGCTGCTAGAATAATTCAAAAATTGACTACCACTATAAGATGATAAGAGTGAGTTTATAAGAGGCTTTATTTCGTTCTTTTTTTTATTATCAAAATTTACATATTGGGTTTTCTAATCTCAGGTTCCGTGACAAGTTTTTTCATGTATCGAGTCTATAGACTTGGCTAATAATATTTTGCTATTTGGACAGAATGTTTTACTTTTAGGAGACAAAAAAAATAACATCTTGTCATGTGACAAGATGTTATTTGTTAGGTTCTACGAGATGAATGAATTCGATTTATGTCAAAAATTTTCAATTTCTATAGTCATCGATTGTACTTGCCATTGCCATCATTGCCATTATCAACTCTATCCAAAATGAAACACTTTGCAAGTTAGGCTTGTCTGTCTCATGACTTATATTAGTGTGGTTTTGTGATAATTAGGCTTATTAGAACATATACTTTTTTTTAATTCCCTTCTATTGTATTTTTCAAGAAAAGTTATCTTTTATTTCAAATTAATTTCTACTCAATTTTTGTGTGTAATATCTAAAATAAAGATAATTAAGTAATTAAAAATATATATATATTTGTGTGTGTTTATATAGATGAAATATGTGTATATATATATATATATACACACATAAATACATACATACACAAACCCTAGATTTTATATATATTTGTATATATGTATAAGTTTGGAATTATCTTTAGTTATTCATCACTTCAACTCTATTTAATGACTTATCCTTTCACGTTGTTCAAAGAGTAGCATCCCTTTCCTAATACTAATTTTTATATTTTCTTTTATTATAGAGTTAACATTTGTATTTATTTTTCTTTGAGTGATGAGCCATACAAGTCTAAAGTTAACACTTACATTTACATTTTCTTTTATTACAAAGTTGACATTTTTATTCTGTATTATATAAATTGCATTGCAGCAAAAGTTATGGTGAGTTACCCTTAATATCCTAGCCACTCGCACCTCACGTTTTGTGACCTCCATTATTTCATAAATGCATGTCCCACTTTTTACATTGAGAAAACAAGTAGCATTTCCAATGGACTCTTATTCAAATATCTATCTTTTTTCAAATGATACAATGCAAAAATTAGTGGTACTTTTAATATATTGTTGCTCAATATTTAAAATACTATTGTTAAACTCATCTTGTATTGTCAAACAATTAGTAACATGACTAAGTATCTTGTTGAGCTTTTGATCAAATTAAATTTGACCTACATATTACAGTGTAAATGTTCCACATAACATGTATGTTAATGTAGACATTTAGAATTTTTTTTTTTTTAAATTTACAGATGTTAATTTTTTTAACTAAATGTATTGTTCATTAACAGAATAATTGCACAAAACAGAAGTGCTATATGGTGTTTATTGGACAGATCTCATAAATATATACAGGCTAGGCTGCATGAAATACCCAAGAGTATGTTTAGAAAATGCTAGAATCGGTTCTGTAGAATACAAATGTTGATTTTAAATTTTTTGTTGTTTAATAAGTATCTTTTAACAGTATATTGATTTCTATCTGGATCTAAAAAATACTTAAAACTTGAACAAAGTCAAATCAGAGAAGAGTTTAGTTTTCTTAAAAATTAAATAACTTAATGGAAGTGGTTGATCCAATTTGAATAATTTTTCAAGCAACCCCCAGATGTTGAGAAGTTGCACCTCCGATGTTGTAAAAGTTGCACTTGATGCAAGAGTATTGAATTAATGTAATGCAATGCAATTTAGTGTTTTGTGATTTGCACCCGATAATGGCTCCTTTATACTATTTTGTTGGTAAAGAAGACATAAAAAAGTAACCCAAAGAGAAGAGAAATAGTAAGATATTCAACCACAAAAACTACATCGATTATTTCTTTATGTTGAGCTAAAATACACTTTTGTTCAAAACAAAACACATAGAAAAACGTACTTTCAGGTACTCATAGTTTCAACAAAAGCAATCATGAAAGTGTGGTCTATTTTCAGAGTTTGTTACAAAAAAATGACATCCCATTTTATGACTGTCATTTACACAATCTGACTTTACTTCTCAACAAAGCCCTATCACACCCCCCCCCCCCCTTTTTGTCGCTATCCCCGTAGTCATTGGATGATTGCCACTTACACAATCTGACTTTACCTCTCAACAAAGCCCTATCATACAACACCCCCCCCCCCCCCCCCCCTCTCTCTTTGTCGCTATCCCCATCGTCATTGGATGATTGCCACTTGCACAATCTGACTTTACTTCTCAACAAAGCCCTATCGTACAACACCACCCTCCCCCCGCCTTTTTGTCGCTATTCCCATAGTCATTGGATGGTCATTGTCATCCCCTTACGCTAGGTCCATATGAATTGTGGACTGGAAAACAATTTGGCATGAAAAACAATCTCCGGTATGGTTTGGAAACTTTAAGGAAGAACCCGTTAACAATTTCGCATGCTTAACATACATAAAATTTCAAAATATGGGTTAGAACAATTTCA
Organism: Nyssa sinensis; assembly: GCA_008638375.1. NCBI lineage: Eukaryota > Viridiplantae > Streptophyta > Magnoliopsida > Cornales > Nyssaceae > Nyssa > Nyssa sinensis. The sequence continues at coordinate 57,506,230 of CM018031.1, read as the reverse complement.
AGATTCAGAACAATAAACGAAAATATCAAGGATTCACAATTATAACAAATGAAGAACAAATGAAAGTTAGAGTTGATAGGCTGAAAGAAAGATTGAGGGTAAAAGATGAGAGTTACTTTAAAGAAGCTAGGGTTGATGACTGAAGAAAGAGTGAGGGTGAAAAATGAGAGTTAAGGTTAGAGAGAAGACACGGCTGATGGCTGAAGGAGAGAGTGAGGGTAAATATGAGAGTTGTGTTAGAACAGAAAGGGTTTGTGTGTGCAAGACAATAAAAGAGATCAGGAAGGGTTTGTGTACGAAATGATAGTTAATGTTGCTCTTTTTTGGTCAGAAGGGTCTTCCGTCCTTCGCTATCTGTCAAGAATTTGGGGTCAGAGGGTTACTGGAAAGGCTCCGGTAGTAGCTGTTCCGATGATAAAATTAATAAAAAAATAAAAACTGTAATTCGAAAGACGAATTGAATTTAAATTGAAAGCATACTTTATGATCTTATTCATAAACTGTAGATTTCTCAAGTTTGGTAGGATTAGGAGTAATGAAAATAAAAATTTGAAGATATCCTGAAGATAGTAGTTGTCATATTCAACTATGTTTTCTTATATTGAGGTTGGTAATATCTAGCAAGCGGTGATCAGTTCAGAATTCTTTACTTTTGAAATGTCAATACTTGTTCTGTTGAACGAACCAATTACCGTAAGATCTGTATGTCGAAGAATTCTTAGGAACCATGTGTCAGACCTTGGTAATTCTAAATTGATGTAGTCAAATTATAGTATATCAATAGTTTTGTCTTTTGATAAAGGGTTGTTTTGTAATAGAAAATACAAAATAGAAAAAGTTAATGTATTTTTCTTATGTTTTTTAATACCTAACTAGTTTTGTGCTCGTTTGGATGAGTGGTGAAAAAATACGATTTGGAAAAGCCTCTTCAAACAGCTTAATCAAAACATTTATTTTAAACTTATTACAGTTTTGAAAAGTACGTTCATAAGCCAAATTAAACACCTAATTTATAAAAAAAAAATCATTTTGAACTTGAAAGGGCATGAACCAAATATACACAAATGATTTGTTTTTTAATTTGATAATTACACCTCACTGATTTGTAAATATGTAAACTCAAACATAATTCTCCTCAAATGTATTTAACCCAAATAGTCTACCAAATATTTTTGAAGACCTAATGTCCTAAGGATGTCACAAGAGAGTTCCACGACTGCTTAATTTTTTTTTCCTTTGCATTAGAATGTCTAAATATTGATATCCAAAAATTCATATAAATAGTGACGGATCTATGGGGAAGATAAGTGGGCCACGACTTTCTCAAAAATTTGGTCCCCTTAATTTTTTTTTAATATTCACATAATTTTGTTTAAATTTTAATATTTTTAATTTAACTGCTGTATTTAAAATTTCTGAATCTCTGGTTACACATAAAGTGAATCAAACCTGACGATGGTCGTATGTGAGTAGCACAACATTTAAGTTATGAATCACTGTTTTTTTTTTATTCCTCTTCTTTTTGGCTCATAGGATAGGAAACACACAAGCCCTGACGGACGGTCTTTAAGAGTCAATCCGCTTGCTTAATTATTTCTCTCGAAACAGACTGAAAATGAAATAAAAATTATTATCACTGGGTTGACGGGTTGATTTGCAAGTGGCAAGAATGCCCATGCTGCCCGGGAGAGTAGTGAGCAGTGAGTGTGTGCCCGCACTTTTGGAGGTGGCTGTGGGCAGTAGGCCAGGACTCAGGACTCAGGAGCCTCAGCCTCGCCACCAGTCTCTACCATAAATGTGCAAATCACTCCAACTAACCCTCATAAAACCTCATCTTCGGTCGCCAATCTCAAGAAGAACACCATCCCTTCCACTTCCAAGATTCATCTCACTCTAGTCTCTACTCTCTACACACGTTTTCTCTCTCTCTCTCTCCCTCTCTCTCTCTCTCTCTATATATATATATATATATATATCTGCACATTTCTTTGGGTTCTTCAGCCCTTGACGCCTTTGGGAGTTTTGGGGCCAACACAAGTTGTTATATGAGATGATGGAAACTGAAGAGGCAAAGTCCTCAAGTGAGGTTCACGATGGGAGTGCATGTGAGAGAGAAGTAGTCGTTCCAATTCAGAAGGTAATCTCTTGTTTCCGTCTGTTTTTGTGTCTGTTTGTTCTTTGGCTTTCCTTTCTTTCTTTTTTTCTTGTGAAATTTGGAGGCTAATCTTTGATGGGTCATTTTATATATTTTGGGATATATCTTAATTTTTAATTTTTGGCTTTTACATTTTGTGTGTGTTTTTGCCTGGACATCTTCATTTTTTCTTCTTCTTCTTTTTTTTTTTTTTTATTTAAGGTGGGTTTAAATATATAATTCTATTTTGTTTCTTTCTATTTAATTTATCACATTCTTTGGGTGTATTTTAACCACCTTACTTGAAAATATTATTACCATACTATGAAACAATTCCCTGAATACATCTGCTTTCATTCTCTATCGTGTAATAGGCTTTTAGAAAAATTCAAGCTGACTTAGTGCAGTGATTAGTTATTCTTTCTCCAACACAAGCCAAATTTCGTGTCAATGAATTCAGTGAAGTGCTTGATACATCTCTATAATGTGAGTGAAGTGGGGCTCTCATATATTACATTTTAATACAGCTACATGAATCCTGTTCTAGATTAGCAATTTCAATCATCCATGCCAATATACAATTTTGTAGAGGTGATATTTTGAAATTACAGAAATTTGCTGGTTTTTAAGGTGCATGTAAGCATTCAAATTCTGGACTTTTATGTTTTGTGTGCACTATGTAGCAATATAGCATAGAGAATAGATGAGAATATTATTTATCTTAGTGGATGTATATTGTAACATTGAGTTTTGGATTTAACGGCACCCAATGACAGTTTCTTACATCCAGCAAGCATAGAATTTAAACTGGTAATTTATACCATAATTCATTGATGCAAAACATTATTCGTTGATTGGGATTTTTCTAAAAAATGGATTTCTATATCTCCAACTTGATTTTGTGTCTTTAAGTTTATTTGGTTTCTAGATATAATCAAATTTAGTTAATTCCTTAGAATAGATAAGGTTAGCTGGCTAATTCTAGTGACAATTGTAAAGAACTATAGAACGCAGGCTATATGTGCATTTTGCATGTTCATCAGTTTAGTAACTATAGAATGCAGATTGTATATGCATTTTGCATGTTCATCAGCTAGGTGCTATGTCTTTCATTGATCTTTTTCAGGTTGAAGATTCCTCTGGAATAACTGAAGAAACCCCAAATGTTAAGCACTGGAGGAGTCAAAATCTCTACCTGGAGATACCCTCAAGGGCATTGGAGGTCTCCCCACAGGAGTTTGTTCAGATAAAGATGCCACATACACCAACTCCCACTCCCAAGAAAGTGAATTTCCTCCTAACACCTAGCCCTTCTGATGCAAGAGTGACTGACTGTCCAGGCCCCCCCTCAACCAGAGGCAAGACATCCATAAAAAATCTGATACCAAAATTAAGCTTCAAGTACCGGACTGCTACTTCAGATACTGAGAACACTGCCAACCTTTCCCTGGGAGCTTCAGCTACAATGCCACCAGAGAAGCCTTCAATCTCAAGGTCATGGTCACTTACAAAAATATTTACTCCTCGGATGAAGAGAATGTCATCTCTACCTGGTGACCCAATCATGCATTCAAACCCAGAATCTGTTCAGGGAGGAAGCATTGGCAGTTTGCTGAATATAGATGTAAGGTTTTCACAAATTAATTGGGTTCAAATGTACCTGATAAGGTTGATCCTTTTTATTTGTTTATTTATTTATTTTTGGGGCATGGGGGATTGATCAAACCTATGAAGTACGGATACTTTATTTTGACTCATGTGTTCATTTTAGACACTAACACTTTCGGACACTTTCCGGACACGTGTTGGACACACGAAAAGAGTGTCCATTTTTTTCCTGAATTTTGGCTTGTTCCGAACACATTAGGGACTAGGGCTGTAAACGGATCGGATTCGGACCGGATCAGAGTCAATCCGAATCCGATCCGTTTAATAAGAAATCTGATCCGTTAATCCGATGGATCAGGCGAATGTTAATCCGTTAATCCGGTCCGATCCGTTTAAAATTATAATATATATATATATTAAAATTAATAAAATTAATATATTAATATATATATATATAATATTAATTTTAATATATAAACAGATCAGATTGTAAACGGATCGGATCAGCCTATATCATATCCGGTCCGTTTATATTTGGGATAATTGGATTCGGATCGGATCAGGTCACGGATCACTATTTTTAAAATCATATCCGGACTTAACGGATCGGATCAAATCAAGATCCGATCCATTGACAGCTCCAATTAGGACATGTTTGTTCACGACACCTTCTTTTTTTTTTTTTGGTTATATACATATATTTTATATAATAGTTAGTAAATTTATTTTAGAAACTTGATTCATGGATTTTGTTGATTAAATTAAGAGGTTCTTAATTTTTTATTTAATGACTATTATTTTAATATCTTAATAATATTTTTGTGATTTATGTGTTTTTATGTCCATTTTAATTGAAATAATGTTATATTTTTATTATATGGTCATGTAAAAAATATAAAATATTTATATATATAATTAATGTGTCCGTGACGTATTTGTGTCCTATTATTTTGAGAATATTGTGTCCACTTATCTGCATCATGTCACAACCATGTTCATCCTTCTTAGGATCAAACAGTCTTTCGAATAATGCATTAACATGACTTTGCCCCAACCTGTGTCTCCAAGCAATAAGGGGGTTGGGTTTATAAAGTGCAGCCAAGTATATGTTAAAGGCATCCTGTACATCCAGCCTAACACACTCCTTGCAATGCATACCTTAGTTATATAGTTATACTTAGATGCATTAATGTTGTAAAACATAGAAATCAAGTTCTGCAAGAACTCAGTCTAAGAATTGCTTGTGTTGATTAACTTGGACGGAACTTTGGGGAAGAAAGAATGAACAATCCCCAAGTTGAGTGGTGTAATCAGAGGCGGTCCTGGAGGGGGCTAGGGGGGCAATGGCCCCCCCAAAATTTTGAAAAATTAGATTTTTACCCTTGTTTTTAATAGAAATTTTTTTAAAAAAAATTAGGAGTTGCTCCCCCAAAATTTTTCATATTTCCATAAGAAATCTCCCTCAATTTTATTTTTCTAAATTGTTGCCCCCCTAACTTATTGGTCTAGGTCTGCCATTGGGTATAACGTCATCGATCCATTACCTGCTTATTAGCACCTAGGTACTTGATGGCACTCCACCAAATCAACCTCCCCAAGCTGCAGACACATGTGCATGGCATGTATGCATACTGTCAGTTGCAGTGGCACTTACAATTTAATTATACACGTTGGAATTTTGTGTTGACTCTTTTGTCATACTTTTTGTCAAGGAATACAATAGAGAAAGGGGTCATACCCCAAATACTAGTTAGGTTCCTGTTTACATTTTTATTTTATATATGTGTGTGTGTGTGTGTGTGTGTGTGTGTGTGTATATATATATATATATATATATATCATTAGAGGATATAATATTAAAGTTACACCCATTCTAACAACTTAAGCTTTTAGATGAGTTGGTGGTTTAATATGGTATCAAAACAGGCAAAAGGTCATGTGTTCAAATCTCACCGTCACCCCAATAATATGAATTGTGCACTTGTTGGCTCAGTTTGTCCACATGTGATGAGGCGTATTAGAGGATATAATATTAAAATTACACCCTCTCTAACAGCTTAAACTTTTAGATGAGTTGATGGTTTAACATAAATTATTGTGGCATGGAACCGGTGCATTCAACTTTACGGGAAGGAGATTGAGTTACTTTTGTCTTTCAACCATTCTCAGTGTGTACCTCACACCGTAGGTGTGCAGCAGACCTTGAGTGATGAACCTATATTTCAATACATTATCTATAAGGAGTTTTCTCATCTTTTCAAGTATATATATATATATATATATATATATATATATTATTGTGGCATGGAATCGTTGCATTCCACTTTACGGGAAGGAGATTTAGTTGCTTTTGTCTCTCAACCATTCCCAGTGTGTACTTTACACAGTAGGTGTGCAGCAGATCTTGAGTGATGAACCTAAATTTCAATACATCATCCATAAGGAGATTTCTGTTCTTTTCCAGTATTCTCACATTTTATCAAATCATAGTCAAGTCCTTTTGAGTAACATTTAAGTCTCAACATCACCCTTCATAAAAGAAAAAGGGTCTAAAAATTGTTTCATATGTATCTAAATGTTTTAGTGCTTGTTACATTGTTTTTTGTAGGCAAAAAGAGCCCACCAGCACATATCTCGTTCGCTTTCAGTCCCTGTCAACAACAGAGAAAGAAGCATTAAGAGAATGGATTCATTTTTCCGTGTGATTCCATCAACTCCTCGGGTGAAGGATGGGGATGCCACGATGTCAGATATAACTCCAATGAAGGATGCTGGTAATTTTGTTGTCCCTTTTCATCTAACCTAGTGATGCTTTCATTGTTAAAGATCACTAGGAACTAGAAATTGGTTTATATGTCATATATTTAATGTGGTTGAAATTTTGGGGTCAAGTAAAGCTTAATAGGCCATGTGTGTTCATTTACTGAATCATTGATAGATAAGCTAGTGTCTTTATATGTAACCAATAGTTAGCAGAAAGTACTCCCTCGGGTTCCACATTCTTTGTTAGCCATTGCTAATGCATTCTTAACTGAGTTCGAAAGCAGAATAGTTTCAACATGTCCTTACTTTTCTGTTTGTGTGTTCTGTTGCCTAGACTATGGAGGAAAAGGAAATAATTCCTGAAAATTTTACCACTGCCATTCAATCCCAAATATTACAAGTTCTTTTTCGTTTACCTTAGTTTTATTGGAGATTAAATGGAGACTAAATTCTTGGGGTTTTCTGCTGATGTTGCATGGATACTGGGTATGCATGCATTTATTTATCTGTATGTATTTTGAGAACCATTCATGTCTAATGTTAATTGTATGGTTCAGAAAGCAGTGAAGTAGATGGTGAAGATATACCTGAAGAAGAGGCTGTTTGTAGAATTTGTTTGATTGAACTTTGTGAAGGTGGTGAGACCCTGAAGATGGAATGTAGCTGCAAAGGTGAGCTTGCACTGGCACACCAAGAATGCGCTGTGAAATGGTTTAGCATCAAAGGTAACAAGACGTGTGATGTATGCAAGCAAGAGGTTAAAAATCTACCTGTCACACTTTTGCGAATCCAAAGTGTTCGAAATCGAAATGATGGAGCAAATGGAGTCCAGCAAATTGAAGTTAACGGATACAGGCAAGTGAATGATTTAGTAATTGCATTGCAAACATTCTTCATAGGTATTCACCCATGCTTGAAACCCACGAACACGACGATGTCCAAAGATGGGGTGCATCATTCTTATTTTCTTTCATTTTTTATCTTTTTGGATTTGATATATGTAGCTATTGGAAAAGCATAGTGGGAGAGAGAATTCAGTTGAGCACTTTTTAATTTCCTGTAAAATTGGATCAGATATTTAATTGATAGGGTAATATATTTCTGTGTTAACCCAAAGAATATGATGTGCCAATCAAGGAAATCAACTATGAAATGGTACGGAGGTTGCTATTTATCATCACGAAAAATTTCTGATTTCCTTTCAAAAGTACCAAGTAATGTGGTTTTGTTGTAAAATCTATGTGACCTGCCTTTAATATGAGAAGTCTACTTATTCACATTTATTTTTAACATTGTGAATAATTCTAAAATTATTTGTGAAGTTGAATAATATCATTATGGAAACATTTGTTTTTCTTTTTTTGGGTAATATTAATTAGAGCAACCAAATAATAATACTAATCTGGGTTTTTTTTCCTGAGTAATGCTACTCTTACCTTTATATTTTATCAAAATTGTTGACTTTCATGTGTTGGCAATATTGTATTGGTTGGATATCACATGATGTCACATCATGATGTGATATCCAGCCAATACAAGACTGCCAACACATTAAGGTAAACACTTTTGGTAGAGTTTTTAAGTAAGCCTAGCATTATTGTTTTTTCCCAGCAATGCTATTAGCGTATCATATAATGCATGGCTGAAGCAAGATAACATTCTCCTCCACTGGCTTGATTTTTGCTGAAGACTAATACTGCTGGCTTTTTTTTTTGGCTTCATCTTTTTTTGAGAGGGCTGGCCTTGGTGCAATGGGCTCCATTGTGACCTGTGGGTCACAAGTTCGAGTCGCGGAAATAACATCTTTGCTTGCAAGGGCAAGGCTGCATACATCTAACCCTCCCCAGACCCCACAGTGGCGGGAGCCTCATGCACTGGGCTAGCCCTTTACTAATACTACATGTTCTGAGTTTCACCTATGAGAAAGATTATTACATTGAGATTACCAAAATTCAAGAATTTTACTTCTTCTATGGTGTATCCATACGTCTGTTATATAATAACCTCAACAAGGCAATCTAGTTAGGTACTAATATTGGAAATCTATTTTATTGGCACATGTGAAGTGTTGCCTAAAGTTTTTTATTGCAAATTAACATTTGAAATCTATTTATTGGCATATGGCCCAGTGTTGCCTAAATTTTTGTATTACAAATGTTATTAGGGTTTGGCAGGAAGTGCCTGTTCTCGTCATAATCAGCATGCTTTCCTACTTTTGTTTTCTTGAGCAACTTCTGGTAAGATTAGCAACTTTGATCCAGATTAAAATCTGCCATTAGTTTTCTACTTTTGTTGGTAATATTTTGTTTGTGTGCAGGTTGGAAAAATGGGTACCGGTGCAATTGCCATATCTCTTCCATTTTCTTGTGTACTGGGTCTCCTTGCATCCATGACCTCTTCAACCATGGGTAAGTTGTCTAAGGCCCTAAAGAAATATATTTAAGATAATTTATTGACTTAATTCTCTTCTAGGATAAAATATTGACCATGGACAGTGCCAAGTGTACATTGGAATATTAGAGCAGCTGTGCATTAAGGTCAGAACCCACCAGTTGACAGGACCTACCTGTGATATTTTCTAGGTCTCAAATCAGTCCAACTAAATGGCATTAAACATAAAATATACTTTTTTTTTGGTTTGATTGAAATAAAATAAAAGGTCTAGTAAGTGCCATTGCCTTGGAAGGAAATAAATTGCTCTCTACTATAATGTCTTCCTTAATATTCAAATGCTGATTGAAGCTCTTCCTGCAGAATTACTTTTTCTCTTTGACAATTCCCTGATCCAAGGCGTTTGACTTTTTTGTGTATAGTGGAGAGAAGATTTGTCTGGCTTTATGCATCAATTCAATTCGCACTCATGGTTCTCTTTGCACATATTTTCTACTCCTTGGTAAGAGGTTCTCTACTCATGGCAATATTTTATAAATTACCACAGGGAATCTTTTTAGGAACCCAAATGTGTATTGACCCCACTGTAGTATATGATTAAGCTTGAAACAGAGTAGGTTTGATTACAAATCCACTTTGATTTGACCAGGGTCTGTTGCGGACCCTTTTTAAGCCTTTATATCAATAGAATTTGGTTGGAGTGTTGGTCATGGAATGAAAATTTGAATCATTTCTAAACTGCATTTGGAATTGAATTGACTATTAATTGATGGCTTTATTCTATATCATTTCTTTTGGTTGTTATTTTCAAAATATGCTTTTGAAATTCTTAAAAGTTGTTGAAACCCATATGATATAGTTGGCAGCTCGAGCTGTGCTCTATGAATCTTGGTTTGGACAAAAATCAATTTTGTCTATATATTAAGTGGGCTTGATTCTTGGTGCTAACCTGAATTGGATACAGATGTAGGCAGAAGGATATGAATCTAGACTAGTATATGGGTGGATTTATTCCAAATGAAGTGTTATTCTTTCCGTAGTACATATGTTTGGAACATGGTTACCACAATTCGCTCCTCCTCTAGCGAATTGCAAATTGGGATTGCACGATCCAAAACATGGATCATTAGCGATTTGAAACACAAGATTTAGCATTTCGATCTAAAATATCATGAGTCCCAAACAAATCATACAAAATACACACACTTCATTGGAATTTTATTTTATAATGATTTGGATTCGTTGAAATCATTTTGGTGTATATATATACATACCAATATTATTACAAATATACTCAAAAAATATACCACGTTCCAAATAAACGTATTTCGTTCCAACAAAGCGATCCAAAGAAGCCTACCCTTAACATAACATGTTTTATAACAAGTAACGATCTACTTTTCCGTACTCATTCCCCGTACCATAACGATCCACGTTCTAAGTAACATTGGTTTGGAACTTCACTTGATTTGACATCTGATCAATGTGGGTTTGATTCTTACCACACGTTTAGTTGTAAAATGAAATAATTTTGCTTGTGTAGAATCAGGTCGGCAGATCGGTGTATGCATAATGAAGTGTTGCTGTGGAAAGTTTCCACCAAAGATTGGGCGGTTACATTTTTACCTTTTACTAAATTGACGCTACTTATGCCAAGTTTTTGTACTTCTTTATCCTATACTATAATATCACATTTTCAATTTGATGTTTTCTATCATTCCATCATTCTATCACACATACAGGAAGACCCAGCACGTGCACATTCCAATTAAATGATACTAGTTGCTATTTAGCAATGTTCTCAGACCCAGACCGTTCATCGAATCGGAAAAATGTCCGGGTTACGGGTTACCGGTTACCGGTTCAACCGTTGGGTCAACCGGAATCAAACCGTGATGTCATAATTATGTAATTAATAAATTTAATAATACATATTATTGATATTTTAAATTTAAAAAATTATACAAAAATTACTAAAAATTATATAAAAAAAATTTACAAAATATGAATTTTCTTAATATGTAAAACTTCAAGAAAAAAATGAAAAAATATAATAGACATATTTTATTGTAATATTGAAAGTTAAAACTTCATTGCTATTCTTCCATAATTTCAAGGACCATAACAAAAATCAATTTAACATCCAATCCAAGTATAATCCAATAATTTAATCTTCAATTATATGAAAAAAAAAAAAATATAAACACTAATAATCATGCATAAAATAAAATAAAATACCACATGATACAAATATATAATACTGAAGTTTCAAACTTCAAGGGTTTAAAATTTTAAATACAATCCAAAATAAATTCAGTCAAATACCAATTCAACTTAGCCAAAATTCAGCTAAAAAATTACATGAAATTTGAAATTTTGGAAAAAAAAAAAAAATCAGCCATGAACCGGTTGAACTGTCCAGTTTTACCGGTTTTCTGTTTTTAAAACGGTTTTGAACTTAAAGCGGGTTTATGGGTTAAACTGGACCGTTTTGTGGACTGGTCGACGGTTCAACCGGTTGAACCAGCCGGTCTGGTCCGGTTTTAAAATATTGCTATTTAGTAATGGCTCACATGAAGGTTGTACTGAGTTTTTTTTTTATCCTCTAGTGAGGGGTGCACATGGGTCGTGTTGGGTTGAAACCATAATCAACTCGACTTTAGGTGGTTCTAAAAAAATAAAACCGGAACCGTGAACTATTGGACTTGACCTCACCCAAACCGAATATTTTCGAGTTGGGTTGGGTCGGGTCAGTTGGGTTTTTTTTACAGAAACTAAAAATAAAAAATTAACTTTTGATATATATATATATATATATATATGCAATGAAAATTAAGTCATCTAAGTATTTATAACATTTTGACTAATAAAAAGAAACTTGATATAACTGTGTTTTTGAAAAAGAAAATTAATAACTTAATTTACAAATCTTTTTGTTAACAGATGTATTTTATTTGTTACTATCTCGTTAATTTGTGACTTAAAATCATAATACCAAAAAACAAAGTACTCACTACTATATTAAATAATTAAAACAAAGTTTGTAAACTTAAAATCATATTTTCTATCATTTTTTTTAACCCATCAAGTTGGGTGAGGGAATGCAAGAGGGAAGAGAAATTTGGAGTATATTTTTTGTGATGCAAATATAAAAGCAAATAAAAGAGAATATGATGATTGGTCAATATATCTTTCAAGATTTTTCTTTTAAAAAAAATTGGAACAAAAAGAGTTGATAAAAAAAAATTATGGTTTCGGTTCTCAGGTTGGGTCGGATAACCCGAACTTTCAACCCAAACCAATCCGATTTTTCGGTTTTCTAACCCAAACCAACCCGAACTCACTTTTACTATATTAAATAATTAAAACAAAGTTTGTAAACTTAAAATCATATTTTCTATCATTTTTTTTAACCCATCAAGTTGGGTGAGGGAATGCAAGAGGGAAGAGAAATTTGGAGTATATTTTTTGTGATGCAAATATAAAAGCAAATAAAAGAGAATATGATGATTGGTCAATATATCTTTCAAGATTTTTCTTTTAAAAAAAATTGGAACAAAAAGAGTTGATAAAAAAAAATTATGGTTTCGGTTCTCAGGTTGGGTCGGATAACCCGAACTTTCAACCCGAACCAATCCGATTTTTCGGTTTTCTAACCCAAACCAACCCGAACTCACTTTGACCCGAACCCATTGAAATCGGGTTGGGTTAGGTCGGTTCTCGGTTATTTTGTGCACCCCTACTAGTGATGTTCTCTCTTATTTTGAATTATTGAATTTTCATTACAACCTTAGATTTTCGATTTGCAAAAGTGAGACTAAAATGTCACTTGTGTTAAAAGAATTTCTACTTCTACTACTAGTACTACCTCTACTTGTGAAACGAAGGATGGAAGATAGTAATGTGTATTACTATTGTATAGTTGTTTGTAAAATTTATTGTACATAAGAGCAATATTATAACTATATATGAGCTACATTAAAATATAAATTGATCCTTTAAGGTGGGGATTAGTGAAGTTTCTTTTCACCCTCTTTACATCTGTCTCCAGTTTGCGTCTTTTCAAAAGATTAAGATTTGTTCTTTAGTAGAGGTTGACATGGTAACAAAGCTTTGGGTTTGAGAGGACTTGGGGTCAAATCTCTCTATTTATATTTATTCCCCCGTTTGGTTTATTTGTGAAATTTGCACTCTGTTTTTTCTGTATTTCTCTACAGTTTCTCTTCACGTATAGAGTGTAGGAGAGCTTGATATATATTGTTAGCCCATTTTCTAACAACTTAAGCTTTTAGAGCAATTGATTGCTTAAATTCCTCTAATCCAGTGTAATATGAATGAACTAAACATATTGAGGTGTATTGTCATTTTATTGGAGACAATTTCTTGCTATCATTATCTCACTTCCTCATTGAAACTGAGGCCTGTTTTGAAAACATGTTTTCTGTCAAAGTATACAAATAGCCCCAATCTTAATTTTTCAATTCATGTTTGAATTGAATAGGAGTCGCCCTACAATCAGCAATCCAAAATGATCAGTTGATTCAATTGATTGTCTCCAAAACTAATATGGCCAATTGAAATTCAGTGCGGAAAATAAAACCAACCAATCCCGCACGTACCACGAGTTTCCATAAGCTTCAGACCTTAGTTACCATAATTCGCTCTTCCCCTAGCGAATTGTGAATTGCGAATTGGGATCGCACGATCCAAAACATGAATCATTAGTGATTTGGAACGCAAGATTTAGCGTTCCAATCTAAAATATCAAAAGTCCCAAAAAAATCATACAAAATACACACATCATTGGAATTTTATTTTATAATGGCTTGGATTTGTTGAAATTTTTTTAGGTATTTATATATATACATACCAATATTATTACAAATACAATCAAAAAGCATATCACGTCACATTCCAAATAAACGTATTTCGTTCCCAAAAAACGATCTAAATAAGCCTACCCCTAACGTACCATGTTCTATAACAAGTGACGATCTATGTTCCGTTCCCATTCCCCGTACCATAACGATCCACGTTCCAAGTAACATTGATTTAGACAAAAAAACTAACCTACCCAAGTCCCATAAGTAGTGCTATTAGTCTTCTTACCAGCCTTTATGATCTTCACTTGAACTCTAACAACAACGAACCCCACACGTACCACAATGATGATCCAAGGTTCACGACAAACAAATCAAGACGTGTAAGTCACATGTAATGATCATGCATGCAAATGCTATGTCTAAACTAGAGCTATACTAAGGAATAATCTCAATTCCTCACTCCCAACAATAATAGAATATGAGATATAGATTTCACAAAGAACCTTATGATGGAATGATTACGTGTGTATTTTAATAATTTTCATTATATGCCCAAAACAATAATGAGTCATTACAGTAGAATATACCAGCTAAAAGAAACTATATAAGAGAATCAAGTATCTCGATCAATTTAGGTAACATATTACCAAAATCTATCACGGAAAAAGCCACGCATCAAACAGAACAATGTCCGCCTGAATTAATGGACCATGCGAGTTCAAACGAGAAGAAAGTGCGTTTGAACGATTGACTCTCTAGGAAAAAAACATAAATTAAAGACTGTTCCAAATGAACGAAGTCATGCACATTAAAACAAACTACGTTTTGGAGACATGTTCGAATGAGCAAAATGCGCATTCGAACAAGCAGCGTACGGTTTTGCCTTATGTTTCATACATTAAAAATATCAAGTCCAATAATCAGTCCAAAGGTAATATGATTAATTCCATTAGTCAATTTAGTCTAAAGTCGAAACTAAATTACCTAAAGTCGTGAACTCAATAAAATACAACCCCAAAAGATTTTAAAAGATAAATCACCTGATATAAGTGTGAAAATGCAAATGCATTTACATGTATTTAACTTCCATTTGCACATTATTCTGACTTTGGATATCAATGAACATCTTCTTCAGAACTGCAACTATGATCTAGTTAAGCTTCAACTTGAGTCTTCGTCTCAGTGGGAAGTATTACTGATGTGACTTAACTAAGCTTGATGTAACTGTCTACTGCCTATTTGCCTTACTGAACTGCCTGATATATGTTATCACTGTCGCTGTTGTTTTACTAATAAGGCATCCAACTGCTGTATCTGTTGATGTCATATTAGGTATTCAACCGGTCTCGAGTCTTCAAGTAAGGGAATCAAATACTCGACTCACTCGCACCTGCGTTTGAGTTTCCCTACTCGTGGGGAGCCTCAACAGTCGTATAGTTAGTATCCAGTCCTATTTGTTGTCCTTAAACTTTCACTGTTTTGGGCCTCCCCGGCTGGACTTTCTTGGCCTCAACTGATTTCAGCTAACATTGCCCATGCCTTAGCGCTCGCGGGCATTTGCATTAGAGTTGTAAGGGGAAGGCTTACTCTGCTACTTGAATGAAGGGACTTAACCTTACTTGCGCCATAAGAAGCAGGAGTGCTAAAGGGAATACTACCTTAGGGAATGCTACCGGCTAATTGGCCTAACAATTATAGACTTATATTTTGAAATGAATTGCCAATATAAAAATCGATGAAACATTTTTCTTCACAAATATTCGTAATCAAATTGTTGATATCTTTACAAAAGCAATGACTTGTGTTCATTATAATTTTCTAGTTGACAAACTGGTTTTATCACCCCATCAATTTGATGGGGAGTGTGAAACAAAGGATAGAAGATAGTAATGTGTATTACTGTTGTATAGTTGTCTAGAAAATATTACTTGTATATATAATTAATATTGTAAATACACATGACCTCAATAGAAATATAATTAATCCTTTGAGGGTGGGGATATACTGAAGTTTTTTTCACCTTCTTTACTTCTTTGTCTCCAGTTTCATCTTTTCAAAAGATTAAGATTTGTTCTTTATTCAGAGGTTGACACTACTAACACTACTACTATCTTTAATAGAGGGTGGGGATATATTGTTTAGCTTCCATGACTAGATCACATCAATCATCAATTAAGCTACTCAGAGGAAACGCTCAGATCTCATAATCACGTCTTTACCCTGGGGACCAGATACTGCTCCACCACTTTGGAAAACATATGACTACTTCAGTTATTGAGTTAGGATAATATGGCTGACGAAGTAAATTCCCGAAACATGTCCGTCTTTCATGACCAAATAACAGAATTACCACCTTTTTTCTTTTTTCTTTTTCATAGTGCCTCACAAATTATAATATGGTTTGCTTTGTTTGGCAAGGGAATCAGGTAAGCACTAGTGGGGGAGAGAAACCCTCCAGTTAATGGCAGGCATATATGCCAAAGTTAAAGTTCTGAATAGTAATAACTTAATTTCATATTCAAGTGACCTCCATATAACATTTGTTTCATGTTTGTAAATTTGTCTGCTGTTTATAGGTTCATTTGCAAGCAGTTCTGTCAATTCTCCTCTCAACATTAGTGGGATTCGGTGTTGCAATGGGTGGTAGCTCTATCCTTGTTGAGTTTCTGAGATGGAGAAGAAGGCGTGCGTGGTCAGACCAGCATCATGGTTCCCAAGCTGTGGTTCACCCTGGTCGACGGCCCCAAAATGCAGAGTCAACCTATATAGGCCCTCATTTCCACCATACTGAAACAGAAAATCGAGAAACTTTCAGTGGGAGCTAAATGGGTATACTATAGTGGTTGTTAACTTTTAAAGCTGAACAGAAGGTATTCTGGCTGTCAGGATGTATCTAATTATAGTGAAGCATTTGATGTTCTAGGAATATTTCAACATATAGTTTTTTTTCCCTTCATCAGGAGAAAAAAGGAAATGAAAAAAAGAAGAATTCTACAATGTGTTGCCTCAAGTTTTTAGAACTTCAGATTTGATCATGACAGGTTAAAGTAAATCTTAAAAAAAAAAAAAATTTAAAAATCTTATGATGTGTTGCCTCAAGTTATTAGGAATATCGGATTTTATTATGACGGATGAGGAACAGTGATAGAATGTATCTGGATAATATTGCTCTGTTGTATCGTAGTGATATCTGCATTTCTTGGTAGCTTTATGCTCATCTTTTAGTAATGAAGACCTAAAACTATAAAAGTATAATGGATGAAGGCTGTGACTCTTTGCAACATATGAAGGTTGAGAATAATGATGGTCCAGGTGACTTGAAAGGCATATGATGATTGGTGGTATGCCTCAAACCATGGCTATGCAAAACAAAGAACTGTATCAGTCTTGCTTAGAGATGGCAAATTCTCTTCCCGTCCTTAATGAAGAGAATATGGAATCTTCATGAACGGGATTGTGTTGGGTT
Source organism: Nyssa sinensis (assembly GCA_008638375.1). Taxonomy (NCBI): domain Eukaryota; kingdom Viridiplantae; phylum Streptophyta; class Magnoliopsida; order Cornales; family Nyssaceae; genus Nyssa; species Nyssa sinensis. The sequence continues at coordinate 57,489,045 of CM018031.1, read as the reverse complement.
AAGCTTTTAAAACCTATTCGGGGATGGTCACCATTCATTTATATATTAAAATTTCTTTTATCTGTAAGGTTTATTATATTTACTAATAAATTATTATATTAAAGTGAAGTTGAGGTTGAAAAATATAAACAGGGTTGTGAGCATCCAGCCATTGTTGCCATTCTTAGACTCGTGCTAGCATGCTATCTAACATGGAGGGTGGGGGGTTTAGTGTTTGATTCTTATCTGCTATTGCTAACGATAAAAAAATGTGTATGTGTGTGTGTGTGTGTGTGTATATATATTATACAAATTTTACAGCTTGTTAAACTTCAGTTTGATGCACTTAATAATCGTGCTTCCTTTCGAATAACTTTTCTTCCCTTCTTTTTTTCTTCTATTTTTTTCCTTTGTTCCTCCTCCATTCCAAACACTCTAAGGCTACGTTTGGTACGCAAGAATGGAGGCAGGAATGGAATGAGCATTCCTGCCCCTATTCTATTTCTGCATTTGGTATGCTTAAACATGATGGAATGACCATTCCGTTCGGAATGGCTATTCCACTTAGCACAGGAATAAGCATTCCTTGATAAAACCTAAGGAATGCCCATTCCATTCCTAACGGAATGATCATCCATCTCTACAGCCCACGACTACAAGTACAGTTAATTTTCTTATAATTAATAAACTTGGTGGATGAAAAATTTATTAATTATTAAAATTAATAATTATAAATTTTCTTATACTTTTATTAATAAAAAATATTTTATACATGTAGATGAATTATAATATATTTAACTCTAATTTAAATAAAATTACAAATATATTTGCCAAAAATATTATAAATAGGATATATATATATAATATATGTATAATTATTTTAATTTTTTAATAATTAATATTATAAAAGATATATTTTTTAAAAATATTAATTATTAAGTAATATAATTATTAATTATTTAACATAAAACTAATTATATTTCTTAAAAATTTATTAATTTATAAATATTATTAATTTATTAAATATTAATTATAAGAAGTTAACTTGTACGTGAAACCAGGATGACCATATAAGTTCTTTTTTTTTTGCTAATAAAACAAATGGAGGTTGAATTAACTTTTTTTTTTTTTTGCCAATAAAACAAATGCAAGTTGATTTTTTTTCTCCCAATAAATTTTTTTTTTGACAATAAAAAAAATGTAGATTGAACTTTTTTTTTTCATTACTGGGTATCCAAACAAAAGAATGGAATTAATTATTCTCATTCCATTCCAACAATTTGATGGTTCAAACCAAACACAGGAATGAAATTATCATTCCATTACTAGGTATTCAGCCAAACAAAAGAATGGAATAATTATTCCTATTCCATTCCTGATGCTATTCTATTCCTGTCATATTCCATTCTAGCGTACCAAACGTAGCCTAACTGAAAACAGTTGACAAGAGCTATTGCCTGGCCAAGTATCAAGCCTACGAAAACCGCACAGGGGGAAACAAAGGATTTCTACTACTCTAGCTGTTTTTTATTGAAAGAGTTAGAAGGAAAGGCGAGGAGAGGAGAAGGAAAGAAAAGTTGTTTTATGTTTATTTTAAAAATAAAGAACGAGAAGAAATGAGGGGAAGGGGTTTAAAACACATCCTTCTGTCTTTCTAAAGGTAGGAGGATACGAAGTGAAAGAATTAGATTATTCGTTTTACTCTAATTTTTTTTAAATGAATTCTTATTTTACCATTTATATTTGCATAATAAGCATTTCATTCCATTTTATTTTTCTTCTTTATCTTTTCCAAGCAAAATAGATTGATTACACTATCATATGATCTCCTTTTTACATTTATAAACATTAATTATATAACACAAAGTTTCTTTATTTTTTATTTTTTTTTATAATTAAGGTGGGGGTAGGAAAGATGCCTTTACACCGCCCTAAACCCTAATAGAGACATAATTTCTCCAAACTCATATGGCAGAATTTCAGTTTAGCCTATTAAATTGTATCTTTAGTAAGAGTGCAACTCAAGCGAACTAAGTTTGAGCTAAGTCACGTTCAAACATAAATCAAACTATAAAACAGTCAATCTGAGTCCGATATTAAACCCGAATAACTCAACCCTGAATTAAAATTTATTAGTATCAAGTTTAACTCGAGCCCTGTTATTAACTCCAATTTTCAAATTTTATTCACAATTTTTTTAATATATTGAATTTTTTTTTTACTTATTTTGATTATACACTAAAAATTTCAATAGTTTCTCCCAATTTATCTTTTTAAAAAAATATAAATCATTAAAATAACTCATTTAACATAATTTAATTTTGAAAAGATGTTAAAAACTAATATATTTTTTAGATTATAAAAATGTAAATAGCAATACTTGTCTAGTAATAGATAAATAAAATATATAAAATATTAAATTCAGACTTAAGTTCAATCCAAATTTAATCTTAATTTACATCTGACCCAAATTTAATCTTAATTTAGATCTGATTAGAATTTGTATTTTTATTATTTTGTTTTCCAAATTCATTTCTAAGTATAAAGAATAAGGACCTAAAAGAATGGGACAGGGTTCCCGCCCAAGTTGCACCCTGATCTTTGGTCAAAACTTTTGGTGGCACAGTGAATGAGTAGATTTGGTTCCAATGAAATAGGGCATCGACAACCTCTCGTTAGCTCGCTCTCTCTGAATACCACAACGAACGGCGGGAGCAAAAACAGTTGAAGCTGAGCAGAGGAGAGTTATGAATGTTATACCCACAAAAATAGCTGAGAGGTTGCCTCTCTTCAACGCTCGCTACCCTCTCCTACACTCTTTCCGAGGTGCTCTTTGAACATACTTGTCAGTATCTCTCTGAAACTCTCTCTCTCTCTCTCTCTATATATATATATATATGTATGTATAATTTTATACTTTGTTGTGTACTGCATCCTATTTCAGTAGTATGCCCAAATTATGTTTTGGTACGAGTGTACATATGTATATCTTCAGGTGTGCCCAAATTTGGATTTGTACATTTGTTGCAACGTAGTAGGAGATTTGGAGGGGGTTTTCCCTGGAAGATGGCTTCGAGTTCGCAGAAATCTGATGTTAGTGCAGAAACTAAGTCGGGGGTTGTTCGCCCCGCAACAGAGGATTACGCTGAAGAGGCAATTGAAGCTTTCAAAACTGGAAAAGTCATAGCAGTTCCCACAGATACCCTATACGGATTCGCTTGTGATGCTTGGTATGCCATTTACTGGTTTCTCCTCTTTTTCCCTTCAATAAATGTTCCTTTCTTGTAATATGTAACGCAACACGAAAATGTGAAAGGAACCGAACAGGTGAAATTCCTTGAAAACGGATTGCTCAACCAACAAGAGAAAACTCTCTAAATTCGAAATTGTATGTATCATTGAAAATTTGTATAATAAAGACTTATTACATCATATTTATAAGCTTCGAATAGGAAACTATTAAATTCCTTCTACTAATCCGATTAAGAAACTATTAATACTAATCCTGAATAAAATTAAGAAACCAAAATAAACACAAAAAAGGGGTCAAATTTTTCCTGTGCCAACGGTGGGAAACCCATACATAACCCTTTTTTTTTTGGGTCGCCTCGGAACGTATCTAGTCATCAAGGATCCACTACTTGTTCTAATTCATAAATCTTCAATAAATGTTCCTTATGAATGTTTCTTGTTTAATCCATATCAAAAATCTTAAAAGACTTTAGTTAAGGCTAGTTCACCCAACGCAGTGGCTGTAAAATGTGGGTAAGACTACCTACTATCCTCTCCCAGATCCTGCGAGTGTGAGAGGCAAGAGCCTTATGCATTGGTTACGGCCTTTTTTATCTATGCATGTATATCTTTGGTGCATTTCTTTTCATTTTTATTTTATGTGTAATTTGATCAAGTATATATGTGAAAACTATGAGGTTGCGTTTTATTTTGTTGTTCAACTCAAGCCTGAAAGCAATTGGTGGCAGGACGTGATTCCCTTAAAGTGGGCTTTGATGTTAGGATGAGTACTAAGGAATTAGTTAATGAAGTTGAGCCTAATTCTTTGGGAAATTGGACCATTATGTTTGGATACAATTCAAATTGTTTGGAATTAAGTGAAATTTTAAAAAAATGAATGGAACACATTCATATTTCTTTAAATAAGCCATACTTTTGACAATGAAAAAAGTGAGAACTACTTCTATCCACAGGCTTGTACAGTGCCCTGTTGTGGCCTGCAGGTTATGAAAGACCTCTGCTTCCATCTATTTTTTCTTAACACAAAGTATAACAGAGACACCAGAATGAATCTGTTAATGGAAAGTGTTAAACACCCGTCTTCAGTTTAATCCAAAACACTCCATTATAACACTAGCAGAGGGAGGACTTTGGCTAATGTGTCAGCTGTAAATGTTGTTTCAAGGACCAACTAACTGGGCACTGTTGTAACATACTAAATTATGGCAATCACTTTAAAATGAGTTAAGAGTCTTAAGACTTAAGGGCACAGATAAGAAATTTGACATATTGGTCGCACAACTGATGAGCACTTTAGCTTCATTCATGAATTACTTAACCCTCTTGCAGATGTTTTATTAGAGGCACTTCACCACAGAAAAAATTCCATCTTGTGGCTTGCCTAATTAAGGTTAAAAAAATTATATTAAAAAAAAAGATCCAACAGACGTTCTATATGAATGAACTTACCTGAACAGTGACAGAAATTTTGAATTACTTGTTAAGTTGTTGTTATTGCATCGTGGAGGAGGGATAAGAAGGTATCTTCAACAAATAAATGATGGGTAAAACTTCCCTCCAAATTTTTGTAAATAGATCATTCAGGAAGTCTAATTTTGTGTATCTGATCACAGTAGATTACGGTTTTGTGCATGGGAGGAATTTTTATAATTGTCCTAAGATCTAGCTTTAAGCTCTTCTTTTTTACTTTTAAAACCTCTAATTTATTTTTTTAAGTGTTTTCTCAGAAAAATTCTAAATTTAAGTTTTTGGAATTAATTCTTTTAAAGTTTAATTCAGATTGTTTTTTAAGCTGCTTAGAGAATATGTTAGATTTCTTCCACAACAAATCTAATAACTCACTAACAACCGCACTCCGAGACCGATATCTGCTAATCTACTACCCACTACACTCTTTGATGTAATTTAAAAGAGTTTCACCCATTGAACATAAATTGAGTGTCTCATTGAATTTTATTGAACTTCTGCTCTCCTGAGAGGTGCACACACACACACACACACATATATATATATATCCTAGATAGGACTATAAATCCTTTGTTGAGTTTCTATTTATGTAAAACTAAAATCCAACTTCTAGACTTACTTATTTAACAAAGCAGTTTGAAATATTTTATTATTGTAGTAATTGCAAGGGTTCCTACGTAGTAATATAATTGGTCCAAATATGAAGGTCAGATATCAAGAAGATCTAACTATTTGACCATCATTTAAATTTCCTTTTAATCTTTTTCATCTTTAATTAATCTGAATATTTAATCTTTATGCTCTGGACAAAAATTTCCTGTATTAATCAACATGTCTTCTCCTTAAAATATTATCAGCTCTTTTTTTGGGTAAGTTATTAACAATTCATGGTTTTTTTTCATGTCGGGCTTTGTGCAGCTCTATGGAAGCAGTTAATAGGATTTATGAGATCAAAGGGCGTAAATATACAAGCCCTCTTGCAATTTGTGTTGGAGATGTAAGGGACATACAACGTTTTGCTGTCACAGACCATTTGCCTCATGGCTTGCTTGATTGTCTGCCTTCCAGGACCAGTAACTGTGGTCCTAAGGCGAGGTTTGTAACTCATAACCTTGTTTATCCCGAAGGAAATGAAAAGGGTAAGGGAAAAAAACAAAAGAAATTTTTTGTGCTTGAGGACCTAAGACATGCAAATATTCAATGATAATAAGAGAAAGATGGAGCTAAACTACTAGCCCGATAATATCTCCCTGGCCAGTATCTGATTCTCTTTTCTTCCAACGTCCAAACTTGTAATAGTGGTGATTTTATAAAAGAAGACATGGACCTGTATCTGTATCTGTCAGTTGCTTATGCAATTTTTAGACCGTGTTACAGACTAGTACTCTATTTGATAACTTTTGTCTCCAATTTTCCAATTGGAAGGTAGTGTTGTTTCTTGAATCTGTATGTGATCTGAAAATAGAAATTTGAATATTTTGCAGGGAACTCAAGTATCCTTGAGAAGTCTTTAAACCCTGGATTGGATAGTATAGGAGTTCGAGTGCCTGACTGTAACTTTATCAGGGTCATTGCCCGTGGTTCTGGAAGTGCACTGGCCCTTACAAGCGCAAACCTTAGTGGACAGCCTAGTAGTGTAGGACATTAAAGATTTTGAGAACCTCTGGGAACACTGTGCATTTGTCTATGATGGTGGTGTGCTTCCATCAGGCCGTGCGGGATCAACAATTGTGGACCTTACAATGCTAGGAAAGTACAAGATTCTGAGACCAGGGAGGTACACATCCAATATACTAATGGAAAGAATTCTGTTTATTATATTTTTTGACTGTAGCTTTATCATTGAAACCAAAAGAATTAAGAGGAGAAGATGAGAATAAGCATTTTAGTATTATGATGCATAATTTTTTATATAATAATATTGTTGAATATTAGAAATTTAATGGGGGATATGATATTTGCACTCCACATTTAGCCATTGGAGCTCCACTTTTACCATTTTGCTTGAATGAAATTACATAAATGCCCTTTAAAAGGTGGATTCAATGACTTTTGTTTGAATGCAAGGGTAATTGTGTAATTTCATTTTAAAAGTGGAGCCCCTTTGGTAAAATTTGGAGTGTTAATACTTGTCATTTCCCTTTTAATGGCTCTATCATGAACTCATCTACAAGGGAATAGACAAAAAGATATTGTTGAATTTAGCAGCTAGAGAACTTCCAAAGCATATTCTACAACTTCCACCTTTTGTGGATATCGATTTATCTTTGTATAAGCAGGAAAAGATGTAGTAAATTCAGAAAACTTCCGCCAAATTGTGATGGTAAAGACATGTCTGACTTCCCGCTGCAGAAATATTAGCTGGTGCTTATTCCTTCGGCTGATTGTCCTTGTTTTGCTTTAATTGAGATGTTGGCATTGTTAGGAACCAATTCGAATTTGACTAGGCCTTCTAAAAGATATAATTTTATGAATATTTTTTTAGGTAAAAACATAATTTTATAAATAATGAAGTGTTGATGTAGAAAATTGCTTTAAGGCCCTTTGTTATTTCCTTTATGTGTTTCACAACGGAAAAGTTAGCAGTTTATGCATCTTTGATGGGAAGCAGATATCTAGAAATCATATGACGATGTCAACCTGAACTTTATTTACAGGCCTGTCACTAATAATTTTGGTGGGATTTCTGTTGTATTGACAGTGCCAAAGAAGAGACTGTTGCAATCCTGGAGAGACACTCTCTACTAGAAGATGGAACCACTGCTTAACAAGAGGTCCAACTTAATATGCAAACTCGATTTATTTCATAAAATTATTGATTCATTAGATAGAGAAGGACAGACCTTGCTTGAGCATGTGAGGAGAACGACACTATATCAACGTTGTTGTAAATTAATTAGTGCTTATGCTGGGATTCATGTATTGGGAGGCCTAAAAGGCATATATTTTTTTATCCTAATTGAATAGTTGGGACTTAGGATGTATGGACATCCATGAAAATGAATTCAATCCATTGCGTTCTACATGCCATTTGCAATGTGTCCATTTAGGTTCTTGCTGCATCTGAGATCAATTTACTTGCAATAGCAATTGGTTTTATTTTCCTTTTAAGAGCTTTATGAAACAGTTCATCATTATCAAGGTTTTTGGGAGATTCTGTGCATCTTTTTTTGTTTTTGTAATGAAATATCTTGCCCACAATAGGATTAGGTAGAATTACGTTTCCATGAAATGGATCGTGCATTCATTCTGGTGTGGTGAATTATGAATTTACAGTCTCATTTGATACATCCTACACTGTTGATTACAAAATTTGTGTTTCATTCGAACTATAGTACTATACAGATGGCAATGAATTGCCTTGTTCTTGGACTAGAATTCGCCCATCTTGAGAGACCATCAGGACACTGCAATAACAAATTGCAAGGCCTCAGATATTGATTCCTTATGCAATGAAAAACTATTTCATTGGTGAACAATGTTTCCCGCCCTTGATTGGGTTTTTACCTCAGAATGCTGACCTGGGGCATAGTGCAAGTTAAAACAGCATTTGGTGGGCTAACCAATTTCAAATTTTCTATGGTGCCCTGGACAGGTGGGCTTTGTTTCATAATAATTGGATTAGAAAGGCTCCAGATGTGAACTGCATTGCATTTTGTGGGCTATCACTATCAGGGTAGGTTGGAATAATTTTTTTTATAACTAAAATTGTCCTCTCTGAAATCATTGCCTCAGCTCACAACTTTGTCAGGATTTGAGCTTGAAGGGTAAGCTGAAACATTACTAGGAGCTTGAGGAAATGCCAAAAGGAGTCAATATGAATCTTTATGCCCCGACTTGTTGTATTTTTTGCTCTTATTGTTGTGTTCATTTTGTTATTGATGGAGCTGGGAAACAGGAATCAATTTGGTCATGTCTTGCTTTGCTCTCTAGTTCATCTAGGGGAAAATTTTGGAGCTGCTACAATCTCTGTCAGGGCCATTTCTAGTTTACTAGATGGTGCTCTTGCATACCTTCATGGCATTAGATTGTGCTGCATTTGAATCCATGATGGTTGCAGAAGATCCAGTTAATAGGGATATTAACAGTATTGCTGGGGAAATTGAAGAATCTCTTGCTGGTCTATGCACTGTTTTTTTTTTGGCCTATTAAAGCTGATAGTCTGTTATTGCAGCTCATAAGACTCCTTGCTGTTGGGTTCAATTTTTTTTTGTTGTTGTTATGTTTACTTCATTGTTGACAGTTTGCTTGGATTCATTTTTTTCATGAGTTTTCCCTCGGTTGGGTTTGTTTTCTTATTTTGTAGTAATTATTTTTCAGTTAACATAATGTGAATATTTATATTTTGGCAAGGGATAGTTAGCTCATGTTTTGTTGTCTGTTATGAGTTATTATATTTTTTTCCAATTGTTTATATTCTTTTAAAAGGATATAACAATTGAACTTTCATTTGTGTTATGGTAGAAGGTTGGGTAGTGTGTTATAAAAGCCTTTGAGTTGATGTATTGTTGTTCAACTTTACAAATAGTGTTTCTTTCCTCCTCTTTTCTTCTTTTTTTGTCCCCTTTAATCTCTTATAAAATCAAAGAAATGGAGCATGATGAAGTGCAAATTTAATTGTTTTTGTCTATATATTGTTCCAGCTCACTTTTACCTTCAATTACTATAAATTTGGGTTTGGATTTTAATTGATATGGAATTTTTTTTTGTGATATGAAGCACACTGTAAATTAGGTTAAAATGGCTCCTTATTCTTGCTATTTCTACATCTTCATGACCCCTGCAGATTTAATTTTGGGGCAAGACATTGCATAGTGAAAAATATCAAAATCAACAAATAATACTATGGATTCATGGAAAATGTCGAACTCACAGAAGATTGAAAATTGTATTTCAGGAATGTGTAGGTTCAAATTAGTGTCAGTTAATTGGAAAATGGCACAAGTTAAAAAAAGAAAGAAAAAAAAAAAAAAGAAGGGTCATTTATTGGTGTCTTTATGAAATGGCATTTTTGATTGATTGAAAAATGATATTTTAACTAGTTGGAAAATATGACAAATTGAAAAGAAAAAAAAAAAAAGCAAGAAAAAAATTTTCACCATGAGTGTAATGGTATTTTCCTTTAAAAGGAATTTGAAATGAGAAAAATTGGCAAGTTTGAAAAATGTGAAAAAATGCCATTTCCTTGTATAAATATTAGATTTATCAGAATATAAGGTGTTTACATCATTGACGTGTTGCATTCTTATTCGACAAAATGAAAGGGAAGAGAAAATTTATCATTAAAAATCTTAATCTAAGGGTGATTTTAGTTTCAAAAAACTAGTGAGGAAAGTTATTAGAGTTGATTTATAATTCATCTTATGTTACACGTAATGATATATTTTTTAAATTTGTATCTTAAATTTATATTTAAAACAAGTCGCATTAATTTAATCATATTAATAATAAAATATTATATCATGTCATGTAATTTGTAATAAAAATTTAAGATATAAATTTAAAAATTATATTATTACTCTTTTGTTGTTATTATCATGTCACTGGATAAATCCATAAAACTCTAAAAACATCATTGGAAAAAGAATTGTCTCAAATGTAATACATATTATTTTTTTTATATTTTATATAAAAAAATATAAAATCTAATTTATTAATCTAATTTTTAGGAATAGAGTCTTATTCAAATAATGTAAGTACTCACTTTCAAAATAATACACGTAAATTCAACTCTTACTCTCCACGTTTTTTGTATGAAAAAATTATTAATCCAATTTTTGAGGAGAAAAATAACATTGGAAAAGAGCCTTATTTTAAAAATGAAATTATTTAATTATTCTTACGTATAAAAAGAAAATCGTTTAAGAGAAAAATAGTGTCAATACGCTTTATATATAAGAACCGAACTGCCACTCCTTAACCCCCCGCCCCCCCCTCTCATTTTAGAAGAGGTTCAATCCCCCAACAAAGAAGCAAACGATAGCTACTCACACTCGTATCAAAGGTCTGGACTGTTCCTAATTCTATCTCTCTGTCTCTAAAAACCAATTTCTGAGGGCTTTTTCGGAAATTTAGGGTTTAGGTTATCTCGTTTGTTTGGTATATGAATATGGGTTTAGGGTCTATACTTCTGGTCGATTTGGCTTGTCATTGGACTTCATTTTCTTTAAATTCTTTTGACAATCCAAAGTTTGATTGCATTTGTCCATTGGATCTCTGGATTTACTGTATTATTTGCGTCTGATTGATCAAATGTTAAAATTTTGTGGGTTTTTATACTGACTCTTCTTTAGGCCAATGGAAAAGCAATACCTTTGGCTGCTGGTTTTGTGGGTCAGGCTGCGGCAAGAGAGGCTACCGGCCTTGTAGTTGATACGATACGCCAAAAGAAACTGGCTGACCGGGCTCTTCTACTCGCTGGACCTCCTGGTACTGGCAAGACTGCGCTTGCCCTTGGAATATCCCAGGAGCTTGGTAGCAAGGTACTTTTTTCATATTTACCTCTTTTTTTTATATTGTTACTGTACATATCAATAAATTTAGGTTTGCTAATCGTCATGTTTCTCAATGGGGACTATCACTTAGTGTCTTTAAGTTATATTGAATGGATTTCGACTTAAGACTATCAATATCTCATGCTTTTTTAGAAACTTTACGCTGCGTTTAGACAGTGATTCAGATATAATTTTTTATAAAATATTTTTGAAATGTGTTTTAGAATTTTGTAATTGATATGTGAGAATGCATTTGGATATGGAATTCTGAATTAGTGTTTGAATTAAAAACTCTAAAAATGCATTTGGATATGCATTGTAGTGTTTTCTTCCGACTCAAACTATAAACTAAAATAATTAATAAAATAATATATAATTACTTCACGAAAATATGATTGACAATTGCAATGGATGTATGCCAGTGGTTAGACGTGTTAGGTTTTTTTTTTTTAATTTCAACGTATGATATATTAATTTATACGAGTCAATATTAAATGCATCTAACATATTTCAAGTTATTTTAAAATAAACTAACCTTATATTTTGCATGAATAAAAACACAAATAATTGCATACATATATTTAGACAAATTGTCTTGGATATTTTCTAGCAAAAAAAACATACAATATTAGAACCACTTAGTTCACCTCAAACTACCAAGGTTATAATTAATAAAAATATTAAGAACACTATAATCGAAAAAAGGATAATGTGCGAAATTATGCAACATGCACATTTTCTCCCGCGTCCCATGTGAGAATTTGGTACAGTGTGCCTTATAAATTGTCCATGGTATTCGTCAACCCAGAAAAATGATCCATAGTGATCTCCACCTACGGGACATCGATAGAACTACCGACCATTATTTCTCCTTGTATGCGCTGTCCATGACCGCATGTATAATAAGGTACCTCCATTAAATATCCTAATAGTATAATACAAAATATTATATTAGTAATAAAACAATAATAAAATATGAATTACAACAACTTATAAAAGAAACACATATAACTTATCAAAAAATAAAATAAAAGAAACACATATAAAGACACGCCAAAACACCAAAATTTATATATGTTAACCAAATTACAGTTACACCTAATTTAAATATAGATACATGACTTTAATTATTGCTTACATAATTCAACCACACTTGCATGGCTATTTTATCGCGTAAACGCGTCATAGCATTCATTTGTTCTTGTGACATGTCAACATCATGATTGGGAGGATGATTGGTCATCTCTAACTCTATGTTATTTGCTTGAAATTCAATAAATAGTCCGTCCGCACTTGCATTTAAACGAATAAAGTTATGAATTGTGCAACAAGCTATCACTAATGCTCCTTGCCGAACAAGCTTGTAATTTGGCATACTCTTAAGTAGCGGAAAACAGGCCTTCAATACGCCAAAACATCTCTCAATTACATTACGCAAAAAGGAATGTCTATAATTAAATAACTCCCTATGCCCACTAAACGCATGATTCCTGCCTCGAAAATCCCGTATGTGGTATCTCTCATCACGATATGGGGATAACAATCTACCCACATTGGTAAATCCAGCATCAAACACGTAATATTTATCTAATAAAAAATATAAAAAAATTTGGATCATTTGTAGGTTAGACAAAAATTGTATACAGATTGTTTGAGATCTTTATTACTAATTGAGCCCAATGGTACACATTTTCTTACCAGCAGATGGCATAGGAAATTTGACTTGAGGCGATGTTATACCATTTAAGAATACACGAGAGTCGTTAACACTACCCTCCCAACCTGTGTATACAAATGTGAATAGCATATCAAAAGAACAAGCAGCCAACACATTTTGTGTGACTATTGTTTTGCGCCCTCGAAATGCTGTCTGTTTAGAAGTAGGTGCCCATGCAGATACATGCGTTCTGTCAATTGCACCCAGGCAATCCTATCAATATATGAGGAGAAGTTTGAAAAAAATTCAAAGATGAAGGAAAATGTGCCGTGAAATTCAATCATAGTACGTACCAGAAAATATGGGTTAAATTTGGGATTTCCCACAATTTCTGGGGCTGTTTCGTGTAGGTCATTCGGTCGAATTATTAACACTCCTAATTTAGCCAAAGCCCTCATAACCTATTTGATATGGCGATTGATTGTTTCATTTGAATGTTGAAACCTTTCAGTCACAACTCTTTATCTAGTACTATGACCTACAGTTAGCAAGAATATTGCTAAGGATTCTTCAATACGAACATGACGATGAAGACCTTCATCAAGGAACTCGTTCCTTAATGTGTTACAAAGTGACATGAAAGTAGGTACATCCATGCGCAACATGTCATATATTCGCGTTGGGTAGCCAGATAATAGCTCATGTACATACCCAACCCCTGTTAAGTCCGATGTCCTACATGGTTGCTTCCCAAGACTATTTGTCAGTTAATTATACATTTGATTTAACATAAATACATCCATTATCATTATCTACATCCTCCGTATCAGATTCAGTTGAAGAATTTGTAGACATTTTACTGCATTAAATATATAGTTAAGACATGATTTGACTATTTTTCACCATTTAAAATATATATATATATATATAAATTATAATTATCAAATGTGTTTGCATTTTATGACATTAACCAATATTTTTTTTTCGTTCTATAAATAAGATGAATGATGTAGGTTGAATTATCATATAAAAAGTAGAAAAATAAGATAATATACTTACAAAGCCTGAGAGCTATAGGGAAAATATTTGAAAGTTGTGGTATTATCCGATTAGCAATCCTGTAGAGAATCAAAATGAAGTTGTTTAAAATTTACAGAAAGGTAAGATAAAAGGGACAGATAATATGATAACTTGCATTAAAATAATGTAGATTAACATAATATCATACTACTACCAGTTCAGCTATATAAGGAGAACCACACAATATATGAAGCATGGTTCATAAACTACATGCAAGAAAAAAAAAAAACTGACAAACTTATACAAATAAGAAAATAAGCTAACATTTGTGTCCATCACAATCTCCCTACAAACTCTGCACCCATTTCAGCTTGTTGGACACTCACATTTCTATGAACATGGTCCGCCACTCGACATCGGAGGAGGACTTTGTTGCCTTCAGATACTGCTCGTGCTCCAAATCATCTAAAGTATTCAATGCATCCATACAAGATTGAATTGAGTATCGATCTTTTAAGTTGGAGGAAGCCTCAACATCAGTGGTAGTGTCTTCTATTTGCTTCTTACGGGCCTTAGAAAATCTGTAAATGCGTCCAATGAGATGTCCATACTGGACACCTTACTAGATTTAGTAGCTCTACTACTTTTTTGCCCATTAGAAGCACGTTTACCACTGTTGAAACACGTTTTCCATCCAACGGGGAGTCATATTGCATACCGGTACTTGAATTGTCGTGAACCGTAGCCCCTATAAAATCATCCTTTAAATCCCTCTCCTCATCTGAATTTGGTGGCAACTGGCACGACGACCTAGCTAAAGACCCAATTGCGGTGGTAGTATTGAAAATTATACACAGCAAATTATAATGTTCACACTAGGGCTGTAAACGGATCGGTTTCGGAACGGATCAGAGTTGATTCGAATTCGATCCGTTTAATATAAAATCTGATCCGATCTGTTTAATAACCAGATCTCCGTTAATCTGGTCCGATCCGTTTAAAATTATAATATATTAATATATTTTATATATATATATATATATAAACGGATCGGATCGAATTGTAAATGGATCGGATCAGCTTATATCATATCCGGTCCGGTTATATTTAGGATAATCGGATTCGGATTAGATCGGGTTACGGATCACTATTTCTAAAACTATATCCGGACTTAGTGGATCGGATCTCGGATCGGATTGCGATCTGCTCCATTGACAGCTCTAGTTCACACCCTTTGCATTAAAATTGAAGTGTTTTAGGATAGCCTTACAGATGTGAAATGGGAACATGTTAACTAACATATCCAATATAAATTGTAAAATAAAAATTGCTTTTACAAGTATGATAATTAGGTTGAATAATTACCTTAAGATGTTTCTTTCATACGTCTTTAGTAGCAGTGACAATGTTTATTTCAAGATCCCAACCAAATCCAGAAACAGTAGGCCCCAATAGTGTTGCTAACTCCCGACATTTCATTCTAAGCCTAGTGTACTTTGTTTTCAATTTTTGAACTGTGTACCGCTTGCCAAACAAATTAAACAGTTGTTCATCTAGCTTCTGTCGCACACGTTTATGAAAAGTATTGGTCTGTAAAGGGTTCTTCTGAACCTCATCCACCATTATTCTGATAAATGTTTCCTCCGCCCTTGGAGGTCAGTGCACAGAATCTTCAAATTCGTCTATTTGTTTGGACATCTAATGCAATTGTGGTTTAAAAAAAAAAAACAGAGATATAAAATAGAAGAACTAAAATAATGTACTGGTAATTTATGAAGAAAATTTTATCACATTTGTGTGGAAACCAATGTTTGGCATAAAGGCCATATGTCCAATAAAAAAAAAAAAGGTTCATGGAATCACAGAATATATGTACAAAGAAGCAAAAAAAAAAAAAAAAAACAGAGATATAAAATTCAAGAACTAAAATAATGTAGTGATAATTTGTAGACATTTTTTTCACATTTGTGTGAAAGCCAATGTTTGGCATCAAGCCCATATGTCCAGTTAAAAAAAAGGTTCATGGAATCACAGAATATATGTGCAAAAAACAAAAAAGAAAAAGAAAAAATAGACATAAAATTCAAGAACTAAAATAATGTGATAATCTGTAGAAATTTTTAGCACATTTGTGTGGAAGCCAATGTTTGGCATAAAGTCCATATGTCTAGTAAAAAAACAAATTTCATGAAATCACAGAATCAAGGATCAAAATTTCGTTTCTTTTTTATCGAAACAGCCGAAACGTTTTCGTTTCTTACGGAATCGAAACGAAATACTAGTGGAATATCGAAATTCACATGTTTCCATGGAAACAAAATTGTTTCTGTGGAAACATATCGAATCAGAGGAAACATTTCTTTTGTATCAACAATAATTCTAAAAATTAGTAAAAAATAATATTCATTTATTTTTCAAGGATTAAGACTCAAAATTACAAGAAGATATTTCTATTATTTTTCTTAAAATAATAGAAAAGTAGTAGGGGAAATAAAGTGTAGAGAAACAACTATTTTAATACTAAGTTTCTAATTATAATAGGTTTGAATCGCTATTTGTTTTACTTTTTATTTTATATGTAACTTGTGTCAAATTATCTAATTCGTTGATATTACATAGTATATATTTATTATGTCATTTATCATGAATTAGTATCATTTATCATGAATATGATGTATATGCCTTAAATATGCACGAATATTCAATAAATAGGCTTATTTGTATAAATAAATAAATTTTAAGTTATGTTTCCACATGTTTCTAATTTTTTTCCGTTTCTATTATGTTTCCGTTTTCAAACAAACTGAAACTATACATCGAAACAATATTTTGATCCTTACACAGAATATATGTACAAGAAGCAAAAAAAAAGAAAAAAAGTGCAAAGATATAAAATTCAAGAACTAAAATAATGTAGTGATAATTTGTAGAAATTTTTATTACATTTGTGTGGAAGCCAATGTTTGGTATAAAGTCCATATGTCCAGTAAAAAAAAAAATTTTATGGGATCACAGAATATATGTACGAGAAACCAAAAAAAAAAACCAGAGATTTAAAATTCAAGAACTAAAATAATTTAGTGATAATTTGTAGACATTTGTTTCACATTTGTGTGGAAGCCAATATTTGGCATCAAGCCCATATGTCCAGTAAAAAAAGAAAATATTCATGGAATCACAGAATATATGTACAAGAACATAAAAAAAGAACATAAAAAAAAACAGAGATATAAAAATCATAAACTAAAATAATACCTTCTTGAATGGTGAAAGAGGAACTGGTACTGCGTTCTCGTCCGTGTAGCTATGTTCTACAGAATAAGCAACACATTCATCCAATTCTCTTCTGCCCTCTTGTTAACATTTGCTACGATGAAGGAACTGGATCTACCACTCCTAATATATAGAATGGATTTCTTCACGGAACGCGTATTTCTTCACCGAATATTTCGTATACCACTAATGATTTCGCAGCCAAATTTTTCAAACTCGTCTGGAAGAGAGAAAGATTGACGGTCATCTACGTACAGAGAGAGAGAAAAAAAGAACTTCAATTCGAGCTAGATGGGTGTTGTATCTCGGTACAGATAAAGAGATAGCTATTTGTAGAATTGGATATAAAATCTTACTTAGATTTCTTTGTAGTTGAAGAATCTAATGGATAGATTCTTGAGCTCCCAAACAATCAACTCTGTCGGACAAGATATATGTGAAGTTAGCAGCCCTTATCAAAAACACAGTGAGATGGAGAGATGAGAACATAAAAAGAAGATAGAGCAAGAGAGAGAGAGAGATTCAAATTCTTCAATATGCTTGTTTAGAGATGGTATTTTACTGAATTGCTTAAAAAGAGTATGATGCACACAGCTGGAATCCAATTTCTTGCTCACTGACACGTGCAATTTATCAATGACACACACCCCTTTCTCTCCCAGTGTAATGCCCAAGAAAATGTCTCACACTTAACCCATTTTCTATTCTTTTTGAACTCTCTTTCTCTCAGTAATATGTAAACAGCTCTCTCTCAACTAAAGCCCGTTGTGCCCTTTTTTTCTCACACATTACCATCTCTAAACAAGCATATTGAAGAATTTGAATCTCTCTCTCCTGCTCTATCTTCTTTTTATGTTCTCATCTCTTCATCTCTCACTGTGTCTCTGATAAGGGACTGTTAACTTCACATATATCTTGTTCGACAGAGTTGATTGTTTGGGAGCTCAAGAATCTTGTCCACTAAATTCTTCAACTGCAAAGAAATCTAAGATTCCATGAATATATTTTTTTTTTACTGGACATATGGGCTTGATGCCAAATATTGGCTTCCACACAAATGTGAAAAAAATGTTTACAGATTATTACTACATTATTTTAGTTCTTGAAATTTTTATCTCTATTTTTTTTTTTTTTTTGCTTCTTGTACATATATTCTGTTATTTCATGAACTTTTTTTTTTTTTACTGGACATATGGGTTTTATGCCAACATTGGCTTCCACACAAATGTGATAAAAATTTCTACAGATTATTACTACATTATTTTAGTTCTTGAATTTTATATCTTTATTTTTTTTTTTGCTTCTTGTACATATATTATGTGATTCCATGAATTTTTTTTTTTTATTGGACATATGGGTTTTATGCCAAACATTGGCTTCTACACAAATGTGCTAAAAATTTCTACAGATTATCACTACATTATTTTAGTTCTTGAATGTTATATCTCTATTTTTTTTTTTGCTTCTTGTACATATATTCTGTGATTTCATAAACCTTTTTTTTAACTAGACATATGGGCTTGATGCCAAACATTGGCTTCCACACAACTGTGAAAAAAATGTCTACAGATTATCACTACATTATTTTAGTTCTTGAATTTTATATCCCTGTTTTTTTTTTTTTTTTTTTTTTTGTTTCTTTGTATATATATTCTGTAATTCTATGAATCTTTTTTTTTTACTAGACATATGGGCTTTATGCCAAACATTGGCTTCCACATAAATGTGATAAAATTTTCTTCATAAATTACCAGTATATTATTTTAGTTCTTCTATTTTATATCTCTGTTTTTTTATTTTATTTTAAACTACAATTGCGTTAGATGTCCAAACAAATGGATGAATTTGAGGATTCTGTGCACTGGCCTCCAAGGGTGGAGGAAACATTTATCAGAATGATGGTGGATGAGGTTCAGAAGAACCCTTTACAGACCAATACTTTTCATAAACGTGTGCGACAGAAGCTAGATGAACAACTGTTTAATTTGTTTGGCAAGCGGTACACAGTTCAAAAATTGAAAACAAAGTACACTAGGCTTAGAATGAAATGTTGAGAGTTAGCAACACTATTGGGGCCTACTGTTTCTGGATTTGGTTGGGATCTTGAAATAAACATTGTCACTGCTACTAAAGACGTATGACAGAAACATCTTAAGGTAACTATTTAACCTAATTATCATACTTGTAGAAGCAATTTTTATTTTGCAATTTGTATTGGATATGTTGGTTAACATCTTCCTATTTCACATCTATAGGGCTATCTTAAAGCACGTCAATTTCGACGCAAAGGGTGTGAACATTATAATTTGTTGTGTATAATTTTCAACACTAGCACCGCAATTGGGTCTTTAGCCAGGTCATCATGCCAGTTGCCACCAAATTCAGATGAGGAGAGGGATTTAAAAGATGATTTTATGGGGGCTAGGGTTCACGACAATTCAAGTACCGGTATGCAATATGACTCCCCGTTGGATGGAAAACGTGTTTTCAGTAGTGGTAAGTGTGCTTCTAATAGGCAAACAAGTGGTAGAGTTACTAAATCTAGTAAGTTGTCCAGTATGGACATCGCATTGGACGCATTTACAGATTTTGCTAAGGCTCGTAAGAAGCAAATAGAAAGCACTACCACTACTGTTGAGGCTTCCTCCAACTTAGAAGATCGGTACTCAATTTAATCTTATGTGGATGCATTGAATACTTTAGATGATTTGGAGCATGAGCAATATCTGAAGGCAACAAAGTCCTCCTCCGATGTCGAGTGACGGACCATGTTCATAGAAATGCGAGTGTCCAGCAAGCTGAAATGGGTGCAGAGTTTGTAGGGAGATTGTGATGGACACAAATGTTAGCTTGTTTTCTTATTTGTATAAGTTTGTCAGTTTTTTTTTCTTGCATGTAGTTTATGAACCATGCTTCATATATTGTGTGGTTCTCCCTATGTAGCTGAACTGGTAGTAGTATGGTATTATGTTAATCTACATTATTTTAATGCAAGTTATTATATTATCTGTGCCTTTTATCTTACCTTTCTGTAAATTTTAAATAACTTCATTTTAATTCTCTATAGGATTGCTAATCGGATAATACCACAACTTTCAAATATTTTCCCTATAGCTCTCAAGCTTTGTAAGTATATTATCTTATTTTTCTACTTTTTATATGATAATTCAACCTACATCATTCATCTTATTTATAGAACGAAAAAAAAATATTGGTTAATGTCATAAAGTGCAAACACATTTGATAATTATAATTTATATATATATATATATATAGTTTTAAATGATGGAAAATAGTTAAATCATGTCTAACTATATATTTAATGTAGTAAAATGTCTACAGATTCTTCAACGGAATCTGATACAGAGGATGTAGATATGATAATGGATGCATTTATGTTAAATCAAATGCATAATCAACTGACAAATAGTCTTGGGAAGCAACCTTGTAGGACATTGGCCTTAACAGAGGTTGAGTATGTACATGAGCTATTATTTGGGCACCCAACGCGAATATATGACATGTTAATCAACTGACAAATAGTCTTGGGAAGCAACCATGTAGGACATCGGCCTTAACAAAGGTTGAGTATGTACATGAGCTATTATTTGGGCACCCAACGCGAATATATCACATGTTGCGCATGGATGTACCTGCTTTCATGTCATTTTGTAACACATTAAGGAACAGGTTCCATGATGAAGGTTTTCATCATCATGTTCGAATTGAAAAATCCTTAGCAATATTCTTGCTAATTGTAGGTCATAGTACTAGACAAAGAGTGGTGGCTGAAAGGTTTCAACATTCAAATGAAACAATCAATTGCCATATCAAATAGGTTATGAGGGCTTTGGCTAAATTAAGAGTGTTAATAATTCGACCGAAGGACCCACACGAAACAGCCCTAGAAATTGTGGGGAATCCCAAATTTAACCCATATTTTTTGGTACGTATCATGATTGAATTTCACGGCACATTTTCCTTCATCTTTGAATTTTTTTTCAAACTTCCCCTCATATATTGATAGGATCGCCTGGGTGCAATTAACAAAATGCATGTATTTGCATGGGCACCTACTTCTAAACAGACAGCATTTCGAGGGCGCAAAACAATAGTCACACAAAATGTGTTGGTTACTTGTTCTTTTGATATGCTATTCACATTTGTATACACAGGTTGGGAGGGTAATGCTAACGACTCTCGTGTATTCTTAAATGGTATAACATCGCCTCAAGTCAAATTTCCTATGCCACCTGCTGGTAAGAAAATGTGTACCATTAGGCTCAATTAGTAATAAAGATCTCAAACAATATGTATACAATTATTGTCTAACCTACAAATGATCCAAATTTTTTTATATTTTTTATTAGGTAAATATTACGTGGTTGATGTTGGATTCACCAATATGGGTGGATTTTTATCCCCATATCGTGGTGAGAGATACCACATGCGGGATTTTCGAGGCAAGACTCGTGCGTTTAGTGGGTATAGGGAGTTATTTAATTATAGATATTCTTCTTTGCGTAATGTAATTGAGAGATGTTTTGGCGTATTGAAGGCCCGTTTTCTGCTACTTAAGAGTAGGCCAAATTACAAGCTTGTTCGGCAAGAAACATTAGTGGTAGCTTGTTGCACAATTCATAACTTTATTCTTTTAAATGCAAGTGCAGACGGACTATCTATTGAATTTTAAGCAAATGACATAGAGTTAGAGATGACTAATCATCCTCCCTATCATGATGTTGACATGTCACAAGAACAAATGAATGCTATGACGCGCTTACGCGATGAAATAGCCATGCAAATGTGGTTGAATTATGTAAGCAATAATTAAAGTTATGTATCTATATTTAAATTAGGTGTAACTATAATTTGGTTAACATATATAAATTTTGGATGTTTTGGCATGTTTTATATATGTGTTTCTTTTATAAGTTGTTGTAATTCATATTTTATTATTTGTTTTATTACTAATATAATATTTTGTATTATACTATTAGGATATTTAATGGAGGCACCTTATTGTACATGCGGTCATGGACAACGTATACAAGGAGAAATAATGGTCGGTTGTTCTATCGATGTCTCGTAGGTAGAGATCACTATCGATCATTTTTCTGGGTTGACGAATACTGTGGACAATTTATAAGGCACACTGTACCGAATTCTAACATGGGACGTGGGAGAAAATGTGCATGTTGCATAATTTCGTACATTATCCTTTTTTCGATTATCGTGTTCTTAATATTTCTATTAATTATAACCTTGGTAGTTTGAGGTGAACTAAGCGGTTCTGGTATTGTATGTTTTTTTAGTTAAAAAATATCCAAGACAATTTGTCTAAATATATGTATGCAATTATCTGTGTTTTTATTCATGCAAAATATAAGGTTAGTTTATTTTTAAATAACTTGAAATATATTGGATGCATTTAATATTGATTCGTATAAATTAATATATCATACGTTGAAATTAAAAAAAAAAAAACCTAACATGTCTAACCAATGGCATACATCCATTGCAATTGTCAATCATATTTTATTGAAGTAATTATATATTATTTTAGTTTGTAGTTTGAGTTGGAGGAAAACACTACAATGCATATCCAAATGCATTTTCAGAGTTTTTAATTCAAACACTAATTCAGAATTCCATATCCAAATGTATTTTCACAAATTTTAAAAAATCAATTATAAAATTTTGAAACACATCTTACAAAAAATCACTATCCAAACGCAACCTTACTTTTTGATTTTTGATGTCTATTGGTTCATATTCCTCATAAGGAAGAAAACTAAGGTTTTAATGGAAAATTTCCAACAGGCCATTGGTCTACGTATTAATGAAAATAAGGAAGTTTATGAAGGAGAGGCAAGTAACCTTTATCAAGCTTCTTAGTTAGCCGTTTGAGTTGTCCAATTTTATTGTGAATGTTTTGTGTATCATTTCATTTTCGACTCTGTCCCAGTTCCTGATGTGATGAGAAGCTTCTTGTGTTTTAGGTGACTGAACTCTCCCCAGAGGAAACCGAGAGTCACAGTTGGATTTGGGAAGATCATTAACCATGTAATTATTGGGTTAAAAACTGTAAAAGGAACAAAGCAGCTAAAGGTGGACCCAACTATTTATGATGCCTTGATTAAGGAAAAGGTTAGGTTTCTTAATATGCCTCTTTTCTTGGGTATACCACGGAATTTTTAGTTGTATTGTTTTTCATTAATTTTCTAATTTAAATTCTTACTAGAAATGGTACACATGCATCCACATGAGCATAATCTTTAATAATTTGTTCAAATAGATAGAATAATTTTAAGTGGGGAATTTAAAAAGAAAAACATGCCATAATTAAAATTACCAGTTGCAAACTTTTGTGATGTCATGACAATAGTTATATGTATATATGTGTATATTTTTTATAGGTAAGTGGGCCTTGGGGTGGGAGTTGAATCTGGGACCTTGGAACGTGAGAAGAAATTGTTGAGGACTATAGTGATATAGTTACATTTAGTATTTTTGTCAAAAAATTTACTTATCAAACAAAATTATTTTTGTCAAAAAATTTTAGAATACTAAAATCAATATGGAGGCATTATAATTCGAAATCATAATTAATTAAAATTGGACTTTGTTGAGTTGAATTGATCATGATCACAAATTATCACCTTCACATCACATAATCACTTCCTCCAACACTCTTTGAAGCTCTAACAATAATCATATCATACAAAAATAATTTTGAAATATAAAATTCGCCCATTTCTGATTGCTCCTTTTAAATAGAGCTGTTTAAATGCTGAGAGTTTGTTATATGCTTGTTAACAGGAACTTCACTAATGCCTAATTAATATACTAATATTAATTTGTAAACCACGTGCATAAATAATAGAAACGTCATAAACATAATAATTTGATATATATTCGGTTGTCATTCAACTATTGAAGCAAAATCATTGTTGATCATGAGACTAATTTGCATCGATGTACTTTTGAAGAGATTTTAGACAGAAAGCACAACTTTTTATATGATAGACCAAAGACATGTCAAATATTACAATAGAAATATTTCTTCAGAGACCACTTTCAATAACTGTTGGGATCTAGTGAAAAATCACCATGTTCCTTATGTTATATAATTACATCTAAATAAAATTACGAGCTATATGTAAGAAAGTTTAACTTGCCTTATAGGTTTTCGAAACAAATTTTCTTGCCATAAAAATGAGTGAAAAATATAGTATTTGGAAAACTTGTTTTGCAAATGACTTACTCAACATATGAAATTCTTTTATGCCTACTTTATTTATTTTGCACTCTTTATATTTTTAGTTGTTTCATTTAAATGTATTATGGTTAATTTTTTATAAAAAAAATTAATGATGATACAAAATCTTTCCTTACTTTCGTCATTCCTAATTAAAGATCTTGTCATGGTAGGCTCAATAACTGTTTTTGTTTTTGTACTTCTTTTTTAATATATCTGCAGTGGTCTACACCAAACCTCCTACCCTCTTTGGTGGTTTTCAAAATAAATTACTAAATAAAGTTTTTTTTTTTCCTTTTCTAAGTGAATTCTTCCTCAAATCAGTAATACATTTGTAGGACCGATTGTTCATTCAATATTATGACTTTCTTTATTAATATTAACAAAAGCTAAATTTTACCAAGCTTTAATTTGAATGCATGATGATATGCTTATTTTATCCTTCTCAAAATAATTGTGTTCCTAATAAACCACGTGTTTGATTTAAAACCCATTAGGCTGTATTCCAATAGTTAGAACAGATTAAATATTTAATAGTCCTTTTTTTGGAGCAACATTTTTTATCAGAAATATTTAACAATCCTTTATTGGAGCAATATTTGACAATCTAATTTTTTTATCGGGTAGGTAACAATCCAATCTTTTTTTTTTTTTTCTTTCTAGAGAGAGAATGGAAATTGTTAATATGTTCCAGCATAAAAATACCATGATATCTTATCAATTTTAATTTCAACAATATGTAAAATTCATAGAACAAAAATGACATGCCAACATAATGTAATAAAAAATTTTAATTAAATTTAAAGAGGGAAAGCAACATCGAGAAATATAACATGATATTATTACTTATAAAAAAAATGATAATTAATTGAGATAAAAAGCCAAGCAGAGAATTAACCAACACTAACCAATGCAAAGCCACTGTCGCTAACCCTATACTCAATATAATATCATTCGTTTGCACTGATGTTGGTCAGTTGAATAAAGTTTGATAGGTTGGTGTGATTTGTTTTTCTTCCTTTAAATTCCATTCTTTAAAAGTTGTGTGTGAAGAACTAGACTATAATTAGGCTGCAAAGTTTGATTGATCGGGTTGATCATTTCTTTCTTTTTTTCCCCTACTTGAAGTGAGACCCAATATTTGAAAGGTGGATTTAAAAACAAACAAAAGGAGGTCTTTGTTTAGGCAATACCCATGAAAGGTTTATAGTTGTCAAATCAAAATTAATTAAAATAGACCACCTCCCAAAGATGAGGTTGAGGGTTCAAGTCCCAGTTGGGACAAATGGGTGTTTGTGTTTTACCTATCAAAAAGGTAATAATTAAAAAAGTTTTTAAATGTAGACCCTAATTAGGTGTGAAGAAAAAGGTCGGTGTATTTGTCCAATCATATTTAATTTTAAAAGAGTATTCTTGTCAGTTCGATAAATGTGTCATTCCATACATTTATATATAGTATAGATTAGTAAATCCTTGTAAAGCGTTTATATAAGATTTTCATAGTGTAAGGCCCCAAGGGTACTTAAGGATGGAGGGTTGAATCATTTTTGTTCCCCCTGAGGCACTGCATGTTTAGATTGTCAATTAATTTATGGCTTTGAAATTTTGTTAATGCCTTCTGATGTTTCTGGTACAAAAACCCAGGTAGCTGTTGGTGATGTTATACATCTTGAAGCAAATAGTGGAGCAATGAAAAGGGTGGGTAGAAGTGATACTTTTGCTACAGAATTTGATCTTGAGGCAGAAGAGTATGTTCCGTTACCTAAAGGAGAAGTTCACAAAAAGAAGGAGACAGTCCATGTTTGTTTTGATAAATTTTGGGATTTTCATGTATGCTATGTTCCACTTGTAATGGTGGTAGGTTTAATGGCAATACTCCTTGACATGCCTTGATATGTAACATTTAATTGATTGTAATGTATGCTTCTTTTCTTGCTTGTCGTTGTGTTAATAATTGTCTGGTTTCTTTTCCAAATGGATCAATGACTCCATTGTTTGTTCTGCTGGTCATTGTGGCACTCTGCCTTTTCTAGAGAATACCATCATTGTGTGAACTAAATGTCTCCCATAGAATGTGGATTCGCTCTTTTTAATGAAAAATATGCAGTTTCGTAAATGATTCTACTTTTGAACGAACTCTTATGAGTGGAAAAGCACTTTAAACAAAAAGACGATGTTTCCTAAAGTTTGATTATTTTGATCTTACTCTTCCGAGGGAAAAAAAATCTTTTAATGAAAAATACGCAGTTTCCTGCTACATATGCAAATAATCAATTTTAGTGGAATTGTATTTCTGTAAGGTTTTAGGGTGCTACAGTCACTAATCAGGCTTGTAGCTTGTAACTCCACTGAAGATATCTTTTTGCTTGAACTTTATACTTCTCAAGTAGGTTAATGTTTCACCTCCATTAGATGTGCCGGTATTATGTTCCATGTGCTGTTCAGATTCTAAATGAATTGGACTTAGGCTTATGATGCAAATGACTTAATTCTTTGTAACATTCCACGTATAAAATTGCTGTCCTGGATGTTAAGAAAAAATGGATGACATTCCTTCAACAAGTTTCTTAAGATAACCTGGAGTTCAAACATAACATGGTGTCTCTTTGTCATGATATATGTTACGTGGTTGTTTTGATAGATGAATTTGTTCTATTAATGATGTTCTTTTACTGAGAAACTTTCATCCTTGTAAGACAGTAGAGAGAAGGGTTTTGGAGATTTAAATGGGCATTCTCTGTTGTCTTATCAGGATGTTACACTACACGATCTGGATGTTGCAAATGCACAGCCTCACGTTGGACAAGACATATTGTCCCTAATAAGATACTAATTTTGAAATTTATGGGAGATATTAGATATTAATTTATTTATCCGTTTTCTGAATATAGACATAATATGATTGTTGAATGAGATAACAATTTCACTTGGTTTTCTGATTATTTTCTGTAAACCCGTGACTTTTTATTGGCAAATTATTTGTATATACTGCTGGTAATTGCTGAATAATTTATGAGATTTTTTTAAAAAAGATTCTAAAATGATGATGTATTTAGTTTTTCCCGTTTGCCTCACAATTTCATCCAAGATAACATGGCCTACTGCAGTTCACAAATGTTGAATGTATTAACCATGAAAATCATGTATGCTTTAACCTCCCCAACCACACCCCTGCTTTAACTGAAAAAGTTTTGCTGATTACAGGTTGTTAACCGTTATATTGACGAAGGTGTGGCAGAGCTCGTTCCTGGAGTCTTATTTATTGATGAGGTTAATTGTCTCATTTAAGCCCTTTCATGTCTTATTCTGTAAAGATTGCTTCAGTGGTTTTGTTCATAGAACACCATTTACAGGTACATATGCTGGATATGGAGTGCTTTTCATACATGAATCGCGCTTTAGAGAGCTCGCTCTCTCCAATAGTAATATTGCCACAAACAGAGGAATATGTAATGTAGGGTATGGAGCTCTGCTTTTTCAAATGAAAAAAAAAGAGGAATACAATGAGGAACAACTCTTTTCAATTTTTGAACTATTGTTTTGGACAACTTTGTCCAATTCCATTGAATTTTCTTTCAAATGGGTCATCTGTAGCATTCAGATGTCCAAGACACTAGATTTATCTACTTCTAATTTATTTATGAAGTACACAAGGTCTTCCTTCATTTTTTGTGATAACTGGCAAGCATATTCTTGTGATCAGATTCAAAATTCATTGGATGGCTATCTTGCTAATTGGATCAAAATGTGGAAGTTTCTTGTCTTCCATGCTTCATAAATGAGTGCATTGACCTAAGTAGACTTCCGATCTTGCAATGGTTGTGAAGGGAGTTCCAAGCCATTCTTTATGAGAGCATGACTGTATCCACTTGATTTATGAAACTTGCAATGCTTCTTAAAGAATAATAAATTTTAAATGTATCAGAAAGTCAGATGGTTCAGAATCAGCAATCATTCTACATTTTGCTTGGTTTAAACACTTCCCAGCATTGTTTTTGGTGTCTTGTGTTATTATCTTATTATGTAGTTGCTGATGGATATTTGGCTGAAAATGGAAAACAGTAAGTCCAAGACATATCACATATGTATGATGTAAAATGTTACATGAATATGGATGCGCTTTTTAAACTATGGTGTGTCACTGTTGAAGTTTAAAAGTGAGAAAATTATGAAGGCTTTGTTTGGGGAAGCTTCCCAAAATAAAATCTCTTTTTTGGAATTGGGCTTTTGTACCAGGTCCTTCCTGTAAAGGACTTTCTCGGGGGGGTGATCCCATCTTGATAATTTTATGGTTTCATGTTGCAACAGGAATTTTCATCAAGATATATTAGCATAGGTTCTCTTCCATCTCAAACTTCCTCATATTTAGGAAAAAGATTTTTATTCTACTGCTCCTAATTGAGTCTAAAAGTCGTGTGATTTCATGATAAACTTTAGTTGTTTGAATTATTTGTTTAAGCTGTATCACTGGGTTTTGTGTACATAGTTTTATGGAGGTAAAAGAATGAAGCAATGTTTTTGTCACCCGAAACATACCAGGCATTCCCTAAATGTCCTTCCTTCATATGATGTCCTTGATGATCTCTTAATTTTTGAATTCAAATGTGTTACTTGTGTTACTTTACAGAGGAACTGATATGACTAGTCCTCATGGCACACCTGTTGACTTGTTAGAATTGGTGATTATATGTACAGAAACTTATGGTCCAGCTGAAACGATACAGGTTCAGGCCCTATTATATGTAAATTTTGTTAAATGTAGAACCTATTTCAACCTCTAAGTATATAAACTAAACTTAGCTATTGATAAATGTGTTTATCAATGCTTGGCCAGATTTTAGCTATCCGTGCACAGGTGGAGGAACTTGTTGTAGATGAAGAAAGTCTGGCTTACCTTGGAGAGATTGGACAGCAGGCATCTTTAAGGTTCACTCAAACCAACCCCCCCCCCCCCCCCCCCCCAACCCCCTCCTTTTGTTTGTCCTAAATGGTGCTAGCCTCCCTCCCAATGATACTTAAATCTTACTGTTTTATTCAGGCATGCAGCTCAGCTCTTAATAAGAGAGTGTTTGTTTCATTGAATACTTCAGTGTGTGGATGTATATATAATGTTTCTGTTTTTACAATTTGCAGGCCAATCTCAAGGAAGTCTGTGCTTTATATCTGGATGCCAAATCTTCCGCAAGGCTTCTTCAAGAGCAGCAGGATAGATACATCTCATAATGAACTGGACTTAATCCTTCCTATGCATGATTGTGTATTTGAAAATAGCAGTTAAGTCAGCTATTTTAACCTGCAGAGAGGATGCTATGGAAGTATCAACTGGCATTGGATTTCGAATGTAATCCAGGGCGTGGCCACAGATCAACTTGTACTCAAAAGACTTTGAACACCAGATGCACCCAACTGAGTTAAGTTTGAATTCTGAGACGCCTCCAGAGAAGATTGTAGTGTTTGATAGTTTTCTTACAATATGCTTCTTTGGCCATGAAGTGTCAAGGGTCTGGAAACTTTTGTTAGTGAATTTTTTGTAGAGAATGAAATGATTTGATTCAAGGTGGATTTTGAACTCGAAAAGAATAAACTGGTTTTTTTCTCTTCTTTTCCCCTCTTCCACCACCCCTAATTGCCTTTATAAAGGATGGGACTGGTTGCTGGGTTGCTTAACATTTGCAGTGATGCGAGGAAATTAATCTTTTCATTTTTCTTGCTTATTGTTTTCACTTTTCCTAAATTGTTGCCTGCTAAGAATGCCTGGAATTCATTTGATGTGTGCATGACATGTTTACAAGGTCACTTATGTGTTGTGTTTCAAAGATAATGATAAATGGTAATGGCGAATATTGAAATGGATTAACCATTGCTGGAATATTGGAACTACCCACATATTATTATTGAAATGGACCCCAGAGCCTGAGCAGTAGTCAATCAAGGCTTCTTTCTTCTTTCTTTCAAACTCCCAATAGATCAAATGTGGTTCTTGTTTCCTTAAAACGTCTGCTGTTCAAGTCTCTTAACATTAGTTAATAACAAATCAAAAACATCATGCATATGACCATCAGCACAAGGCGCCCTCAAGTACACTGCAAGGACTCTTTTGCTTTCATTGCATGCAAATCACTACAAGGTTACATCATTATTGTTGCAAAGGTCTCAAGTTTGTTTCCACTACATCTCTGCTTCATAACAGACTAGCACACCAAAATTCACTCTCTCTCTCTCTCTCTCTCTCTCTCTCTCTCTCTCTCTCATGCAACCAAACCAAGAGCTACATCCTGTAAAACTCAAGCTTCAAGTCTTCAATCTTCATGAGATTTCACAACTAAACATCTCACCACATGCACCAGAACCTATATGTGCATGTGTGTGTGTGTGTGCGTGTAAATTGAGGCGTACTAAGAAAGGAAAGTTGAAAACAAACATTTTGAGACATGATTTTCACAGATATATTTCACACTGAAAAGGAAAAGGGATAAAAAAAAAGAATTTTTACACATACAAGTGAACTGCTGCTGACACTTTTCTGGCAAATATATACCAGGCTAATGATGCATAAAATTGGAAATTGATATATATATATATATATATATATATATTTATATTTGATAGCCCTTGGGGTGAAAGTTGAATCTGGACCTTGGGGATATTACCCAAGTCTCTTACCAACTCACCCAACCCAAAGGGTTAATAGGAGATTGATATTGCCAGGGCATCTATTGATCTTTCTAGAGAATTTCAAAGGGCATTTGCACTCAAGTTTCTCCTCAACATCATAAGATGGAAGGGAAATAAAAGACAAATGCACAATTTATACATTCTGTATGAAAATGATAAGAAAAGGACAAGATAGATGCCTTTTGATGCTTTACTGTACCAATACAAGCCTCATCATTTCAAAAACAGCAACAATATGTTCTCCAAGAATGGGAAGAACATGAAAGGAAAAGAACATGTCAGACCATCAGATGAGAAACATAAAATTCTAAAAGTTGAAACTAGCAGCCTTGTTCCTCAAAGAGTAACTCATGATCCAATTTCAAGACCACTCAAGGGGCAAATCTCTATTTGTTACGTTTGGCAGCACGCCTTCCTTGGCCCTTCTTAGGTGGTCCCTTACCACGACGCTTCAACATTTCGAGCTTAGATAAGCGCCTGCAAGAGTACATTCAATTAAGAAGCATGTCAAATTTTAGAAGCATGAATCATACTGAGCACTGTATATTTGTGAGCTTTGTGCAGCAGCAGGTTAGCAGTATCTCTACTTTGTAACAGACAAAATTAAACCCATGTTTCAATCTTTATAAAGTATATGAGTTATAATAGACAAGATACTTTTTCAATCTTTCCAAAGCATTTGAAAAGCAATATCTCAATTGTGTTTGTGTTTTTGTGTGTGTGTGTGTGTGTGAGAGAGAGAGAGAGAGAGAGAGAGAGAGAGAGGATTACTCTTGTTCTTGTCGGGCCATGACAACAGGGTCATCTTTCTTGATGTCATAAGGATACCACGATGCAACTTTTTCACCAATGAGCTTCTTGCGTAAGATCTTGTGCGGGGATCTCTTCCCTGTAGGGTTGAGTACATGCCCAAATATCCTTGCCCTTGCCTCCGTCACTCCTCGAATGGCCGCTTCAGCCAGCATACTTTTCAGGCTGCCAAAGCTCATCCTCGCTGTAATTCATACAAAGAAAGTTCTATTTCAGTTTCTCAGAACCCAATGGTAATCCATATACATGCTGGTCAAGTTTGGTTGGTCATGTGTTAGACAGATCCAAGAAGTGTCGGCCAAGTGCCAAAATCATGAATTCTATTTTTGAATTACATACACATCCAATATGTGTACATATGCCCTAGAAGCATTGGTGTTTGACACCAATGTTTTAAAAAGCATTTTCAAGGCGCACCTTGAGGTGAGATGCCAAGAAAAAAGCTTCTAGATACAAAAAATAAAGTGGGCCTCCAAAAAGCATACGCTTTAGGAGGCTACGCTATGCCTAAGGCAAAAATTTTCTGATCCTTAAATATTAAGAAATATAAATTTTGGAAGAAAGGTAAAAGGAAAAAGGAAATGTTCTTTTCTCTTCTGAAGAAAATGGTTTAAACCAGAGTCTCTATGGCTGCAAATAAATCAAGATGTTCACAAACAGCTCAGGCTCAGCTTGGTTCAAAGCTTGTTCGAGCTCATTTATTAAGTAAATGAACTGAGCTCAAGTTCTAGTTTCAGG
Organism: Nyssa sinensis; assembly: GCA_008638375.1. Lineage (NCBI taxonomy): Eukaryota > Viridiplantae > Streptophyta > Magnoliopsida > Cornales > Nyssaceae > Nyssa > Nyssa sinensis. The sequence goes on along the minus strand of CM018031.1, from coordinate 57,456,419 downwards.
CTTGCAGTTTAAAAAGGCGAGATTGAGCAACAATAGGCTCATCTTGGCAGGCTCATCAGCAGAGCAGACTAACATAATTTTGTGTATTTTGTGGTTGTCACTCTTTACATAATTTTATGTACTCTGTGATTGTCACTCTTCCACACTACAAAGTAACAGCAATTAGTTTTTGGCAACCCAGTCAAATGAAGGTCAAGCCACTACAAAAAATAACCCACTTTTCTGTCAGGTTTCCATAACTTGTCTTATCCTTCCAGAAGTCCCATCAAGCGCACAACAGCCTCTTTCTCCTTCACTCTCCTCTTCATTTTTCTTTTTCTTTTTTCCATAGGCCTCTCTCTCTCTTGTGAAATATCTCTGTTTTTTATTTGCTTCCCCCCCTTCTATTCTATTTTAAATCCTTGATCTGGGTTTCTTATTTACTACTAGTAACCCCTTCCCCCCCCCCCCTCTCTCTCTCTCTCTCTCTCTCTCTCATTTCTTAATGATGATTGTAAACTCAAAATCCAAACTGAGCTCCCATGAATGTCTTCTCTTCATCCTAGCATTGAAAGAATTTGAGTTTTTCTTTCTTTCTTTTTTTTCTCTTTTTCTGGTTTTTGAATCAAGCAGGACTCGAGCAGACTCCTTAAATAATTCAGCTAAGCCAAGCTTGAGCAAAGTTGACTGAGCTCATGAAGAGTAAATTTAAGTTGAGCTTGAACATTATTTTTAGTCAGCTGGGCCAAGCCTGAATTAGTACTTGGTTCATCGGCAGTTTTTTTTTCTTTTTCTTTTTCTTGTGGCCCTTGGGGTGAGAGTTGAACCTGGTTCATCTATAGTCTTAGGAATCCCTTTTGGAGGATGCTTTACTATTAGAAAATTCTTCCAAAAAATGTGATTATAGCACTCTAAACATAAATATGGATCATTTCTTAACATTTTGCAAGTGATAAAAAATGTTTGCTACTAGAAAGTAATAAATATTCTGTTCACCTCACTACTTACTGACCATGTATATAGCATCATTTTCTTTTTTGGAATCGTTAAAAAGCATAATAAAACTGCCGCGAGGGCACTACTCAAACACAAAAGATTAGAGGCAAAGTAGCTAGAGCCAAGCTTCTAGTGTATAGTTCAAATCCTCAAAAAACTTAACAAAAGTATAAATTAAGTCTAAAAGATGTCTAGAACTCTAAAAATGAGAAGTCGCGAGCAAATTATTTTTCAACTGAGGTACCAACACATGTACATACTCAAACGTGTGTTTACTTCTCTCCTGTCGTAAACAACACATTTAGCAATGAGGGACAATCCTCAAAACTTCTCGAACCCTCTTAAAAGGACAACCTCTGCCTCAACAACCAACAACACCTTGACTGAACATGGCATAACCAACTGCTGCTTTTTTTTTCCTAACTTGGTGTACAAAATGTAAAAGCTTTCACAATGTTAAGCACAAGTTTCATCCAATTTTCTTTAGAGATACCAAAGGGGAGGTTCTTAAACTTGCAATACCTGAAGTCTTTAATATATATTAAAACTAAAGTCCCTTAGGTTCAACTGTGTAACAGCAATATGAACTGAACCCAATATGTAGATTGTTATATTTTCTTTAATATTCATCAATTAGTTCAATATAGTTCCAACAATTGAAATTTTTCATTCAATTATATATATATATATATATATGTGTGTGTGTGTGTGTGTGTGTGTGTTTGTGTGTGTGTATCGGTATGCCTTTGTAGTTTTAATTGAATAATTGCCTTTGAGTTCAAAAGCTTCCAACTTTTTCGTTCAGTAAAATCTAATGCCTAAAATATTTCCGTGAACGTGGTGTCGATTATCTATGAATAGGAAGATACAAATTGATTGCTCTAATTTGGGAATGTACCAATATAAAATAAATTTTCGATAGATTACATATTCACATATATCAATCACTCCAGCATATTTCAGCTATAGCGCCTATATCAAAATACAACTAGCCGCAGTACAGAAATATAATGCTATTGGCCTAAAGAATAATTAGAAGGGGAAACAGAGTAGTTAAGGAACACACAAATATAATTACATAATTATGATACATATATACAATGAATTACAAAAGAAATGAAAACGGAGAGAGCGTACGCGTGTTTGTAGACTTCTTGAATCAGGGAAAGCCGAAGACAACAGTTGCAGAGATCAATGGAATGCACTGTAGAACGCCGGATGAGTGGTAGGAACAGCGGGAGTTGATGGGAGAAGGGGAAAAGAGCCAAGCTCGTATTAGAGAGAGGAGCAATCGGTGGAGAGAGGGGTGTCAACTGTTAAACCCTAGTAGTGCCTCAAATGATAATGTAGTCATTTCAATAAATAAAAGAAAAGGGTAAATTTTTTAGTATGTTTTAATACTTTGTAATAGATATATATAACAAAACAAATAAAATCTCAATATTATTTTTTTAGGAATAATTAGTGTGACTCTTGTGATACACTAAGGAGACGAACATTGACAAATATATATATATATATATATTTATTATTTTACTTTTAAAAATAATTATACTGACATCTTCAGTAACATCTGATAATTACAAAAATATTTTTTATAATATCTAAAAAGATAAAAAAAAATCAATATAATACATAATAATATTTTAGTCATATAAAAAATTAATAATTAAAAGTCTAATATTATTAATGACAAATTTGTATGAAAAAAAAATTATATATTATTAATATAAAAAAATACAAGATCAGTGTAATTTGAAAAATTTTAAAAAAAATTCATGTAAGTATCAAATAATTACACATATCCCAAGGAAAATCCAATGTAATTATGGGTTGATTAACCACTTTGATGACACATATCCCAATATATTTTTAAGAGAAAATATTAAAAAATTTTTAAAATAAATTTTTTAATTTAAAAATTTCATAATAATTTTTTTGTATCTAAAAAATCCAAAAAATAAACTTTTACTACCAAAAAATTTAACTATAAACTTCTATCTTAACACCGTTAAAAAATATTAATGATTAAACTAAAAAAACCTTTAATATATTAAAAACAAATATTAAAAACTTGATAAAATAAATTATTCAATTCCCAAAAAAAATATTACATTTTTTATTTATTTAGAAGGCCTAAAAAATAAATTTTTACTTCATAAAATGTTATAATTTTCTTGGATTAAAAATTTTGTTTTATATATTTTTTTCTAAAATATATTTTGAAGGTTATTTTTAGCTTTCAATTGTAATAAAATTATTTACATATATGTAAAAATTATTTATTAAATAAAAAAGAGAAATTCATATTTCATAATTAATTTTGAATAACTTTTACTAAACATCTAATAATTTGAATAAATTCTATATAAACGGAAACAAAAACATAGACAAAAAAATGTTACGGTAATATAAAATGTGAAACATGATTGAAAGAGAACGTGAGAAATGAGATAACTAGTAAGAATATTCATTTACATTGCTTACTAAATAGTGTGTTATAATGACCAAGTATCATAATTTATATTATAATTAGTAATGTATTATGCTTTTGTAGTATATTATACTTATGTAGTGTATATTTATTGTAGTGAAAGAAGTGATGGGTGTTACAATTTATGTATTATAATCAACTTAATTTTATTACAATCGAATATAACTCAAGTCAAGAGCCTTTTTAATATAGATGTTAGAGAAATAATCTAATTCGGTTCATAACTAAATGGGAATAAATGTTCACATAAGATGTTTCAAGTTTCAACTTGAAGGACTAGAAAATATTCAACTGTTTAGTTAGAGATCACATATACAAGTCAGTGTACTTTTTCTGTATAGAAAAATATAATACTTTTTTAATATTTATTTCAAATTTTACTTTGATGTGATATTATTATATTGGTAATACATTAAATCTTATAATTAATGTATCGTAATAATACATTATCACTTTTTAACATATTATTTGAAATATAAATTTAAAAAATATAATATTACTCTTTTAAACAGATAACCTTGTCTAAATCGTTGGACCATTGATCCACAAACTATGATGTGTATTGGGCATGTCTTCCCATTACTCAAAAGGATAGAAAATAACTTTTCTACATGGGTTTGGTTGAGCTATATGGAGTAAGTATATACATTGACCCTCTTATAATTAATATTCATTAAGTTAATAATTTTTAATAATTAATAAATTTTTAAGAAATTAACTTAGTTCTAATTAATAATTTTATTATTTAATAATTAATACTTTTTAATAAAAACTCTTTATAATATTAATTATTGGCAAAAAAAATAATTAAATATGTATGTATATGTCTTATTTATGACATGTTTTGATAATTCTATTTATTAATTATATATAACTGAAGTCAAAGTTATAGTAAATAAGAAAAAAATATAACATTAGAAAACATACCTTTTTTTATTAGAAATGGACATTAAAAGTTTTTTATGTCACAAGTTGAGTATTATATGTTATTTTTTATGAAAAAATAAAATATCATTAAAATATTTCATATAAAACATAATTTTTTTATCTCATAAGAAATATAAAATTTAATTTTAATAAATAATATCTTTTATAAATAACTAAATTTATTAATACAAAGGAGTTTACAAATTAGACCAAAGTCTAAATACAAAAAGAGACCTTCAAAAACTTTTAGACTAAACTCAAAAAATCAACAAAAATTTCATTGAAAGAGTCAAACTGAAATTAGAATAAGGATAAAATGTAAAAAAAAAAAAAAAAACACTTTAATCTTAGGGGGAACATAAATTAGATGAATATATTTAATGAATTTTTGAAATTATACAATAAAATTTTTAATAAAAAAATTTGAGAAGGGGGAAGGGGGAATTGCCCCCTCTGGCCTAGGGTAGCTCCATCCATGAGAGGGTATTTTTAGTTTGTTGATAAAAATAAAAAAATTTAATATAATTTTAGAAATTTTAATAAAACTTAGTGTAATTATCATAAACTTAAAAAAATGTCATATAATTTATAAAATAGTAAATTACACAGATCTCTTCTCAAATTTTTGATAATTATAAGGACGTTTCTTGAAGTTTTTAAAATGACACTAACCTTTACTATTTTTACACAAATTGCAAAACTCTTCGCTCAAACTTTATTTTTTTTCTAAAATGACAAATATGCCATTTTTCATTTATTATTATTATTTTTAAATTTTGACCTATTTCTAAATTTTTAAAATTTTTTTATTTTATATAAAAAATAAAATTAAGATAAATAACTTATATATTGTTATTTAAAGATTTTTTTAATTAATATTTATTTGAACATAAAAAAAAGTTTTAAAAAATTAGTCAAAATTATAAAAAATATATATTTTTATCATTTTAAAAAATAAAATAATAATTTAGTGTCATTTTAAAAATTTAAATATTTTTTTAATTATAAAAAATTTTAAAAAAAATCAATGTAATTTATATTAAAACACAAAAAGGTCAAAAGGGTCACTTTCTAGATTCAGCGATTCACGTAGCTGTGGCCACATGGTTTGTTCGCGAACCTCGTGTGTCGTGTGGTACTTCATTTTTACATGAATTAAATTATTTCTCTAAATACCTAAAATGTCCGTTATTTATTTATTATAGGCCCATTAAATATCACATCCATCCAAGAGTAGCGCATGTTCCTCACGCTCCAATTCAGCAGGAGACACGTAGGCAGGCCCACATAGTGCAGCACGTTGGGCGCCTTTGGAATTGGCGCGTGAGGATAGATTAAGTTAGATTTAGTGTGCGCAGGAATCGTCTTCCTGTAGTGGAATATCGTAAAACGGCCTTCCAAATTTCCCATGATTCCTGAGCAATTTTTTGCACTTAAGCCCTCGTACTTTGATTAACTCTACTACTTCTACTTTCTACTACTATTAATTTCTCCATCTCCTCCAAGTTGTAATATATTACACCCCTTCAAGTTTTGGCGTGCAGAAATTCAAAAATCAGGCTCAGCTCAATTCATCATTTTGTCAATTGTGATACAAAAAAAATTGAAATTCATATTGTTGAAAATTTTATTTAACATTAATACACTTAAGTCAATAAATACTTTTCATACGTGAAAAGTGTGTAATATGACTAATACATGTAAGAATGTCAACAGAATCAATATAAAACGAGATGTCTTATTTTAAAATCATTCCATTTAGAAAAATTCCTTTTCCAAACCTGACTTGTCTCGTATTATATTTTATTTCATACTTGCCTCACATTGATTATATAAAAGTTTATTATTTTTATTTTAAAATAAATAATAAATAAAATTAATTTTTACTATGATTTTTCTACAATTATATATATATATATACATATATTCATGAGTAAGTTAAATATTTAAAAATATTTAAGAAATAGTTAAATAATTTTATACTATAATCAGGACATGATAAAATGGGATGAGTTTAAATTTTTCTTTTCCAAACTTGTTTCAAATTCTATATCAAGTTTCAATCTTATTTTTTCAAACTGACTAAGAATTAGGAATGACAATTTGTCCCGTCCTATCGGGAATCCACTCTGTCTTATCCCGTCTCGTCTCTAATGGAACATATATGAGGTACTCGTAAACGGGGTCGGGCCGACGTCGGGGTGTGACTGTTAAAACCACGTCAAGGTTCGAGGGATGGTCACTCCAGCCCGACTTTGCCCCCTTTATATATTAAGTTTTTTTATGTATTCTTATATAGACTATATTTACTAATAAATAACATTATATAAAATTAGTTTTAAGATTTTTCATATCACACTCATATACATATTTTTTCTTGTATTAGTTATTTTAAAAAAAAAATTAATTTATTTATCAAAATAAAAGTTTTAACTTACTTAAAAAATATCCTGTTTGGATACAAACTCCAAACTTGTTTCAAAATTTTTTTTTTCCAAAAACTTGTTTGGTTACATAAAATTTTTGAGTTAAAACTTAAAACCCATTTCTGAAATTTCCAATCTGATCTCTTGAGTTAAAACTTAAAACCCATTTCTGAAATTTTTGAGTTAAAACTTAAAACCCTTTTTGAAATATAGCTGAAAAAATCACGAACCCATTCTGATCTCTCTCTCTCTGCAGCCCCCATTTTGATCTCACCGTTTTGCTGCTACCGTTTGCCACTGCCATTGCCCTTGTCGCTGCCGCTGCGCTTGCCACTACTGTTGCTGCTGCCGCCTCTTCTTTCTTCGTCATCGCTGGCACTTCTTTCGATGCTTCAGGGGCTTCTAGCACATCTGTCTTCGTAGTTTCATCAGCCATTACATGGAGTGGAATAGAGTAGATTAGAGTAGAAGATGAAGCTCTGTTCCGTGAAAAGAATGAGAACTTTAATATATAGAGCATTTTTAGAAATACTTTAGAAAGTTCAAGCGATGAGGATGAGGATGGAGAGTTCTTTTTTCTAGAGAGAGATAAAGAGAGAGGGAGGTGTGAGAGATTCTGTGGGTGGCAAAGAAATGGTTGTAGGGAGTCACTGGAATCCTATGCCCAACGGTCAGTGAATTATGATCACTTGTGATTGACTCTAATCCTGCATTTGTGTTTTTATTCATTATTTATTTATTTTATTTTTTATATAATTCTACTCTCTTATATAATATTAAATTATTTATTTATTAAATTAAATTAATATTGGATAAATTTTTAAAATATGTTTTTGATATTCATAAAATTATAAGCTAGAGATGGATAGAGATAAATAATAAATTAATTTTTTAGTGTAATATAAATTCATAATATATACTATATCTAACACTTTTCCACATTGTAACTTTAGAAATTGAATTCTGATTAACATAACCAAACGATTTTCATAATTTCAAAAATTATTTACAAAATTCTGAAACACATTTCAGAAATATTTTTCAAAAAATCATATTTGAATCACTATCCAAACACAGCCATATATCAGAATTCGGAATAGGACGGGACGGGATGAAGTCGAGAAATATAAACAATATTGAGATCAAAATTAGAATCGAAATAAATCTTTAAACACGATGAAACGATATCATTGACATAAAATATAAACAAAATCCAAATTTAAAAAAAAGTCACTCCACCTCAAATTTGCCCCATTGCCATTTCTCTTGAGAAGTCGTTAATATACTTTTCAAATCCGTTTACGTGGGGCGAGGTACCCAAAATATCGCCCCACTGATATCCTTACACACGTTTTACTCATGCCTCGTTCAATCATTGACTTGGGTACATTCCTTCATGATAAATGAATCCTTTTTCCACATTGTAGGGAATTAGCCACATTATTGAATATTGATTATACAAATTCGACTACACAATTATGCCAAAATGCAGGGGCACAATTATAAATAGCTGTATTTTGTACTGGCCAGTCAATAAAATTTAAAGAAAAAAAAAAACAAAAAACAAAAGAAGCTCAAACAACGTAGTTTGTCTTGTTTCAGGGGCGTTCCTTTTACGGGTTTCTGTTAATATAAATTGTTATCTATAAATCTTCCAAATTTTTCTGAAAACCATTGCAAACAACGGCCTCTAAAACACTACCCACCACTAGCTCTCTCTCTCTCTCTCTCTCTCTCTCTCTCTCTCCAGATCCTTCGATTCATACTGAATTAATCGATCAACTCGGCTTCTGAAACCTTAAATTATACTTAACGGTGAGTACAATCACTCAAGCTTAGGTTGAGTTCATAAGTTGTTGATTTCGTGAAGGATTTTCCAGAAGAACTTGTTTGTATTTTTGGTGCATTTGAATGTTAAGTTTAGAGAATTCTAATCGAAGCTAGTTGTGACTGTTTGATTTTAAGCTCTTAATCGATTCTGAGGTGAATATTATTGTTACTTCGATGCTTTGATCAGTTTTTTTTTTAAGAACCATCTGATGGGAGAGAGAAAATTTACACACCGTTTGCCTGCTAAGACGATAAATCTCAAATCTTTTTACAATTCTTCTTTGTTTGGTTTATCGAAAGAGGAAAAAAAACCAGCTTAGTTGAACTGAATTTTAGTTTTAGAACAAATAGCGTAACATAGTTGTATTGATTTGATTGAATTTGTGTCTTATTGTGTTCTGGGACTGTGAAGGTTGTGGCTTGGTGTTCGTGAAAATGGCGACTGGAGCCGTTCCAGCTTCGTTTACGGGTCTGAAGAGCAGAGACCATGGTTTGGGTTTCGCGAAAAGTATGGATTTTGTGAGAGTTTCTGATCTGCAGCGGGTTAAATTTCGCCGAACGAAGGTGTCTGTGATCAGAAATTCAAACCCTGGTTCGGAAATTGCTGAACTTCAGCCCGCGTCTGAAGGGAGCCCCCTATTAGGTATAATTCTGTTTTCTATGATGCGCTGAGTTACTTGAATAGTATTCTTGCTTTTGATAAATGCAAGCTTGTGAAGTTTCAAAGTTATAATAAGTTTTTGCTTTTGTTTCCATATACCCTTGTTTGGTTGCTAAGAAAATGGAGGAAACAAAAGGAAACGAAAATTTGCTTTTTAAACAAAATAGAAAATTAAAGTAGAGAGTGTCAATTGTTATATGCCTATATCGAACATTTGAGGAGTCATTTTTTTGTATGTAGTTCCTAGGCAAAAATATTGTGAATCCATACACAAAACTGTCAGGAGGAAAACTTGCACGGTGATGGTTGGGAATGTGGCTATTGGTAGTGAGCATCCTATCAGAATTCAAACGATGACTACGACCGACACTAAGGATGTCGCTGCAACAGTCGAACAGGTTCTTTTACTTCCCTTATTTGCCCACTTCAGAATCTAACTTAGTTTTGAAGATAAAACTCTATGTTCTAGCTCTTCCAACAAAGGCAAAGTGACAAGCTGCAGCTATGTAATCTAATATGCTTTAATGGTCAATTTATATCAGTGACATACGATGTCAAAAGATATACATACATACATTATATGTGTGTGTATGTGTGTATATATATATGTATGTGTGTGTGTATATATATATATATGTATATATTGGAGGTGTTATTACAAGTACCCAAGGTTCTCAGTGGACATATATTTTTGGACCAACTGTCAATTCAAATAGGCCAATCCTTATTATGACTTTTCTGTTCCCAACTCCTGGCTAATCTAGACATGCTAGGTCATGTGGAAACTCTCTTAATTAATCCTCAAAACCCTTTTTATTACTTAGATCTCTGTCCTTTTCCTTTTCGGCTCTCCACTCCTCTATTAATGCAATTTTAATTTCCTGGTGCTCTCTTACTAGTCAATAAAGGACCTGTGGGTTATCGACCAAACATCGTGTGCAGTTACTCCCCACCCCCCCAAAAAATATATATGTCTGAAAAAAGAAGGAAGAGAAAAGTACAGTTGCACACATATAGCACAGTATGCAACAATCACATTCATAAACACTATTCTCTGCACAATGTTGTATGCTAACTTCTAAAGTTTGCCACTGCTTACTTTAGTAACTTGCCATCTATATGACTAAGATGACTATTTGAACACCAGTCTCGGGCATTTTCAATGAGTTTGAATTTATTACTAACATGGAAAAAGTTGACTTTGCACGCTAAGTACCGATGTCTAATTGTAAAACATTCAGGAATGTTAGAGAACCTCACTTAATGATGTCATGATACTTTTACCGCATTGTTTGAGGCTGTCAGTGAGGTTTGCTATAATGTTCCGTAGGTGATGAGAATCGCTGACAAGGGAGCTGATCTTGTTCGGATTACGGTGCAAGGGAAGAAGGAAGCAGATGCTTGTTTTGAAATTAAAAACTCTCTCGTTCAGAAGAAGTAGGTCTTAACTATCTAAAGTATTGTGGGCATAAATGGAAATCTTCAAACCATCATCACAATTGTTACATGTTTTCTCACTAATTCTCTACTTATGCAGCTATAACATACCTTTGGTGGCAGACATTCACTTTGCCCCTGCTGTTGCATTGCGGGTTGCTGAATGCTTTGACAAAATTCGTGTCAACCCAGGAAATTTTGGTACTTGTTTCATCACTCATTCATTTGTTTTTAGATTTTTTGTAATTATTATTCTGGACTTAATTTAGTGACCCCCTGCAGCTGATAGGCGGGCCCAGTTTGAAAAGCTGGAGTACACGGAAGAAGACTATCAAAAAGAACTAGAGCATATTGAGAAGGTCAGACCACGACAATTTTAGGTCACTCTGCAAGCACTTCCCGCTGAATAAGCACTTTCACTATGTTAGTTACTTGGTTTCTCCATTACAAGATTGTTATATGATGGGTAAGTATAGACAAAATGATCAATCAAATAAAGGTGGAAGAGAAAGGATTAAAGAAAAGATGTTAAGAGAAAATTGCTATTTCTCTATCTACAGTTCTCTGCATTTAATGGTATATTTATAAACGCAAGACTTCTTTTTTTGGTGTTTTTTTACTATTGTTTCTAAAATGCCCATGCTTCTTTTCCTTAAAGAAAGGTAAAAGACATTTATGGAGTCAAATTTTCCAACTCATCCATCACTCCCACTATCCACCAAACACTCTTCAAGTTGGAGGTAAACTAATAATAACTGAAGGAATAGAGGGTGAACAGATAAAGATTGATGAGGGGCCTGCAGTAGTGCATGCCACCCCTCTAGTGTGTGTGCATGTGTGTGTTAGCAGCATAACACCTTTTTATTCTATGAAGTATGAATAATATTGCTAATGGTAAGTCCACAGGATCCCCAAATCGGTTAGTTATGGTAAGTCAACAGCAATTGATATGCCTGAGTTTTGCCCAAATAATACATCAAAAATAATTTTCAACAAACAAAATTATTCATGTGTGGAATTGCTCTTGAGGCATGCTATCCTCCATTGTTGCTTTAGTCGATTAATTTATTTTCACATTTGCAGAAAATTTGGCCATTCCCAAACATAGAACTTGCACCACCGAAAAAAAAAAGGGAAAGATTTATACCATATAAAAGTCCCAGTGATGGAACTCCATATGTAAATGTCTTGTATCCTTTTTTGTTCCTCCACTACACCAGGTTTTTTCTCCATTGGTTGAGAAATGTAAGAAATATGGAAGAGCAATGCGCATTGGGACAAATCACGGGAGCCTTTCGGATCGTATAATGAGCTACTATGGAGATTCTCCTAGAGGAATGGTGGGTGGTTATTTTATATACTGCTAAAATCTTCTGAGCTGTTTTTGTTCTAGCTTATTTCCAAATTCAGTGCTGTCAAACTCATCAAGAATTTAAAACAGGTTGAATCTGCTTTTGAGTTTGCAAGAATTTGTCGGAATTTGGACTTCCATAATTTCGTCTTCTCAATGAAAGCCAGCAACCCATGTTGTCATGGTCCAGGCATATCGTTTGCTAGTAGCTGAAATGTATGTTCAAGGATGGGATTATCCATTACACTTGGGAGTTACTGAAGCTGGTGAAGGTGAGGATGGGCGGATGAAATCTGCAATTGGCATTGGAACTCTTCTTCAGGTACATTCTTATTTTGCGTATTCATAGCAATGGGCGACCATTGAGTAATCACACGTTATGGCCAATTCTGCTAAGTTCCACTTCCATCTAGATGGTATTTCTTTTATTTTAAATTACATGATGCTAGTTTGTTGTTTAATAAATTTCCAAGGTTCTAGCAAATTTAAAACAAAAATTGCGCGATTTTGAGATAATTATCAAGTATAAATTTTAGATTTGGTGGAAATATGTAGGTGTCTTTATTTGCATGTAATCCTGCAAATTTACCCAATTTTTTCACCACATTTGCTGCGGTCATATGAATAATTATTATATAAGTTGTGCTATAGAGTGATAATGATCATGGTGGAACTCAAGAACTTTGTTTGATATATAGGATGGTTTGGGCGATACAATCAGGGTCTCCCTTACAGAACCTCCTGAAGAGGAGATAGATCCCTGCAGAAGGCTGGCTAACCTTGGTATGAGAGCCGCTGATCTTCAGCAGGGGGTGGTAAGACTCTAAAATGTCCTTTGTTGATTAGTATGTGTTCTTGTAACAAAAAACAAACTGTAAATTTTCTCCTGGTGGCATTTTTTTATCAGGCACCATTTGAAGAGAAGCACAGACATTTCTTTGATTTCCAACGTAGGACTGGTCAATTGCCAATGCAAAAGGAGGTCAGATTAAACTTTTTGGGGAATTGGGATGTTGTCCTATCATTACATCACTTAGACTGCTTTAGTAAAAGGCGAAAGAATAGTTCGCTTTGTGCTCACCACGCGGCTGCGTCTCATTTAGACTGCTGAATCTGACAATTGCTGCTTGTTTTAAGTACAGGGTGAAGAAGTGGATTATAGAGGTGTCCTGCATCGTGATGGCTCTGTTCTCATGTCTGTCTCGCTGGATCAGTTGAAGGTCACTCTTGGAACTGGACTTTCTTATTCTATTGGCTTATTATTTTAACTAAACATGATCATGTGAAATTAGTTCTTGTTAATGTACATTGTTGAGTTCATAAGAAATCTATACCTCTGTTGAAGGATATTCTGGAGTCTTTAGGTTTAGTCATCATTAGTAGAGCAATGCAGAGAAATGCAAAGATGTGTATGGGAAGCTATGTTTTTATGTGGAGACTGTAGAAATATGGGCATATATCTCAATTGTGCAGTCCTTTTGTTGCAGCATTGCAGGGTTCTATCCCAGCTTAGCAAAGTGAGATATAAGCTGCTGCCTTACAAAAACAAAGAGAAAAAACTTTACATGTTTAAATTCATTATTTTTCTTCTTGTCTCTATGTATTTAATTTTCGTTAATACTGCTTGATGTTCACAAAAAACTAGGATGAAAAACACTATGTTTTTTTTAATATAAGTAAAAATATCACTAAAAAAGCACTAGGCATGACCACATGGAGTATAGATGTAAAATGCTATGTTTGATTGCTTAACTCTTTTTTCTTAAACTAACATGGTTACCCTTGAGGAATGGTGTTATCCTTATTAGAATTGGCATATTTTTCAGTAGCTACCGTTGATTAGTTTTGCTGCTTTGATTTCCATCTTGAAAGTTTCTTTTATTTCCCTTTTCTTTGCCAGACCCCTGAACTCCTCTACAAATCACTAGCAGCAAAACTTGTTGTTGGCATGCCATTCAAGGTTAGTTCTTCACTTTTTTACATGAAAATTAATTGCACAGCGCAATCTCAAGAACAAAATTTGATGTTAATTTAGGATCTGGCGACCGTGGACTCAATCTTATTGAGAGAGCTTCCTCCTGTAGATGACAAGGATGCTGTAAGGACGCCTCTTCCCTTTTACCTCTCTTACCTTTTTCTCCATTAATACGAAAAAAGATTCCTGATCTAATTTCTTTTAATCATGTTTAAGCTCTGCCTTGAATTTAAACCATTCCGCTGCATTGTTTTGTAATCCTGCAAAGGTATAGAATGACTTGATATTCTTTTTTATACCATGATCAGCGGCTAGCTCTCAAGAGGTTAATAGATATTAGTATGGGGGTTCTCACTCCTTTGTCAGAGCAGCTGACAAAGCCATTACCCAATGCCTTGGCCCTGGTAAATCTCAAGGAATTATCAACTGGTGCTTACAAGCTTTTGCCAGAAGGTAGTTATAGTTTTCTGAGCTTTCGGAATTGGGCACGTTCCGTATGTGGTTAGATACCATTGCTCATACTAATGTAACAATATTCCTCTCAGGCACGCGGTTGGCTGTGTCTGTACGCGGAGATGAACCCTATGAAGAGCTGGAAATGCTGAAAAGTATTGATGCTACGATGCTTTTCCATGATCTACCATATGCAGAGGACAAAATCAGCAGAGTACATGCAGCTAGGAGGTATTAGTGTTATTGACTCTTCAAAAATTTAGAAACAATCATTAGTTGAAGCAATTTGGCAATTAGTCACCTCTCGTTGAGGTTGCTCTTATACATGCATGTACACACACACATATTGGTATGGAGAGAGAGATTCGTTTTAATGCTAAGTATGACTTTTAATATGTGTACTTCCTGACCCTTGACCTGAATCTTTTTTCTCTCTCAAGGAAACAGAGCTGTGAACCCACCTCTTTTGTCTATCATTTTAGCTCTAAGTACTCATTATGCAGTTCTGTCTTATACCACTTATGTAGTAATAGCACCTGGGTATGATCCGGCAAAGCATTTACCTAGGCATTACTTTTGATGACACTGAAATGTTTAAATAGATGGTAGTTTGTAAGCTAATTGTCTTTCCTCTCCTTGAGATCCTTGACCACTAATACCGGCAGTCAGATTTTTATTTTTTTTCCCCCCTCAGTGAAAGGACATCCTGCTTCTCCTCTACCTTGATCCTGATAGTTTGTCTTGTTGGCTGCAGGCTATTTGAGTTTCTTTCAGACAATGCTTTGAACTTCCCTGTAATTCACCATATACAGTTTCCCAAAGGGATTCACAGGTAATTGCAGAAATCAATTCTAGTTAACTAATATGCAGTATGAATGGTTTTGGCTTACACTAGTGCTGATTATTTGCAGAGACGATTTAGTCATTGGTGCTGGTACCAATGCAGGAGCCCTTTTAGTAGATGGACTTGGAGATGGTTTATTATTAGAAGCCCCAGACCAGGACTTTGAGTTTCTTAGAAATACGTCTTTCAATTTGCTACAAGGTTGCAGAATGAGGAATACGAAGACGGTAGGG
The DNA here is from genome assembly GCA_008638375.1 of Nyssa sinensis. NCBI lineage: Eukaryota > Viridiplantae > Streptophyta > Magnoliopsida > Cornales > Nyssaceae > Nyssa > Nyssa sinensis. Next base: position 57,440,813 of record CM018031.1, on the reverse strand, counting down.
AGCTTTGATTTGAAAACAAAGAACTTGAGTTAACAGCTAAATTTATATACGTGATATTGCAGGAATATGTTTCATGTCCGTCCTGCGGCAGAACTCTATTTGACCTCCAAGAGATAAGTGCAGAAATAAGAGAGAAGACATCACACTTGCCTGGTGTTTCAGTAATTACCAAATCCTTTTGCACGGAATTATTGGATGACTTTGATTATCACTCCTTTGAATTTGAGCACACAAGATCTATGGTGTCATGTTGTTTCTTCCTTTTCTTATTGCAGATTGCCATCATGGGTTGCATTGTAAATGGACCAGGGGAGATGGCTGATGCAGATTTTGGGTATGTTGGTGGTGCTCCTGGAAAGATTGACCTTTATGTCGGGAAGGTACTGTATAATTTTAACTTCTTTGACATAACATATGGATTCAATTGGAATATTTCATTGATAATTTTGACTTATAGAAATTGAGAGAGGGTGCATGTTGGGTTCATATAAAGAGGAAGGCTGGTAGTTCATATGAGAAGAACAAATAAGAAAATTAAGAAAAGAGACATCGAGAAGAAGAATAAGAAGAGAAGAATAGGACAACTCTCATTAAATTGATGCATTTGTATCATGCATGTCCAATCAGCTTAACACAAAACGAAAGAGAACTGGTGTTTTCTTTTGTTAGGATTTCCAAAAGTAGTTCTCCAGTCAGCTGTAATGCAAATCCGTCTATCCTGAGTTCTCACACAATGAAATGTCTATGAACCTCTTGGTCAAATTGTTTGGAATTAAGTTCTCAATGCTACATTAGTGGCTTCCTTTTCATTTCCTTAATACATAATGAAAGATAAGTAATTTACTTCTTTAATTAGGATGTCCAAAATTAGTTCTTCAGGTCAGCGTTAATGCAAATCCATTTAGCTTGAGTTCTCACTCAATGAAATGTATATCAACCTCGTGATCACATTGTGTTGAACTAAGTTATTTGCTACATTAATGGCTTCCTAGTCATCACAAAACATATTCAAAGGCATTGACACATTTACGTCAAATAGGAACATCTTTACACACACTAGTTCATATGCTCTCTGTTTCATGCTCCAAATGAAAGCATTGCACTCAAACTAGTTATAGCAGACTTGTTCTTCCCCCCCTCCCCCCCCCCCCCCCCCCTCCTTCCTTCCTTCTTGTCACTTTATTCCCCCAGCTGAAGCATAATTCCAGATGTGGATCTCCTGTTAGATGTGAAACCAGCGCACTATAAATACAAGAATACTTTCTCAGGATTATGAAACAGATCAGATGAGGCCATTACCCATTACCCAATCCTGGTCCTGTTTATACGGGTTCTAGGAGGAGTGACCATATACAAACCCAACCTTTGACATTATTTCCCACAAAATGGCTTCTACTTAAACTTGATTTCTCATGTTTAGCAGCCCGAGCTTTGGAACAAGTAATTGCCCCATAAAACATGTAAAGGTAAGTAATGGCCTAGGGAGTTGTTGGTACAAGTAATTGATAGATTAATGCATATGCTGTGCTAGACCTAGGGAGTGGTTGGTATATCAATCTCTTACTAGCCTTTTAAGACAATTCTGGATTTGGAGGAATATCTCACCCTTATACCTCTTTACCTGGCCAATAATTTGGATCAATGGGCACATCTATTTGTTCATGTCCAAGCACACTTCCCCTGGCAAACCAACCACCCCATCTTGGTCCTTGCTACTTCATTGGTGAAGTTTTCTTACTTGAGGTAGATCTTTCATCTAAAACTCCCATATTCAAGTACCCGTGAACTTGATTTTCCTATTTATCTAATTTTCCATGTTGCTATACTATCAAAATAAACAACAGGAGTTGTATTTCTACATTCTACATATTAACTGAGAGTCTGCGATTGACCTGAGTCTGCATGTACATAATTCTGACTAATGCTAGACTTAATTCTTAAACAAAGATCTAGGATACTATTTCAGGCATAAGCAGCATCTCTTAGTTAATGTTCTTTTCTCACACTTCTACACTTGGAGACAACCAGCCAGATGAGCAGTTAATAAAGATCAAACGAGTTCATCTTGACAATTGATGCAACAATCTCCTCAGATTTACCTCATACATCTAAGTGAAACATTTAAATTTTCTGTACTAGGTCTTTTCCACTTGGGAAGGTCAACTAATTTTCAATTTCCACCTTTTTCCAGAGTCCACATTTCCCATTTGGGTTGGAACAGAGATTATAGAAATGCGCAAAGCTCAGAGAAAACCTAAGAAGCGTGGACACAAATATGACATTTTTCAAAATAGTAGGACACAAATATGTTGGGGACACATCAAAAATATATATTTTTAATTTTTTCATTTAATTATTAACATTAAGTTCCAATTTTTTTTTGCTAACTACTATATAGAACATATATATAATCCCCCTCCACTCCCCAAAAAATAAAGTAGAGAAAAAAAGGGATTCATGTCCGTGTCTGGAACGGATATGTGAGCCAATATAGAGTGTTTGTGCGTCATATGAGAAAACTAGCAACTAACACGAGAGAGAGAGAGAGGTATCGAAGAATCCTTACTGAAGTTGGAGAAATATCTTGTGGTATCTCTGTGTTGTGGTCCTTGTGGAGTTGTCTTTGCCTTAAATGTATTAGTAGTGTTATCCTTGAAGAGACATCAATTTTGGAGTTAGAGCTCGAAGAAGTGGAGTTAGAGAAACATGATTTAAGCATAGACTAAAGAGGAAATCACATCCCCTGTTAGAAGGAATTCTTCCCTTATGCTCTGGTTGTTTGCTGAAAAATTTAGTGGTAAAGGAAAAACTATTCAAGGAGACCTCTTGTAAGTATTTGCAAGTAGTCCTTATAAAGTATTTAAAAATTATTTACTTTAAAATTAGATTGAATTAGGCTCTCATGACTAAAACCAGCCTTTTATTTTGTAATTATTTCAATTTTATTTATTATAGACTTAATTTTTATCTTTATTTTTAAGTTTTGTTGCTATATTTTAGGTCATTATCTTTATTTTGCTTGCTTTTATAATTTTTGGATTGCATTTGATTATGGATATGTTAAATAACTACTCGCTTGTTGCTTCATTTTCCTAAAACTTGGGAAATAAAATTCCCATTCCCCTGGATGTTGTTTTCCCTTAGTTTCCCCATAATGGAAATAAAAAAAAAAGGAATTTTGTGCAGAAAAAATGTGAGGAAAATCTCAAATTCCTAGAAAATGTTTTTGCCTGAATTTTCACATAAACAAATTAAGCCGTAGACAAAGAGTTGAAACATCCTAAAAAAAAGTGACATCCATGGTTAGTGAAGAACTTTATGCTGGGTTGTTCTGGCCAAAGGAGCAACCAACAAAATTGCACTTTAGGCTTACGGAATCAAGTTTTCTTTGGTTTGAGCAATAGATATATTAATGGAACATGCTTAGCCGAGGGTTTTACAAGGGAAATAAAAGTAGGCTTGATTGGGACAGAAGACAATGATTGGTGTAACAAACTTGAATCTCGAGAAGGAAGACAAACGATGGAAATGTGTGGCTCCTAATGTATATGCATAAACGTGTTTGTGTTTATAAAATATGAAGATAAAATATATGTAAAGTAAATGATATCATAAAATGCTATATAAAAAATGTGAAATTGAGCCAAAACCGTTATAGCACAGTGGTAATTGGTAAAGTGTTGGTATGGCATGGAAAAGGAACGGTAGGGTGACAGCTTCTATTCTTATTGTTGTAAACAAAAGAAAATAAAATGATGAAATTGAAAATTTTGAATAAATATTTAAAAAAAGAAGAAGAAGAAGAAGAAGAAGGAGGAGAAGGAGAAGAAGACAGTATACATCTTCCCATGCATCTATAGTTCATAATCAACTGGAATGAACATTTCTCCAACACATTCAGGTTTTGTAGCTTAAACCATATCAGTAGGTTTGGATTTCCATATGAAAAGTTCATTTTTGCAACATTTTTTCTCATTTGTGGCTACTATATCGGGTTCCAAATAATCAGATATTGGTGAACTTAGTGGTTAGTTGTGTTGTTCAGACGGTGGTACAGCGAGGAATAGCTATGGAGAGTGCAACCGATGCCTTGATTCAGCTAATAAAAGATCATGGCCGCTGGGTGGACCCTCCGGCAGAAGAGTAACACCAGGCAACACCTGTAGGCATATGGTAATAAAATAGAAGTCAAATGAGTGTCATTGCACTATTATTGTACATGAGGGTGGTTCTCTGAAGCAAAGATCAATTACCATTGTAAACAGCCGTACAGTATGGGAAATTTTTCCATGAGGAGCTGCTTAGCCTGCTTACAAGCAGCAATGGCTTGCATTACATGTTCAATTGTTATACATGTAACATTGGAATTCCTTGATCAAGGAATAAAATTTGTATCCTCATCCCAGGGATTGGGCCATAAATGACTCGAGTCGAGTCAAGTCGAGCAAGCAGGGTAGTGGGTTGTTCAATCTTGGCTAGTTAAAATAAACAAGTTTTAAATTATGTTCAAGTTCGACTTGTTAACTTTTTGAATTAATCTCAAACTAGTGATGAATCTAAGGGGGGATAAGTGGGGGTCATAGTTTTCCAAAAATTATGATATTGTATTTTTTACCATTAATTTTGTTAGAATATTTTAATAAAATAAGACTTGGTCTTCCCTAATTTTTTTGATATATATTCACATAAATTCTCTTAAATTTTAATACTTTTAATTTGCCCCTAGCTGGAATTTCTAAATTCGTCACTGTCTTGAACGAGTTTGTAATCCAGTTGATCGTAAGTAAGAATGGCAACGGGGCGGGGTGATCCTTTCCCAATCCCGACCCTGTTTATATTTTCTGCTCCCGACCCTGCCCTACCTCGTTTAGAGGTTTATCCCGACCCCGATTCCGACCCTATTTATATTTTCCGACTTCACCTCGCTCTGTCCTGAACTCTGATATATATATATATATATATATATATTTTAAATAAGTTAAAACTTTTATTTTGATAAGTAAATTAATTTTTTTTTTTGCCAAAATAACTAATTCAACAAAAAAAAAATGAGTGTGATATAAAAACTTTAAAACTAATTTTATATAGTGTTATTTATTAGTAAATATAGTATATGTAAAAATAAATAAAAAAACTTAATAAATAAACGGGGCGGGGTGACCATCCTCCGAACTCATTCTGAACCCGACAGGGTTTTAAAAGTCATACCCCGATCTCGCCCCAACCCCGTTTATGAGTACCCCATACCCGCCTCATTAGGGCAGGCGGGACGGGACAAATTACCATCCCTAATCATAAGTAGCTTGATATTTTTATGTAATATTAAAAAAAATGGCGGATTCAGAAGTCTTCGGTAAGGGGGGGCAAAAAATATATATAGAAGGGTTATTGTAGAAATTTTAAAATCTTTGAGGGGGCAACTTTTAAATTTTAGTGAAAAAAAATTTCACAACTTTGGAGGACCCATGGTCACCCTCCAAATCCGTCAATGGTATTAGACTATTTTTGATTTAATGAACATTAAAATATGTTTAAACTTAACTTGTTTATATTATAATATTATATTATTTTTTACTTAATAAGTATTAAAATATGTTTAAATTTGATTTATTTATATTACAAATTAAGTTTGAATAACTCGATTGGTTTTAGGGCCAAGCTTAGGGAGTGTGGATGAGGCTTTTCATAATCCATGAACATGATTATTCTAGGCCACCCCTGGACATGATGCCATCCTAAGTAAATTGGTAGTCTGGTTTGTTCACATTCTGGCCTTACTTAATATCATTTTGTACCTAAATTTGTCCTGCTTTTACACTTCGAGAAACAACAAAAAAAAAAAAAAAATTGAACTACTGACTGATAAATAGTGATAGGTAAAAAACACTGGAAAATTATTGAGAAAGTCAAAACAAATAACAGGCTGGCCCAGGTTTATTCGGAATGGCAAAATGTTTTGTTTGGAGAGAGAATAAACGATATTGAGTGGAAATGATGAAAGAACTAAAAGTCGGCACGAGATTTGGTATGTGAATGGGTTTAGGTGGTATTCTCGTCTCGTCTTCATCATATATTTAAATTATATAAATATTTTTTAATATTTTAATATTTTATTAAATATTCTTTTATATATAGATCTATATATGTATGTATATATATATATATATTTATAATAATATTAGTATATTAATTTTAAGTTTTAGACGGGAATGGGAAAAATTATTTTTAAACCAGATAAAAATGAGGAAGAGTTTCCTGTTCCGGACACGTCCGTTGTCATTTCTAGGGCGTAGCATAATTACTTCGACCTACCTACCAACATCTTCATGTGATGTTGGTGCACTGTTATTTCAATTGTTAGCATTTTGTCCATCCTGACCGACTAAACTTGCCATTGCCTCATGCCGTGTTATTAATGGGGAAGGAAGCTTCCATTCAACGTGGAAGTTGCCCAGACCAGCTTATTGAGAAAACCTATCACCTATCATCACATGCAAGCTTCAGAAAAATATATTATAAAACAAATGAAAAGAATTACTAGGTTGGAAATGAATTCTTGGAATTTATCAATTTCAAATGAATTTGTGCATAAAAAAATTAATATGATTAAAATAAATAAATTTATTAATATAAAAGAAACTTACAAATTAGACAAAAAGTGTAATCTAAAAAAAGAGATTCTTGAAAGTTTTAGGCTATATTAAAAAAAAAAAAAAACTTTAAAAGTTAATAAAAATTGTATTGAAATTAAAATATGGGTAAAGTGTAAAAAAAAATTTAAAATTAGGAGGGGCAAAAATATTAATTAAAAGAATATATTTGAGACTAATTTTGAAAGTATAAAAAAAATTCTTAAGGGGAGTGAATTGCTTTCAAACCTTAGTTGTCGCAGTCCACGTTAAGACAAGACAGATTGAGACCACCCTAATTACCAAATTCTGACATTTAATATATATTTTAAATTAAATAACATTATAACACATGTTTAAAATAAATTTGTATGATAATTTTTTCATACTACCTCAAGCTGGAGAGATGCTTTCATAAATTGCGATTAGAGTAAATACTAAATTGTGACCATTAGTGCATTTCACGAGCGGACCGCCAAGTAATCCCACCACCACAGTAGACACAACTTGTATCACCACTACCAGATCATTCATTGTATCTTGAAAATTGCTTCAAAGGTGATTCCAAAGGCAAAGACCACCTAAACCATAGTTTACTGAAGTTTGAATGTTATAGTTGATATACACAAAGTGACAGATCAATTTCCATGTAACACGTGTAATTACAGACTAGTTAAAGTTCAGCCGTACAAAGCAGAGTTATACACCTAACCTTCAGAACTCACAAGGCTGAGCATAAGGCCTTCAGAGCTTCTCTCAAGGTTCAGAGTTCAGCACTGCCTTAAATATCCTACTGAGCAAAGGAAAAGGAAACAGTCATCAACAAGGAAACTGCCACTCACGGATATCTCTCAAGCGGAGTATCCAACATGGTAACTTCCGTTCTCTGATAATCAAATCTCTACATTCATGGTTCTAAATCCTAATCAACTTAGGAAAGCCACAACCTATAAATTAAACCCTAGAGGTACGCTTTACATTCATGCTCATTTTTTGGTTTACATTACAGTCTTTCAATTCAGTTTATTGACTTAAACATCGGAGCGGCTACCGCCGGAGCCAATTCGGTGGCCCTCTAATCCTTCTCTTTGAGTGTTTCTTAGGGGAAGGAATTCGGAGCCCCTACCGACCAAAAAATGCAGCATCAGTTTGGCGCCATTTGTGGGAACGACATTCAGTTCTTTCAACAAAAGTGCTCTACTTACGAACAAACTCATCCTCCTTCTTACCAGAGGACCATGACTCCCAATCTTCGCCCGAGAAAGAATGCTCAAAATTCTCAAAACCCTTAGCCCCGGCCGCCTGCCGAACGAGGAAGGGGACGAACAACTGATCCCATGCAGCAAGAGCTTGACTTAGTCAAACGAAAAAATGAGTTGATACAAGAACAACTACTTGCCATGTCCAAAAAGCTGGCGGTACTCACCCAGAACCGCAAAACCAATCCTTTGGATTCACTCATCAACACGGCTGATCAAAGGACACTAACCTCCTACCGCCACCACGGACGGAGGATTTCACGAAGAGATTCCCAATAATCAACCGGCGTATCCCCAAGGTGCCGCCCATATTAGTGGAGACCCACAGTCCATCAGCAGCCGCAAGCAAGGCGATACCAACTTTAATTTTAGACATCCACTATCGAAGCACTACTAGGGCTCAAACCCCAGGGGCTTCAGGAGCGAATCCAGCCCCGCAAGAGTCTCAACCTCAAGCGGCACCAGTTCCTCCAGCTCAGGAGCACCAAAATTCCTCCTCCAGCCATGGGACATGCCCATCCCATTCAGGTAGGAGCCGAAACTTGCAAGGCAAGACTCGCAAGAAGTCCCGCTCAGGGACCCACGAAGAGCTGAAGAAGTTGCGAACTCTATGGAATGCATTGCTGTAATGAGAGGTATTCAAATCCCTCCGGAACAGGACGAGTTGGCCAGACTGCTCGGAAGGCTCGCCACGCCATTCACCCCTACTATCATGGCTGAGGAGAGGCCGAGGAAGTTTGTTGTCCCAAAGTTCACCCCTTATGATGGGACTGGGGACCCAGGGGATCATCTTTCACATTACCAGAATACCATGGCACTACACGGGGCTTCTGATACCTTCATGTGTCGTACATTCATTACCAGCCTCAAAGGCACAGCATTGAAGTAGTTCCACCACCTCCCACCGAGCTCAATCACCAGTTTCTATGAGCTCGGTAAGCGCTTCCTAGACAGGTTCATGACTAGCAGGAGGTTGAGGAAGGGCCCAGAATTCTTGCTTAAAGTAAAACAGTCCAAAGAGGAACCCCTCCGAGGTTACATTGCACGCTTTAATGTCGAACTCACGGAGATTACAGACTGCAACCCGAGCTTTTTAGTAGCTGCAATGACCTTTAGACTGGCACAAAGAGGCTTCAGGGATTCCCTGACAAAGAGCCCTCTTGCCGACATGGCAACACACATGGGTCGGGCAAGGAAGTACATAAATCTGGAGGAAGCAAAGAGCCTATCTCAAAAGACTAAAGAGCAAGCTCAGCACGGATGAACAGAAGGACTCCAGTACAGTTAGGAAGAGAGTCAGAAGCCCAGATAGAAGAACGACTTCCAGAACTCCAAACAGCAGTGCTCCAAGGGGATTCATTACCTTCACTCTTCTGAATGCCTCCCTAACTCACATACTTCGGCAAGTCCGAACACGTGAAAACCTAAAGTGGCCAAAGCCGCTAAGAGGTGATCCCAAGTTACTAGGACCAAAGCAAGTATTGTGACTTCCATAAAGACCACGGGCACGCCACCGACTCATGCAAAACCCTTAAGCATGAAATAGAGTAGCTCATAAGAAGAGGAAGACTGTTGGAGTTTGTCAGGCAAGACGGGAGGTAGAACCCTCGCAACGACAGACCCCAGCATAGAAGGCCGGATCAGAGACCAGAACAAAGGGAAGGACGGAATGGGCCTCACCAACAGAACAATCAGGTTATCTCCGTCATCCTATACAGATACCCCGGCAACAAGGACGTCCAACCGAGTAAGGAAACGGTATGCTCGGGAGGCCAGAATTACTCCCAGCATTCTATAGATCTCCAATGTCGAGAAAAAACTAAGGCCAGTACCTGAAATCCAGTTTTCAGATTAGGATCTTGCAGAAGTACACTGTCCTCACAGTGATGCCCTCGTTATCTCCCTCAAAATTACTAACTTTGAGATCCAAAGAGTCTTGGTGGACACAGGGAGTTCTGCGAATGTGCTATTCTACGAACCCCTCAAACAGATGCAGTTCAATCCCAATGACATCAAGCCCACCATTGCTATCATGGTAGGATTTGATGGGAACCTTCAGTATCCCACTAGGGGAAGATTGACCTTCCAACCACAGCAAGAGAGGGAGATGAACAAAAGACAACGATGTCAGAATATATGGTTCTGAATGCCAAGTCCCCTTTACAATGTCATAATTGGGAGACATTGGCTATACTAGATTGGAGCAGTCACTTCGACCCTCCACCAATACCTGAAGTACATCCACAATCATACTGTTTACTCCATCAGAGAATGTCAGCCGACCTCTCGAGAGTGTCACCAAATAACAATTACTGCACGCTCGTGAATGCAGTGGATTCAGACCTCAACCACCATCATGAGACAGAAGATTTCCCTTCCAGAATCGATGAACCTCTAAGCCCTATAGGAAGAGATAGCAAGGCCAAGCCCGTAGGAGACCCCATCAAAGTGCTGGTCAGCTCGGAAGAACAAGGGCCTTACTTACAGATTGGTTCGGACCTAACACTTGCCGAGCGGGAAGAGATGGTAAAATTTCCAAGAAACAACCTCTCAATGTTTGCCTGGGAAACGAAGGATATAGGAGGGCATAGATCTAGACCTCATCACTCACAAATTGATGGTAGATCCTGATCACCCCCTAGTGAGACAAAAAAACAGGTCCATTCGCTCCAGAGCGGCATCATATCATTAATGAGGAGGTCCAGAGGCTGCTAAATGCCAAGATGATACGAGAGGTATTCTATCCAGAATGGCTTGCTAACACTGTTCTGGTCAAAAAGAAAAACGAAAAGTGGAGAGTTTGTGTTGACTATACAGACCTCAACAAGGCCTGCCCAAAAGACAGCTTTCCACTGCCAAGGATAGATCAACTGGTTGACGCTACTGCAGGACACGAACTCATGAGCTTCATGGATGCTTACTCTGGATATAACCAGATCCAAATGTCCCCTTTAGACCAAGAAAAAACAACATTCATAACCGAGCGAGGTCTCTATTGCTATAGAGTGATGTCGTTCGACCTAAAGAATGTTGGGGCAACCTATCAGCGTCTGGTCAACAAGATGTTCAGTTCTCTAATCGGCAATACCATGGAGGTTTACATTGACGACATGCTGGTCAAGAGCCTACAAAAAGGCAGCCCCCTTCAGCACTTAGCCTAGACATTTGACATCCTGAAACAACATAATATGAAACTGAATCCCTCAAAGTGTACCTTTGGTGTAACCAAAGGAAAGTTTTTGGGGTACATAGTCTTTTAGAGAGGCATAGAAGCAGACCTCACTCAGATTGGGGATTTAGTTGGGTTGGAATCGCCAAAGACCAAAAAGGACATTCAGGCTCTGAACGGCAGAATTGCAGCTTTGAGCAAATTTATCTCTAAATCCACTGATCGCTGCTTACCGTTCTTTAAAGCCCTGAAAGGTAACAGAGCCCTGCAGTGGTCAAAGGAATGTGAAAAAGCCTTCCAAGAGCTAAAGGAGTACCTGGATTCGCCTAAACTCTTATCAAAGCCGGTCCAAGGGGAAAAGCTACTCCTCTAATTTGTTGTCTCCGAAAATGCTGTCAGTTCTGTACTGGTCAGACAGGACAGGGGAGTCCAGAAGCCCATATTCTATGTCAGCAGGGCGCTACTGAACACAGAAAAAAGATATTTAGAGATTGAGAAATTAGCCTTCGCCCTAATAACCTCAGCACGGAAGCTCGGACCCTACTTTCAGGCTCATCCCATTAAGATCCCAACGGCCTATCCACTGAAGTCAATGCTTCGAAAGCTAGAAGTCTCAGGACAACTGGTCAAGTGGTCAGTAGAATTGGGGAGAATTTGGCATATCTTATGTTCCATGGACCTTCATCAAAGGGTAAGCCTTGGTCGATTTTGTGGCCGAATTTACCCCAGCACTACAAGATAGGGCATAGCTCTATGAAAGCTCTGGTACATGGCAGCTTTATACCGATGGATCTTCCACCGACCATGGTTCTGGCGTTGGCTTGGTGCTACGATCCCCTGATGGGCTTATAGTAGAAAAAACAGTGAGTCTGGGGTTCAGAGCTTCAAACAATAAAGCAGAATACGAGGCCCTTATCCTTGGACTGAAGCTAGCTTTAGAATACGAGGCTCATAACCTCGAGGTCTTCTCCGATTCCCAACTTGTGGTAAGCCAAGTTCTGGGAGAGTTTTTCATCAAGGATGACAGAATGCTCCGGTATTCAGAACTGATGAAATTACTGAAGCAATCCTTCCAGAAATTCACAATCCAAAAAATTGAAAGAGGTTAGAACTACAGGGCTGATGCACTGGCCAATATGGCCCCCCACCTCAAGGCCGAAGGAGAATCCCCATTGAAAATCTCTCATCAATTAGAATCGGGCATAAAAGAGGTCCGAGTTGCCCAAGCTACGGAGCAAACCCAGAGCTAAATGACCCCCATCCTCCAATACCTAGAAGGAGGGCTCTTTCTAGAAAACAAGAATAAGGCCAGAAAGATCCGAATCCGGGCAGCTCGGTACCTGATCTTGAACGGGAAGCTTGACAGAAGATCCTATTCTCAACGTGTTTGACTCTAGAAGAGTCCAAGTATGTCCTGGCAGAAATACATGAAAGAATTTGTGGAAACCACAATGGGGGCAGAACCATAGCCCACTGAGCTTTAACACAGGGCTACTATTGGCCGAACATGTTAAGGCAAGCGAAAGAATATGTCCAGAGGTGTGAAAAATGCCAACGGTTCGCTCCCTACCAACACCAACCCCACCATGAGCTCATTCCTATTGTTAGCCCATGGCCCTTTGCTCAGTGGGGGATGGACATCATAGGCTCACTGCCAAAAGCCACACCGAACATGAGATACCTCTTAGTGGCCATTGACTATTTCTCCAAGTGGGTAGAGGTAGAGCCCTTAACACACATTACGGAGAAAGAAGTCAAGAACTTCACTTGAAAAAATATAGTCTGTAGGTTTGGCATACCACGCGTTATCATTTCAAACAATGGTACGCAGTTTGCTGGCCAAATTTTTAAGAAATTTTGTCAAGATCTTCACATGAGTCAACATTTTGCCTCACCAGGCCATCCCCAAGCCAATGAGCAAGCAGAGGTTACCAATCGAACAATCCTTAATGCCCTTAAGAAGAGGTTGGAGGAAGCCAAGGGAAGATGGGTTGAAGAACTCCCTAGTGTTCTCTAGGCTTACAGAACCACCTAGAAGAACACCCACCTCGGAAACTCCATTCTCACTTGCTAATGGCACTGAGGCAGTGATCCCTGTCGAGATCGATATGCCTACCCTGAGGTTTGAAGCTTTCAATCAAGGGGCCAATGATCATCAGCTTGCAGAGAACTTGGACTTACTTGAAGAAAAGCGTGATCAAGCCAGAATCAGGATGGAAGCATATCAACACAGGATGGCCAACAGTTCCAAACTAAGGTTAAAGCCCCTTAGCCTTCAGGTTGGGGATCTCGTCTTGAGAAAAGTGTTTCCGAACACCAAGGATCCCACTATGAAAAAATTATCACCCAACTGGAAGGGCCCTTACAAGGTGACGAAAATTGTTAGGCCTACCACTTACTGGCCAAAAGACATAGCTGGGAAACTTATCCCAGACCTTGGAATGTAGAACACTTACGGAAGTATTATCAATAAAAATTTTTCCTTTCTTAAAATTAAGTGCTTTCCATCTCAATGCACAGACCCCCAAGTCTGGTCCAGCGTATTGACCCCTAAAGCCTTATATCTATTACAAGTCCTTTAGGCCTAGTCCTCTCAATGTACAGACACTCAAGTCTGGTCCAGCGTATTGAACCCTGAAGCCTTATATCCATTACAAGTCCTTCAGGCCTGGTCTTTTCAATGCACAGACTCCCAGGTCTGGTCCAGCGTATTGACCCCTAAAGCCTTGTATTCATTACAAGTCCTTTAGGCCTGGTCCTCTCAATGTACGGACACTCAGGTCTGGTTCAACGTATTGACTCCTGAAGCGCTGTATCCATTACAAGTCCTTTAGGTCTGGTCATCTCAATGCACAGACCCCCAGGTTTGGTCCATCGTATTGACCCATAAAACCTTGTATCCATTACAAGTCCTTTAGGTCTGGTCCTCTTAATGCACAAACCCCCCCAGGTCTGGTCCATCTTACAGACCCCTAAACAAACCTTGCAGCTAGTGCAACTGCTCATCTCCATAAGAACATAGAAGCTTCGATTCAACTGCTCAAACTACACAACTACGAGTATTTTTGCCCTATCAGCATCAACTCTGATTCAGTTATCTTGAAGCTCCCTATCAGCAATGATAAAGGAAGCTTTGATCTTGGGAAATTTGTTCTATATCCTTTTGGAGCTATGAACAAAAATTCTGATCTATTCAACTACTATAAGTCTTCTTACCAAGTTGTTATCAGTTCTGATGGATGAACATTGGTTATGAAGAAACAGCTCAACTGATATTACAAGTCTTTTTTATCAGTAGTTAAGTCCTGGTGGTCACAAATCCTCACCATGGACGGTTTGTTATCATAAGTCATCTAGAAGACCATAATCATTGCAAGTTCTCCTACTCAAGTTACTCAGTACCAGTTTTTGATTCAACTACCCAGTTACTTACTCTGGTTTTTCTACTATGTTCTAACTTTAAGAGGCATGCACAAGCATTATCAAATTTTGTTAACAGATTTGCTCAAATTATTACAAGTTGTTTTGTTTGAAAGACAGCCTACTGATCATAACCAGACACAAGACTGGTTTGAAATAAAGATCATTCTGGAACATCTTAGTTTACACTAATTATGAGGGCAAGAGTCCAATCCTATATTACAGGGCAACAATGACTTGGGATAGTACTGAATCTACTTGGCATCCACAACAATTCTCAGAATTTATAAGTGTTGCAGTTCAGAGGGGTAAAGACATTCAAGCTCTAAAGAAATTTAATTTCATTGATAAAAGTGTTCAAGTACATTAGTGATCAAAAATAAATAGCACGGAATACACAAAACAAGATCCTATTCTGCTGGAGGGAGTTTAGAAGGAGTTGCTCTGCCATCCTTGCTCGGAACCTTAGCATTGGGAGGAGGGCCTTCAGCACCTTCGATCGCTGATAGATCCAAGTCTGGAAATTTTGCAAGGAGCTTGGACCTGAAGGTGTTATATCCATGCTGAACCAGCTCTCGACCCATTTCCTTCGACTTCAAGCCCTTATCTCTACTTCAATTTCAACTTTGGCAGAGGCGACTGAGTCTTGGAGCTTCTAATCATAGGTATACTGAAGATCGTACAACTCCTTCTGAAGTTCTTCTGCCCTCCGAGCATGAAGATCCCTCTCAGATTCTAAGACAGCCAGAGAATTGAAAGCCTCTTTTAGCTTCTCCTCAGCAGCATGAGTCACAAACTGAGCTGTCCCTTGCTATAGTCTGACCTCATCCAGCTTGGCTTGAAGTTTATCAACTTCCTCTGAGTTTGGAAGAGTCACCATCAGAGCAGCCAGACTATGCATACTCTACAAAATATAAAGCAAACAAGTTAGAAGATGCCAAGTACAACGCAAACAAGTAAAAGAGAGAAAAGGAAACCTTCAATAGTTACCTTCATCTAGAGATTCATCATCTCGGTCATTAGTTTATCCAGGCTTTTGCCCCCTATATCGGTGAGGGCCTTTAGCCTAAAAATTATCAAAAGCCTTTTTTGCGGCCAAGTAGTCAGGACCCTCAGATGATTGGGGGGTTGTGGCAGCCATCTTCCCCTTCCTAGTTCGTCTGCTTGGAACGGTAGGGGCAGGAGGGATTATTGATATGGGGGATGAGGGCCTCCCTCTAATCCTCAGACGGTGTACGTTTTGAAGAACTGGAAACCAACCTTCTCCTCTTTACTTGGAAGGGTTGTTCAGCAAAAGAAGAAGCCTCTCCCACCTTCTTCTTTGAAGGCTCAGGAATCTATAGGCCCAAAATTGATTTCTTGAGCTCCCCCGCACGCTTATTAGCCGCTATCAGGTTTTCCTTGGTGACAATAACTATGTGAGCTCGGTTTGGGACTTGAAGGAGTTGACGGTACCGACTTTGGAGGTCGGTTGTAAAAGTAGACCTCTTCCAGGCACTCTTATCTGCACAGAAGTCATGAGAACAAGGGTTAGTTGAGTAGTTCGAAAGTAAAAATATAAGACAGAACAAGAACAATCACAAGAAAATGGGGTCTCACCCTTAAACCTTGTACTCCGGGGGAATGTTGAGATGTGATCTTGGAAGTCCTCGAGCTCCCATCCTCCTCCCACGAAAAAATACCACTTCTTCCAAGTCTTATTGGAAGTGGGTACAGAAGAAATGGGTCTGAACCCTCTATCAAAAGACATGTAAAAGAAGCCTTCCAACCTCATATATTTCAGATCCATATTGTTACGGATCAAATTAAGGAACACGTCAGCATTGTTCTGGTGCCCTAACACTATGAATCCTAACAGGTGCCTCCAACTATTAAGATTAAGGTCTGTAGGGCAAATGCTAAACCAACAGAAAAACTGCCTAACCAGGTCAGGAAGAGGGAGTCTCAATCCCATCTCAAACCAAGCGAGATAGACACAAATTTCACCCTCTTGAACATCAAATGGGCGATCTAAAGAACTTGGAACTCTACAAGTGACATTTGGGGGGAAATCATATTTTACCCTCAGGTAATCAATCATGTCCTAAGTAATAGCATTCTCACCTTCCTCTCTTTGGGAGGACCGGCCAGAGGCCTACCCAGCCCTGTTCCTAGGTTCAATAAAAGCGTCAACTATTCTAACCTCCGAACTGGAGGGGCACTCTTCTGACCTATTTCTGGTATTACCGGAAGGATTACTATCTACGGTTTGGATGCGGGATGGCATAATCATCTCCGAAGAGCTTCTTGTGCCATCACTAGTATTAGAGGAAGAAGAAGAGACCGACATTGCCAAGAAACAAAAAAGGGGGGAAAATAGGATTTTCAATAGGAAAAGAACGAAAAAGAAAGAGAGACTAACCAAACCTGAAGTCAAACAAAAATAGGAGCTTCAAGCAATAGGCACTCCCCACGATTCACTAGATGCCCTGGTTTAACAATGGCAGGATTTCTTCTTCTCTTTCGAATACAGTAAAAATGGTGAGGGAAAGGGCGTACTAAACCTCTCCCCCTCTTTATATATGTTTTCAAAGTATGGGCCCACCAAGCCGGACTGCTATGACAGTTGTACGCAATAATGGCTTCGAAAGCCCAACCATCGGCTGCGCAATAAATGACGCGCCAACAATCGTCTTGGAAATCAGGAAAAACAAGACGCCTGATTTTTCGAGCTCATAACCCTAGTTACGCGTTAAGCTCAAACTAAAGCTCGGAGGGGGGGGAGTAGCTGATATACCATAAAGTGACGGACCAATCTCCATGTAACACGTGTAACTACAGACCAGCTAAAGCTCAACCGTACAGAGCAGAGTTATACACCCAACCTTCAGAGCTCACAAGGCTGAGCATAAGGCCTTCAGAGGTTCCCTCAAGGTTCAAAGCTCATCACCGCCTTAAATATCCTACCGAGCAAAGGAAAAGGAAACAGTCAGTCAACAAGGAAACTACCACTCACGGATATCTCTCAAGCGCAGTATCCAACATGGTAACTGCCGTTCTCCGATAATCAAATCCCTACATTCATGGTTCCAAATCCTAATCAACTTAGGAAAGCCACAACCTATAAATTAAATCCTAGAGGTACACTTTACATTCATGCTCATTTTTTGGTTTACATTACAGTCTTTCAATTCAGTTTATTGACTTAAGCATTGGAGTGGCTACCGCTGGAGCCAATCCGGTGGCCCTCTGATCCTTCTCTTTGAATGTTTTTCAAGCGACGGAGTTCGGAGCCCCTACCGACCAAAAAGTGCAGCATCAATAGTAACATCCCTTTCTCTTGTTTGAAGAATCAGCGTCCAACTTATTGTTAGAAAAATGGGTTTTTGAGTATTATAATTAGCTATTTTTGAACTAATATTAAAATAGGTTTCACACATTAATTTTAATGGGTCTACATGAGAATGTGTTCTCCTCCATAAGGAGATTAAAATTATACATTGGGTTGCTCAAAACCATTAAGGAGTAAATGAAAAATTGTCTCCAAACATTATCACTTGAAAATGGTAACAAAAGCTTGAAACTTGTGAAAAAGCTTGTGTCCTACATAAGATGAGTACAAGGCTTTTAAAGAGTATATATACACTTATCTTGGAGGAGGGTTTGGGCCCCAAAGGGTACCCAAGTTTTGTGCATGGGAAGGACCTAAGCACGAATGCTTGGACTAACACACGCGCGCGCTGCCGCCGCCGCCTCGGGTCGGGTTCGGGCTTGGCCTTGGCCCATCATATATATATATATCTTTTTGGAGAAAATTAATTTAAATAATTTTTCATTAAACGTTGTCGTTTTGTTATTATTAAAAACAAATCAAAATGCTATCATTTAGTTACTAGATTAATTAAAACCAAAAACGTCACCGTTCTGCGAGTACGCTTTTTGGTTTTTCATTTTGCAATTGCGTTGATTTGAATTTTGACTAAACAGTCGTCTTATTCATGGGCGACTGTGTTTGTTCACCATGAACAGACACAATAGAACCTTCGTGCCTGTACCAAATAGGCACGAAGAAGTCTATAAATACACACATTCATTGCATATAAATTCATTCAGAAATATACATTTTGTGCGTCAATTTTGAGAGAGTTTCAAGACACTGTCTGGTTCGTTGTGCACTGAAGTTTGAGTGCTTCATCTTCAAGTACGTTTGTCATTGTATCTTGGGAGACGGACGATTAAGAACTCGTAAGCACCACTGCGAAGACTGTAAGTCGTCTTAAGGACATTGTGTTAAATACAAGCCTTAATCTTCTTCTACTTTTTTAGTTTCTGTAAGTGTTTACAGATTTTATTTGTCTTATACTGTAATCTATAGCTTTACAGTATTCTGTTCTTGGTTTTTGGAAATTTATTATATTGTTTTCCTTTTAAAATCATTTCTATTTTCTGTAAATTTTTATTTCTATTTTTTGTAAAACTAAAAACAACATATTCTAAAAATAACTGTTTTCTTAAGATAGTTTTTAGTTTTTCCTTTTATTTGACAAAACGATTTAATAAATTCAGATTAACCCTTACGTGGCCTTCAATAATTACACCCAAGCATTGGTTTGAGCGGTGGGTTTTGACAAGCGTGTGTTTGGAGTTTTAAATCTTAACATGAGAGCGAACCAATATGGTATTAAGAATAATCTAGTTTGACTTTTTTTAGGTTTCAACTATTTTAAGAAATAATGTCAATCATTTTACTACTAAATGATACTTTTCGAACAATAAATTAATTTAAAACCATCTCACTTACATACTTCCCAGAACTAATTTTGACTTTTCGTAAATAGACACTTAAATTGTAAGGGTATAATTACATGTGTATTTATATACTTTTTATGTAAATTTTATATTTTTTAATTTTAATTTGCAAAAGTATTAAATTAATCATAATTTTTTCACAAATTTCAGTGGGCCAGCACAGCCCCTGAGCTGAGCAGTGATTTTGGAAATTGCAGAGAAAATTTCTCCGTTAACGTCTGCTGTGGTCTCGAGTAGACGAACTTCCCGGTAATCAGAAAATCAAAGTAGTGTATAACAAATCAAAGACAGTCGACTAACAACAGAATCTAAATTCAACAATAATCACTTGACTACTGTCTATATATAATATATTCTAAAAAAAAAATCATTCAAAAATTATTAGTACCACTAAAGAATCAAACAAATCACCACCCCCAAGCTCAATGTAACATATGATTAACAACAGATTTATATATAGATACTACATGTCTAGAGAATCTCTCTCCTCGCGGCGTACCCGTACTGAGACCGCTGGATGTTTTGCTGCCGTTTCTTATACAACAACCCTCCAAACCCGACCAAACAAGCGCCGGCGATCACTCCAAGCACAATCCCAACCTTCTGTCCACCACTCAGTCCATCGGACGATTCCTTCGATTCCTCACCAACATCCGCAGTTACGCCATTCTTCTCAGGACTCATGTCGCTTGCATCGGTCGGCGCCGGAGCAGGGGAAGATTTCGAAGGAGAAGCCACCGGGGACGGAGTCGGGGACGAACCAGGAGCAAGATCCGACGGGGGAGGCGCCGGAGGAGAGCTAGCAGGAGCTCCTCCCTCAGGCGGCGGAGAGGGAGAATCTCCAGCGGGTTGAGGAGCGGGACCTGGTGGATCTGCAGATACTGCGAATTCCACTAAGAGAAGCCCTAAGAGAAGTGCTGACGGCAATACATTAAGTCTGGCCATTGCCGAAACTTCTTTGCTTTTTCTCGATCTGCGGACAAACGGATTGGGGATCTGAATCAATATCTCAAAACTCAGATCTAACAAAGCTTAAAAACAGTGATAAATGCTGTGTAACGTAGGGTGAAGAAAGGTTACTGAAAAATTGTAGGGAGAAAATCAGAAAGCAAAGACCGTTGAAAAGCTGAGAGAGAAAGCCTCGGGATGGGCGAAAGCGAACCTGGCTAGATTGCCGGCGATGGCTAATGCTGTCAGATCTGGGCACGTAGATGGAGTAAAGCGAATGGCGGGCGGCTGAGCAAAATAGTCGGTGGAGGCAATAGATTCAAGCAATGGCTAATATTTGAGATGCTTAAGCAAGAAGGATAGTGCGGGCTGAAACGATATATATATATATATATATATGAAGAATTGAATTTTCTGGAATCTGGAGAGAGAAGTGAAAATGAAGGAAAAGGAATGAAAGTTGCGGCGTTAATGGGGCAGAAGGCAATGGAAGACAGCACGATTAAGACGTGGTTAGGATTTTCTCTCTCTATATAGATACACGCATTATATATCTAGAAAATATAATGTATACCGGGGATGGAGCGAATTAAGCCCAGGGGTCATCTGGGGCTGCAAGCCTGCAAATGCAGCAAATAGTCGAGTCCAGTAAAATTAACAAATTTAACTTGTATTCAAGTTTATTAAACTTATATGAGCGGATTTTAAAAGAGTTTATAATCGAGTTAAATTCACGTTGATTAAATTTTTTTTAGGTAAATTATATTAATTTTCTCTAAGCTTTTTTGATAATTTTGTTTGAATTTTTTTTACAATTAAACAAATCTCTTGTTAGATTTCTGAAATTATACAAACTTCTCATATTTTATCAGACAAATTATAAATATATTTTCAACTCAATTTTTTTTAAATGATAAAACTACACTTTTTATTTTTTAACTTTTGAACAATTTTTAAAGTTTTTTAATTTTATATAAAAATAAATTTAAGGTAAATAACTTAATTTCATTTTATATAAAAATAAATTTAAACTTTTAGTCAATATTTTATTTAAAAACAAGAAGAAAAAAAAGTCAAAAAATTGGTCAAAAATGAAAAATGTGAAAAATATAATAAAATAAAAGGGATAATTTTTTCATTTAAAAAAAATTACTGGAGAAGAGTATTTATAATTTGTGTAAAGTTAGAAAGATCAGTACAATTTTAGAAATTTTAAGAAAAATTAGTATAATTGTTAGAAACTTAAAAGAATGTCAATTTAATTTATCCTACTTTTTTTTATTATATGAAAGTACTTATTATTTTATTGATGATTCTAATAAATTATTAAATTTTAAAATCCATACTTGAACTCATATTAGTTTGTTTATCTTATCAAGTGAGAAGTTTTCAATTGAGCCTATCAATAGTTGAATCGGAGCAAATTGTGATTTGATTTACAATCCAAGGGTCATTTGTTCCCTCAATTCTTTAAATACTTTTTAATAGATTTTTAAATATAGTCTTTTAAATTTGTTTTTTCTCACTAATTTTAAAATTTTTTCTCCCTTACTCTCTGTCTGGTTGTGAGTTATTTCTTTAAAAAACAAGAGTTAATTAGACTCAAATCCCTCAAAAACATATTTAATTATTAGAAGGTCTAACTTAGTTTTATTTTAAGCTAAAGAACAATTAGTTATTTTGTTTTTTAAGTTTAAGTCCATTTTTATGAGGTGGCGAACAACCAATTTGAATACATGACTCTTTTACCCCTTAACCTAACATCTTATGTCTCTGCTAACACAAAAAACCCAACTCTCTCTCTTCGTCGACTCAAACTATCATTTAAGTCCTCTCTCTCATCCGCATTTCCATCCCTCTGATTCTCCAACCCTCTATTGCCCACCGCGTAAGAACGGTCTGATGTTCTATTCTTCTTTGCCATCCGATCACAAAGACACTCCTCCGGTTGGACCCATCAATTTGATCATTCACAATCTCGAATAACCCAACGACCTCCGAACAATCCCTTGACGTTGGTTCATGCCAACCTAAAGGAGCAACGACAACTCAAAGGGTGCAGCATGAGGAGGTCGCTGGGGCAGGGATTCGATTTTTGACAACCAACGAGACAGTGACAATTTTCCCTTGGCAAAATACCATAACAACATAAGGGTGGAATAGTGCGATTTTATGTGTGTTTGGTTGGGGGCTTAAAATCTTAGTGGTTTAAAATCTTAGTGGTAGACCCCATCGGAGTGGCAGTATCCAAGCAATATACCAACATGATATGGCCAGTGATGTTATTCAGATGGTCTTTTTACCTGGCAATAGTGTGTAATTTTACACTTTATAATTGTGTAAAATTTTACAACTTTATATGTATTTTTAATAATTTGTGCTTTAAATACTATTTTTTAATTATACAAATTTTCACATATTTGAAAGTCAGTTTTGACCATTCAATTTGTGACAAAATCTCAATAAAACTAAATGCAATTGAGAATTTTATCAACTTTTGTGAAAGTGTAAAATTTTACACATTTTTGTTGGGATGAAATTTTTCTTTGGAAAAGTATAAATTTTTACACTTTGTTGAGACAAAATTTTACACTTTCAGATCAATTTTTTTTTTCTTCAAAATGTCATATGTAACATAGATCTTGTTTGATAAATCTCGCTTTTTAGAGTTTGAATATATAAGTTTTATTAAAAACGGCTCTATAATTTATAAGTTATTGAATTTTGAAATGTTGAAAAAAACTTTTTGAAAAAGTGCTGCAGCCACACGGCACGCACCCGTGTCCTCTGAAGTAATGAACTAATTTGGTAATGAAGGGTATTTAGTCATTGAATGTTAGAAGGACTTGGTAGGTTACTAAATTTAGAGTAGGACCTAATGATAATTTTTGTACTTTTAATGAATTCCAATCTAAAGTGACTCATAAAAAAAAAATCATTAGTCTGATATAAATTTTGATTTAAGAAACTTTAGATTCTATATACTTTTCTTATTTTTAAGATTTAGGACATCCTATCATTAATGTGATGCTCACTTTGGTTGTGATTGTCACTGCACAAAGGACTTTTTTTCTTCTTCTTATTAGCTATAAACTCAATCAAATTAGGATAGTAAAACGAGCAAAGTTATTTGAACTCAACTCGTAATTAGGTTAGTTAGAATTTCGTTTAACATTAATTTGTAAGATTAAACTTGAACTTTTTTTGAGATTCGTAAATTTATTGAGCCCAGCTCGAATCAATTCATTAAGCTAAAAATAGTCTAATATTATATAAAAAAAATTAAGTTAATCAAACTTGATTCATGATCGACTCAATTCAAGGCTTTTTCGAAATCGGGTTGAAATATTAACAAGTCGAAATTGAACACAATTTGAAACTCGTTTATGTTAGCGAATTAAACTTGAACAATCCATATATTGTTCGGTTCAATTTGATTCATTTACAGCCTTAAACCTAGATGGGAGATTAATGTATAAATAATATTTTAATTATATATATTGAAAGAGATAATTAATATCATGGATAACGAGGTTATCATATAACATTTTTAAAATGAAGACTCATTTTTAATATCATGGATAATGTTATTATACACTATAAGTTTTAATAATTTCTCATTTTAAAAGAAATCAAAAGTCATTAAAATAATTCCTTAAACATTATTTTGAAAAAAAAATATTAAAAGTAAACAAGTTTTTGAAATTATAAATATGTAAATAATAATGCTTGTAAGGAATTCATATTAATCAAATGATAGATAACTAAAGTATAAAAAAATATAATATATAAAATAATAGATTCGGACTCGAGTTGGGTTCAAGTTCCAAAGTCTCAAACCAAGCTAAATATTAATTTAAATTGGACTTAAATTCTTTTATCCAAACCCATTTTAAAGTATAAAAACTGAAATTCCAATCCTAAAAATTATCAATTGGACTTGAATAAGGCCGTCCAAGTTTTACTCAAACCAAGCTAAATATTAATTTAAATTGGACTTAAATTCTTTTATCTAAATCCATTTTAAAGTATAAAAACTGAAATTCGAATCCTAAAAATTATGAATTGGACTTGTTTCATATATACCATCACCATATAATAATATATAAAAATCAAATTGGCATAACGATTCAGTGACATTACTTACTAATTTTTAAAGAAAAATCTTTTTTTTTTTTAAGTCTTGATTAGATTTTCAAAAAAATATTAATAACTAAAAAATCATTAAACGATCTTTGCATTTCATATTTTATCAAAAGGTTACAGTTTTATTATTTTACTTAATAAAATTATATAAAAACTTTTAAAAAAAGGTGAAATTGTTTAATTTCATTTTACAAGTGGAGCCCATTTGATAAAATATGTGTGCTAATCTCATTTCTTATTAGAAAAATGTGAAATACATAGAGGTCTAATTTTTAACTTTATTTCGACATTAATTTTTTTTTTTGGAAAATTAAAGGAAAAAATACTAAAAAGTCTTTGAAATAATTTTTTCAATCCAAAAAGTTCATTATATATTTCGTTTATCTAAAAGATCCAAAAAAGTCTAATTATTAACTTCTATCTTAACATCGTTAAAAAATATTATTGATTAGACCAAATTAACCTTTAAGATACATTTTAAAAAATACTAAATAATAGATACAACAAATTCTTCAATCCAAAAAAAAACATAACATTTTTTTATTTATCTAAAATGCCTAAAAAATAATTTTTTCCTTTATAAAATGTCACGACCTGTAACCCACCCTATGCGAATTAAGGATCGTGGGGGCGGCTCTCAAGCCGTCCTTAACAAATGTTAAATTAGGATCACCAATAGTGTTAGTCAAAATAAATAAATACATAATGAAATCAAAATAAGGTTTACATACCATGATAAAATGATTCTTAAGTTACGATCCTTTAGCAAAATATCATCCCCAAAACATGGACTCATGTGAGAGAGAGAGAGAAACTATAACATACTTAGTCTATTACAATTTATAACAAAAGGAATCCACCATTACATGCGGAAGACAAGTCTGTGAACAAAAACGTGACGCCTGTTGGCAGTGAGCATTCTACTATCCCCCTGCAGCGTCCTTTCTAGAAAAAGTGATATAAATCTGGAGTGAGCTAACTTAACTCAATAGGTAAATTTCCTCGCTCTGTCATGTGTTAGGTATAGTTTAGATAACAAAATTCATACAATAGGGTAAGCAAAATGTTATAGAAAAATAGTCAGTCACAAGGGAAAACAAATCATTAAGGATGACCCTTGGGTCAAAAGGCACATTCCAAAATAGCTTGAGAGAAGATGTGAGCAATTTAATAAGACAACAATAATGGATTTAGCACATATAATATTCAGCTACTAAGAATCATGAGAGATCAAGTCGAATGTAATGATAAGATTGAAAGCATATCTACCAATCAAAGAGTACATCATCAAATTGTAATCAAAGTATAAAATCTGTAACACATGAATAATGAATCTAATAGATGCTATCAACAAATAAAGTCCGGCTACCCCCAAACAACATTCATTCGGGTTCACCCTTCATCTCTGGGTTTCCTTGAATGACACCAAGAGCTCTTATCAAATTATCATGTCCTCATTAGGACTAAGTGTTAAGTATCATCCCCAAGCACCGACCCGTAAGTCATCAGCATCTAAAGAATCAAGATGGGTGTTGTGACAGACATAATTCTCGGGTACTCATAAATAATGTTATAATTAAATGGATTCCACAAGAAAATGTACATATACATAGAATTCAGGGTTCACAACAAAAGATATTGCAGTAGTTTCCCAACATCCATAATCAAGGGTTATAGCAATGTGTAAGCAACCATACTAGGATATTGACAATAAGAATCTCAATATATCCACAAGGAAGTCACAAATGTCCAGTTGTGGAATCAAAGCAACTGATAAGAGTATATAAAAGAATACAAACTGGCAACATCGAGAAAGACATAATTGCAACGTGGCTAAGAAACACCACACATTAGAGTTTTGGTTTACTTACCTTCAAAACGGTTTCCCTCTTTTAAGAGATCTCATTCTCCTTTCCCTTCGTTGATCCTATAAATCAGGAAACATCGTTTAGTTCAATTTTACTCATGGACTTATTCTGATTTTATTGATGGATCTATCATCTTTTAGTCCTATGGGTTGTATTTTAGGTTTATGGACTTATGAAAAATCAGATTAGATCTTTATCGATTCCTTTATACTCTTCTAGTAGCTTGTTGTCCCCTTAAAGTGTCCTAAAAATGGCCAATTTTGCGTATCAGTATTTTAGGTATCTTATTTGACAAAATGGACCCCACCGTTGAGTCTGGAACGTCAAAAAACTTTAGGGTAGGAACCCTCATAGTCATCCGGGGTCATTTGATAGCTTCATTTAGCCTTTAGGATATTTTTAGAATTAGTCTAGTTTATTCGATTATGTATTTAGAAAATTAATTTGCCCGAATGAAACCCACCATTGGGTCTAGAATGTCAAAAAAACGTAAGTTTTTTTTTTTTTTACAGATCTTGATTTGGCTTCGTCTAGCTCATTTTATGTTAACGTGAAGTTTTTCCCACTTAACAAGGGCATTTTGGTCAGTTTATTTGAGTTCAGGGGTATTTTTGTAATTTCCTTTAAATTCAAGGGTACTATCATAATTTCTAGGATTCCAAAATTTAAAATATAATAATTTATATTTTTCAGGGGCCTAATTGAATAAATTTTCCAAAAGATTGTGCCACAATGTAATAAAATAAAGGTTTAGGGGTCAAAATAGAATTTTAGAAACTGTATTAAATAAACCATTTGGTTCGGTCTAATGGTAAGTGAACTGGTTCTATTTTGTCAAGAACCAACTGGTTCATCCGGTTCATTACGTCAACGTGATGTCACTCAATAAATAATACTACGCCGTTTTGAGATTACCTAATCCATTCGGTTATTCGGTTAAGACCCAACCCGAATCTGAAGATCCAACCCGACCGACCCACGTTGTTCATCGTCCCCATTGCGAGGGTTACTGTAGCCCTAATTTTCTAGAAACTTCAATATCTATTTCGTGTAGTTTTAGGCATCCATTTCCTCTACTTTCAAGCTTAATCAACTCTTAAGGCTCTAACTTAAGTTTTCTCGTTGATTTGGGGGGTCGAAGTGAGCTAAACAGCTCTGTCGAGCTTCAACAGCCGTGTATTATCAAAGCTCCATTAAAGCTTGTTTCTTGATCATTTTGACTGTTGTTTCCTCCATGAGGATCGTCACGACATGGGTTTTCATTCCTCATTCTAAAAACCGAGGTTAAGGGTTGTTTTGTGACATTTGACATTAGGGCCGAAACCTGCAACTCAAGGTTTGGAGACCTTTTCTCAATCCTTTCGGTCGCGGCTTAGTGGGCTTATGACTCTTTGGAGGTCTAGTTTCAGCCAAGACGAAAAGAAATTGTTTTGGTTAAGGTCAATTCAGGGTCTGTTTTCTTTGGTGGTCCATTAATGGCAGCTTAGGGTTTTCATGAGTTTTCATCATCCCAAGCTTCCTAGGTCTCCTCTCCACCTCCCAAACCACAATATAATACCAAACAATCATGCATGCATCTTAATCTTATAAAACTGCATGTCAAAGTAAAATTTTCTTTAGAGAGAAAAAAATGGGTTTTTTGGTGTTTTACCTTCAATGGTGGGTCTCTTCCCTTGGCTCAATTTTGAGCTTCTGGCCTCCTTAGGTCTGCTCCAGAACTCAAGCAAGCCTTCCTCTTTTCTTCCTTTTTTGTCCTTCTTCTTCCTTATTCCTTATTCCTTTTTCCTTCTCTCTCTCTCTCTCTCTTGTCGTAAGTCTAGCTTGGCAAACACTCCAGACCTCACGCATGGCCTGACCTCACATGATAAGGTCAAAGTTTGATGCATTCATCATGGAGGTTTTGCATGTCCTCTGTTTGGCTGAAGGTGTGATGCAATGGGGTGTTAACACCTCATTGTTTCAGCACTGCCCCTCTTCCATTCTACATTATATACTTATCTTTTGGCAATCATAGCATATGGGTGCTAATAGCTTAGTGGGTTTAGGATTTTAGATAAGTGTCTAGGTGGTTAAGTCTCTAGTTCAATTCTTTAGACCAACACTCTTTTGACCTATTTTTGTCTTTTTCCTTTTTGTTTACTTTGCTATAACTTTTCTTCGACTAATTTTTTTTTTTTTAATTGTTCTTTTGTTACAAGCTAACGTTATTTTATGTTCACTAATATTTGTCTTCTTAATTTTTTTGTCTCTCTATTGTAACTCGTGTCGTTTATCGACTTTTTAAGAACTATTGTTCCCAAATGCTTAATACAGTATAATTATATACTAATGACGTCAATGTCTATTTAACCGATACTAATTTCTTGTTAATTAAGTCTAGGGTGTTACATAAAATGTTGTGATTTTTTTATATTGAAAATTTTATTTTATAAATTTTTTAGTATTTTTTTTTAAAATATATCTTGAATGTCATTTTATTATAATCAATAATATTTTTTAACAGTATTAAGATAATAGTTAACAATTAGATTTTTTTTGTATTAAAAATTCATTTTTTGGACTTTTTAGATAGAAAAAATGTATTATAAATTTTTTGGATTGAAACAATATATTTTAAGGACTTTTTAGTATTTTTCTCAAAATTAAATAATAAAGACATATTAGGTATCATTTTTTTTTCGAAAATGAAAATAACAAAAACAAAATAAAAATGCTTTAAGAGCATCCTCAAAAACGGCTTCTGAGTTCTTTTTTTTCCTTTTTGAAACAAAACCTTTTCAATAAACAATTTATAATAATTGGTTTATATATTTAAATTCCGAGCCCATTAAAAAAAATAAAAATTTTCAAAATATTCAAAACCAAATATGAAAAAATGATCTCACAATTTTTCCACGTTCAATAATTTTTTATTGAAATGGAAAACTATATTTTTCAAAACAAATATAGAAAATATGTGCATATATATATATATATATATATATATATATATATTTCAAGCTATAGAAGAACCCTAAACCATCTCCACTGGCTACATCAACAGCAGCTCAATCCATGCCGTGACTAGCGCCATTAGCAAACACGGAGTTTGAAATCCACGGCATGACTATAGACCACCAGGTCACAATATCAATTAGTAACACACTTCGCATTCAAAGTATTCCCCCCGCAGCAAGTGGTGTTCAAACAGAATGGAGCCAAGGGCGAAAACTCAAAGCCATGTGTGCACCCAGGGGCCAGCACAGGACAAAGTTAAAATATAAGAAGAGCTATAACAGTGCATTGAAGGAAGGTTTTTCAGCCGACCTGCTATAATTTAAATATGGCCAAGGATTTGAACGGTACATTGGAGTTGCTCTCTACGGGTATCAACTGAAACTCGCCTATATCAAATGCAAAATGCTAATGAAAGAGTAAAAATTAAGAGAGAAATGCTACTTGAACATTAAAATCATGGGGGTGTTACTGTAACAGCCGAAGCTCTCAACGTGTGAAACACCACACAGCAAGGAATCTCAATGTTTCCTTCACTAATTTCTTTCTTCCTAGGTTATATGGAAGTAAGGGAAGAGATATTCACTTACATTTGTTTTTGCATTCGAGTCCGCTAAATGATAATAACTTAACAGGAAAACCCTGGGGGAGGGGAGGGGACCTTTTATTTCATTCTTTTTGCTTAAATTCAAGGGAGACATTGGTACTCAAAAATTGAAAAAGCTACAAAAAGCTAAAAGGAGAAAAAAAAAATTAACTCACTTCTCCATCATCTCTATTTGATCTACTAATAACTATCCTGTTATATCCAATTTTATAGATATAGGGGGACACATAATATATCATACAAATACAAATACAATACTCATAATTCGTCCTTCACATCATTGATGCTGCTCTCGATGCTTTCTTTGGCATCAGAGCCTTCGGATTTCAGTGTCAAAGCCGGTTTCTGGAGCTTGAAAGGGATGGATGCGTGTTTCTTGAGGAATTTGTAGAATGCTACCACTGTACGATCAGCGTCAACAGTTATCTGCCAGATCCCAAAACCAATATTTCATCAAATCTAATCTGATTACAAAAGCAGAAAATGTAAGGAGAGAATAACACCAGGATTAGATTCTCGAACACCACTTACTGGATCAGAACTTTTGTTTCCTGCTGGGAAGAAGAGAATTGTGGGGAATCCGTCAGACTGCAAAAACAAAACAGAGCTTTTCATTACAACCTTCTCACTTCTATTCAGCTTTATTTTTCCTCTTCAAGTACCTAAAAATGGATATTACGCATTAAAAATTGTGGGATTCTTCACAAAAATAGGTTGGCTTAGAGGCAATCTAGTCAATGCAAACCAAGAAGAGTTGCACCAACTGCTCACTGAATTACCATCAAATTACCATCCATAAACCAATATACTAATTCAAAACCGAGTTGTTAAGACATTTTAAAACACTGACCAGATGTTGTCTTTGAAATTACCTTTGCCCTAGGGTGTTCATTTGTCGTTCCATCCATTTTGGCTACAACAAGAGACTCAATGCCACGTAAATGTTTGGCAAGCTTGTTGTATGTTGACTCCAGAGCTTGGCAATGTCCACACCATGGTGCATAGATCTGTATTGGAAGTGTAAAACCATATATTAAAACGGGCCCCATAAAAAGAGGGAAAGAAAAGCTTAAAAAAAGTGTCTATGATATTCGATAATGTTTGGAATGATACCTCAAGAAGAACATCCTTTGACTCATCCAGAACAATTTCATCAAAGTTATTCCCAACCACTACTTTCACATCCCCATCATTCTGTGAAAATTAAAATATGAAGGGAAAGTTGGATTAGAAGAATAAGATAACAAATAAATCAGCTAGAAAATAATAAGTAATGACTCACAGTCTCAGGAACTGGATCTGACTTGTAGAAAGGTTTTAGCTTATCTTCCAGGAAATCCTCCCCGAAATCCTGAAGGATGACAGATGAGACAAATATTCAGCAATTTTTAGTCACAACTATACCTCATTTGAGAATATAGAGGGAAACACGAAGCAATATGTTAAACCGTGATTCTTTTCCAAACCAGTATTGATGAAGACAGAGAAAATAGGGAAACAAATTAAGGAGGAGTTTCAACCTTAATTTTATCCAGGGTCACTTCCCCATCAAGGTAATATTTCTTACCATCATCATTTCCTGTGAATGCAAGAACCTGCACAGAAGATTATTACTAATTAATTAATCTCACCCCATATTAAGTCACCGTTAGCTCAAACAACATTTGAAGTGCATGTAAAGAATAATTAATTCATGGAAGATTGGGGAAAAAGAAACTTTACTCTGGGAGCATCCCCATCAATACCAAAATAATCTGACACGGGTCTTCCAACATCTTCATTGTCCATTTCCACATATACAAAGATGAGCTGCAAATAATTTTTAAAAAAATGTAGATAATACTAGATAAATTTAATTTATAGGTTTGGTTTGTGGAAATGAAGATTTTGCATGTGTATGTCATCAGCAGGAAAAATTATCAAGTTAGATATCCAGTATAAATTAGGCAAGATTGAAGAGTGTAGTAGGCAAGTAATTGAAGTTAATACACTCACATAAACGGCAGATGGAGAAGGTGAAGGTACTCCCAAAAATTCACCCTTTTCCACTAGTATTTAGCTAAAAACTCATTAAAAATTAGGACTTTGCTCCCTACCTTTTTTTAAAAAAATATATTCATGAGGCCCCCTCAAAATTCTAAAGCTTATACTCCCCCCCCAGCCCCCTCCCTCTTCTCCCGGTATGTTTTTTGGATATTTTCATGGTTACACTATGTGTGTGTATCAATACCATCCAATCAACAAATAAATCAAAATGCTACTCACTGGTTCTGAATCGTTGTTAATCAAATTTAGTTATAGAAATGTGGATCATCCAATCCCCTTGCGATAGCCCATTATGTTCCATCCACATTTAAAAATAATATCATCACTCGTGCCCAACCCCTTGTTACCATAAACCAAAAGAATTTTCTCCAAGGAACTGTTTGCTCTAAACTTCCCACCATATAGCTACCGTGACGATTCCCATTAATTTTCTCCAAACCATCTTAAAATAGTTCTAGAAAACTTCAAATTTCTCCACACTTTGCAATTACTTCCAAAATATGAAAATTTGTCTTTGTTTTTAGCATAAACTTTTCCTTAGATGTGTTTTTTTTTTTTATAAGAAGTATATAAAAGAAGCTCAAGAAGGGCAGAGGGCAAAACCCCAAAGCATTACATTGGCTTTAAAGACTCCAAAAAGTCAACAAAAGAAATGACATTTACAGGGAAAGCCTCTTTGGCCTAAAAAAATAATAAACGCAAAACGGTCTCTGTAAGATAAGGAGTAGGAAGCTTCTGATCTTCAAAGACCCGATTGTTCCTTTTGATCCAAAGGCACCATAAGAGGCAAATGGGAGCTAATCTCCAAATTCTCTTAGTTTCTTTAGGAAGGATGCATCATTCCCATGCCAGAAGAAGGTCTTTGACTGATCTTGACATGACCCATGAGATGCCAAACATGATAAGAATAAGGTTCTAGCAGCTCCACGGGACTTGACAGTGAATGAGAGTATGATCCACACTTTCTTCATCATTCTTACAGAAGTAGCATCTGCTAGCCAATAAAAGACTTCTTTTCTTCATATTTCTCCGCAGTTAAAATGGCCTTCCAAGAGGCTTTCCAAGAGAAGAGGGAGGCTTTGGGAGGAGCTTTTGAATGCCAAGTGAGCCTCCAAGGAAAGAGAGGACCATCAGAAGTGAGCAGACTCCTGTAAAAAGAGCCAACCGAAAAAGATGATTTATCCGGCATCCAAATCCTCTTATCTTCTCTATCTGCCACTACCCGAAATTTGTTGATGTGACATAAAAATGAGACCACCTCGTTAAGCTCCCAATCAAAGAAATCTCTTCTGAAAGATGGAGTCCAAACAAACGTATTCCCAGTGCTCGCCACATACTTGCTAACCCAAGCCGACTTCTTGGGAGCCAAATTGTAAAGCCTTGGGAATTTCGTCTTCAGCGGCGCAGTTCCACTCCAAACATTATCCCAAAATTTCACACGATCACCCTTTCCGATAACATACTTACATCTTTCCTTGAAAAATCTCCATTCTCTTCTGATGTATCCCCATAGACCACAACCCATTGGCCCGTCCACGCTGCCCGAACACCATCCCCCATTAACACACCCATACTTGGACACAATGACCTCCTTTCAAAGATCCATATGGGTTTCACCAAATTTCCATAGCCATTTCCCTAAAAGGGCTGTATTAAAAAGTCTCAAGTCTTTCACCCCTAGGCCCCCTAGAGACAGCGGCTTCTTGATTTTATCCCACGCCACTAGGTGAATTTTCCTGCAGTCTCCCTCGTGACCCCAAAGAAAGTTCCTTTGGATCTTCTCCAGTCTGCTGCTCACTGTCTTCTAGATCAGAAAAAAGGGACATGAAATAGGTGGGAAGGTTGGCCAAAGTGCTTTTAACAAGAGTGAGCCTACCTCCTTTGGAAAGGAGTTGGCCTTTCCAGCCTGACAGCTTGCTATGAAACCTTTCAACCACAGGATCCCAAACCCCAATGGATCTCGCGTGTGCCCCCAGCGGAAGACCTAAGTAAGTTGAGGGGAAACAACCCACTCTACATCCCAAAGTGCTGGCTAAGAGATCCATCCCTTGAATTGCCCCTACTGGAGTTATACTACTCTTAGCAAGATTGATTCTCAGGCCTGATACAGCTTCAAAACATACGAGAATGCAGCGGATGAAGCGGAGCTAGCGCACTGTGGGGTCACAAAAGATGATAGTATCGTCAGCAAATAAAAGATGGGAAACGGCTACGCTTCCACCCCTTCTCGCTCCCCCCTGAAAGCCTTTGATGAGGCCAATCTCCTCAGCCCGGCACATGAAGCGACTCAACACCTCCACCCCTTCTTTTTCTTAGATGTGTTAAAAGATAGAAAGAAAAAGAACAAAAGAAAAAGGAAGGAAAGAAAGAAAGAAGGTAGAAGAAAAGCTAAAACTTTAATTCTCACACAAACTAGGATAAATTTGTATGGTCATTGATTTAGTTGTAGCTTGTGTAACAAAACAATCCGCTTAGCAAGACTTCAAGTATACGAACTCCAGCTTGAATTTCTCAGCAAACACTTAAACACAAATGCTCACAGAGCAAGCATGCAGATCAATTAAACATTATCAATTATTAGCATGGAGAACATCAGAATTTTAAGGCATGCTTAACTAATACTTGAGCAAAAGATGTGTGAGGTTTTTACAAATTAGTCATTAGTTTTCATGAATTAACCAAGACTGAGATTCCACTGATGGAGTAGATGGTTTGCTCCAAAATTTCACTTTAAAGTTACACTAAAAATTATATCTGAATGTATCCGTAGAGATTTAAGAGTTATTGAAACTTGTGTCAGGATCCACTTCACTTTAGATATCCTGAAAGGTGTTGAAAGTGCCTAGTAGTATTTTTGCAATATTAAGTTTTCGTATGTTAGTTCCTCTTCTTTTCCTATAACTACAGCATGTAACATCAATTATAAAGGTTTGCTATAACTGATCTTAATATACCTTTCCTTTAAATAATTTTGCAGCTTCTTGAAATGTCAAGACAACCCTCTCTGAATCATTTGAAGTGGCAAAGAGCAAGAGCTGAAAATAGAAATTTTGGATTATGTCAATACTGTAAGAGACAAAATTGTTAGCTCGGGAAAATATCATTTTTAAAAGCAACAGTCATATGCAGATATTCCACAGTACCTGTTTCTTAATAGGACTTTCAAAAATCATAGGAGCACTTTCTCTGGTAAAAGTAGTAACCAAAGGAAGCTTGTTGGCAAACACAAACTCGGCTATTGCTGACTTCATGAATTGGCCATCTGCGTAATAAATGAAAATCTGGATATGGAAATGTTGTTTCCTCACAATTTGAACTTAGAACACCTAACCAGAATGATAAAATGGAAACTAACCAAAATGGCTCAATTTCTCAGCCTCCTTCTTTAGCATAACCAAAGCAGGGCGTTTAACATTGGGGTCCATGTGGAAAAGCTTTGCCACATCAGGATCCACAGTTTGGTAGAAGTTGACAGTGTCTTCAATTCTAGAAGCAGCAGCAAGTTCCTCACTCTCAGGACCCTGTAATTGTCAAGGACAGGCCAAGTTGAGTATGATTATAAAAATAGTATCTATACCATTCCAGGATTTAGATATAAGAACTTCTAGAACCTAATCATCAGTCTATAGGAATCTAAATAAAGTTCAAGAATTGATACTGAGAAATATATTACTTTCCAGAATTCCAGCTAAATCTGGCAACAGAATATACAGAAACCAAAAAGAACAATATACAAGAAACAACCTATAAATTTAAAAGAGGCAATCAACACCAGCATGAGTACACACACACACACTAAGTTCAAAAATCACAAAGTTAGAAACATCTTCTTCTCTTTAAAACTTCCATATGGCTGCACATATTAATGATAGAAATACAGATAAGATTTTGGGATGTCATCTGCCACACAAGTAGATGATCAGGGAAAAAGCTAAAGGAGATGAATAAATACCACCAAAGAGTTAAGAAATCCCAAAACAACTTTATTCTCAGAAGTCAATACACGCTCCGCATCATCTGCCGTGGTTATGTTGTACACACCAGGTCCTGTTTTCTTCTTGATCCAAGTTACTATAGCATCCCTGTATGGTAAATAAATAACTTATCAGCCTCCCAGGAATGCGTTACTCCACAGAAACAACAAAAGCAACACTTCTATATTTCTTATGCTTCCCAAAGCTTGTTAACATATGCAAAGTAAATTTATTATTCTTTACTTAACTAAGCAAATAAGTACTATAAATTGCAGCCGAACAGTACCCAACTAAAGCTTAACACTTTCTGGCAAAAAAAAAAATGATAATGTTTTGCACTTATCAGAAAAACCATAACTTATTGTAAAGAAAGCCAGAATATAGAGCGCAGGGAACAATCAAGCTAATCAATAACAGAACTACATTATGCAATTTATAGATATAACTGTCGATACATCAATCTCCTTTTTGGTTCCTAATTCACGAAAAGAAAACAAAATACACATCTAAAAATCCTATGCTTTATGCCACTCTAGTATAAAAACAAACAAAAAAAAGAAAACCTCACCCCAGGTAAGCTAAATCATGTGTAAAGCACAATTGAGTCGAAGTTGTTCGTTTTCTCAAGTCCCAAACGATTTAACTTCTAAAGATTAAAACTTTATTTATCTTTTTCCCCTGTCATTTCTCAGAAACCGAACTAAGCATAAGGTTTCAACATCCCAAATTCGCGTGTTCTATTTAGTTCCATCATTTCAATATATACATAGATATATATTATATGTATACCCAGAAAGAGAAATAGAGGACTGACTTAGTACGTGGGCCAGTGTAAGGCTTGTGATCACCATCATCGAAGAAATACACGGTAGGAAACCCCTGCACTTCATACTGCTCCGCAAGCTCACTCTCCTCCGTTGCGTCCACCTTCGCCAGCACCACTGCCTCACTCTTTAACTCCGTGGCGGCAGCCGCGTATTCCGGTGCCAGAGCCTGGCAATGCCCACACCACGGCGCGTAGAACTCCACCATCACGTACCGATTATTCTCTATGAAGTCACTGAAATTTCCCTCCTTCAAAACAACGACGTCCTTCTCGTCAATCTCAGGCTGCGAGTACTCTTCATGATCGAACCCCGGCGGCACTTCGAAGTCATCGTAGTTCTCAAAGTCGTCGTCGTCGCCATCGTCTTCGTCGAATTGGTGTGGATCTGAGTGGGGATTTTGCTTAGGTGCAGCGCCATCTTCGTCATCGGCTTCGAGGAAGCCGAGGTCTTCATCGAGGTCGTCGTCGTCTTTGGACTTCGATTCTTTGGAGAGAGCTGGAATTGAGAGGAGAGAGAAGAGAAGGAGAGCTGAGATTGAGAGAACGAGGACGAGTCGACTCGTCATTTTGTGGCGAGTTCACACAGATCAGACTTGTGTGAGATCTAAAACAATAGGGTTTTAAGGTGGGAGAGAGAGGCTGAAACGCAACGACGTCGTACTTTTGGTGTCCACTGTCTGGTTAGTGGTTAAGTCCTGTTTGTTTGAGGGTATAAAGCAATAAAATAAGATTAGGTGATATCTTATCCAATTTCATAGACTATTATTTGTGATTGAATTAATTAATTTTATCATATTAATGTCACGAGATAAATTATTTTTATGAGATATTTGATCATTATAATAAAGTTTTTTTTTAGTTTTTAAAATTTTATCAAAAAATAATTTTGTTATTTAAAAAAAAATTAAATAAAAAATTAGTATAATTTGTCAGAAAAAATAAAATAATTTATATAATTTTAAAAAATATGAGTATAATTATTTTAAATTTAATAAAAAAAATTAATATAATTTATTTTATTTTATTTTATTTTTTAACACCTGTTTGGAGGACATGAAAAAAGAACAGGGAGAGTGCTTGCCGACCACCGACACTCTTTTTGATATGTCCAAATCACGCAGTGGTCGTTGACGATAACAATCACGTCACTACCAACAGATATCAAACTTATGACTCACCTCTTTTCTTTTCATGCATCTATGAATCATTTTTTAATATTTATTATCCGGATGTAATTGACGTAAAAATATTGGAGAGTAAAATTTAAACGTTTTAAATTTTAATATTTTTTGTATTGATTATTGGTAGGTATAATTTAAATTTTTTTTTTTTATATTTGCATAAAAAAAATGTTATATTCGCTGAATCTTTCTTAATTTAATTTTCTCTCTCATTATATAGATATATATATATCCATTATTTCTTTATTTTCTTTCATATATTTTAAAAAATTATTCTTTTAAACATTGGAGAATATTATATACAAATACAAATGTAAAAACTTTTGTATTTTATAAAGAAATAAAAAAAAAAATAGATAAATTACATTGACATTTTATAAAATTTCTGACAATTATACTAACATTTCTTGAAGTTTTCAACATTATACTAATTTCTCATATTTTACCTGACAATACACAGATATTTTCCTTTAATTAGTTTTTTCTTTAAAACGACCAAATGCCCACTTTATTATTTCTGCACTTTTTTTAATTTCAACCAATTTTTCTGACTTTTTTTAAAGATTTGATTATTTTATATAAAAATAAGTTTAAGATTTTATCAATATTTATTTGGGAAATAAAAAAATGGTCAACTTTTTCATTAAAAAAAAACACGAAAGTGGTAGTTTTGTTATTTTGAATAAAGAAAGCGACTGATGGAGATACCTAGTATACTATTAGGTAAAGCATAAAAATCAGTGTATAATTGAATCTAAGCTTCTTATTTGATACATATCAAAATATATGATTGAATTACAACAACATAGTGTAGTCCTTTTAATCGAACTATATCAAACACGTAATAAGATATTTATTATCCTACGATATTTTATTTTACTTTTATATAATTCAACTTTTTTATCCGAGTGTTCAAACGAGGCCTTACAAATACAATAATATTATACAAACTGCTAAGCAAGCAAATTTTGTTTGTTACCTTGAAATGAATAAAGCAATCAACCACAACAAAGAAAAGAAAATGAAAGTGTAATATTTTATAACACAAGAGTCTCGTGTAATTGAGTTACATTCATTTGCAATATTGAAGAAAAAGTCAAACCAACAACATTCTTAATCCCTATATATTTCAATCTAAGTATAATGTTATACATTTTTTTTTACATAATTTCTCTTTTATTTTAAACACAAAGAAGAAATTCTTTTCATTTAAATTTATACATGTATGTATATAAATATATATAGAATGTGATTTTAAATTTTTGAATAAATTACTATGAGTTCTCTTATATTTTCTGATAATTACACTAACCTTTTTTAATATTTTTAAAATAACATTGACATATCTTATTTTTACGGACAAAATACAAAAATATTTCATCCAGTTATTTTTTTTTTTTCAAAAATGACAAAATTTTCTCTTGTATGTTTTTTTTTTCAACTTTGACCAAATTTTCTTAGTTTTTTTAAAAATATTTATTTATTTATTATATATAAAAATAAATTTAAGATAAATAACTTATTTTAATTTTAAATTATATTTGGTATACCAGTTTGATTTATAGGGACGATGTATCAATAATTTTTTTTGTAATTAATAAATGTGTTTAATATTTTTATTTAATTTTTAAAGAATAATTACAATGAGTGATGTCATTTGTTACACTAATTTGGTGCAACTAGTATTAATTTTATATAAAAATATCTTTTTACAATTGAAAAAAATAAACCAATGATCAAAATTGGAAAATATATATATATATATATATGAAATGAATAATTTTAATATTTAAAAAAAAATTATTATTAAAAAAAATATTTATAATTTATCAGATAAAATAAAAAATTTAGTAAAATTTTAAAACTTTTAAAAGAGATTAATGTGTAATTATCAGAAAAGTCTAACGACTGTAATTTACCAAAAAATTTTCATAATATTCCCGGTCCAAACACAGCTTTTCCCCGGCCGCAAACGTTAACCGACGAGCCTGTTCCAAAGGCCTATAACACTTCCTCCGCGGCAGAAGATCAACGGAACAGTCGAACTCGCCATGATAAGCGTTCTTGCTCAGGTCAGCAAAAATTTAATCTCATCTTCTCTCTCAGACCTAACGATCTGATCCAAACCATTTCAATTAATTACTCTCCCCTCTACATACGCATATGATGCTTATTTTTTCGCATATTGATTTCGGGGATTACACAGGAGCGTGTACTTGGCGCTGCATTGGGAAGCATATTAACGGGGGTCCTTGTTTTCGAGCAACGCAAAAGCATCTACAAATCAATTTCAGGGAATCAATTTGTTACCCAAAATCAGGTAGAATCTATGGTTCTCTTTCGCATCATTGGTACTGGAAACCCTAGATTTG
The DNA here is from genome assembly GCA_008638375.1 of Nyssa sinensis. Classification (NCBI taxonomy): domain Eukaryota; kingdom Viridiplantae; phylum Streptophyta; class Magnoliopsida; order Cornales; family Nyssaceae; genus Nyssa; species Nyssa sinensis. The sequence goes on along the minus strand of CM018031.1, from coordinate 57,400,586 downwards.
ATAATTACTTTTTGATGCTTTATAATTCTTCTAATTTTTGTGGTGTCACTTCATCAAATTTAGGGTGCCTTCGATCTTTATATATATATATATATATATATATATATATATATATATATTTGGAATTGGGTTTACCGTAGAAAATTGGGGCAAATACCAGCTGACCTTTTTTTGATGTTATCTTGAGGGATTAGGGATTTATAGTGGAAACGAATGTTTAGCACTTCGTTTGAAATTATGTACTATGGAAACTTTTTCTCTGTGGCATTTGTTAGTCGCCCTTCATATTTTTGTGGATCTTCTCTTATATTTAGATTCATGACCTTCCTATAGATATGTAGAACAGGTTGTTGAAGAATTCAATTCCTAGCACAGAATTGCGTGCGATGCCAGAATGGTTGGATTGACGTGAAATTCGGTGGGTGGCTTGGAAACGATGTGCTGATCAATACTCATGCTTCGCCATGACGTATGCTGCTTTTCTGGCAAATTCCTTCGTTTTGGCATTCAAAAGCGCGTTTTTGCTATTTATGGTAATAATGTGCTATTTGAGTTCGGAGAGTTACAATGTCATTTGGAGTTGTCCTTTTGGCAGATTATTGCTTAAGTTTAGGGTTTTTGATTTATGCTTTTAATTAGAATATTTCTATTTTTGAAATTTTTCATATTTTTTCTTATTTTAATTATTGCTTTCCTAGTCCTAGTCGAATTAGGGTTTGCTGCCTATATAAAGGTTGTTCTTTTTATTGTAAGGTAAACTTTTGATTTAATAAAAATATTTTCTTTCTGAGATCTTATTTCTCTGTGTTCGTGAATTCGAGTATGTTACCTTTGTTCATGGATTCAGACGATTTTTCAAGAAACAGGCAGTGCCCTATTTCTTCACAAGCTTCCACTACGTCAGTTGGTACCAAAGCAGGTTTAATCCTGTTCAGATGGCGAACGCACGGAACGAAAGCGAAATCCTTGATGGCGGTAACCGTGAGGGAGATATGGTTACAGGGGCTGAATTCAGAACTTTCTAGCGTGAGACCCAGCAAGCGCAACGTGAGACCCAGCAAGCATTGCAAGAAATCCCAACAGCTCTCACTAGGCTGACAGTAGGGAATAATCAGCGGGGCGACAATCCTATAGGTCGTCAACCGTATCGAGAGAAGGCTGAAGTTGTGCGTGAACGCCATCCAGAAATTTCACGTAGGCAACTAGCCTACGAGGATAACTTGAGTGAGGATGAGGAAGATGCTGAAGCCATATTCCTGAATAATCAGAGGGGTTACCAAGGGGAGCAGGACCGACAGACCTTTCGAATGAAGATGGACCTGTCCAGTTTTAATGGTCAACTTCAGATCAAAGGGTTTCTTGATTGGCTGGTATTAGTCTAGAGATTTTTCGATTATATGGATATTCCTGAAGATAAAAAGGTGAAATTAGTCGCAGTACAGATTATTGGAGGGAGCTTCTACTTGGTGGGAGCAGTTGCAAATTACACGGATGCGACAAGGAAAGAGGATGGTTCGGACATGGGCTAAGATGAGGCGACTGTTACGATCAAGGTATTTGCCTCCAGATTATGAGCAGATTCTGTTTCAACAATATCAGAATTGTAAGCAAGAGAGTATGAGCCTTTGTGCGGTACCAGCCTTGTTAGTTCCAAAGAAGGATGGCAGTTGGCGCATGTGCATTGACGGTCGGGCAATCGACAAGATCACCATCAAATATAGGTTCCCTATTCCTTGATTGGAAGATATGCTAGACATGCTGGCTGGATCGAAAGTCTTTTTGAAAATTGACTTACGGAGCAGGTACCATCAGATTCGGATCAGGCCTGGAGATGAATGGAAGACTGCTTTCAAGACCAAGGAGGGGTTGTACGAATGGTTAGTGATGTCGTTTGGACTCACCAATGCGTCCAGTACTTTCATGCGGCTCATGAACCAGGTATTGAAACCATTTACTGGAAAATTTGTCGTGGTGTTACTTTGATGACATATTGATATATAGCCAGAACGAATCTAACCATCTTACGCACTTGAGGGAGGTTCTTACAGTTTTGCAGCAAAATAAGTTGTATGTTAACTTAAAGAAGTGCAGCTTTATGACCAGTAGTTTGCTATTTTAAGGATTTGTGGTAAGTGCTGAGACAATTAAAGTTGATGAAGAAAAGATTCATGCCATTCGGGAGTGGCCAACTCTACAAACAGTGGGCGAGGTTCGTAGTTTTCATAGTCTGGCAACGTTTTATAGGTGGTTTGTCAAAGATTTTAGCAGGATAGTCGCGCCAATTACTGAATGCATGAAGAAGGGAAAATTCCATTGGGAAGAGGAAGCAGAACAGAGTTTTGCATTGATCAAGGAGAAATTATCATCTGTCCCAGTTTTAGCACTGCCAGATTTTGACAAGCTGTTTCACGTAGAGTGCGATGCCTCTATTGTTGGCATTGGTGCTGTACTTTCTCAAGAAGGCAGTCCGGTTGCGTTTTACAACGAGAAGCTTAGTGAAGCTCACCAGAAGTGGTCTACTTATGAGCTGGAATTGTATGCTGTTTTTCGCGCCTTGAAGGTTTGGGAATACTGTCTGGTGCAGAGGTAGTTTGTCTTATTCAGTGACCACCAAGCGCTGAAATTTATCAATAGTTAGAATAGTGTCAACCGGATGCATGCCCGCTAGATTTCTTTTATCCAACGCTTTACGTTCACTTTGAAGCTTAAGGCCGGTCAATTAAACCGGGTAGCTGATGCCCTAAGTAGGAGGGCGTGGTTGCTTGTCACATTACGGGCTGAGGTAGTTGGGTTTGACTGTCTTAAGGAGCTATATGCAGACGATGAAGATTTTCAGGACATTTGGGCAAAATGTCAGTCGGGTCTAAAATAAGATTTGTTTTTGGAATTTTGATTTCAATGTTCTAAAATAGAAATATTCCCTGTTTCAGAAAGAGCGTTCCAATGTATACTTTGCTAGGGGATTATTGTTTCCTATCAATTATGAGCATAACTCAATGGTAGCTTAGTGTTAAAGTTTAAACTAATCTGAACCTTAGTGTTACGCTAAAAGAGATTATCGAGTATGTAGTCTTTGGACTCTTTTTACAATGTAAAAGTAGGTTAGTTTTGATTGAAAACAACTTGTCGAATTTTGAAGTTAAAATTTTGATAATGTAAAATGTAAAATTACCATGTAGTACATATAAATATGAATGCATGTCCAAACAAGATGTGCAAATTCTCAAATGAAGTCGGCGTAGTTAAGGCGCCTTTAAGACGCTAAGGTCCTACATTGACTAAAAAGCGAGGCGACCAAAAAGCGCTAGCATAAATGAAGTAAGGCACTAACTTATAAAAATAATTAAAAAATTTATATTATTCATTAAAGTTTCATTTATTTTAAGCAATATCTTAATCTTATGTAATACTAAAAAATTTCATTTAAAAGATGACACAACATAATTAAATTTTAAGCAAATAGACCCTTCTAAGCTTTTTTCTTCCTTTCCAACTATTTTATATTGGTTAAATATTGTTCAGACTAAAATACCTTTAATCTTAAAACAAGAAGACAAGATACATGAGCACATTTAAATAAACTAAGTTTCAGTTAATGAGGCTCTTGCCTCAATGCCTTTTGCCTTAGTCAAGGCGATTGCCTAAGCGTTGCCTTATTAAAATCGCTTTGTCTGAAGTGTGTTGAGGCGCTACACTTCAACCTCGCCTAGGTGAGTGCATGGTCACACTGTAACAACACTATGTGGAGTAGATGAAGTCACAAGTAATTCTACTCTAGCATTATTTGTGAGAAACAAAGCCAATGTTGGAGGCATCAAATTTACTTGCTAACTTACACAGGCTAGTATACTCTATGATCAGGGTTTCCGGGTCACCAGAGGAGAAAAAAAAGGCTAACTTAGAGGTTGTTATTGAGGACTCTCTCGTTACATTGTGCCTCTTTCCTATTACTCTTTCGTAGTGGGTCCTAGAAAAGTTTGAATTTCAAGCAAAATAATATTGGGAGGAAAAGTTAACTATAGTACAGAAAAAATGATTAATTAGGATTTATGAATAAAATTGTCCAAAAGATGAAGAAAGGAACTCTTATTGAAGTTCAGTCAATTAAAATCACTAAACATTTAGAAATCTTCAATTACAATCCATGCAGATATTTTATAACGTGATCTCTTCCATGCCACCAAAATTCTTCAAACTTGCTTGTTTGGATGCTTTGAGTTAATACGATGGAACTATTGGAACTTGAAGTTTTGCTCTGTGTATTCCATATATTTAGCTAGTTTCTACCTGCTATTGGTGGAGTTTATGTTGTGTGATCCAGTTGTTGCAAATGTCAACTTTATGTGATATGCTGCCCTCTCAGATAGACAACATCTGTGATGTAACTTGCTCTAGGGTTCTTCAAATAGTAAGAAAATATATTCTTTCTTGGAAGATAAGGAAGAAAGAAAGAGAATGAGTGGAGAGAGAGAGAGAGAGAGAGAGAGAGAGAGAGAGAGAGTGAGAACAGGAGCAAAGTTCTTTCAATTTGCCTTCAATTTTCATCCATCTTTGGGAGGGTCATTTTATACCAATAAGGATATTTATAGTCATTGTAATACCCTAAAAACAACTAGTGATTTCTTATAGATCATCCTAACCACCATAGCAACAAACTAGGACTCAAATTCCCTTCCTGACTTGACTACTGAAGGCAACTCTTCACTTAACTTGTATGCTCCATAATGGATGTATCTATGTTGTCATGTCTATTGTTTGGAAAGTTAACCATGTCATACCAATCTCTCTCTCTCTCTCTCTCTCTCTCTCTCTATATATATATATATATATATATGGATGTATGTATATGAAAATGCATCACCTCTAATTAGCCCATGGATTTTTGGACAGATGATTTTATTAGAATTTCATGTTGGATTTTGACTGTGGGCTGTAATGTATGCTTTATGTTATTTGAATGATGTATTCTTGGTCTTTCTGTGTGGTTTCCTGTATAAACCTCGCCATGGTAATGAGAAACATTTAGCTTCTGTGTATTTATAGCTTTAGGATGCATGGTTTAATTTGAATGGTCAGTGATCCATTTTCATTGGAAGGTAAATTTTATGTTGTCATTGCATTATATTATATCCTAAAAGTTTCTGCTTTGAACTGCTTTCAGATGAGGGAGCCCGTCTTGGGGAAGAAAAAAAGTAATTTGGGGTTTGCACATCTATGGAATAAAGCCGTGGACCAGACATTGGGACCTGTGATTGAGTCTCTTAGTTCACGTGGGTGGTAGAAATGTTCAAAGTAATTTCACCTCTGATACATGAACATGTTCCTTCCCATTTTGTGACATTTATACGTGTAATGACTTGCCCCCATTTGTATATTTCTATTTCTGACTTATAGAAGGGCAGGAGCATCCTTGAGCTGGAGCTCTGTTATAAATACCCATAACGTTTTCTGTTGGCTCCTGTTAATGCTTCATTCAGAACCATTTCAGTGAAGCTTGCTACCTTTTTACCTGATTATGAAGCCATTTTGACTACTGTTTTGGCAAAGCCCAGCAAACATGATCAATCTGCATCTTTCTTCAAGGCATGAATGTTTCCCACATATTATTTGTCTATTTGATTATGTTCAAATAGTCCGTCATTCAATTCTCACTAAACTGCGTATTCTTTTCTGATCGTGGACAAGAAGCAATCATGCATATGAATGTCATTCTAGGACTTAATAACCTCCACAATACCAATTTTGCGTAGGATATGTTGCATTAATGTATATAATGCTCCCTATAGTCGTACAGCTGTAATTGTTATTCTAATCTGGCAGAGCTTTGAGCCGACTGAAGCTTTCTAATGTTCAGCCCAGAAATGTTTTTGGCCAAATGAGATTGGTAAGTCACCAAAATTTATAGTCCAACATTCTGGACTTCGGTTCATCCCCAACTTGGCATCTATGATACATGGGAAGATCACTTCGGAGTGTAAAAGTTTGTCTTGCATCTATTGTATCCCCCTTTTCTTAGAGCAGAGAAAAAAGTTAAAAAAAAAAAAGAAGGAATTGTTTCCATGGCATATTGAAGCATAAATTAGTGATATGCTTGCCACCTTGCGAGCAGAGAAGAACTAGGCTTTCCCGGTTCTTATAGAATCTATTATTGTTGAGAATATGGTCGTACTAAGTAACAATGTATGCAAAATTGTAATGTTTTAATATGACTCGATATTTCCTTTTAGCTTTGTCTGTTACCTCGGTCTTTTATTGCCCTCCATGCCTATGACAGCTGTTTATAACCCTCTGAAATTTAATTTGTTTTTGCTCGACTCTTATAGTTTAAAAGTTGACAGAGATACTCCTTCATGTGTTAAAAAATACATTTTGCAACTGTCAACTGAATTTGACTTCTAACATATGAAGGAGTGTCTCCATTGACTTTTAAATTATAGGAGATCAACTGAAAATAAGTGGAATTACACGGGGTTTGTGTAATTTATCCTAGTTTTTTTTTATGTTCATCTGTTGCTTCTAGGACCTGTAGTTTTCTCCAAGCCCTTATTGTCCACAGTAACATTTAATGGGGATGAGGTGATGAATCAATCTGGCAGGAGTTATAAGTACATAATTCCATGTAATTACTTGCTACTAATGAAAACCATAGGTACCTCTCATATCCCAAATCAAAAGAAAAGAAGAAGAAAAAAAAGAAAAATAAGGAGTCTTGGTTCAAGTATCATCGAACCATAGTGAGCATATCAAGCATCAGGCTGAACAGAATTACTTCGACTCAAATTGGCTCGACGAGTGACCACTCTGTAGTAAACACCCATTGCCAGAAGCACAACAAATACGAAACCAAACACAATGCCAACAATGCCACCAGCTCCCACGCGGCTGCCGCTCGTCTCCCGTGTTGATCTGCTTTCATGTGCCAGAGTTGACTGCACAGTCGCTGCTAGAGGCAAAGTTGAGCAATTTGATGTAGCACATGGGTTTTTAGTACTTGGCTGTTGATTATTTGGGTGGAAAAATTCAAATGCTGATGGTGAGAAAGCCATGGGGCTCTCGTAAGTGAGGCCATGGGGAGCTCTGCCTTGAGCTCTGGCAATGGAGAGTAAGGAAAGAAAAGAGAAGAGCAAGATAGAAGCCATGGCTGTCATGTGAATTGCTTTAGTGACTTCAGGCTGAAGTAGCAGTATTGTTTTTTTTTGGTGTGGGAATGTTTGCTTGCTTTCCAATGGTTTTTATAGGGTCTTAGGAAGTGGTGGTTGCTTGGACTATAATTTATTGTTAGCAAAGACTGTTTGGAAAGTGGGAACAAAATGATTTCTATTCCATCCTTAGATTGAAATGGTGCCCTCCTTCCCTAAATTGCCCTCAACAATGTCAACCTAGTGGCACTGGTTCCTTTGGCTACAACTTTTTTCATTGGGAAGACTGCCAAGGTTAAATGGCATTCCTCAAAAGGGTTAGCCAATGACAGTAATACCACGTGGAACAGTTTTTTCACTTTTGGGTGTCCTTAGTGTGACCGTCTCATTGGAGGTTATACAAAGATATGTATGTATAACCCTGGACTAATAAGCCATTGGTCCTTAGACAGAGAGGGTAATGTTAATCCTTTCATGGGATCATTTTACTTTCACTAGTAAATGCTTTTTTCTCTTGGTAGGAAGAGCAGTGAAAGTTAAATAATGTCAGGAGAAAGTGATTATCAACTAGTCTTTTCACATAAGCTCATCATTAAGTTGGTTGGAGTCCCTAATTATTGTAGCTCTCAAAGTTATGTTTTCTTACTTGAGTGCCTTGTCAAATAGAAATGACATGTTTCATGAAATTGATCCATGCACATTCAGGGTCAAATATATCCATACATATATAGATATATAGATGTTTGTGTCTATATGTACTTAATTTTGTGGTGTGCTCAAAGATATGTACTAGTGTTAACCCTTTTTTTGAGCCCATCCCATATTAGCAATTAATTGAAGTTAAGAAGTCTTTGAATAGCTGTCATCTGCATTCCTTAAAAACATGTATTATAGATAACGAGATACACGTGTATGAACATGTTAGCATAACTATATTCATGAATATTATGATCATTATTTCATGGGTTTGCTTAGCTTAAACTTAAAGGGTCAGCAAAGGCCACACACACACATACACATAGATAGATATATGATGTGTAATTATAATGGTTGTTCTTCACCTGCCGTAGACATAATTACAAAGGAGCACGCGCATGCCAAAGCTGAAATCAATGCATCCTTCCTCCACTTCCTCCATCTAATATTAAAATCATGCCCTCCCACCGTGCTTCCTTATCTTATGCCAGGATAGTCACCTCTCTCTCTCTCTCCAGGGCCCATTTAACATTTTCACAAGATCCATGTCCTAGTTAATGAGCCTTCAGGGCTTCACATGTTTTGGCCCTGCACCTCCCATGTCACAAGATTTGTCTATATATGATGAAAGAACAGAAAAAATTTCCGGTTTTTCACCTGGAATATTTCCATACAACTATTCTGGACCTTTAGGTACGAGTGCAAATGAACAAAGTCGTTCATAAACAGCTTAAGGTCAAGTTCGTTAATGACTTGTTCCAGTGTGATTCATTTAATAAATGAGTTAAATTTAAACATATTTTAAAACTCATGAATTTATTAAGATCAACTTGATAAATAATTTATTTCCATATAAACAAATTAAGTTACTTGAATTCAGATCATGATTAATTAGATTATAGACTCATTCGAGATCAGAGAGATATAAACAAATCAAGTTTAAATACAATTTAAAATTCATTAAGCTTAAGCTTAAACAGCACATGCTCAACTTGGCTCATTTATAATCTTACTCTTAAGTAAGCAACAGGATAAGATGAGTATTTGTTTTTATTATTACTTTTTTTTTTTTTTATTAAGCTGACCTCAGCAAAGCCATTGGGAAATGAATGGGCTTCAAACAAAGCTCACTTAATGTATGTAGTAGGCCCTGATCTGGATGTAGTTGAAAACAAGCAAGTCTGCTTTTATTGTGAATGCTTGCTATATATATATATATATATATAAGGCACCTTTTGGATCTGTTTGCTAAAACAATATCCAAGTAAACAGCATTAATGAACCTCAAGTTCTGAGACCATATATAGGCGTAGAGGTGACAAATGTTATTTAAATCCGTCAACTCGTCATAACTCGTCCATTAATTAATGAATATGAATAACTCATTTAATTAACGGGTCAAAAACGGGTTGAGTAATAAGGAAGTAGTCAATTTAACAGGTCAATACGAGTTAAATATGAGTATTTGATTGAGAATAGAAAATAACAAAATAGTATAAAAATATATATATATCTCCATTTAAAAAAAAATTAAATAATAAAACATATATAATATATAGTCATGACAACTAATAGGTAGTTCACGGCCTATATATAAAGCTTTCACTCATTTCATCAATACATATTTCTCTTTGCTGTTCAATAAATATAAATATATAACTTGATGTTAATTATAAGTCTCAGCCTATATATGTATATATAGTCTGCAACAGCCTTGAGTTTTACACACAACAAGCTTCTACTTTCTTCCAATTTCTGATCTTTGCTTGTTCTACTTTCTGCTGCTTCGTTTTCTTCCTTAGTTTATATATCATCTCTTGCTGCCAGCATATTTTTTTTTAGTTCGGACTTGTTCACCCCATTTCAGTATGTATATATATACAGTATAATATATATAATACTCACACACACACACACACACATATATATATATATATACATATTAATTTTTTTTAAAAAAAATTAGTGAGTTCGATTCTCGGGTTAGTTCGGTTTACTCGAATTTTAAACTGAAACTGAACCGACCTATTAACTTTTTAATTCTATTTTTTACTTTCTTTTAACAATGATGTTTTGTTGAATTTTTAAGAAATTCAAAGTAAAACAATTATTGTGATTATTTAAAAATAATGTTTCTTCTATTAGAGTAAAAAAAATAACAGGTTGGATTCGGGTTGACCCGACCTGTATGTCACCCAATCTGTATTTATCTCGTTTAATTACGGGTCAAATATAAATTCAACTCATTTTGACTTGACTCATTTTCAACTCACCCAATCCACCCATTTTGCCAGGCCTATATAGGCCATTTATCTGGTTTGGAAGGAGCCCATTTAGATAAGGATATTGCTTAGCTCCGAATTTGTTATAATTTTTTTTTTTTACATCTACGTACATATCACAATTTTAATATGTCATGTATGCAATCACATGTATATCATGTGACTATTTAAAAAAAAATTAAAAAATACATATACATTACATATGTGACAAATTATAATTAAAACACGTATCCGAATAAAAAAAAATTCTTCATATGAAGCCCGGAGCTAAGTATTTTCTTTAGATAATATGTACCATGCCAAAAATAGCGAATAAAGTTTGATTTTGTTGTATGATCAACAAGCACGGTTTTCATTTCATGACAATCAAATTCCGTATATCTGAAGCTTAAACTGTTCAATCTAGTCTTCTTCTTAGCTCATTGTAGATCTCCCATAAGAATAACTTGGAAGCCTTGAATCCGAGACATACTCTTAACTCTACCACCTTAGCAACACCAATGTGCATGGTTAATCCTATTAATCACCTTTACATGTGTTAAAATAATCACTAATGCTACACTTGTCATCTTTCTCTACCATCTTCATCATCATCGTTTTATATGGATGAGACTTATAGCTCACAGACATATTATAAAACCCACGAGTAAGACCCGTGCACCAATGCGAGAGCACGGTATTCAAAGGTGGTGAGTATAACATTAGTCTGGAATAATTAGTACTAATAATAACGGTAATTCTATTAAAACTCCGGATGTCTTTTTCCTTAGACAAATAAAAATTTAATTTTTATTTATTTCAAATGCTATTATTTACAGTATTTGTCTTCATTTATCAGATAACACACCCCTGCATATATATATACGCACGGACTTTTAATAGCATTGCTCTATTAGTAATAAGAGTAATTTAATATTTTCTCTTCATCAACCCAATAAGACTTATTATATCAATATAGAGTTATTTATTTATTTTTTGGTATTATTGTATGATTATTTTAATATTCAGTCTTTTGATATTGTATCATTGACACGTTGACTGTTAAATCTATCGTCTCAATTAACTAGCATCCTAACACCTGACATATTTAATAAGTAAAATAACATGTATATCAGATAAGAATTGATGTGCTAATTGATAGGCTTTGACATAAAAAACTTCTAACATGTAAAATGGAGAGATTTTATAGAATTATTATTCGATGGTCTCATACCACTTGGTTTTGTGTGCATAATATATACATGACATATCATCTGATTTTTAGGACATATTAGTCTTATCTCCATTCTATTTTTCTCTCTCATAGAATATAAGATTAACTTTTATAAATAATTATTAAAATAAGTGATGCCATATCATATTGGATAAAAAATTAGAATAGAGGGGAATGAAAAGGAAAAAAGGAATGGAGAGGATCCAAATCTGATGCTTACGTTTATCCTAATCTGATGCTTACTATCACCAAAAATCTGGATGCTTTGCTCGCATATTGTTCCTTATCCTATGCAATTAGGATAGTGACCCTCTCTCTCTCTCTCTCTCTCTCTCTCTCTCTCTCTCTCTCTCTCTCTCTCTCTCTCTCATATTATTGATATATAAGTCCAAGGGCAAAACACACCTCCCACATACTTTAAGGCAAAAAGTGAATCATCAAACAACTAAAACCCCACCAACTCAATTTAATAAGAAAGTCATAAAATAAGGACAAGATAAGGTGGATTAGCTAACCCATCGTTTTAAAAACCCATGAAAGAGGAACACCCACCTTTTTGAAAAGCAAGGTATCCCAAGCTCTATTGAACAAACATGTTTTCTATTCCTTTATTTTCTCTATTTTTTGCCACCTTAGCAACTTTATAAAGAATCAAATGCTTCATGTCACTTCCAAGAGTCCTCACCAACTGAGAATTTTTAAATGGTTCCGGTACATTATTATTTTAATATATTTTTTTTTAATAATATTATGTTATATGTAATATAATTTATTTTTTTTCAATGATTCATAATATATATAATAGAATTCTATTAAAAAGACACATCGTTACATGACGTTTCAAACTTACTAAAAACTTAAATGGGTCCGGTACAGTGATGTGTTAATGTATTTTTTTAATGATATTCTGTCAAGTATAATATGACCTACTTTTTTTAATAAAATATAATACTTATGACAAAGTGTCATTGAAAAAATACATTATCACATGATACCGAACTATAAAAGAATATACAATCCAACTCACCATCACTCTTTAGGGGCAGCTAGTTGCATGCTACTACTATTTGTTTATAGTGCTATGCTATTAGAATAGTGTGTGATGATAATGGTAAAATAAGTTGTGGATAAGAATGCTTAGAATGAAGCCAAGAAGGTTAGAAACATGTAACATTTATAATTAAAATGAAAATGACACCCATGCACTTAGATTGAAATAACATAGTTATTATTATAATCAAAATGCATGATGACAAAGTGAAAGATGTGGTTCATGATTTATTAGTTCAATCAGTAGATAAATTAATTAAAATATTAATTTATCAACCTAAGTGTTTGTTAGGTCATAGGATGACTAGTACTCTACTTAGAATAAATATTAAATTTCGTATAACATAACATAATTAAGAACCCGTTGTGTTTTCTTATAATGTCACGTCATTTGTAAAAAAATAATACTATACAAATAAAATTTAAAAAAAATGACTTTTTTTTTACTACAATTTAAGCAATTATAGTCACTATTGTGAATTTAATTCCAAAAATATACTTCATCTCCCTTGCGCTATTATAAATCATAAAGCAAAGAAAATATTTGAAACACTTTGTAATTGTTTTAGACAAAAAAAAAAAAAGTCGAAATATATATTATGAGAAAATACGATGTTTGTTTGATTAATTTATTTTTTTAATGCGATCTGATATTTTTAAGTCTTATATGATATGTTTATTATGTTTAATTAAACTATTTATTTTTATGAATTAACACTCTTATATTAATTGAATAGTTCGTCAAACTTATCATTGAGATTTGAGACCAAGAAGCACAATCCATTTACTTGATTTTGATGAAACATCATGATTAGTACATACATCACATACATCATAAAAAGAAAGAAGGAAAAAGAAGAGGGAGAAGAAAGATGACAAGACCACAAAAATACTCAAAGCAAGACTTTTAAAAAGAGAAGAAACAAGTGGGACAAATACAATAAACATCTATAATTCCATGCCCTTCCCTGGCTCCATGTTGTTTAAAAAACACAGCTGGCCTTGTCCAGCTTCTAGACAGCAACATGCAGTACTCCTGAATCTAATCTTCCATTAATTTTAGGCGTTGCTCCTGAAGGATCCTAGAGCTTTTATGGCTGCTGCTCTTAGAATGTATTGATGGTAGAATGCAGCAATGGCTGCTCCAATAAATGGTCCCACCCAGAAGATCCACTGAATTACATAAAATCCAACATGCATGTAAACATTAATATTAGAATCAATTGAATTTAAGCAATGATCAAATTGTGTGTGTCTATATATATATATATATATATGTAAAGACATTAATGAGGAGGGAGAAAGGGGAGAGTATAGACCTGGTCATCCCAGGCCTTGTCTTTGTTGTAGATGACGGCAGCTCCAAAACTTCTAGCAGGGTTGATACCGGTGCCTGTGATTGGGATTGTGGCCAGGTGAACCATGAACACAGCAAATCCGATGGGGAGTGGAGCCAATACCTTAATGGTTGATGAATGAAAAGTGATTTGAGTTAAAACAAATAAAGCAGAAGTAAGTTTTTTTATTTTTGTTTATAAAAAACAAAATTGTTTAAAATAAGTAACCAAGTGAAATTATGAAGAAAGGGAGGGTTTTGGTAAGGTGCTTACAGGGACATGGGAATCTCTTGCATTCCTCTTAGGATCTGTGGCTGAGAAAACTGTATATACCAAGACAAAGGTCCCGATGATCTCAGCACCCAATCCAACGCCCTTGTTGTATCCAGGAGCTAGCTCGTTGGCCCCACCACCGTACCTATCGTAGTAAGCCTTCTGGAACGCTTTGACCAACCCTACACCGCAGATTGCACCCAAGCACTGTGCTATCATATACATCACCGCTCGGATGAGCGACACCTTGCGTGCCAAGAACAACCCGAACGTCACCGCCGGGTTAATGTGCCCTCCTGCGCACATTAAAAAACTTCATCTGTTAAATTAAATTACGCTGGCTCATGTGATGCGCGTGATTACACGCGTCCACTGATGGAGTGAAGATTTTCATGTACTTACCAGAGATACCGGCGGTGCAATAAACGAGGATGAAAATCATGCCGCCGAAGGCCCAAGCAATGCCGAGGATGCCAACGCCGCCGCACTCGTCGGCGTTCTTGGCTGGGTCGGTTTGGCTCTTGTAGCCGATGACGGTCAGGACAGTGATGTAAAGGAAGAGAAGCGTGGCAATGAACTCGGCGATGAGAGCTCTGTAGAATGACCATTTGGTGAGCTCGTCGGCATCGATCAAAGCAGCCGGAGGTGGGTCGTGGTAGTCCTTGGCTGAGAAGTCGCTGTGCTCTGCTACTTCAACGTCCTTCGTCATACTGTCTTTCCAGCTATAAACAACACGTACTTGTGTGTATCTATATAGAGAGAGAAAGAGAGGATAGAGAAGGGTGTGGAGAGCTTGTTGTGTGTTTACAGAGTGGAAGGGGTTGGTATTTATGCTTAGAGAGAGGGCGAACGTTAATAATTTTGAATGTATGTATTAGTGTAATTATTAACATACTTTTTATTTTTATTATTTTTTGCCACCCATGCAATCTAAAATCGAATTTCTTGGCTTGCATCGTCATCATTGTCACCAACGGCTCTTGATTTTTCTTTCTTTCTTTTTCTCTTTTTTTCTGTCATTTTCGTTAAACTTTTACAACGGACTATTAGTATAAAGCTTGTAAGATTTAAATTCAAATACCAAAAGTAAAATTTAAAAATGATTCTAATATTAATAATTATATTAATTATTAAATAAAAAATCAAGAAAAAATAAACTGAATAAATTAATATTTTATTTAAAAAACTCGCATTGCAATCTACTCTTACAATAAGACCCTCGCAATTACTATAGTGATAATCTTACTTCATATCTATTCAGTCCACTATATTTTGTTATCCCTATATTTTGTCACCACAGACCACACTTTTATATTATTTTTGTGACTCACAACTCAATGTGATAGAGACTTTATATATATATATATATATATATATATATATAAATATTGACTCTAAGTCCTATATTGATTAAAACATCAACTAATATTAGTTCAACTACAATTATGACTACCTAAAAAGACTTTAAATATTATTAAGACTTTATAAACTAAATTAAAAAACTTCTTAAATTTTATGAATTTGGTTTAATTGGCCAACAAAAGTTAAACTCAACGAACTAAAAATAATTACAGTAGACACATTGTAAATATAAATGTATATAGTTATCGATATGTGTGTGTGTGTAAATTAAGTGAAGATCAACGATCATTAACAGCAAAAGTGGATGGCAACTGTCTCGAGAGCGGGTAAACTACTGGAGAACACTATCCCAGTTCAACATGAAATTTCAGAAGCTGATGGCATATCCCATGTATATTCATACATATATATATATATATATGAATATATGTATGTATAAACAGATGTCACAATTATTAATTAACTAATTGTTAAATTGAGAAAAATGTTGTCATATTGTTGGCGTTGCCAGATAAAATTATCTGGATACAAACACCTAAAATCGCAAAAAGATATGCAACATGCGGTGATTATTAATGTGCGATGATGATGATGATGATGATGATGATGATTTTCACATTAAGAAGCTTTGGCATGATTAATTTTGAACAATTTGAACCAAGCCCTTGCAAGATTCCATTTATTTGGCCTCTTTCTCTTCTTTCCTTGGCAACCACAACCACATTATGCAAAGATGTAAAATTCATATATACATACATGCAGCTATTGCATATATACCTAATTTAGCATTTTCAGTACATCTGTTATTTCTAAAATTTGGGCATAGATGTAAAAGTACGTTGTTGTTCTAATAAGTATTATTTGATTTGTTAAAAAATGACAATATCATTTTTAATGTCACATTTGACATAAAAAATAATTAGTATTATTTTATGTCGTTCATAGAATACAGTTTGCATATACCAAACAAATGTAGAGTTTACGCTATTTTATCAAGTATTTATCAAATGAAGATAGAATCTACGTTACTAATATTTTAACATTGAAATAGAATTGTCAAAATCTAATATTTTTATACTGTAATAATACTAAAATATAGATTTAAGATTGATAAAATAACATCTAGTATTGGAGATGAATATATAAAAGTGGACGCTTAGAAACTTTGAAAACTACCACAACTTTTATTGGAAGTGAAAATTCTAAATGATTTGGAGTCAAGAGTTAAGGTAGCACATTAATAGAGTAGTGGCATGATATATATGGAAATTAAGGAGGATGGAATTTGAAATAAAGGAAAAGAAAATTATGAGTATCTATCTTTTGGATTTTTTTTTTCAAGTGATGAGTTTGGCTTGCTTATAAATAAATTATGGAAAATTTTTATATCCTATAATTTTTATTGATAGTGTAATTTGTCATTAGTAAATGTCTCTTGCTAATGAGAAAGTACTTAGAATATGTTAGGAGTAACTTTTTCACTTTCATTTAAAGGAGGAATTAGGAAGGAAAAAAAAAATGGGAAGGGTTAAAATAGTTTAGTGAAAAAATTTGGAACGAAAAAATAAAAAAAAAAATAATGTAATTTTAATGCAAGAAATTCGAGGTCCGTAAAAATTTTAGGATCGTCTCTAACTTAAAAGTGGTCCAAAGTTATACATGTATAAATTTTATTTTATAAATTTTAAGATGAGCTATAACCCGGATCAGCCTACTAAACACTTGCTGTTCTTTTAATTTTGTATTTACATTTATAATTAATAAAAAAAATGTCAAGTTCTTCAATTTTTCTTTTTAATAAATTAATAAATAAATATTTTAAACTAACTTACGTATATCTCATCAAATATTAAATCAAATTCGAACTGCGTTCTGAGTATTATAATTAGTGGATGAGAAGAGAACACGTGTCAAACAATTAAGAAAGCCCACACTCACCGTTGAACTGAAAATTAACAATTGTATTTTGAAAAATGCTAACTTAAAATGAACCGACCAGCACCGCCCATCGCCCACCACCCCAACTCATACAGCCCACGTGTCATTGGCTCACGATGTTATCCAATTAAACTCCACCACGTCGTTGCATCATTTACCTTCACAAGTCAATTCTCACTTTCATTTGATATAAGCCCTTCATGCTGCTCGTTTTCAACTTTAATAATCGAATGTTCAGTTTACGGTTGAGATTGCACCACGTGTTCACTCATTTATTTATTTATTTATCCCCAAATTTTTTTTTAAAGGCAACAATTATATTAAAGTTTTATTATTTTTTATTATCAAGTTTTATATTTTCATTGCTGGTGTAGTGGATATATTATTGAAAAATTTATACTTAATATAATGATAAATTATAAATGAATTCAATAATTTTAAAAATGGACACATAATTTGACACAGAATATATATATATATATATATATATATATATAAATATATACTTAAATTAATGCTGTAAATCTAAGAGCTTAACAAGAACTTAACTTATTTAGTTATTCTTTTTTTATATTTAACAAGACTTAAGTTGAATAATGATTCAAGGTTGCAGGTAATTCAAAGGTTATTATAAATAGTTTATTGAGTAAATAAAAATATCTGCAAAAAACTTATAATATTTTGAGAGATTGTGTTAATATTACGAAGAAAAACAGTTTGAGAGTTAAGTTTATACAAATATACCGAAAAACAAAAATGACAACAGATTTGTAAGCAAATAAAGCACATGAATGAAAAAACTAGAATGATATGATTAAATGGATTTCCAAAGGGTTTATGAACTATTGTGCTAGATGATCTTAGGGGTTAGAGCCTTGGAGAGGATTGTTTAATTCAAAAAAAAAAAAAAAAATTAAGAACTATTATCCCTTTTGACTTTAGGCTAATGTTTTCTTGCCTTTTATATAGAACTTAGAAAATGATTTTCTTTAATTTATTTATTTCAATTTCTTATGTTTGAGTAATTCAACCTTATAATTCCTGACAAGGCTGAATTATATTGCTCTGAATGTCATATTTTTGGAGAGATTTGCAAGGCAGCTTGTATATGTTTTCATTTTTTATTTTTATTTTTTGTATTTTCAAGAATGAAAATGAAAAAAATAAAATAAAATATATTGTATTTTCAAGTCATTTTATGTTGTAATGAATTCTTGTTTTTGAAAATATTAAAAACTACTTTTGTTAGTTTCTTAAAAATATACCACTTTCAAAAAAATAATAAAATTTGAAAGTAATTTTCAAAAATTGGCCTACCAAATAAATTTTGGGCCATTATTTATTTTTTAGTTTTCAAGAAGATCAAATAATTTTTATCTATGTTTTTTCTTGAATTATTGATAGACAGAATTTTGAGATTTTAGAAACTTCACAGCAAATTCCACCATTGAAATTCATGAGTGAATCTTGCAAGCTGTGATTAGGTTCACGTCCATAATGATTAATTTGTTTTGCCATCTACTATATCTAAATTACTTTTGTGCATTTTAAAAATACAAAAGTAGTTTTAAAATTTGAGAGCAGCTTCTATAAATATAAATACTCAAGTTACAAATGTTTTTTCAAAAGGAAATGAGAAGTGCTAATATTAATTGTGACTATTCAAAACTTTCACGTTATTGATGTGTTCAAATCATACACGAAAATGAACTGTATGAACTAATCACGCAACGAGTTCTGGACACCTGCAATTGCCGCTAGACTTTAGGTAAAAACATTACCACCCAAATGCAAATTGTGATATTGACAAAGTCCAACGACAAGGATAATGGAGGAGCCAAACCTTAAAATCCAATTCATATACACTACTACTACTACAACATCATTGGATTGTTCTCACAAACTTGAGATACAATCTAACCTGCATATATATATGTTTTCAAGTTGATATTCTAAACTCTATATATACACATACATTATTATTAAACCAAGGATAGATTGATTAGCTTCATCTCCAAATGGCATCACTATTAAAAATGCTACTACTGGTAGCTAAAATGGACAAAGAAATATGTGGTTGAGCATTTTTTTTGGAGCACTCTCACGGGCGGCGGCGGTGGTGGTGGCGGCGGCAGAGAATTTGGCTGTTCTGAACTCCATGCTTGTCTCCCCGTTATCGCATTCTTCTGCTCTCTCTTCCGCTAATCGTCTCCAGTCTAGGCGAATTAGAGACTTTTTGAGGGAACACAAGCAGTGATGGTGCAACCTCAATCCAAGGCTTAATTTGCACTATCTTCTTTGCCATTGCCATCAAATCGAAAGGAAATGAAGAGGAAAGGAAGAAGGGAAAGGAAAACAGCAAAACTTCTAGAGCTTGGAATGAATTAGAGAGAAGTAGCTAGCAATGGAATGGAATTTCTCTATTTTCTCTTCTGGTTTGTTTGGAAGTTTCAGACAAGTAATATGAGAGGGGTGTTTTTTGTGTGAAAAGGAATCAGAAGTGAGGTAGGTTTATATAGAAAGGATATGATTGATGGATTGAGAAGGTGGGAAGGAAAAATATATGGGATGGAATTGACGGTATTGAGGAAATCCACGTGGGTAGTGTGGAAAACGACTTGTAATAAAACAATCCAAGAATGCCTAAAATATTTTCCAAAATGAAGGGAGGAGAATGATTCAAGTATCCCGTTACAGATTCAAGAAATATCTGCCAAACAGTCGTAGGGCCCTACCCAACCCCCATAGGACATGTGGAATATGGGTGTGCATACATTTCAAATTCTTTGTTTCTATTTGCATCACTGCTTGTTTTCGCTCACCTTAATGCGCCTTTGAAAAACTCAATTTTAATTTGTGCTTATTATTCACAGCTAATAAATATTTTATTAAGTTGCAATTTAGGCTAAACTAAAAAGTTTTCATTAAGCTGCTGAAGTTTATTATGAAGTTTAGGCAATGTTTGGATGAATGGTTCAACCATATTTATAGACAATCTTAATTGATTTTGAAGTTATTTGAGATAGAATTCCGAAAAGCACTTACTATTCATAACTTTGATAAGTCTAATTTTTTCATTAAACTAATCAAGTTGATTATAAATGTTACAATTAATACTTGTTAAATAGTTTTTAACAGCTTATTCAAACATTTAATTACTTAATTTAAACAATATTTTTTTTACAATTAATTAACGCAAACAATATTTTTCTATCACTCATCCAAACGAGCAAATAAATGTCCTCATTTAATGGCGATTAAGTAATTTTTAATAGCTAACCAAGATGAGCTCAACCACAAAACTAACAGAGCAATCATTGTAAGCCTGACTTAAAAGAGAAGGCTCCAAACTTTATATATTTATAGTATAATCAAATTAAAAATCTAAGATTAATAAAAATCAAACTTTACAAAAAGAAACCCTTAAAGATTCCATTAAAAAAAAAAATCAATTTTATTAATAGAATTTTATTTATATTTTACATTCATCTTTTATTATTATCTATTTAGATAAAAAAAAAAAAAAATTATGTAACAACTCTATTATTAGAATTTCATTCAATATATACATCTCTTTTGTCAAAAAATAATAAAATTTTATATAACAAAAATAAATATAATATATATATATATATTAAAAACAAAGTAAAAAATATATATTAATATTAAGAAAACCTTCATTTAGAATTACCACTTTATCGCTTTAAGCTTCTAACTGCATAGAACCGGCCTTACAACTAATCCAAACACTTAATTGATTAACTCAAATAATATTTTTACACAATTAACTAAATGTCCAAATAATACTTTTATATAAATGTTAAATGTTTTCAACTGTTTAATTCAAACAACATGTTTATATGACACTCAATTATTAAAAAGAAAATACAAAGTGTCGCTATTGGTATGTCAATAAAGCCATAAAGGGTCAAGATGAAATAAATGTAAAAGGGCTCTCTAAACACATTCTTAAAATGGGTAGTTAAACCTGCATTATGTTAATGTTGGTTGTAGCAATAATTAATCGGTCAATTGTCAGTTTCTTTCTGATAGAGCTTTGATGTTTCTTATGATATTTGGGATCACAGCAAGCAAAGCTCAACTACTTTTATGTTTCTCATGTGAACATGTCAGGGGTTGAAGAGAACTATGCCTTCCAAACTCCTAAGCCAGCCTGCCATAATCAACTTCTCAATTTTACTCCCAATATATATATATATATATATATGTATATATCCAAAAGTGAATCTTGCAAGCTGTGATTAGGTTCACATCCATAATGATTAATTTGTTTGGGCATATACCATATCTAAATTACTTTTGTGCATTTAAAAAACACAAAAATAGTTTTAAAATTTGAGAACAGCTTCTATAAATATAAATACTCAAGTTACAAATATTTTTCAAAAGAAAATGAGAAGTGCTAGTGTCAGTTGTGGCAATTCAAAACTTTTCAGAGTGTTCAAATCATACACGAAAAGTGTACTGTATGAACTAATCACGCGACGAGTTTTGGACATTGCTAGACTTCAGGTAGAAACATTACCACCCAAATGCAAATTGTGATATTGACAAAGTCCAACAACAAGGATAATGGAGGAGCCAAACCTTAAAATCCAATTCATATACACTACTACTACTACTACAACATCATTGGCTTGTTCTCACAAACTTGAGATACAATCTAATCTGCATATATATGTTTTCAAGTTGATATTCTAAACTCTATATATACACATACATTATTATTAAACCAAGGATAGATTGATTAGCTTCATCTCCAAATGGCATCACTATTAAAAATGCTACTACTGGTAGCTAAAATGGACAAAGAAATATGTGGTTGAGCATTTTTTTTGGAGCACTCTCACGGGCGGTGGCAGGTGGTGGTGGCGGGGGCAGAGAATTTGGCTGTTCTGAACTCCATGCTTGTCTCCCCGTTATCGCATTCTTCTGCTCTCTCTTCCCTAATCGTCTCCAGTTTAGGCGAATTAGAGACTTTTTGAGGGAACACAAGCAGTGATGGTGCAACCTCAATCCAAGGCTCAATTTGCACTATCTTCTTTGTCATTGCCATCAAATTGAACGGAAAAGAAGAGGAAAGGAAGGGAAAGGAAAACAGCTAAACTTCTGGAGCTTGGAATGAATTAGAGAGAAGTAGCTAGCAATGGAATGGAATTTCTCTATTTTCTCTTCTGGTTTGTTTGGAAGTTTCAGGGGTGTATTTGTGTGAAATGGAATCAGAATGTGATGTAGGTTTATATAGAAGGGAAATGATTGATCGACCGAGAAGGTGGGAAAGAAAAATATCAAAGAGATGGGATGGAATTGACGGTATTGAGGAAATCCACGTGGGTAGTGTGGAAAACGACTTGTAACAAAACAATCCAAGAATGCCTAAAATATTTTCCAAAATGAAGGGAGGAGAATGAATCACGTATCCTGTTAGAGATTCTAGAAATATCTACCAAACAGTACCCCCACCCAACCCCCCCATAGGACATCTGGAATATGGGTGTGCATACATTCCAAATTCATTTTGTAACCCACGTGGTTCAAACTATTCTTTGTTTCTATTTGCATCACTGCTTGTTTGCCCACACCTTAATGCGCTCTTGAAAAACTCAATTTTAATTTGTGCTTATTATTCACAGTTGTTTTATTAAGTTGTAATTTAGGTTAAACTAAAAAGTTTACATTAATCTGATTAAGTTTATTACCAAGTTTAGGGATGAATGATTCAATCGTATTTATAAATAATCTTAATTGATTTTGAAATTATTTCAGATAAAATTTCAAAAACTACATACTATTCATAATTTTTTTTATTAATTATGATTTTAATTAAACTGATAAATTTAACTTTTTTTATTAAACTAGTCAATTTTATAATAAATGTCACAATTGATACTTATTACATAAATTTTAACAGCTTATTCAAACATTTAACTATTTAATTCAAACAACATTTTTCTATTGCTCATCTAAACTAGCAAATAAATGCCTCTATTTGATATCTATTAAGTACTTTTTCACAGCTAACCAAGACGAGCTCAACCAAAAAGCTAACAGAGTAATCACTTTAAACTTGACTTAAAGAGAAGGTCCCAAATTTCATATATCTATAGTTTAATCAAATTAAAAATTTAATATTAATAAAAATCAAACTATACAAAAATAGACCCTTAAAGACTCCATATAAAAAATAAATAAAAAACTTAATTTTATTAATAAAATTTTATTTGTATTTTGCACGCATCTTTTATTACTATCTATTTAGATAAAAAAAAAAAAATTATGTAACAATTCTATTATTAGAATTTCCTTCAATATATACCTCTCTCTTGTCGAAAAATAATTACTCCTTTATTTTATATAACAAAAATAAATATAATATATATAGAAAACAAAGTGAAAAAAATAAATTAATATTAAAAAAAACTTCATTTAGAGTTATCACTTTATCACTTTAAGCTTCTAATTGCATAGAGTCAGCCTTGCAGCTAAACCAAACACTCAACTGCTTAACTTAAATAATATTTTTACACAATTAACTAAATTCTCAAATAATACTTTTACACAATTACTAAAGTCTCTTTTACTGTTTAATTCAAACAACATTTCTATAACTCTCAACCTAAAGGAGCACTCGGTTATCAAAAAGAAAATACAAAGTGTCACTATTGGTATGTCAATAAAGCCATAAAGGCTCAAGATGAAATAAATGTGAAAGGGCTCTATAAACACATGCTTAAAATGCGTAGTTAAACCTGCATTATGTTAATGTTGGTTGTAGCAATAATTAATCGGTCAATTGCCAGTTTCTTTCTCATAGAGCTTTGATGTTTCGTATGATATTTGAGATCACAGCAAGCAAAGCTCAACTACTTTTATGTTTCTCATGTGAACATGTCAAGGGTTGAAGAAACTATGCCTTCAAACTCCTAAGCCAGCCTGCTATAATCAACTTCTCAATTTTACTCCCAAATTTCTTTCTCATAGAGCTTTGATGTTTCGTATGATATTTGGGATCACAGCAAGCAAAGCTCAACTACTTTTATGTTTCTCATGTCAACATGTCAGGGGTTGAAGAAACTATGCCTTCAAACTCCTAAGCCAGCCTGCTATAATCAACTTCTCAATTTTACTCCCAAATATATATATATATATCCAAAAGTGGAAATTCATCAATTGTTATATGTTCAACTTCTATTCAATTAGACTCGCTACCATCTATTCAATTTCAAGCAATGCTAAATATAACAAATTTTCTCACTCATAGACATATAATAGGCCTCACATGCATTTGTTATAATAGGTCTGACTACCGTGTGTCTAAGAGTGAAAACATACGTTATGTTTAGAAGTTTCCATTCTAGAATTAACAAATATGAAACAGTAAACCACTCGACTAAGAACACACAAAGAACTCAAATGCAACTATGTCCTAGTAAGCTCTTAAACCCATTATTGAAGTTGCACTCCCCAAAAGCTTTGTTCACCTTGTTTTAGAACTCTTGATTCTACAGTAGCACTTCACTAGTTCAAAAGACCCATCCTAAACACAAAACAAGCCATATATATGGCTATGACAAACACACCCAGTTTATCTCATTTGACAGTTGACACTCCAACCTTCAACCTTCCCTTTGGGAGGTAGAGGGGATACTATATACTTAAGTTAATACTCGGTGGTAAAAATCATCATTAGATTGTACTGGAAACAAACGATAGTTTTGTCTCAAACAATCCTTGGGCACAACACTAACTTGCATATACTTTCTTAAAGAAACAGAAACTATTTCAGGGCACCCTTGAAATTTATGCAAAAAATTTAATGAAATAAGAATGAACATTTTAATAAAATATAAAAAAACACGTATGGTGAAACCAAAAGTATCATGTTTCAGGATATTTAAATTTAAAAAAAGGCTTTCGAAACTAAAAAAAAAACATTCATTTTCAACATCTCAAAAAACAAGAGAACTGTATTTAGAAATGAGAAAGATGAAGTCACACCCCAATCTCAAACAACAATTATGTCATGAAGGCATTCCTCTTTGTGGGGCAAGGAGATAGATCAAGTAACCGAATTCATAAGGTTGCTCATCCTGTAATCACTAAGAAGATGTCATATGGATATAGAAGAATTTGTGTGATTTCGCAAACATCACAATAAAAAAAAAAAGACCATTAGGGCTACAAACAAAGCAAGCCCAACTCGAGCTCAGCTCAATTATAGCTTTTTCATGATCGGTTCATTTAATAAGTGACCCCAGCTTGAGCTGATAATTAGGCCTGTCTATTAAACGAGCTAAGTCGAATCAGAACGAGGCTTGTCTTACTTATCAAAAAAAAAAAAAGAACGAGGCGTGTCTTGTAAGCTCACGAACAAAGCTCGCCTCATTTGACTCATTTAAGTGGGTCTGTAAATACTCTCCCTTTACTTACATTTCTTCATTTTGTTTTAAGGTTGCACATTTATTCTTTTATTAATGTTTGTGAGAGATTGCTTCATGTGGCTTATATTATTTAGGGATTATACCTCCCTTTGTTTATGTACTTCATTATTGTTTTGTAGAACGACTCTACTTATGAACTTGCTTAACCATTTTTCGGTGATAAATATTTTTTTAAAGATTGGAAATTGATTTATAAGAATTTGATTCTTATTGCTTTTTTTTTTTTAAAAAAAAAAAAGCATATAAAATTTAAGTTTGTGTTTATCTGTTAAATGAGTTCATGTTTATAGTTTGGAATTGACTTTATCTTTGAATTGTACAAATATGAAATAAAAAAATTCTTAAATTTAGCTTAAGCTTCGAATAAGGCTTGTTTGAGTATTCGAGCTTACCCCAATTATAACAAGTTACTCGAACGTATATTTAAGCTAAATTCAAGTTTTGAGTCAAGTCTAGCCTCGATCTTTTACGAGACAAGTTTCAACACTTGAAGCTCCACTCGACTCGGCCCATTTGCACCCTTAGAAACCATTAAGGAGATCACGAAGACCATATTCTTGAACAACTCATAAAAACACTTGTAAAAAAAAAAGAACAAGCCAAGGACATTATCCATGAATGCTAAATACATGGACAAGTCATAAAAACATTTACACAAAAGAGAAGAATAAGCTCAACATGACCTATCCAAATAAAATAAAAAGAAAGAAAAAAGAATGAGCTCAACATGGTATTCATTGGCTTGGGTAAGCACACCTAATCCTACGAGAGGTGGGACATATAAGAAATGGATATCAAATGAGTAGTTGACATGATTAAGAACATACATAGTGGAGATACAATCAATAAGGAGGTAACTGATGGATAAACAAGTATCCAGTAAAAAAGTGCCCCATGACAGATAATCTAAGTAACCAAATATAGACACACACACGTACACACACAAATACTTTTTAATTAGGATAACTTTATTTAGAGAAACCATAATTGATGGAATTATGGCAAATCCTGAGGTTAAAACATAATATATAAAAAAGGCTTCAAAATAAAGGGATTTAATGATCAGCAGGGACTAAAAAAAATAAATTGGGTGTAATTTTGGTTAAACTAGGGCCAAACAAAATCTTTCAGTAAAGGATGACTGTTAGACATCTCATAGTGACAACTTCTATCATCTCCATTCAACTATGGATATGTGGGGAAGGTTCAAGAGAATGTTTCCAAGAAAATGAGGATACTAGATTGAAAATGTAGAGTATAAAACAAAATGAATTTATAGATGAACATGATTATGAGAACAATACTGCAATAATACATAAAAAGGATTCTTGTACAAGTAAAAGTATCATGTTATAGATACTTAGATAGTATGAAATTCAAACTATTCTTATTTAGAGTTATGCCCTCCAATTGAATCATTTTATAGAACTTCTAATTTAAAACTATGGCCCAAAGATATTCATAAAAAAGGCCCTAAAGTATTTTTAATATAATATTTTGCTTCTCTACATAAGCTGAACTACGATAAGTGCCTATTCCCAATAACGTTATTGCTAAATGCAAGCCAACACGTTCCAAAAATTCCTTCATGCATTCACACAACATACATTTCCAAACGATTACTCACACAAAACAAAGAATTGCAAAAACTTAATAATTTAACCAAACAATCGAAAGTACATTCTGACATATCATCCGAACCGTAAAACCAACCGCACGTTTTGGCCAAATCTCTCCAAGTTATCGCTTCAAATTATATTAAAAATAACCCAAAATTCCTCAAGCTATCCAAAAATAGGGATTGAAATTAAAAACTACATAAAAAAAAAAAGAACTTCCTCACTTGAGTTCTTTCAGTCCTGAGGGATTTCAACGTCGCCGTCGGCAATCTCCTGCTGCAAATCCTTCGGATTCTTCCCGTCGACTGAACATCCGACGGACACGCAAGTCCCGAGGATCTCCTTGACCGTACCAGTCAAGTCCTTGGCCATCGATCTCGG
Source organism: Nyssa sinensis (assembly GCA_008638375.1). Lineage (NCBI taxonomy): Eukaryota > Viridiplantae > Streptophyta > Magnoliopsida > Cornales > Nyssaceae > Nyssa > Nyssa sinensis. Next base: position 57,372,834 of record CM018031.1, on the reverse strand, counting down.
CCGCATAATCTTTGCAATCTCGATCACGTCATCCAAAGAAATGTTTCCAGTGTGCTTGATATTCTTCGTCTTCTTGCGGTCGCGTTCGGGCTCTTTTAAGGCTTTGATGACCAAAGCGGCGGCAGAGGGCACGACGGACACCTTGGCCTGGCGATTCTGAACGGTGAGCTTGACGGTGACTCGGAGGCCCTTCCAGTCCTTGGCGGTCTCTTTGGCGATATCTTCTCCAATCTTCTTTGGCGACAGACCTAGAGGCCCGATCTTCGGAGCGAGGGAACTCGCCGCTCCGACCTCACCGCCGGTGACTCGGACATAGACATCGACGACCTGTGAAGGATCGAACTTTGGTGGCATCGTTGCGTATAGATTGGGCCTAGGGTTTTACCGTTTTAGTGGTTTGTGTGTAAGAGAGAGAGAGAGAGAGAGAGAGAGAGGAGTTAGTGAAGAAATGAGGGTGATAAAGTAGGGTTTTGCAGAGTTTGAGACGAAATGTAGCATAGTAGATGGGAATACAATATTTTGGTATTCAACTGGAATGACTTGAATTTGTTTCACCAAACTCAACTGATTCTCGTTTGTTTTTCTTTTTTCTCAACTATTTTCGAATGTAAATTTTAAAATCACATTTTCATATTTTAATGATAAACCCTACAAATCGCATTTTAAATTTAGGATATTGTTAAAATTAACAAGAATTTTGAAATAACTTTCAAATTTCATACGAGTTCGTTTTTTAAAAATATAATTTTTGTTGAAAGATTATATTAAAAAATTATTATTAAAATTACATCTTTAATATATGATTTAAAAATTTACATAAATTTAAAAATAATTAAAAATGATATGAATAATATTAAATTAAATCAAAACCACATACTTTTATGTGACTTTTCCTTTCAAATTTTAGGTATTTTTAAGAACTTTTTAAAAATTACTTGATTACTGAAAAGTGTTTGTCAAATAATAAAATATTTAAAATCATAACAGATTTTGATTCTGACTTTTTCTAAATAAAGCTGAAAAAAAAAATTGATTTAATGACACCCATGATTATAAAAATACTAAAATAGATTTTATCACCCCTTTGAACAATGTAATAAGACATATACATTTATTACAAAAAGTCTCATCATTTTTGTGTTTAAAAATAAAAAATATAGTAAAAAATCTATTATATATAGCAGTACTATTTTACATCTCTACCAATCAAATGTGTGCCATGGTGGTCATAATTTTTTGGAGCAAAGTGACTCTTAAAGAGTGTACGAGATTGCTCCCCTCAAAACCATGGTTTAGATCTCAAATGGAGTTTTGATGATATTTAAAAGAGCTTATCAAAATCAAGTTTTGCAATAGGACTGACTGGAATTTTCATAGCAAAACAGATATTTAAAAAAGCAACAAAAAAAAAAAAAACTTGTTTTTCAAATTGAGTTTGATTTTTTACAACTTTTATTCCATAACTCACCACCTGCACATAACTTAATATATACAATATAAAGGGTAAAAAAAATTTCATAGTTAGAATTATTTTTATATAATTGTTGTCAAACACCCAGGCTAACAAATTGATTATAATTTTCAAAATTTAGTTTCTAATAATCAACTCCTTAGAATCAATTTTTTAAAATTTAAAGCTCCTCCAAACGGATACTTAATAGACACAAGGGTCAGGTAATGGGTGAACTTGAGATATTTTAGTACTTTTTTTTGAAAAACGATGCTACTTTAAAATCGGTGTTTTATTATTAAATGACTTATGAATTCAATTAACTACTTTATTTCAAATCTCTAGAACATCCAAGATTGAATTACTGGTAGTACTACTCTCTCTTTTTTTTATTAAAAAAATTGTGTTATTAGCTTTTTCAAGTTATGAATTTCTTTTTCTTTTCTTTACATTAGATGTAAGCTCATTCATTAAAAATAAATAAAAAATAAAAAAAGTTACATTAAATAAATATATATATATATATGTTTATATACTTATATTTATTGTGAAACAATCTCAAATCTTAACTAAGAAAAGGGAGGGAGGGTTTTTGTGTGTTAATTGTACAAATCATATATAATGCTCAATTTGTATAGGCGAGGGTATAACAGAAAACAGAATAGATCATTACTTTTCATTCCTTTCTCTCATTGAAAAATTCAATTTTCTCCTTTTCCATTCTTCCAACTAAACAAAAAGGAAAGGAAAAAGGTTTCTTTCTTCTAAAGTCATAAAATTCATCTCTCTGACTTTTCTTTTCTTCCACTTCACTATCCCTCTTACCAAACAGACCAAAGAGGCATTTCGACAAAGTCCAACATCAAACAAGGTGTATCCCACAAAGAACATTTTTCTTGGCCCAAAACAATTATGGTATAATTTTCCCATTCTTTCATTGTTTTGGATTTTCAAGAGAGAGAGTTTCAACTCTCAACTCACTTTGTTTTGGGCTAGTGGGCCTCAGGGGCCCATTCTTTCTAGTGGAGAGGACATCATGTTGGGCTCTGTTGTGAGTCCAATCGTTGATGCCTTCCAATTGCGGTAGCCCATATCTGTGTCTTGATTATATAAAACACGATTGAAATTCTTGATCAAAGCAAACCAACCAATAAATATGATCCTTTTATCGTCTATTCACTTGAAGTTTTTTTTTAATACTTTTTTTTTTTTTTCTTTTATCTCTTTTTCTTTTTTATTTTATTTTATTCCTTCGGTATCGTTTGGACGGATGGATATAAATGTTAGACCCGATCTTTTTAGATATTGAATATCTCCGTTCTTTATTTGAAAGAAATTGGATAAGAAGGTCTTTTTATATTCTAATCTTACATATACACACATATTTAATAAGAGGCTTAAATAAAACTAATCAACTGGGTTAACTCAGTTTTGTCATTTATGTCATTTCTTAAAAGTAAGGTCACGGATTCAAATTTACTCTCTCAATAAAAAATATGTAAATAAAGAATTAAATAAAAAAGAATTGAGTTAACCCAGTTGATTAGTTTTATTTAAGAGGTTTTTATTGCAATTAATTATCGCTTAAATAAAAAAGAATTAAATAAAATTATATTTTACTTTTATCTTTTAACAAAATAAGAAAGTAAGAAGGCAATAGTGGAGGAGGACCTAAAATTCAATGATTTAAAGGGTTGCTTGGCTACGGGTGCAATGCCAGCTATGAGATGTGAATTACAACATATATAGTGTAACTATCAATGTGATAGCACAATCATCATGCCCCGTGATGCCCTACAGCCTACATCTCCCTCCACGCATCCTACAAATATTATGCTGATTAGACATTTTACCCCTAATCCACTACAAAATACAAATAAATTACTCATAACATTATCTAAGTTAAACACAAAGTTTCCATCCGTGAATGTTTACTCTCCACTCAAACGTTGTATAAAAAAATATTATCTAATTAAAAGTACTATATAAGATTGGTTTGAATAGAAATTTTTGTGTTACGATTTGAACTCAATGAAGATATAATTGAAGGTTGACAACGAATTATATCTTGATTTTAATCCGGTTATTTGTCCAAATATATTACATAGAATTTTATCTGATATGATCTGAATTCGATAATTTCTTTAATTAAATAGATTATATTGATTAAATAAATCTAATCAGTTAATGATTCGATCCGATTAAATATAATATATCTATAAACTTTTTATATATTATATTAAAGTAAATATTTTATAATTTGTTAAAATTTTAATTATATAAGATTTTTTAAAGTTGAGTCTATATATTTTAAAATTTTACACATTATATACATATTATTTTATATGCATAATATATATTAATATGATTATTGGATCAAATTCGATAGTTAACAAATATGAATGAGAACACATGTCACGTGAATTTATTAAAATTAATGTGTAAAATTCACTTTAATTTTAGTTCAAAAATAGTGAAATATTATACTAAAAACTTATTTTTTTCTAACTAACTATATATATATATATATATATGTGCTATTAAGTCACTCCACGTTAGAAAGTCGTGTAAGTTTTAACATTAATTTTACAAAGTCGTTAATGCAAAACACGCAAACAAAATAAGTTTTCTACATATTATTAAAAACCTTTTTTTATATATTTTATTTTCTAAGTAAACCACACACTCATGGTGAGCTTATACTATTTGCTACTTCTTGACTTTGCAGCTTACTTTCTTGTCTCCATAATCTCCGTTCCATTCTCGTAGCAACAAACAATGACTTCAACGGATTACCCTTCGTTTAAAAATGCATTCTCACTCTTTTTTTTTCTTTCAAAAGACCCCACAAGTTGCACCAGATGCCCATATATATATATATATATATATATATATATATAATATCTATTGGTTTGAAAATTATTTTCTCAATAAAAAAATAAATTAGACTAGGATAGAGATTGATTGTAATGATTAAGACATACATTATTAAAAGTCTGTGGGATTAGTTTCAAATTTCAAAAAATTAATTTTTAAAAATATTGATTATTAGAGAATGAATTCTAAAAAATATAATCAATTTGTTATTTGAGTGTTTGAAAAAAATTGTACAAAAGTAATTATAATTATTAATTATATTTTTTTTATCATTTATATTATATATAATTATATATATTAAGTAATGTATAAATTTTTGATTAAAAAATAATATAAAAAATCAAACGAATTTTGAGAAGTTGGTTTTTTTTCTTTTTTCAACATATATACAATATATGGATGAGGTCCTCCAATTCATTATTTTAAAGGGTAACTTCGCTATGGGGGCAATGCCCTGCTATGAGATGTGAATTCAACATATATAGTGCAAAGTCATGGGGTAAAAAAAGTCCTTCTCCTTCATCACCCTCTCTAAATTCAATATCTATGCGATAACACCAGAAATATTTTTTAATGAGTCTAGTACGTGAAAATATAGTTTTTTAATAATATTTTATTAAAATAATAAATTATATTATATATAATAAAATATTATTAAAATAGCTCACAGTACCAATCTTATCCCCAAAAAAAAAAAATATTGCATAGTACAACTATCTTGCCCGTGGTGGCTATTGGTCCACATCTCCCAAACATCATGCCACTAATTAGCCTACCCTTCCATTATATATTAGACATTTTACCTCCTAATGCCCAACAAATGAAGTGACCTTAACATTATCTGAGTTTTTTTTTTTTTTTAATCAGCCAACTCAAGTTCTTTCTTATTAAATTATTTATTTATTTTTGGACAATTTAATTTATACAAACCAAATTATAATTTATTTAATAACGAATAACATATCATATGTGATTTGTCTGCTTATAGAAATGACAATGGATAGGTTCGGGGTCCTCTCCATCCCCTCCTTTTAAAAATAGTCCCCAATCTATTATATTTCTCATTTTCATCTTTGTCTCTCCTTTCCAAAGGCATCTATTGTTTAAAATTTAAATTTTTATTTTTAAGAAATTAAAATTAATCAATTAATATTATTAAAAATATAAATTTATATTTATATATGTATATATAAATAATAAATATAATATAAATGCACATATTATATATATACACATTTTAATTTTTATATATGAGAATATTTAAAGGATTATAAAAATGGTATTTATATAATTTAAATATATAATTGAACTAGAACAAGATGGTATGGGATGGGGTACATATCTCCACCCGAATCGGTATCAAATTTTAGTATCTTAGATTATCTAATAAATAAAATTCTTGCATATGCAAATGTGTTCTTAATAGTATTACTGAATTGTAGGAATGACAACGGAGTGGAGTGTCTCTTTCCCAACCTCTATTCTGTTTATATTTTCAACCCCCAATCTCGTCTTATTCCGTCTCGTTTAAAAGTTTATCTCGATCCTGATCCTGTTTATATTCCCTAAACCTGTCCCGCCCCGAAACTTGCTTTTTTTTTTTTTATCTTAAGTTAAAGTTTTTATTTTTATAGGTAAATTAAAATTTTATTATCCAAAAACTAATACAAGAAAAAATAATGAATGTGACATGAAAAACCTTAAAACTTATTTTATTTAGTGTGGTTTATTGCTAAATGTAGTATATATACGTATAATAATAATAAAAAAAATTAATATATAAACAGGAGCAGGAGCCGGGCAGAGTGATCATCTCCTAATCCCATTCAATCTCGAATCTGACGAGATTTTAAAAATCTCATCCGACTCCATCCCTACTCTATTTATATACCCTCCATATTCATCCCATTACGACAGCGCGTGTAAAATTGACATCCTACATAGTGAAAACCTTTTTTTTTTAAATTTCTATGCAAACCACACACTCAACGTGAGCTTATACTAATTGCAACTTCTTGACTTTGCAGCTTACTTTCTTGTCTGTATAATCTCCTGTCCATTCTCGTAACAACAACCAATGACTTCAACAAATGACCTTTCGTTTAAAATATTCATTATCACTTTTTCTTTCAAGAACAACCCACAAGTTGCATGGAATGCCCTAGCTATACACACACACACACACACATATACATACATATATGTATTAGCACTGAAATCTTTAGATTAGAAAATTGTTTTCTCATAAAGAACTAGATTAGGATAGAGATTGCATGTCATGATTAAGACATGCATGCATTATTAAAGTAGAGAGAGAGAGAGAGAGAGAGAGAGAGAGAGAGAGAGAGAGAGGGTCACTGGGGTTGTCAATTATGGACGCATAAACAAAGTAATATATGCATCGCAAGTACCATACAGGATTATTTTAATCTTCTAAATGATAGTATTAGTTTTGATGCTTTGATTAAGAAATATATAGCAAAAGTTAGGTATATGCTAGTTTATTCCTCCCAGATTTTTATGTAAAAAGGAACATTATTGTATAATGATATTTTTTTATTAAAGAATTGAAATAAAAAAAAAAAAGAGTTGCACAAAAATCCAAGACTAAATATTTTTATTTATGCATCATTTTGTGAGTATGCAATTAATTATTATATATACAGCAACCAAACATGGTTGCTTTATTCTCTTTATTAGTTGTCATATATAATATCATCTATTAACATTTGCTTATGACAATTTTCTATTCTATGTATGTAATAAAAAAAAATGCTAGATTATTTAAATTTTTGTCTCAATTTATTATTGGTCGTGCATAAAATCATGCCACCAATATGAATCAATAATGGGTAACATCATCATCTCACTCATTCACAGTATTTTCTCCTGTTCATATCCTTCATCCTTCAACCAAGGTTTAATAATCACTGTTGCCTCAGTCGAACTCTTAGAATGATGCCTTGGTTTGGTCTATTTTCTTCCTTTTTGAGGCCAATAATAATTTGAGTATGTCTATTAGTCCTCACCAAGCTCCTAATCAATTAATTTGGCATTACTCTCGCACCTGTTACTTCGGGTGGTGGGGGTAATGGTGTTGGGATATTATTTGGAAAGTTAACGTTGCTCTCAAAATTAAAGTTTTTGGTTGGTGAGTGTGTTTGAATGCTTTACCTCCTCCATGGACACTAGTTGTGGATTTTGTGAGGATGCATCAAAATCTATATCATTCACTGGGTGGCTAGACAGATGGGATTTGTCCCTTTTAGGCCTAAGGAGTGATGTTCATCCTTTTGCTTCATGTTGTGTTCGGTTTCATGATGTGTCTTGAATCTTGAATGTGGATAATTTTGGAATTTTTCTAATTACTGCTTGAATCTGTAACTACACATATTGTTAAAAATCATTGACCTCCATTGTCAATTAGGGGTGTCAATTCATGTTATCGTGTCGTGTTCAGGCCGTGTCAAGGCATATATATTCGAAAATATGTATGAACCCTAACCCGACACTATTAACTAATCATGTCAAGTTTCAAAACTCAAACACAACCTATTTATTAAACTAGTTACAGGTGTCGACACACTTAACTCGTTTATTTTTATTTTTTTATTTTTTAAATAAAAAATTTACCTATCTTTTAATATGTATAGATAATTTTTAAGCTTAGTAACTTTGAATATGGGCCAAATCAAATTAGAAACCTCTTTTATAAATAAAAAATCTCAAAACCTTAATAAATATTTGATTTGAGACGAATTACCTTGACTCATAATATATTTTTTAATTAAATGTGTTAAGTCATGTTAAACGGGTTGACACTAATAAAACTCAAACACGACCTGTTTATTAATCGTGTTATACGTGTCAACCCGTTTATGACCCAAACATATTTATGCTAAATCCAAACCAATGTTTTAAAACCCGAACCGGACCGGCCGGTTCAACCGGTTGAACCGTCAACCGGTCCACAAAACGGTCCGGTTTAACCCATAAACCTGTTTTAAGTTCAAAACCGTTCTAAAAATAAAAAACCGGACAGTCCGACCGTTGAACCGGTTCTTGGCTGCAATTTTTTTTTTTTGGTATATTCAAAATCTCAAATTTTATGCAATTTTTTGGCTAAGTTGAGTTGGTCTTTAGCTGAATTTATTTTGGATTGTATTTAAAATTTTAAACCCTTGAAGTTTGAAACTCCAGTATTATATATTTGTATCATGTGGTATTTTATTTTTTTTTATGCATGATTATTAGTGTTTGTATCTTTTTTTTTTTTCATGTAGTTGAAGACTAAATTATTGGATTATGCTTGGATCGGATGTTAAAATGATTTTTGTTATGGTCCTTGCGATTATAGAAGAACGGAAATGAAGTTTCAACTTTCAACATTGTAATAAGGTATGTCTACTATACTTTTTTCATTTTTTTTTCTTGAAGTTTTACATATTAAGAAAATTCATATTTTGTAAAAAAAAATTATATAATTTTTTTTATAATTTTTTAAATTTAAAATATCAATAATATGTATTATTAAATTTATTAATTACATAATTATGACATTACGATTTGATTCCTGTTGAATCGACGGTTGAACCGATAACCTATAACCCGGACATTTTTCCGGTTCGATGAACGGGCTGGGTCTGAAAACATTGACCCAAACTCATTAATTTCGTATCGTGTTAAAAATTGACACCCTTATTTTCAATTGACTGTGTAAACAAAAATAACAAAATTACATTACTATCCTCGTCTCCAATAAATATTTGAATTATTACCTTTTATATTGTAGTAAAAAAACACTCAAATAAAAAATATTATTTCTTCATCTCTGTTCTCTTTCTCGTCTCAAACCACTTTCACAGGATTAAATCTTATTCTTTTTTATTTTGATTTTTCCCAAGTAATCAAATCTTATTCTCATCCTTATCTATAGCTACTATTATCTTTCATATCTATCGATTCATCAATCATCAATATTAAATGTAGTTCAATAAATATAATTTTTGTATTTCTATATTAGTATTCATATTTGTAAACGTTGTTTTACAAATATTTAACTAAACTTTTAAAATTATTTTTGTGTTAATTTTACTTTTTTAGCAAACGAGCATAGCTATTAAATTAAACTTTTAAAATTACTTTTATGTTAATTTTATTTTTAAATATTTCTAAACTTTTTCTTCCCGCTGACACAATTTTGTACATTTGAAAAAATTTTGTCAAACACCCAATAAATACTTTGTGATCTTTAATGATTTCATCGTATTTGTTTCTCCATTTTCCTAAAGCCATTGTATAAACTACATTAAGCATATGACAGTAAGTTGTGGAGGTGAGCTTATGGACAACATTTTGGAAAAATGAAATACCAAATTAGCAATATGTATATATATATATATATATATGTATATGTGTATATATATATATACATATATAATATTCCTTAAACCAAAAGAAGTGTGATGGTATATGAAAATTACAATTGTATAAATTAATTTGTGAAAATAAGGAATACCAAATTTACACCCGAATTTGCATAAATATCTTCTGAATTTTTATTTTTTGATACGATGATGGGAAAGAAGGAAATCGAACACACAATTTACGTGAAAAATAGGTATTTGTACAACTTGAATAGAATCTGATCTTAAAAATTACTTTCAAATTTAAAAAATCTATGGATTACCTTCTATATCTACAATAGATATTGTAACATTTTCAATCCCTAGGCCATGAAATCAATGGGGAGTGTGATGCGTTACTTCCACAAAATCACAACAAAATAAAATACAAAAAGAAAAAAAAAAAAAAAAGACCCAAGGGTAAAATTACATACATCCTTGAAAAAATAAATAAAACCTGATCCTTAAAGTTGTATTCATACTAATCTACTTTGATCTTAAATTTTGTTGGGTAATAAGAGGTCGTCTGTTTTGGTGATTGGCCGAGAGTTTTGCAATTTAGAGGTTATAATTGTACTTAATGTATAAGTGTCTCCATTGAATTTAAAAAAAAAAAAAAATCAAACTATGTTTAATGATCTATTGACTCTCAAAACGTGTTTAATGAATTGAAAAGTGAGACTTGAGTATGGTGACTAATTAGGCTAAATCCCATTAGTTAGAAGGTATGATTCTCTACCAACTGAGCTTGTAGTCAAGCCATCAAAACGTCATATGGTTGAGCTTTGGTGGTGGCTGGTGGAATTTAAGGCGATTTGGTTAGAGAGGGAGAGATGTTGAGTAATGTGAAAATTGTGATTGTTTAGCATATGTTTGACACTGATTGGAGGGCTACATTTATGAAAGTGGACCGCCGAGATATTTGCTGTCTCAGCAAAACTCTAATCAGAATTGTGATTTCAGAAGTCATGGGCACTGATCCCGTGATCTAATGGTAGGTGGTAGAAATTTAATGTGATTGTTTATCTGTTGCTGCAGCGATTGACCATGTGAGGGAAATTTTTTTTTTTGTGAAGTTGACAATTTTTCATGTGAATGCTTGGGTTTCACACAAATAATCTAAATTGAATCTTCTCACTTTTTTTTTTTTTGATACAAGGTAAACTTGTTAAAAAAAGTTTAAACTTTGAGTGAAAGTTATCTTATGTTTGGCGTTAAATAATTGGATTTAAAATTAAACTTGAGGGTTTTTTTGAAAAAAGTTAGAACAAATTCTGTAGAATACAGATGAACTGATTTTAAATTTTTTTATTATTTGATAAATATTTTTTAACAGTATATTGATTCATATCTAGTCTTAAAAAATACTTAAAATCTGAACAAAGTCAGATCAGAGAAGAATTAGTTTTCTTAAAAACTAAATAACTTGATGGGAAAGATTCTAACTTGATCCAATTTGAAGAATTTTCAAATATCTCCCGACTTTAATAGAACAAATTTTCTTCCAATTCTATGCTAATTTTAAATTCAGTACCTAATTTTATAATATTAAAGACAATATTATTATAAATTTTAAAAGATAACTCGGTGTTCTATATGGCTTGATCACTTATAACTGTCTCCAAAGAAGATAGCAACTAAGAGATAGTAAATGTATCTTTTATTATCCTATATATAAATTTCTTTAATTCTGTTTGTTATTTTTAAAATTTGGTACTTCAATAAAATAGTAAATTTTATTATTTTTTATCCTTTGTTTATTAAAAAAATTAGTTTGCTACAAAATGCAAATTATTAGCAATTTATGAGCCTCGGAAATTTTTAAAACAAAAAATATTAATTTGCAACCTCTCAAATAAGGCAACAAGTTTGACATATTCTGAATGTGGTATAAAATTTGTATCTTTTCAAAAAGAAAAAATTGATTTGTCACGTCAATTATGATAATAGCATCACATGTCTCTCTCAAATTATTGATTGAAGAGTCAAAATTTTAAGCCCATTATGAGTGTGAATATGTGAAATAAAATGTTAGTTTATTTTAAAAAGTTATATTTTTCTAATTTTTATTTTAAAATGATACGATGACCCTTTTTTTAAAATAAATGATAAGAGATAGATACAGAAATAAGTTAATTTATTTAAAATAAAAAAAATATTATTTTTTTCATATACTTAAATCTTTCCAAGCACACATGGTATTTATGATTTTTACTCTTTTCATTTTGTGCATATACATATATATATATATATAAATAAAAGAGATACAAAAAAAAAATGGAATGTAGGACCTTTACGATGGGTTAATTAGTATCTTTATCACAAGCAAAGCATGATATTCGTTTCAACGTTCAACCAAACTCATTACAATCCACGCAATTTAATACCCGAATTTTAGTTTATTCCCATATAATAATACCATATGCGATAATCGATATATGTACGAAGAAGATAAGAGAAAAAAGTACTTACCCACGAGAACGAGACGATAAATTGGTGCGAGATTTTTAGAGTGTCGCATTTGAGAGCTCAGAAGCGGGCCGGAACCAGCTGGCACGGGGGGCCGCGCTAGATCCGACTTCCGAGTCCTCGGGCCCCGATTCACGTGTCTCACGGCCCCAACATTTCAATACGCGTCGCCATTCGAACGTCTTCTCAACTGGGGCCCACTTCTTTCCTCTGCGTCACGACAAATTTGAAGTGGTTAGCGCCACATTTAATTTGACAAATATAAAAATAAATGAAAATGAAATTTAAGAGGAAAAACACAAATTCATCTTCCCCAAAATACCCCCTTATCCTCTTCTGTCCTCATGATTCGCGACTGTACATTTTGCCCCTTCCTTGCCTGCACCGCACGTGGCATTCACAAAATGCTGTACCATCTGTCATCAATAAAAACCGTACGATCATGATCACGGTTTCGATAAAGTAAAATGCGATTGCTATGGAATTTATTTCGTTTCAGACGAGCGGATAAAATAGTTGGGTACAATTCAAACCGATTATTACTCAGAAAAATTGAGTGGGTCCCAACTCCAACAGATCACTTCCTCAAAATCTCGTTTAAAATGAAATTAGTTAGAATTATGTCTTGAGATAAAATAAAAATATTTTTATCTTCAAAAGATTAAACTAGCTATATAAGAAAAAGAAAATTGGCTAAATAAATGAGATATTTAATTCGTGAAAATTTAATTAATTTTTTTCTCTAAATTAAAACATTTAATATTTTACGATATATTATTTTTTATCCAGCTGAACTTTATTCAATATTTTGAAACAGCCTTTTTGTGTGTGTGTGTGTGTGTGTGTGTGCCAGTGTTGATAGACTGATTGGGCATTTAGGTAATTTTACAGAAACGAAGTTGCAGAGAAAAAGGACGAGAGGAGAGAGGAAAGACAATTTGGAGAGAGGGGGCGGTGTTCTAGTGAGAGAGAGAACCTTATCCATTACATTACAACCTTTATAAAATCAGATCAAAATCATAATACAGAGGATCAAATAGAGCATTACGGGAGGGAAAGACATACATACAGAGGCAAAGAACAGAGACCGCAGTTGTTTTCATCGATCCGTGGCCATTGATGGCGGCCTCTAAGAGCTACTTAGCACGAGCAAACTACCGATTCCTCTCCAGCGAACGAGACGCTCCGATCGCTTCAGACGCCATGTTCGAGCTCGACGAATCGGACATCTGGAATTCCACGCGGTCCACGTCGCCTGAGTTCCGCAAAGCGGTTCCCAGTTCTCGAGCCTCGAAGAAGCCGGTGGTTAAGCGAGCGGGAGCCGAGGCTCGAGCGACGCCGGCGTCGATGCCGGTGAATATACCGGACTGGTCGAAAATACTGAAGGAGGACTACAAAGAGAATCAGAGGAGAGACAGCGACGACGACTTCGATGACGACGACGGCGAGGACGGACGGAATAGGATTCCCCCGCATGAATTCTTGGCGAGGCAGTTGGCGAGGACGAGAATCGCGTCCTACTCAGTACATGAAGGCATTGGGAGGACTCTGAAAGGAAGGGATCTGAGTAGAGTCAGAAACGCAATTTGGGAGAAAACTGGGTTCCAAGATTAACAAGAGCGAGAATATATCACAACAGCAGTGTGAAATATACAATATTAATCATCCATAGAGAACTTTTTTCCCCCGTTTTTTTTTTTTTTTTAATTTTGGTTTGGTTATGATAATCGATAACTAGATATGATGAAGCGGATTATTAGCGCATGAATGCATGTAATTCTAACTTTTTTTGTCGAGGAAAATCGAAAATGTCTGCTTTTAATTTTAAATTGTGTATTTGATTTTTAAAAGTAAAAAATGTGGTTTAGGGAGGGAAGGGGCCAATTTGGAAATTAAGATGGAGCTTGGAGGTCTTGACCTGGTGGGTCAATCATTGGTGGGGTTGGCAAAGAAAAAAACAGTCAGGAGTTGCAAATCAGTAATAACTGACCCTTGAAAAGTCCTTCTTTGTGTCAAATGACAAATCTACCCCTCTATGGCTTTTTTAATGGTGTGTCCTGCGAGCTTTTTTTCAATGGTATGCACCGGAAAAAGCTCGACGAATCCACAAAATGGTGTGTTTCATGGATAATTTTATTAATTTGTTAAGTATTTATTAATTTGAGTGTAATGTGTTGAGTTTATTAATGTATTAAGTATTTATTAATTCGAATGAAATATATTGAGTTTAATGAATAATTTTTTTATTTTTTGTATTGTATAAATAAATGAAAAAGAAGTAATAAAACTTATAATAATATGATTTATATATTTTATTTATGTGTTTAACATTCATTAACGGTATATTTAAGCTAACAATGAATTAATGACATTATTTATTTATTTTTAAAATAAAAAGGATAAAATTTAAAATCTTGCAAACATAAGAAGAAAAGAATTAGTAAATTACTTTTCTTATTATCTAATTAATCAAGTAATGATCTAAATGTAAGATGTCTATTAATTAAAGGTACAACTCGGGCGAGTCAAGTTCAGGTATAATCATATCCGAATCTAATTTAAATTCTAAAATAATCAACTTGAGTCCAAAATTGAACCTGAATTTAAGCCCCCGAATCTAATTAAAATTCTAAAATAATCAACTTGAGTCCAAAATTGAACCCGAATTCAAGCCCGACAGCTTAACTGAAGTTCGACTCAAATTAAAATTCATTAATATCATACTCAATTCGAACTTGATGAATTTTTTAATAATTTAGATTATTAATTCTAATTTTTTATATTTTATATACAATTTTTTCAATAAATTTTATTTTTTTTATTTTGATTATACATTAAAAGTTTTAATAATTTTTTTTAATTTCTCTTTTAAAAAATTCAAATTAAGTTATCCTGTTCAAATTGTACCCCAACTATTAACTAGTAACATAAGGTTAGCATTGCATGTTGATTTTTTTTGTTAGCATTGTTTGCACCTTTTTCCCTTCTATTTAATTTTATTTTCTTCCTTTAAACAACTAATCAAAATATGAGAAATTAGTCACCAATGAAATTATTCCTTCGTCTATGGCCGTTAGATCAATGGTAATGGTCCCATATAATGAATAAGGACCATCTATACTTGTCACTGTATTTTGATTCGAAACCCTTGGATAATTTCTAGTTCACAAGTAACATCAATTCTAAACCAATAGAAACCGAGAATTTAAAATCATCCACTCAACTCGAATTAAGTAATTGAGAGTAGGTTTAGTTAGTTTGGTGCGCGTAAATTGTTTCAGAATATTTTATATTTGATTCATAAAAGAAAAAAATTGAAGAAATTAAATAATTGTGTAAAAGTAATTGATTGACTTAAATTGACAGTGTTTACTTGAATATATTTTATAAGTAATTATATTGTCAGAAATAATATTAGAGTATTTGGGTGAGTTGTTAATAATTGTTTAAAGTGTGTGAAATATCTTTCTTAGCTTTAAATATTAAATTGTATGTTTAGTAATATATTATATTAAATATATATAACATTAAATATTAATGATTTAAATACATATCATTTATTATATGAATATATTTAATTATACATATATATCATATAGTCATATATATATATATAAGTATAGGACATATAAACAATTTTA
The DNA here is from genome assembly GCA_008638375.1 of Nyssa sinensis. Taxonomy (NCBI): domain Eukaryota; kingdom Viridiplantae; phylum Streptophyta; class Magnoliopsida; order Cornales; family Nyssaceae; genus Nyssa; species Nyssa sinensis. Next base: position 57,356,992 of record CM018031.1, on the reverse strand, counting down.
AGAATATTTGGGTATAGGTTGCTAACTTGGTTTGATGGTATGGCTGTAATATTTATAAAAAAATTTATCAAGGATCTAATACTCAAAATGAGTTTGAGGTGCAATTAGGAATAAGTTAGGCTGAACAGTATTTGAGTTAAGTACGATGTAGATTAAAATTGTTGTCCAAAAGTGTTTTAGACGCCCAATCAAATAAGAACAAAATGAGTTGAGTGGGATCTGGACTACAAAACACCCAATTACACTTCCGAATCCCCCAACCAAATAGAGCCTAATTTACATACTCGTGTATGTTGAAAAAGATGTTCATTAGTTTTGATACAATATGTTCAGATCAATAAATATTTGATATATTAAAAAAAATGTTATGTGCTAAGATAATTTACTCATATAACAAATATTCATCGGTTTCGAGGTAATACACCGAAACCGATGAATACTTTTTGCATATATTGGCCCCAAAAGGAATCTTAGTCACTTCAAATCCAACAACTGCATTATTTAAGCATACCTGCATTATTATGCATTCCATGATGGGTGGTCCATAATGTGATAGCAATCCCCAACAGGGTTTTCTAGGTTAACATTTTAGTTAATGGCCCACTTATTTTCATACAGACTATTTTATATTATTTGGATCTTTGCCTCCTTTCAAACCAATGTTGGCTGCACCAAGACAAGAGAAAAGTTAACTACTCACTTAGTTTATAGAAGAAAGAAGAAGGGGAAAAAAGAAAAGAAAAGAAAAGCAATGAGACCTTCAAAATCTTTACAAATGAATGCACTTTTACAAATTATAAATTGCTTTATTCAAGTTAAAGATGGCACAAATTATAAAAAAAGAAAAAAGAAAAGAAAAGAAAAGAAAAGAGCATGGCTCAATGCTTTAAGATGATCCATTATGGCCTTCCATATTGTGGAGAATCTTATTCTAAAACGTTTTAAATGGAAAAAGAGATTTCAAGTATTCAACTACAAGTAGTTGCCATCAAAAGGATTTTTTTTGTGCTAATATTTGAATTTTAATATTCACCAATGGTGGATACAGCTGGAGCAAAGGGTGTTGCAACCAAAATCTTGAGAAATTAAATTTTTGTTTATTGTTTTTATTAAAAAATTAAAATTTTAAAGTTGTTCTTTAAAAAAATATTGGAAAGGCAATTCCTAATTTTCTTTAAAGAATTTTATAAAAAAAAAATATAGGAAATAAATTAAAATTTTAAAACGGACCATTGTTCCTTAGCCCTCGAGATTGCCTCTGTCACGACCCACGGATGCTTAATGTGAAAGTTTAATTTTATGACAATTTTTTTTTTTAAAAAAAAAGAATTAAAACATTATTGATAGCTTATATGATTCGACAAATTCACATGAATGTGGGTTTATTTAAGTTCCTTTGATGAAGAACAACAAAAAATGTGAATCCATTTTTAAGCCTAGTTTTTTTTGTTCCATTTTTTAATATAATGTGACAGCATAAAATACATAATTAAATATAATACACCAAACAATTTTTTTAATAGTAAAGTGTAACACAAGAAATTGACTAAAGAAAAGGACTAGAAATTATAATCTTAGTTGGTCACAAGAAAGCGATCTACCCTTGATTTCCTTTCCTTATCATTGTGACATAAGAAAAATAATAGCTTAGTGTCATCCATTCTTTGTTTCACATCTAAAATATTTTGTTTAGTAATTTTAAAGTAATCTGTTTTTTTAATAGTAAAATTAATAATCACATATATTAAAGTATATGTAGGGATGTCAATTCATATTATCGTATCGTATTCGAGTCGTGTTAAGACATATTTAAAGATATGTGTCAATCTTAACCTGACACTATTAACTAATCGTATCAAGTTTCAAAACGCAAATCCAATTCATTTATTAAATAAGCTATACATGTCGACATGTTTAACCTGTTTATTTTAATTTTTTATTTTTTAAATAAAGAAACTACCTATCTTTATATATATATATATATATATAATTTTCAAGTTTAGCTACATTGCGATATGGGACAAGTCAAAGTAAAAATCTCTTTTATAAATTAAAAATTTTCAAACCTTAATAAACTTTGGACGTAAGACGAATTACCTTAACTGGTATTATTTTTTATAATTAAACGTATTAAATTATATTAAACGAATTAACACTAGAAGAATCTAAACACGACATGTTTATTAATCGCATAATACGCGTCAACTTGTTTATGACTTAAATTCATTTACGTTCAATTCAAATTCGTTAATTTTATATCATCTTCAAATCGTATTAACGTGTCATGTCAAAAATTGATATTCTTAAATATATGATTACATGTGATTACCAATTTTACAATTAAAAAGACTAATTAAAAAAAAACTTGGTTTAACAAATTAATTTTTTGAGTTGGAGAAGCTATAATAAAGTTGTCTGGCCTTTAGCCATAAACTTTAATGGGCAATAGGGTAATCTCTCTGAACTCTCTTTTAAAGGAAAATGGCTACACAATTGGAGACAGAAAACTTTTACCTAATTTTTCCTGACTAAAATGGGGACAATGTTGTCATTTTATAATTAATAAATAAAAAAAAAAGCAAAATTCCCAACCACTAATAAATAAAAGAGTTTAATATAAAGAACTTTCAAACGGTGTAGTGCCGGCCTTCGGGGAAAAGCTAAAGTGAAAAGACAACCGTTCCTTTTTTTTTAAGAAGATTGACAGATTGCAGACCGTTGGATTTGTATTCTAGTGGGGCCAGTGATAGAGATGGTTAGTTGACCATATTCATCAGCAACCCGAGCTTTTGCGTTTCGTCTAAGTTCGCCCGTCGTTTTCGTCGTTGTGTCTCTATCTAGCTTTATGGCGACATGGGAATACGGACATTAATTTTTTTTAATGACCGGCATTAGTGTTGTCAATTTCTTTAATTTGCTCTTATGTTTGAGAGAGACAGCGCAAGGACTTTAACAATAGTACTTTGTGATTAAAGTATGTATAAATTATATTTATATTTTTTTAAATTTGTCATAATTTTATTAATTTTTTTAGGGTTTTTAAAATTTTATTGTCATTTTGATAAATTATAAATATATTTTTTCAATTAATTTTTATTTTATAATTTAAGTTAAATATATTATTTCAGTTTATATAAAAATAAATATAAGGTTTTAATATATTTATATGAAAATGGAAAAAAAATAAAAAAAATTGATTTGAAAAAAAAAATGAAAAGAACAGTTTTATCATTTTGAAAAGTAAATTTGATTAGAGGGGGTATTTGTAATTTGTCACGTAAAATAAGGGAGATCAATGTAATTTTAAAAATTTTAGAGAAGATTAATGCAATTGTTAAAAGTTTTAAAAAAGATCAGTGTAATTTATCCTTAAATTATTACTGGTATTTTAGATAATTATTTAATTTTTTGTTAATAATTTACTATCACATCGTTTGATATGCAAGTTTTTGTACAAAAAAACCAGATGTGTAATAAGGTCTCATTCATTTTTCTTTTCTTTTCTCTTATTCTAACACCTTTAATCTAAATCGACTGTTAAATGATACATTTTATAAGGTTAAGAAATCTTTGGTATATGTAAATTAGTTATTTATTTTTGTCATGTATTAGGAGTATTTTTGAAATTGGTGAAACGTGATTCTTGTTGTTAGAATTAAATAAAAAAAGATAATTTTTGATAGGACCATTATATGGACTGTGTTGGAGCGTGAAGACTTGCCCAAACTCTTTTTTATAATAAATCTAATTAGTCTTTTTTTTTGAATTTAGGTTCACAATTAATTATGTGTCATTAATGTAATTATTTTAATGACGATTTTACCCTTATATGAATGAAACTACAATATCGTTTCTATTTCCACGACCAAGACCTCTATGTTTCCACAACCAAACCTTTCTTCTCTCTCTACTTTTCCCCTATCTCTCTCTCTCTCTCTATATATATATATATACACACACACACATACATATATATTTTTCGGATCCATCGAGAGAAAAGCAATTACAATCAAAGAACACACATGCTATATTCTTGTGCATCAATGCAGAATCTAAGGCTTCGAACACCATTATGTCCCATATATAATGGACAAAAACTTTTGTATTGTAAAAGTTTAGTCGTCTTGATTGTGTTTCTATTTAACATTTTGTGATTGCCATGAAGCTACAATGTTGGATAAACACTTCGTATTATAAAACTTTAGTCACCTTGATTGTGTTTCAAAACAGTGAAATTGTATTAACAGAAAAATAAAAAATGCTATGTTTACTTGAAACTTTTACTAAAAGTGTTTATACAGCTGATGTGACAGTATTGTATTGATTTTACATTACATGATGATGTGATGTAAAACTAATACAATACTACCACATCAGTTGTGTAAATACTTTTGGTAGAATTATTGTGTCAGTATAGCATTACTCCAGAAAAATTATAGGTTTAATTAAAATAGTGAAATTCCATTATTTTTGTGAAACTAGATCTAACGTTAAATAGATTTGATTCAAACAGTGAAATTTTACTTTTAAAGAAAAAATAAGTTGAAGTAGTTTTATTGAACTGGAACTTGTTTAAATGAACCGAACTAAAACTATTTTGATTAAAATAGAAAAATTTCACTATTTCCTTGAAATTATAACTAAAATGAAATTAGTTAATTAAAACAATGAATTTTTTTTGTTTCTCTAAAAGTTGACTAAATTTGAACCTGTTTGATAAATTAGTGAAATTTCAATATCTAAAGTTGAACTTATATTTATTTCATTAAAATAGTGAAATTTCATCATTTTCTTAAATTTGGAAATGAATTGAATTTGGTTTAACTAGAACAGTGAACTTTCACTAGTTCTTTGAAAGTGGAGCTGAATTAAAACTGGTTTGATTCCAACAAATGAAATTTCACTACTTCTTTTAAAGTGAAATTGAATTGAACTAGTTTCTCTAAAAGTGAAACTGAATTAAAACTAGTTTGACTAAAATAGAGAAACTTCATTATTTTTTTAAATGTGGAACTGAATTAAAGTAGTTTGATTAAAATAGTAAAATTTTATTATCTTTCACAAAGAACTGACTTTAAAATGATTTGAACAATGATTTTTTATGATTATATTTCATAAAAATCAAATTGAATTAAATGCAGTTTGATTAAAATAGTAAAATTCTATTAGCTTTCACAAAGAACTAATTTTAAAATGTTTTGAACAATGAATTTTTATAATTATTTTTCGTAAAAATCTTTCTTTTTATATAGTATTGTATTTGTTTCATATAAGAAACCTAAAGTTGTATCATGAACAATCAACTTGATGTATTTCTTCTACATTCATATGTGAAATAAAGAATTGAGTAAGCTATTGTATCTAAGTTGGTTGAAAAAAAATACTTTTTATGTATAAAAACTTCAAACTACCATAACGTTGTGCTTAGTTGTTTGTTTTTTCCTGAATTATATATACATTTCATGTATTTTTTTTTTTATATCTAACCAACCCAAATCACTGTAGGCTATTTGCGATACCAATTTTGTGAGAAGGCCATTTTCAGCTTTATTTTGATATTTTTCCAGAAAAATAGCGAAATTTCACAGTTTTTTTGTTTGCATAATTTTAAATATGCAATATGAATCTTATTTGATAGATCTCGATTTGAAGAGCCCAAATATATAAATTTTATTGAAAACGTATTTATATAGTATGAGATATTAAATCTTGAAAGTTTAAAAACTTCTTGAAACAATGCACTGCCCGACAATTGGGGAGATAATCATGGAACATGCATGGAAGGGCAATTTTGTCACAAAAAATTAAAGGACTTCGGGGTTAAAAAGAATGACATTGGATCCAATTTTTATTTTCATCTTGTTTTAAGACTATTAGCTGAAGTCTCATAAAAAAAGGTATAATAATTAACTTTAGTGGATAAATAAAATTGTTAATTTCTTTTTAAAAAGTGCATCTAAGTAATTGTCTGACCAAGAAAATTACATTTCTAATTAAAGCACTGCCTGAAGCCTAAATTTGGGGAATACTAAAAGAGAGGGAGAGATTTTTGTTTATATTTGTTATAGATGAATATATGCACGCTTATGTTATGTATGCACGCATGACTATATCTTCACAAGAACACTACCACAAACTATTACAAAAGGTAGATGTGTGATCTTATTGTAAAGGTCTGTTGTATGATTGTAAATGAGATGGGACGAGTCGAATGGAGTCGAGTTAGGTTAGAAATTAGTTGCTCAAGTTTGGCATATTAAAATAAACAAGCTTTAAGTTGTGTTTAAATTCAATTTGTTAATGTCTCAAGTTGATCTCGAATGAGAGACATTAATCGAGTCAAGTTTGAGTAACTTGATTTTTTATATAAGATTAGAACACTCATTACTTATTGAGTCAAGTTTAATATATTGAAGAGTTTTAAATATGTTCAAACTTAATTTATTTGTCTTACGAGTTAATCTTAAACGAGTTTTTAACCGAACTAATCACGAATTAAATTCAAATAGTTTGATTCCATTTATAACCCTAATAATGCACCTAATGTGCTTGTGAGATAGCTTATATTGTGAGGAGCTAGAAACTGGAAAATTGATATGTCACCATTTAGCTAGGCGCCATAAGTTTGGCAGCCAATATTTTTTTTTCCTCTTTGTTTTTGTTAGAGGAAGAGGCAAAGTTAGATCATGTATATCCTCATAAGATGGATAGCTCATGAAGGAGTATGGCTTTTAGCTACCCAAAGGCCTTCCAATGGATTGCAATTAATACATGATGACTCTTTCTACTAAAGGAGAACCCAACAAATTGGTCCTTAATTATCAATTAGACACAACTTAACATTGGGTTATGAAGGTGATGTTTATTGGTATTGATGCCAAAATAAATGAGAATGTTTTAAAAAAAATATCATTTTTTCTCGCTTGCTTCTTATTTTCCAAATATTTATGAAGTTAATATCAAATTATATACCACTCAAACAAAATTACACTAGCTATAACTACATGGTCTAGTTAATATCAAAGTAGAATGTGCAATTTAATCTTAATACTCAATTCAATAAAATTTTATTTCAATTATTATGAGTCGGTTACGTGAATTTTTATCTCACCATTCTATTTTATTTTAAAGCTCAAATAATCTTAAAATTTATGTTTATAAGAGATCTGATAAAGTTTTACACTAATTGTATATTCTAATATCAAGATGATTAATGATAAAGGTCAGTGTAATTATCCATATTTTTATTTGGCTAATTAATGGACTAGCCCATTAAAATGACTCATCCCCAGTTCAGTTAGGATTAGGAATGGTAATTTGACATGTTCCATCTAAGACTCGTCCTTAATGGGACATGTATGAGTTGTTAATAAACGAGATTGGAATGAGACTTTTAAAACTTTGTTGGGGTGCGGGAGATGGTCATCCCGCCCTATTTATATATTAATTTCTTTTATTCTTATATACACTATATAAAATTAATTTTAAATTTTTTGACATCACACTAGTATTATTATTTTTTTGTATTAGTTATTTTGACAATAAAATTTTAATTTATCTATCAAAATAAAATTTTTAACTTACTTATATATATATATATATATATATATATACACACACGAAACTAGGGTCAGAATAAATTTTTAAACAGAATGGGAAAGGAAAAAGTTGAGATAAAAAATAAATAAATAGAATCGGGAGTAGAAAAGAACACGTTACTGCAAATTCGTCCCATTGCGGTACCTAGTTAAGACTGTTGGAGGTACATGCAAGTCGAACGGCCCAGCCCTTGCAACAAAGATATTATCATGGATTTCAAGGTTTGGGCCCAATTCTCATAACTGACAGGCTGAGACTTGATTTGGGGTGAATTATCTACTTGGGTCCCAACATGAGTGTGAACTCCGGTCCAGGGAACCGGTCCGTCCGTACCGTCGCACGCGCCACGCGAACTCGGCTCCAAGCCACCTACTGGTCAGACCGTCGCTTCCCATCGAACAATTGCAGACGAGGGACGACTGGTGGGAGGAACATCTTCTTCTCTCTCTTTCTCTCTTCACTCAATTAACATAGTTTTCCTCGCAGAACCCCATCGAGAAAACTTATTGCACTTTTGTTTTCACTTAACAGACTCGCCAATGACGTCCGATTCGAACTCGTCAACGTCCTCCGACGATCCCACGGACCAAGACCCTAACCCTAACCCTAATTCACTCGATCAGTCCCTCGACGCCATCGAAGATCGATTAGCCTCAATCGCATTGAACCAACCGGACGTCGTCGTCGACGATACATTATCCTATCAAGAACCGTTCAAGGAGGTCAGCAAATGGGTCATTGGATGAGGCCAATCACAAGGAGAGCAAGGCAGGTGAGATCGAAGAAGAGAGTCGTAGCAATCAATTACACGAATCCTCTGAGGTTGAAGTTGCCGAGGAGATTCGAGCGGGTTCATCAAGTGGTGTTGTGTGGAGGAGGACCAATTCGGAGCTGGAAGTCGATGTGCCATCGAGTCCTAGTAGCAGCGGATATGCCGGTGAGAGGGGCAGTAGTGGTGCCACTAGTGCGTCAGGAATTGAGGAGGTGGGTGAAGACGAAATCCGTGTGGTTGAAAAGGATAATTCATTCGATGGAGTTTCAGATTCGCAAGCCTCCTCGTGGGTTCCGGGGAAGCGGCATGTTGATGAGGTGAGTCAAAACATATTAATTATAGTTCAACTTGTTATGGAATGCCAATTTATTAGTTGTTAGTCAGAAAGAGTATTTCTCTTAACTTGCAGAAGAATGTTAGTGCTAGTTATTATTTTTCTGGGAAACAACAAAATTTGGTTAATTATGTATTGCAAAGAACTAATTAGGCCCTTTTTTGTATGATGCACTCACTGATGCTTTCATGAGGTTTCAACCTTCAAGGTTTCTCACCTATTGTGTTGGCCTAATGTAGGGTTGCAAATGGATTTGTACTTGCGGAGCTTTACCTATAGTTTGGGTGGGGTGGGTAGCACAGACATGACCCTTACTTTTTTATTTGTAGAATTAACATATATTTCAAAACTAAAACCTAAAAAGTAGTTTGGGGTTTGAAACTTATAGAGACTTTACATTATTTTTTCTTTTTCCTTTTCAAATATGTAGATGTAGATGTTCAACCTTTTCAAATATGGACACTATTTGAATGTTGCCTTTGTCTACATGGCATGCGACTATCACATTTTATTATTGATATTGTTGTGCAAATTACAGTTTCACCTCCTTAACTCAGGGTTGGGTTCAAATTGATCCCCTATGGTTTTAATCGTAGATAAGGACAAATTTACTGATTCAATCAATGGAAAAGTTGCCATTGACATTTTACGCTTATTTTATTCCACCTCCATCAACACCATCACAATCACTTCCACTCATTTCATCTCTATATGACAAAAACCACCACCTCCATCAACAAAACTCCTAATGACCACCACTTCCACTCACTTTCTCTTTCTAAAAAAAAAAATCCACCATAACCATTGTCACCACTTCCATTAACAAAAACCCATGTCCCCTACACCGAATTCACCACCCATTAATATTGTTGCGAATAAATCTCTCAATTTAATGTGTGTGTGTGTTTTTTTTGATAGTGTGTGTGTGTATGAAGGCATCCGAGGAGGGCAAACCCATACTTACAAAATAAAGGGGAATGACTACAAAATTTAATGCCTAAGTTCTCATTACAGAGCTAATTGTGACGAAGGATGTAATTGGAATGGGGCTAACAATTGGAGGTTGAAATTGAGAAAATTAAAAAAAGAGGAACTAAAGTGAAATTTGGGGTAAAGTTTAAAGGTGAAAAGTTTAATTTATCCTATATATATAAATATATTTTAAAAAATTGTGCATATCTTATGATACACGATACGTTACACATTTTTTGAAAAACGATACGCCTTCCGATACATGTTCTGACGACCTTGGTTCTACTACCCCTTCAAAAAATCCTTGTATCCCTCTCTCTCTATGAACTCTAAATTATGCACAAAGGAGCCATCCTTTACACAATCCTCAAGTCTTTCCTCACCCCATGACAACTCCAAACCAAAAGAAACCCCCTTAGAGTGGCCAACATCATCCAACTACAACCAAATAAAGAAAGAATTAAACTCCATACCTCCCTTGCCATTGTGCAATAAATGAGAAGATGATTTGCCGTTTCCGCCGCATTCATGTGGAAGCATCACCATCTAGGTAGCTGATAACCCTTCTTGCTGTAGATTGTCCATTGTCAAAATAGTCCCGCAGTGCCGCCACCCATGCATAAAAAGGCACTTATTAGGCACCCATGACTTCCATATAATCTTCCATGGAAAAGTCTTCTCTCTCCTACCCACCAATTTCTTATAGTAAGAGTGAACTGTGAACCTTTTGTCTATATTCACCATCCACGCCAACCTATCCTCACCAACTCCACCAACTTTGTAGTTATGCACCACCTCCATGAGACACGTCACCTCCTCCAACGTGGGTAGATTTGTCACTGGTTCTCTTTATTAGGGTAACTGTTACCTCCTTTAGAGAGATAACGGCCTTCCATCCCACGAATCTCCTTCGAATGAGCTCAACTATAGGATCCCATATTGCCATTGCTTTCGAAGAAGCCCCCAATGGTAAACACAAGTATGTGGTTGGAAAGGAACCAATACTACATCCAAATTCCCAAGCTAACCCCCCAATCCCTCGAATATCCCCACAAGAATAATCTCTCTCTTATTCAAATTAACCTTGACACTACCTCAAAGCAAACAAGCACACATCTCAGAAATTACAGTTGCTTCCCCTTAGCCTCGCAAAAGATAATGGTGTCGTCCGCAAACAGTAGATGGGATATCTTTACTGTACCTCCCCTTATATCCTCCACACTAAACCCCTTTATCAAACCTCCAATAATTGCCGAACCTAACATTCTACTAAAAGCCTCCATCACCATTATAAAGAGGAAAGGGGATAATGAGTCTCCTTGCCTCAAACATCTTGTCGAATGAAAAAAGCCTGCTGGAAAGTCATTTACTAATATTGAAAAAGAAACCAAAGAAATACAAGCCCATATCCATCAATCTCTAAAGCCCATTTTCTTTAACTTGAACATGAGGAAACCCCAATTTACGTGATCTTATGCCTTCTTGATATCCAGTTTGCACACTACCCCTGTTTCCTTCTTTTTTTTGCCTCCATTCAAGACATTCATTGGCTATCAACACAACATCTAACATTTACCTATTACCAACAAATGCACTTTTACTTTTTAAAATGAGTTTCTCCATCACCTCCCACAATCTCAAAGATAACACCTTAGCCATCAATTTATACTTGCTTCCCATCAGGCTGAAAGGTCTAAAATCAACGAACCCATTTTTATTTTTCAAAATGAGTTTCCCCATCACCTCGCGCAATCTCAAAAATAACACCTTAGCCATCAATTTATACATGCTACCCACTAGGCTAATAGGTCGAAAATCCTTGATATCTTCCATCCCCTCCTTAGGAATTAGAGATATGAACGATGCATTCAAGCTCTTCTCAAAGGTATCACTATTGTGAAACTGCTTGAAAACCGCCATCAAATCACTTTTAATTACTTATGAATAGTGCCAGTAGAAAGCCATTGTAAAACCGTCTGGAACAGGGGCCTTATCTCTATCACAAGGTTTAAGAGCCCACCACACTTCCTCCTCCCCAAAAGGGCTCTCCAAACTAGCAGCCTCCTCCTCAGTAACATTGAACTCCATCTATTCTAAGTTGAGCCTCCATGCACGAGTCTCACCGTACAATCTCCTGTAGAACTCCAAAAATTCCTGCTCTAATGTCCTACCACACTTTCCAACATTCTGTCATCAATCCGAATAGTGCTTATATTATTTCTTCTCCTGTAGAACGGGCAACCCTGTGAAAAAATTGTGTTCTTGTCTCCCTCCTTCAACCACCAAAGTGCTCTTGACTTTTGGCACCAAGAGATCTCCCCTGCCTTCGATACTTCCCCCCAGCTCCCCCTTTAGACCTCCCTGTGCTCTTTTTCTTCCTCTGATCGACCATTGGTTCGCTCTTGACTGTCCAATCTCTTAATATCCTGTAAAATACTGTTTTTCTTCACTTGGATGTTTCCATAATCCTCTTTGTTCCACCTTTTCAGGTCAATGTTGAACAGCTGCAATTTCCTGGGCCATCACATAGCTAGGCTTCCCTCTCACATCATACCCTTCCAACCATTTTACTATCTTCTTATCAAACCCTGGAGCTTCCAACCACGTATTCTCACATCTAAATGGACTTTTACCCCACTTTACCCCTTCAAAGTCCAACATCACCAGGAAGATGGTCAGAAATTGGTCTAGCTAAACAAGACTGAGAGGTATTGGGAAATAAATCCTTGCAGTCCATGGTGACCAAGAACCTATCCAACCTAGACATAGGTGGACAATTCCTTCCACTAATCCAAGTATAAGGTCCTCCTTCCAATGGCAAATCCACCAACAAGTTTTCATTAATAAAATCCGAGAACTGTCTCATTCCCCTATTCAACCTTCCTCCCCATTCTTTTCTGATGGATATCTAACTACATTAAAATCCCCTCCCAACACCCAAGGATTATTTTTCCAGCCAGCTATATTATGTAACTCCCCTAAGAAATGTCTTCTCTCCGCTTCTGAGTTGGGGCCCATCTACCCCTGTAAAGGTCCCTTGTACATTTCCAAACAGACTGAATTTACATGAAATCAAAAATCTGATCAGTGTAGGATAGCTTTCTGGAGTCTCACATGGCCAGCACTCCTCCTGTAGTTCCTCTCGCATCCAAACTTCTCTATTCTACCCAACTGAAGCCCCATAGACTCTTCACAATTCTGTCGTCCCCATTCCCTGCACTTTAGTCTCCTGTATGCACACCAAAACTGGTTTCCGTCCCCTCAGAATACGCTTCAACGCTGCTCTCTTATTGGGTTCATCTAAACCCTGACATTCCATGATAGGATTTTTAGCAACACGAGTTACCTGCTGAACCAATATCTCTGCAATCCTATGCACTTCCCGTCCCACCTCTTCTTTCATCATAATTGACTGTGCATGACGAAATCCTCATCTCCCGCCTTAGTTTTTTTGGCTGAAATTGCCTCCACTGACTCTCCTCTCTTTCTTCTTCCCCTTCATCCTTCCTTGCCTATTTCTCATCTCAATTTCTGCAAATAGCTGAGCCAATCTTCCTTCATACCCAGGGCAGGACATTCCCAACAGTCTGCTCACTCTGATTTTTCTGAGAACTCATTCTGAAACCTCCACCCTTTTGTTTACTTTCATCATCTCCTCCTAGTTCTGCCTCTCAGCAGGTATTATTACAGCCAAAGGACTGCAATCCATAAGCTGCTCTCGGGTACGGACCATCCCTTTTTCCTGTTCTAACATCCTGCTGCATCTGCCGGTTGCCTCTTCTCTGCTCCACAACTCGTTCTCTGTCAGTAGTTGCAACAGTCACCTGCCTTCATCCTCGCCGTCCCCAGATCTCCCTGTCGAGATGAAGAGAATGTTTTTCCGTCTTCCTGGCTTCTATGCCTCGCTCCAACACTGGTCTCCCCCCTCTCCATCTCACGCATTGTGTTCTTCAGGTCTTCCATTGATGCCTCTGCCCCAGCTGATTCTCCATTCTGTTGCTGCCTGAACGATGCCTTTAACTTACTTTCATCCCCAATTTCTCCCGTTAATGCCTGGGCCCTATCTGATTGGGCCAAGTAATGCTCCTCTCTCCCATTCGTCTGAACATGGACTCCTACCTTGGATCTGTCTATTGGGCGAGGTTTTGGTCCTCTTCTCCATTTGTCTGAACTTCTATCTGGACCTTTGATCTAACTTGGGCTGTAGGATTAGTTGGGCCTGTTCCACTTCAAGTCCTGTGAACCTGTTCCGGCTTTCCTTGGCCCACTCACAAGTGAATCCATTTTGTTGTGGCCTGCTAGCTCTACTGGACTTATTCCAGTCATCCTTCAATACACGGACTTTCTTGTTCCTCTCCTGCACTAGGCCACCTATTTCCACTTGACCCATTTCATGACCCAGCTTGCCCCACCTTGAATTGGAATTCTGCACCTTATCATAACCTATGATTGGGCCTCCATATTTCCTCCTCAGATTCCGCTCCTCTCCTAGTCTCTCCGTCCGCTCATGCAAGACCCCTCTGCCACCCCCGCCGTCCTTCTCTGGCATGTTCTCTATGTTGTTCTGCTCCTGAGCTTCTCCACTGAAAAAGAGGTCCTCTCTCAGCCCAGACCGGAGCTTCATACCTCCAAGCCCCCACAGTTTATTCGCATTGTTGCCGGAATGGCCCTTCTCATAGCTTCCACCAGCACTCTTTCCCATCGAATTTTTTAAGCATTGTCTCTTTATCCACTGCATCTGCTTTCAGGGGCCTTGAACGCCTCCCTGCTCCATCGCTTGGTGGCTCAGTCTGTTTAATCTCCGCTCTGTTACAACCCCCCATCGCTATCCACCAATCCAAGAGTAATAGACAGCCTTCGCAGACCCAATCCTTCACTCTCCATATTCTCGTTGCTTCCTCAGTTGAAGGTAACTCAAAGAGAAATAGGGCATCATGCATTTCCAACACCTTCACCACTGCACAGACCCCCCACCTAGGATCTACCCATGCGTGCACTTTCTGTTTACTCAGCAACACTCCATCCTCAACTCCAAATCTTCCAACCAAACACTTCCCCAGGTATTTCAGTTTCTCTTGGCAGGAATCATACTCCACTAAGACGTCCTCCAACCTCTGTCCACTACCTATTGATACCTTCATAGCCCCCTCCGGCCAACCATCCACCTGCACTACTTCCTTAAATGATTTCTGGTCCCTTGTAGCAACCATTTGGGGTGTCTGAACCAGGTTTCTGAAAGCCCTCGCTGCTGCAGCTCATCTGCATCCTTTATCCACCTCCGTACGTAAATACAGTACCTTACTACTCCATTCTACTCGTCAATCCTCACGCAAGCACCATTCGAGTTGGACCTCTTCATCATTCTCTGACTCCTCACTCTTCCTTGCAGGATCCTCTCTGATGCCCATGCCCTTCCAACAGCTCTCTTCCCCAAGCTGCCGGCATATCCATGAGAATCCTTTGTTCAACTGTCAGCCTCCTCACAATTCCTCTTCCTCTCTCCGTGATCTGCAAACGTTTGGTGTCTCTAGCAACGATTTCGTCCACCTCAAAGGATTTCCCCTCTTCCATGGGATGAATCTTGCTGGTGTCACCTTCATCACTTCTCGTTAGCACTCTCTCCATCCTTTATTATATATATATATATTTATAGAGAGAGAGAGAGAGGGAGAGGGAGAGAGAGAGGGAGAGGGAGAGGGAGAGGGAGAGAGTTATAGCAGGTTGGTGTATCTTATATTCTATACATTATATACACACACTACATATAAAGACCCACAAAATCTGCCTCTTCCAAATCCCATCTATAATATATATATATATATATATAATATATATATACCAACCCAAATTGGTGCAATAGGTCCAAACCCCATCCAAACCCACCATGACATTAACCATATCATATGACCAGCACATCATCTTCCTCACCATCCCCATTCACCACTGCCACAATCAACGCCATTGCCACCATCACAACCTAATCTCACTGCCTGCCACCACCATCTGCTTCTATGTCTCTCGCTCTCTCTCCTATTTGAAGGAAACTCACATAGGGAAACATTATTGTAACCTCAGCCCACTGCAATGACAATGAAGCATCCATCTCTCTTCTCTTTTGTGACAGTGACATAATCAATTGATGGTGAAGAGCAATGTCAATTGTCAATGAAATGATGATTTTAGTCCATGTAATCCTATTAATTGGGGTTCAGATTGCAATATTGGCATTTGGTTAAATTTTGAATTATAGCGAGAGAGAGAGAGAGAGGGAGAATGTCAGGAGAGGGAGATAAGTGCGTGACATGAGAGGGAGGGGGAGGGTAGGGTTGTCAATGAATTGAATTATTGAGTCATGTCACATGTGAAATCTCTTGCCTCGTTTCCTTCACAGTTGACAGTGGCCTGTGGGTTAGGTGGTGATAATGTTACAATTGAACTCATCGCAGACATTCGAACTAGGACTTAAGTTTAGGCAGTGAAAGTGTAAGTTTCCCTAATCTAATAGAAAAATAATGTAGTTTACCCTTGTTATGTAGTTTTCCGTTATCACCTAAAAAAGAATTGTAATTTGCACTTCCCCTTTATTGATAAGTAGTAATTTACCCTTATCATTATTATTATTATGTGTTGGTGAGCGGTTTCCTTGGGTGCCTCCACCTCTTTGCATATGGAGTTGTCTTCTTCATCTGCATTAAATTTGAAGTTCTATAAAGGTCAGTAAATCTTTAAAAGTTAAGTACTTGCATGCTCTAGTAACGTTTTTTTCTCTGCGGTGGGCTCGAATTCAGGTCAGAGGACGCCGGGAGTCTGTCCCTGCGTCTTTCACCATTAAGTGTGGGATATGGACTTTCTCTCTTCCGGTATGGTCGGAGGATGGCTCGATGTGTGTCGCGACGACTCCCAACGACGGCTGGATGTTGCAGAGGCACAACCGGAAGACAGGGGTCAAGGGAAAGGAGTTCACGCGCCGGGAGTGCATCTGCGCTCTGACAACCTGACGGACATGGCAGGAACTGGGATACGGGCTGCTACACGCAACCGTTTTTCAAATCTCAAATCCCTTACGAAGGCTGATCGGACGGTGGGGATTGGAGAGACTCTTCCAGAAGCTCCGAGGCCATGGGGCTATGACGCCGATTCGGCACTCTGTGTTGGGCCTTATGGTTTGGGCCTATTTCAACAAAATGGTGGAAACACAAGTGGTTCGGGCCAGTCGCTCCGGTCTGGACGATTTCCAAAAGGAGGGCTTCTTAAATCAAAGAGTAATTGGGCCCAATTTCACGGGAGTTATAAGGGCTGGAGAGGAGCAGCCCAAAAACCCATCTCACATGCCTAGTCCACCAGACCCAGCTTGGGGCGCCATCCACCAACAGGTTTTATAACGACAAGCACCAACCAAGCCAAGACAGTGGCTATTCGTGGAAGGGGTAGACGTGGTGAATTAACATTCCTGTCAAAGCAGTTAACTGCTGGTGCAGACTCAGACGCAATCAGGGATAAGGCGAAAGGAAAAATCAAGGAGAAGGATACTGAGCAGCCTTCGACATCTCACTCAGGCAACGTTTCAGAGGGGCCTGCTACAGACTGCAGCAGTTTGTTGGATGAAGGTGAGTTTCTACAGTATTTGGAAAGCAGCTTTTGTAAGGAGATACTTCAAATTGATACGGTAGCAGGGAGCTCCTTTGCAGCAGAAGAGGAATTGGCCACAGCCCTTGAGATGTCAAACTGCCCATTAGATCAGGGGGGGGGGAATTGGAGTTGCAGTAGGAACTTGACAAACAGATGGAAGTTTGTAATCCACTGGCAATTGTTCTACCAGAAGGATACCCAATTGATGAGCCACAGATTGAAGGGGAGATTTTGTGTCATCAGCAGAAACTATCTGATGAATGGGTTTTCAGGAAATTGGGGAAGGTTAGCAAGCTGTTAGGGGTTCCTTGTGTGGGTTTTGAGGACCAATTGATGACATTATTCAGAGACATCGTAATGTGTAACGCTCGACCCTCCTCAAGCAATGTTTCGAAAAAAGATAGAGAGTATAAATCAGCGAGAAGGATGCAGAGAGTTATGAAGGAGTTGTCTTGCACGGTCAACTATGGGGGTAGTAAATCGGCGGGGGCCTTGGGAGGAGGCACTGATAGACTCTAACCTCTTTTTTATGAATCTACAAATATTGTCTTGGAATGTGAGGGGGTTAAATGACCCGGATAAGCGTGCAGTTATAAAAGGATTATTATGGGAATGGAAGCCATCTATAATCTGTCTTCAGGAAACCAAAGTGGAAAGTTTCACGAGGAGTCTGGTTCGATCCATTTGGGGCTCCAGGTGGATCAAGTGGGTTGCTTTAAACGCTCGAGGATATGCAGGAGGTATTTTAGTGGCATGGGATTCCAGAGTGGTTACTTGTTTAGATCACATGAATGGGCGATTTCTCTAGCTCTTGCAAATTTAGTTTGTCGTCCAATTCTCTGGTTTGGGGCTTTTGCGGTGTCTATGGGCCAGTTATTGATGGGGCTAGAGGTCATTATTGGGAGGAGCTGCAATCTATGCTTCTCTCCTGGCAAATCCCCTTGGTGCTTAGGGGGAGACTTTAATGTTGTGAGGAACCCAGATGAGAGGGTAGGAGATGGGCGGTTGACCTCAGCTATGCGGAACTTTAATGAGTTTATAAATTCTCAGAGTCTGGTAGACTTGCCCCTAGAGGGAGGGAGATTTACCTGGTTCAGAGGCGACCATCAGTTGGCTAAGTCTAGATTGGACAGATTCCTAGTGTCGCTCCAATGGGAGGATCACTTCCCCGGCATTGCCCAGAAGTGCCTTCCAAGGCCTTGCTCTGATCATCAACCGATCATGCTGTCTTGTGGGGGTTTTGGCTTTGGAAAAAGCCCCTTCAGATTTGAAAACATGTGGCTTGAAAGTGATGGGTTTGTGGAGTTGGTGAGAAATTGGTGGGAGTCTTATGCTGTGACTGGATCTCCAAGCTACTGCATTGCCAAAAAGCTGAAACTCCTTAAGGAAGACCTTAAAATATGGAATAGAGAGGTCTTTGGTCTTATCCAAGTAAGAAAGCAGACTATTCTGAATAATCTATTGGAGCTGGACAAGGAAGAGCAGATGGGGCCCATTTCAGCTGTTAAAAGGGTGGAGAGAGAGGGCCTAAAGGGTCAAATAGGGCAGATCCTTAAGATGGAGGAAATCTCTTGGAGGCAGAAATCTCGTGCTGTCTGGCTTAAAGAGGGAGACCGCAACACCAAGTTCTTTCACAGGATGGCTTCATCCCATTATAGAAAGAACAGAATCTCCTTCATTGTTGTTGACAATTGTGTGCTCACAGAGGAAGAGCCAATTAGAAGAGGAATTGTCGATTTCTTTTCTACTCTCTACTCAGAGCCGCGGAGTTGGCGTCCTGGAGTGGAGGATATTTGCTTGAAGAGCTTGAACGGTGAAGAAGCCTCTAGCCTAGAGTCTCCTTTCTTGGAGGATGAAGTGCTGAAAGCCTTGGAAATGTGTAATGGGGATAAGGCCCCAGGGCCAGACGGGTTTTCTATGGCTTTTTTCAAAAAATGCTGGACTGTTCTGAAAGCGGATGTGATGGCAGTGTTTGGGAGTCTCCATAGGGAGGGGAGCTTTGAATGAAGCCTCAATGCTTCCTTCATCGCTCTCATTCCAAAGAAGGAGGGTGCAGCTTGCATTAAAGACTTTCGCCCCATTAGCCTGGTAAGCAGTATTTATAAGCTAATCGCTAAGGTTCTTTCCTTAAGGCTAAAGAAGGTTATGGGTAGTATCATTTCTCCTACCCAAAACGCTTTTGTGGAAGGGAGACAGATTCTTGAAGCGGCTCTTATAGCTAATGAATGTATTGACTCTAGACTCAAGCAGAAAAAGAAAGGGTTGGTCTGCAAGCTGGATATTGAGAAGGCCTTCGATCATGTTAATTGGGGTTTCTTGATGGGTATGTTGGCTAAGATGGGTTTTGGGATCAAGTGGAGGAAGTGGATTCAGTTGTGCATTTCCATAGTTTCTTTTTCGGTCCTTGTCAACGGATCCCCCGCAGGCTTCTTTCGTTCGTCTAGAGGATTGAGACAGGGGGATCCACTATCTCCCTTTCTCTTCGTGATTCGCTATGGAGGCTTTGAGTCCACTTCATGAGCCGGGCCGAGGAGCTTGGCCTTATCAAAGGCTTCCAAGGGGGGGCAAGAAGGGGAAACAGCACTGTCGTCTCCCATCTTTTATTTGCAGATGATACCATCATTTTTTGCGACCCCATAGTCCGCCAGCTTCGCTTTATCCGTTGCATTCTCGTGTGTTTTGAAGCTGTGTCGGGTCTAAGGATCAATCTGGCTAAGAGTTTCATCTTTCCGGTTGGGGCTATTCAGGGGCTGGATCTTCTGGCTAGCACCTTGGGCTGCAAAGTGGGATGCTTCCCCTCTTCTTATTTAGGTCTTCCTTTGGGAGCCAATGCGCGATCCATTGGGGTTTGGGATCCGGTGGTTTGAGAGTTTTCATAGCAAGCTTGCTGGCTGGAAAGGCCAACTCCTTTCTAAAGGAGGCAGGCTCACTCTTATTAAAAGTTCGTTAGCCAATCTTCTTACATATTTCATGTCTCTTTTCCAGATTCCGAAGTCAGTGTGTAGAAGATTGGAGAAGATTCAAAGGGACTTTCTTTGGGGCCATGAGGGCGACTGTAGAAAAATTCACCTGGTGGCGTGGGACAAAATCAAGAAGCCCCATTCTCTAAGGGGCTTAGGGGTGAAGGATTTGAGAATTTTCAATACAGCCCTTTTAGGTAAATGGTTATGGAAGTTTGGCGATAGTGACAAGGATCTTTGGAAGGAGATTATTGTGTCTAAGTATGGGAGTGAGAATGGGGGCTGGTGTTCGGGTAGCGTTGATGGGCCGATGGGTTGTGGGCTATGGGGTTACATCAGAAGAGATTGGAGACCTTTCAAGGACAGAT
This sequence comes from Nyssa sinensis, assembly GCA_008638375.1. NCBI lineage: Eukaryota > Viridiplantae > Streptophyta > Magnoliopsida > Cornales > Nyssaceae > Nyssa > Nyssa sinensis. Next base: position 57,336,358 of record CM018031.1, on the reverse strand, counting down.
GTAGGTTTGTCATTGGTAAGGGTGATCGGGTGAAATTCTGGGATGATGTGTGGTGTGGGGCTACGTCTCTGAAGATGAAATTCCCTAGGCTTTACAGTTTGGCTACAAACAAGGCGGCGTGGGTTCGTGAGTACGTGATGAGCATCGGGAATACTCTTGTTTGGGCTCCTTCTTTTAGAAGAGATTTCCTCGATTGGGAGCTTGAGGAGGTGGCCTCTTTTCTTAGCCAAATCAACAATTTTCGGGCAATGGAAGGGCGTGAAGATAAGAGGCTTTGGATTCCGGATAAGACTTCCTTTTCTGTGAGTTCTTTCTATAAGAGTTTGTTTCTTGCCGGAAGCTCTATCTTTCCTTGGGAGCTCACTTGGCATTCCAAAACTTCCCCTAGAGCCTCTTTCTTCGCTTGGGAAGCTTCTTGGAGGGCCATTTCAACCGCGGAGAACATGATGAAGAGAGGTTTCCTGATGGCTAGTAGATGCTACTTTTGTTTGAATAAAGAAGAAAGAGTGGATCACGTTCTCATGCACTGCCATGTCCCCTGGAGCTGTTGGAACCTAGTTCTTTCCCTTTTGGAGTCTCATGGGTCATGCTAAGCTTCCGTCAAAGATCTGTTGTTAGCATGGGAAGGGTGCATCCTTCCTAAAGATATAAAAAGAATCTGGAGATTGGCCCCCATTTGCCTTTTATGGTGCCTATGGAAAGAAAGAAACAATCGTGTCTTTGAGGATTGGGAGCTTTCTATTCCCTACCTTAAAGACGCCTTTTTGCGTTTATTATTTTTTTGGGCCAAAGAGGCTTTTCCTGTAGATGTTACATCTTTTGTTGACTTTTTGGGGTCTTTAAGACCTTTGTAATTAGGTTTTTGCCCTTAGCCCTTCTCGGGCTTCTTTATATACATCTTACTTATCAAAAAAAAATCATTTTAAAGTTCTGCTGCATGTTATTTTCAGTTTTCTTCCAGTACCATACCTGACTGAGAAAATAATAGTCATAGGAATTAATGAAAATGGTGAATTTATGATACCTGCAATATCATGTCATGTTTTGATTAACTTGTGAAGTACAGGATGATGCTTCTATTTCGTGGAGGAAAAGGAAGAAGCACTTCTTTATTTTGAGTAATTCTGGCAAACCGATATATTCCAGGTTTGTATCTGCTGCCCATAAATTTCAGCATAATGAAGTTTAGCTTTTAGTATGAAGTGTACAGACCACTTCTAGAATTTATATATGGTCTCTATAGCTATTCACAGTTTTCACATAATTTGTGTATAATATTCCTCTTTTTTCTTTTTGCCTATTAACTTAAAGATATGGAGATGAACACAAGCTAGCTGGATTTTCGGCAACTTTGCAAGCCATCATTTCCTTTGTGGAGAATGGGTACATTCATAGTCCCAGCTGTTTGAATATTTTCTTATGACTACTCTTTTCGATTATGAGCTTATCTTTTGCTAATATTTTCTGTGAAAATAACTGTAAAGAGGAGTTTCAATAGTTTCCTTTGTTAACCTCTTTTCAGGGGAGATCATGTCAAATTGGTAAGGGCAGGAAGGCACCAGGTCAGCTTATTTTCCTTCCAAGTGGGCTTCAGATATTTGTACCTTAAGTAATTATATTTGGCTAAAACTTTCTTCTTCCTGATGAATCAGAACATCTTTGAATCAAATATTTGTTATAAATTATAACCCTACAAATATTTATATTATTTCAAATCCTTGGGAACTATGTTAAGCAGCTGCAGATCGATACATTTGCCTTAAATAGATCTCTTACGAGTTGCAATACTTGTGCATTCTTGATGATATTTTCCAGGGTGGTTTGAGATGAAACTAATGTATGTTATTCTACCAACATGTGCACCAGCATATAGTAATTCAGCTAAATTGCAAATTCTTAATTGTTGAAATTAGGGCAGCTTGAAGCTCAAACTAGGAAGACTAATCAAATTATCTTGAATGGTGAAGTCTGTTATTCCATCTCATTGTTGAAAAAAATAGAAAGCTCTAAGGTGGCATTCCATTGTCTATTCGGTCGTAGCCTAGGGGTTAGGGTTAGGGGTCATTGCTTGGCCTACAGCTTAAACTCAGGCTATCAACCATGAAAAGTGGTTTCTGAGGGCTGTCATTTTTTTTCTCAAATTCAGCTGTAATGCCCTTCTTTATGCTCATATTTCAATCACAATTTAAAGTTTTCCTCCACCTGCCAATAGGACGGTGCAGGTTCCAAGTCCTGCTTGGCGCACGGTTGTGTTTCTATTACTTATCAAAAAAGACACAAGTTCATATAGTGTTCCTCACCTTTTTTTCTTTTTCTTTCATCAAGTAGTTTTTTTTGGGTGGGGGTGGGGTTGGTGGGGGAGGAAGCCTATTGTGTTACATACCTCAACACCAGCAATTTTTCGATAAACAATTCATACTTCAATTTAATCAAAATAAACTGATACATATTCATTTCGTGTTTCAGTACAAGGTCGCTATCCATTGTTTTGGGAGGATATTCTATTGATGTTACCCGTAAAAATGCATTTACTTGGCTTTGGGAATATGAAATGCATTTGATAAATCATTCCTTTATAGATAGAGAATATCTAAAATTACCCTAGGGCGTGCACATGACTTTTTGAGCACCAGTAAATTTGTTACTGTTTTAGCATATGTTCATTTTTATGTTATATGAATGTGGCTGTGAATTCATTGTTTTTCAAAATGGAGATGTATTTCTCATTGTAAGCTATGAAGATGGATAAAGTGTTTTTACATATGAGATGGAACTGATTGGATTCAGGACACACCTGACTTTATTAGCCTGGGCATAATTTCATCCCACCTAAGGAATGATGCTAGTAGCTCTTGGTGTCTTGCCTGAAATTGAGAATTTTGAAATGATGTGAAATGGGGTTAATTTTGCACACACACATATATTGAATTGGAGAAGCTTGAAAGGATAAACATAATTATAAAGCAGTTTTTTTTTTTGATAAGTCAAAATTATTAAGCAGTTCATTTTTACATTTTACTGAAAAGTTGTTTCTTGTGCAATTTAAGGGACAACATTTTAGAATGGTGACTCAATGTGAAAGTAATATGCATATATTTATAATGGCATTGTAAACTGCATAAAAAGGACGTACTACTTTGGCGCTGTTGTCAGGCATTGCAGCTGACTGTGTTGTGTCTTCCATGATGATGCACTTTTAACTGATCTAGGACTGCATGGGAAGCTATGTTGGTTGATATATGTCAGTCATAGGTCTTATTAGGATCCTTTAGGAATGATATTGCTGTGTTATTATATTTTTAGGAGTTTTAGTGGGTTTGGTAATAAAATTTGAGGTTTTATATGCTATCATATTGGGCAAGAGTGTTTTGGGCATATTGCACTTGTTTTTAGGGTTTTGTGAAGCCTATAAATAAGCATTCTTGGTGTTGGTGTAAAACACAATCAACCTTTTGAAATGAACGAAGTTCGAGTGTGCCTTGCCTCTCTTTTCTCTTTTTCTCTCTTCTTTTTTCTTGTGAATGAAATGCATTGTGCCTTTCCTCTCATAATCGTTCTTCTCTTTATGCTCTCTTTCTCATAGTGCAACTTCTTTTTTTCTTAAAAGATAAAATCAAGTGTGGTTCATTTGCCAATGACGTGCTCAAAGAAATTCTCATGACAACTAGGTTACATTACTTTTGAGTTTTGGTATCAGAGCTAAAGATCCATTGGAGATATCTTCTCATGGGTCCCATGATGTGAATATCTTCTCAATCTTGGAGAATCACAACTAAAGGTCTAGTTGTCTCTAACAAGATAAAATTGATGCACCTTTATTGACATGGGACCTATGAGAAGATGTGTTGTTTGATATAGGTCAATCTTTGGTCTTATTAGGATTCTTTAGGAAGAGTGTTGCTTTTTTTTTTTTTTTCTTTTCTTTGATAAGTACTTATTTTTGTTTTTTAAATGGGTGTAGTGTGTTTGGAAATTAAATCCGAGCCTCTATATGTTTCCATATTGGGTAGGATGTGCTTTAGGTAGTTTATACTTGTTTTTAAGTTTTGTGCAGCCTTTAGTAGTCTTTATTGGTGTGAAATAGGATTTAGCCTTCAGAGAAAAATAAAGTCTTAGAAAAAAAAATTGGAAGAGCTTTGAGCTCTCTTATCTCTTTTTTATTTTTATCTTTGCTCTCTTATATTTGAGAGGCATGAAGCTTTGCAGTTGCGCCCTCCCCCAAAATCACCAAGCATTACAAAAAAAAATTAAAAAAATTCAGCCAAGCATGAATCAAGGAACCTGACGAGACTCTGTTGATTTAAGTCACACCCTTAATTACTCACATGTATTACAAAGAGTAGTGGGAAAAAGAAGTCAACCTTATAGAGTATGAGATAGACTGAGCAGGGAAGTTAAGTTATGGACATTCTTTCCATTGGTGGTTTGTTTCCTTTCTTTCTCGCATAGTAAAGGAGGCTAAATGTGTAGTGCTTGGAGAGCTTTCTCTGCATAAATGCATGGAACAATGCAGCTGGGGAAGAGCGTCAAGCTTGGAGCAAGGACCATGGCAGAGAAGTGGCTAGGGATCTGTTCTTGCATCAGTTTAAAATCATGGAGCCTTACAACTTAATCAACTACCTTGTCGGTTTGGTATTATCAGAATTATCTGATCTGTGTTTGTAGAGAGATTTTTGTCTTTTATGAATTAGGAGTATTTCAAGGGAAAAGTATTGACTTCTTTCTGATTGTTGAGTAACTTTTATTATATCAATCAATTAAAATTGATAATCGAATATCGTAAAACTAAAAAAAAAAATTCCTAAGAATCTCATAATTAAGAGAATTATTTTCTCCCCAAGAATTATTATTATTATTTTTTTTTTTTTGGGGGGGGGGGGGAGAACAAACCAGCTGTCAAAAAGGGTCTAGAGTATGATTTCATGTGGAATAAAATGGGAGCCTACGCTTTCATTCTATATACATTTTATTATATGGAATAGATGCTACCGATCAAAAAAAATTATGGGTAATCATTTATTATTTTTTGACATGGAATCTTTGCACTCTCAGGTGGTTTTTCTTGTGAAAGGACCAATTTATTTGGTTTGCATAAGCTGTACAGAAGAGCCTTACGATTCATTGAGGGGGCAACTGGAGCTTATTTATAGTCAGGTAGCATTTTTTTTCTTCCTGTCCCATTAAAATACCTTTCCAAAATTTGTACGTTTTGTTGTGTTTCATTTTTGTAGCTTTGTTAGGTCTTAGTTCCTTACCTCTCACATTTTCTGCCTAATATTGCTTTAACAAAATCTCTTCTGATTGTTGCTGTAGGTTTCTCATTTTAGTGATTGTGATATTGAATGCAGATGATACTTATTCTTACAAAGTCTGTAAACAGATGTTTTCGAGAAGAATCCGAAGTTTGATATGACACCTTTGCTTGGAGGAACGGATGTTGTCTTCTCTTCTCTCATCCATTCTTTCAGTTGGTTTGTTTATCTGCTCTCTTCTAGCCTTCGTCTGTTGAATTCATGAGTTCCTTTCTCAAAATTTTTAGAAGCAATGAGGTTGGATACTTTTTCAGATGCGAAGCAAATAGTGGTTAGGGGATTTGGGAGATAAATTATGAAATCTATCTGAAACATTGTGTGCTTGAAGAGTTTCTTTACAGATCAAAAATTGAAATCTAATAGTAACGTTATTTGCTTTGTGTTTCAGTGGGTATAAGGAGTTACTAGTTGTGTTTACATTTGTAGATGGTCTGATGATGTTTATATACTGTGTGGGATTCTGTAGGAAAACATTTTCAGAGCTAGATTAATTCATTGAATGATGGAGGGGTGGTTCACAAGGTTGATATTTGGGCCATCTTGCAGAACTGGATGATCTGTCATGCAAGTAAAAACATTATTAGAGATTTTAAAAAATAGGAAAGATTATAATTCTTAACTCAAACTATCAAGTGCCTTCTTTCAACCATATGGGGTTGGCTACATGAATCTTGTTTTGATATTCCTTGTGTCTAAGGATCATAATCTCTATTAAAATATTTAAACCAAATGCTACCATATCTTTTCTTGCTACCTCAAGTTATCCTTTTGCCCTTACATTTCTCTCACTGTGGACGACACACTTCCTCATTGTTATGGTTGTTGGTCTTCTTTGCACCTGAATGAAAGATCTTAGTTGGATTTCTCTCATTTTGTCATTAAATTGATGCTTTTTTTCAGTGAATCATTAATATGGTCATTTCTAAATTTAACCTTTCTTGTCTTGTAATGCATTCATGTAGATATTTGCTTTTTGGTCACTCTCATTTTAAGAACATGTTTCTTAATCATCCAGAACTATCTCATAAAGCATGATTATAGAATTTTCCTTTCAATTTCAATGGCTTAAGTTGATTACATGAAACTCTAGTACTACTCCTCCACCCGTCGTGCGTTAATTCTATTGTAACACCTTTTCCAATCTTTTCCACCTTGTAAATAACTGAGCCTAAATAATGCAAATGTTTACTCTTTGGTAGCTCTTGGTCAGTTTGATTTCACTATTTCCCCATTTGTATTTTTGTTAAAACTACTTGCCATATATTCAGGTTTAGTCCTACATACTTCAAGACCGTCTTGATTCTTAGTTGTTTTTCATACTTTCAGTTTGCCATTTACACCCTGCTTTAGTTTCACCAGAGAACGATATCATTGATGGATAACATACAGCTAGGAACCTAATCCTGAGTGTCACTATAGTCATAGCTCTTTGTACAGTAAGATTGTATATTGGAAAATATAAATTATATTCCAATATAATTGGATAAAATAAATGTTGTCAAGAAAGTTTATTTATTTGATTCATTTCTATGAACAACCTGATTGTCCCAATGGTTTTTTTTTTTAAAGTAGAAATTCAACAAAAGCTCCAAAACAGATGTGCAAGCCATGTACACGAGAACTATATAACTATACAAACAAGGGCAGAACCAGGGAAAAAATTAGAGGGGGGGCTAATTTTAGTGGGAATTTTGGGTTGGGCCAAAATCTTGAGGTGAAAAATGAGAGAAATGATGGGTAAAGTTTGGGCCGGGCCAAAATCTTGGGGTAAAAAATGAGAGAAATGATGGGTAAAAATCTTGGGTGAAATGAGAGAAATAATGGGTGAAGATTGGGCTGAGCCAAAATTTTGGAGTTGGCTAATTTGGAAAGGGCCAAAATTTTACATATATAAAAAAAATATCTAGAGTTTTTTTATGTTGTTTGGGGGGGAGGGGGGGGGGGGGGGGCTGTAGCCTGGCCCAGCCTACATGTGCTTCCACCCTTGGATACAAAATAAAGAACTAGGGCTCGTCTCTTTTAAAAACTCTACACAAGAAATAAATGGATTACGCTCTTTTTTATTTTATTTTTAAACATCCAATACATCATTGCTTAATGGATTCAGCCAATGAGAAACTATTTATTGTTTTTACAATTACTTTGTTTCTCCACTCATGTTTTTTGACATCATGTCTCTGGAGGTTTTTTTTTTCTATCCCTTTCCTCTCACGTATATTTAAGAAATTTTCACACACTTTTATCAGGCAACATATGATTTACTCATTTATTTGAATGTCCCTTTGTAGATATTGATTCAACCTTATGAACATATATGTCAACCACTAACATCTTGCTGATTACGAGTGTAAATTGTGTTTAATTTATTGTTAGTTGGATCATAGTGCTAATATAAGTGAATTTATGCATATGTTATTTATATTTGACAGATTGTTTGTTGAAGAATTCAACCACTTTTCCCCATTTGAATAAATTAGTATTAAATTAGTATGTTTTCCGACAAAAAAATTTTCTTCACTCTTCCATTTGTACGATATTCTTAATTCTTCCCTGGAAAGGTCTCTAAATTCACTGATCCCTTGAATATAATTAGACAACAACTATCCAACGAATTTGATTATATCATTTATTTTTCTGGAATAAAACTATAAATTCAACTCCATGGAGATCTCTCCAGCCAGATAAATTTAGCAGATCTAAAAGGTATATGTTGTCTTTAGGTTTTTAACTTTGGATGGTGCTACTAAAAGTCTGGTAATTTGTTTTCAGGAACCCTGCCACTTTTCTTCATGCATACACTTGTCTTCCACTTGCTTATGCAACAAGGCAAGCTGCAGGTGCCATATTGCAAGATGTTGCTGATTCAGGTGTCCTGTTTGCAATATTAATGTGTAAACACAAGGTCTTGTTGTTGTTGTTGTTCTTCTTCTCTCATTTTAAATTATTATCAGTTTAAAAAGCATTTTACTGGTCACAACATCTTCTAAATTGAATTTGAAATGCAGGTTGTCAGTCTTGTTGGTGCCCAAAAAGCATCCCTTCATCCTGATGATATGATGCTACTTGCCAACTTTGTTATGTCATCTGAATCTTTTAGGCAAGTACAATCTTCTTTCATAAGTGAAACATTTTGAAATGTAACATAATTAAGAAACATACTGAAATAAATACTACCTACACAACCTATATTGTTTTTTAGTTGCATGTGATTTTCTTTAGTAGCTTTCTTCAACATAAGGTCATGGAGGAATGCAAAAGCTACAGATGTTGACTCATATACCCTGGAAAAGAATTGTTAATTCAGAGTTGTTTTTTGAACAGTGTGTTTATGACAACTTGTTCAATGAGTTTTTAGCAACCATGTCATGTCATCTCATGCTTTTGCAGATACTTTTGTTCCATTGAGCATAGATGTTAAAGTTGAAATTCATATTGTAAATTGATTTTCGACTTTATAAAATTGTGAATCATATCATATCGTGAAACATCGAGGATGGATTTGGCTGGACTTTCACCGGGATTTCTGGTCTACTGGAGTATGGAAATAGAGCTCAACTATGGCGGGAATTAGCAGTGGCTGTTCACAAATGGGATTGGCCTCTGAATGGAAGGCGAATTCAATGTTGTGAGAGGTTGGGTTATTAGAGGTTTGACTAGGTATATGAAGGACTTTCCTAATTTTATTGATGATTTTGGTCTAATTGATTTGTCTTTGGAAGGAGGAAAGCTTTGCGTGGTGCAGTAATAGAGATTTGCCTTCTATGTCACGATTGGATCTTTTTTTGTTATCTGCAGGCCGGGAGGAGCTTTTTCAGGATGCGACACAAATGTGGCTGCCTGGACTTGTGTTGGATCATGGGCCCATAATGTTAGATAGTGGCGCCTTAGAAGGGGTAAGACTCATTTTTGGTTTGAGAATATCCGGCTTTGTGGATATGGTGGAATATTGGTGGCTTGGGTACGAAGTGGTGGGCAGGCCAAAATATGTCCTTGCTAGAAAGCTTAAGATGCTCAAAAGAAGATCGGTTGCTTCGTGAAGACGGACGAGGCCAGCAGCCAAGCGTCGTCACCTGAGATGGGCCTAGAATCTTAGTAAGAGGTCGATCGGAGAATATTCCTGCCTCACTCAGCATCAAATGTGGAACATGGTTCTTTTCGATGTTGGTTTGGTCGGAAGCTGGACCAACTTGCACTAAGGTTGATGCAAGGCGGCTGGAGGCTGCAGCGACTATCGGAGAAGTTGGAAGGGAAGCTCCGGATGCTCACGCGCCAGGGGTGCGTCCAATCTCTAGTACCCACTCTGTCAGGGGTGGGTTACGTGGCGACCATCGGCGGGTTCTTTCCTCTCCTCGTTCAGACGTTTAAATTTCAAATCTAGAAGACACTTGGGCCACCTTTTCATATTTGGGGCCTTATCTAATGGGCTGGATAAGAGGCGCCCATTTTTGGCCCAAAGGGACGGATGTTTAAAAGGACGAACTGGGGTGGCCCTTGTTCGAGCTGAAGCAGGAGGGACTAGGGCGGCCCATGTTCAAGCTGATGCGGCTCAGCCTAGCTCTGGGCGCATCGCTTTAAAGGACGGCTCCTTTAAAGTGAAATTTGCTACTAGAAAGGCAACAGAATCAACAACGATCGTTGCTGCAGCCATCGGCGAGGGCTCCAAGGGTATTGCACCAGGGAAGGAAAAGAAAAAGGAAAGAAAAGAGAAGCAGGCAGCGGCTGAGCAAGTGGACGCCATCTCAGAGTGGCATGATTCAGACCATAGCAGTATGCTGGATGAGCGGGAGTTCCTTCGATACCTGGAAAACAGTTATTGTAACGATGTCAGTCAAAACAACTGGGTAGCCGAATGCTCCTTTGCTGTAGAGGTGGAGTCGATCAGTAGCTCAGGAACTGCAGCCTGTGCCCATCGATCAGAGGGGTGAAGCGGTGTTGCGAAGCCAGGAAAACGCTGAGCACTTGGAGGACTACAATCCATTAGCAGTGGTCTTGTCGGAAGGGTGTCTGAATGGTGCAACTTAGATACAGGAGGCATGCCCAGAGGAGCTTCTGTGTCATCAACAGAAGATAACAGAGGGGTGGGTGCTCCGCAAACTGGGGAAGGTGTGCAAACTACTGGGTGTACCATGCGCAGGTTTTGAGGATCGCTTGATGGATCTCTTCAAAGAAATAATGATGTGTAATTCTCTGTCCAGACCTTGCCCTAATAATGTGGCTGAAAAAGACGGGGAGGAGAAATCAGTGAAAAGAATGAAACTGGTGATGAAAGAGCTGTCCTGCTCGGTTAACTATGGCGGCAGCGAGTCAATGGAGGCCTTTGTGGAAGGCAATGAGAGGTTTTAACCGTTCTTTGTCTTATGAACTTAAAATTTTGTCCTGGAATGTGAGGGTGTTAAATGATCCTAGATAAGCGTACCGTCAGTCAAAGGTTTACTGCAAGAATGGAGGCCAACAGTCATTTGTCTCTAGGAAACTAAAATGGAATGTATTTCGAAGAGTTTTGTTCGATCCATTTGGAGTTCTAGATGGGTTAAGTGGGCTACTCTAAATGCCCAGGGAGCTGCAGGAGGGATCCTCGTGGCATGGGACTCCCGCTTGGTCAAGTGTACAGAGCACAGAGTTGTTGGAGACTCTTTCTTGGAGACAGAAGTCTCGTGCCGTTTGGCTTAAAGGAGACCGTAACACAGAATTCTTTCATAGATTGGCTTCTGCTCACTATAGGAAGAATAAACTCTCCTTTATTGTTATTAATGATCAAATTCTCACTGAGGAGGAGCCCATCAGAAGGGGGATTGTTGACTTCTATTCTAGCCTTTACACAAAACCGTGCAGCTGGAGACCTGGGGTGGATGATATGCTTTTGAAAAGACTGAACGGAGAGGAAGCTTCTAATCTGGAGATCCCTTTCTCGGAAGATGAAGTGGTGAGAGCTTTAGAGGTGTGCAATGGGGATAAAGCTCCAGGTCCCGATGGGTTCACTATGACCTTCTTTAAAAAATGTTGGGATGTGTTGAAATCGGATGTGATGGCGGCTTTTTTGACTTTTCAAAGGGAGGGGGGGCTTTGAGTGAAGCCTCAATGCCTCTTTCATTGCCCTCATTCCTAAGAAGGAAGATGCCAATTGCATCAAGGACTTCCGCCCGATAAGTCTAGTGAGCAGTGTTTACAAACTGATCGCAAAGGTTCTTTCCTTAAGGATGAAGAAGATTATGGGTAGGATTATCTCTTCCAGCCAGAATGCTTTTGTGGAGGGTCAGCAAATTCTCGACGCGACCCGCATTGCTAATGAATGCATTGATTCTAGGATTAAACAGAAAAGGAAGGGGCTTACGTGCAAGCTTGATATTGAAAAAGCCTTTGACCATGTTAACTGGAGTTTCTTACTGGGAATGTTGGCTAAGATGGGTTTTGGGGGCAAGTGGCGGAAGTGGATTCAGGCGTGCATATCCACAGTCTCCTTTTCGGTCCTCGTCAATGGCTCCCCTACAGGTTTCTTCTGTTCCTCTAGAGGTTTGAGACAGGGGGATCCCCTTTCCCCTTTTCTCTTCGTGATTTCTATGGAGGCCTTGAGTCGTTTTATGTTCCGGGCCGAGGAAGTGGGCCTCATGAAAGGCTTCCATGTGGGGGGACAAAGGGGGTGGAGGTGCTGCCATTTCCCACCTGTTGTTTGCTGACGACACCATCATTTTTTGTGACCCTTTCAGTGCGTAAACTTCGCTTTGTCCGTTGTATTCTAGTGTGTTTTGAAGCTGTGTTAGGTTTGCGGATTAATCTTGCAAAAAGCAGCATTACCTCGGTAGGGACGATCCAAGAGATGGACATTTTAGCCAACACTCTGGGCTGTAGAGTGGGCTGCTTCCCTCTAGTTTACTTGGGCCTTTCGTTGGGAGCTCCCTCGAGATCTATTGGGGTTTGGGATCCTGTGGTTGAAAGGTTTCTTAGCAAGCTGTCGGGCTGGAAAGGCCAGCTCCTCTCTAAGGGAGGCAAGCTCACCCTTCTTAAAAGTACCTTGACAAACCTCCCTACTTATTTCATGTCTCTCTTCCCTATGCCTAAGACAGTTAGCAGAAGATTGGAGAAGATTCAAAGAGATTTCTTATGAGGCCACGACAGTGATTGCAAAAAGATTCACTTAGTTGATTGGGATAAAATTAAAAAGCCAGTGTCTCTTGGGCGTTTAGGGGTGAAGGATTTGAGTCTATTTAACATAGCCCTTCTAGGGAAATGGTTATGGAAATTTGACAAAAGTGATAGGGAGCTTTGGAAGGAGATCACTGTTTCCAAGTATAGGTGCGATATTAGGGGATGGTGCTCGGGAAGTGCAAAGGGCCCGAGGGGATGTGGTCTTTGGGGCTTCATTAAAGGTGACCGGAAGATGTTCAAGGAAAGCTGTAGCTTTGTTATCGGGAATGGTGATAGGGTGAAATTCTGGATGCTGGGGTCGAGTCGTTGAGAGCAAAATTCCCTATGTTATACAGACTGACTAGCAATAAGGCGGCTTGGGCTAGCGAATGTATGGTGAGAGTAGGGAATGAGCTTATATGGACCCCCTGTTTTAGGAGAGATTTTTTTGATTGGGAGCTTGAAGAGGTGGGCTCTTTCCTTCGTCTCATCAACAATTTCCGGGCTATGAATGTTAGGGAGGATAGAAGAATTTGGATGTCGGATAAGACATCTTTTCCGTTAGCTCTTTCTATAAAAGCATGTTCAATTCTGATAGCCCTCTTTTTCCATGGAAGCTCACTTGGCACTCTAAAGCCTCCTTCTTTGCTTGGGAAGCCTCTTGAAAGACCATCTTAACTACGGAAAACTTGAAGAAAAGGGGCTTTCTTTTGGCTAGCAGATGCTATTTTTGCAAGAATGATGAGGAAAGGGTGAATCATGTCCTCATCCATTGTTATGTTTCTTGGAGTTGCTGAAATCTTGTTCTTGCTTTGTTTGGCTTCTTTTGGGTTATGTCAGGCTTCGTCAAAGAGCTTTTGTTGGCATGGGAAGGGTGCAACCTTCCAAATGAGATTAAGAGGATTTGGAATCTGGCCCCAATTTGCCTCTTGTGCTGTATTTGGATTGAAAGGAACAATCGAGTCTTCGAAGATCGGGAGCTCTTTATTCCTTTTTTTTAAAGATACTTTTTTGCGCTTATATTTTTGTTTGGGCCAAAGAGGCTTTCCCTGTTAATGTCTCTTCTTTTGTAGATTTTTTGGGTTCTCTAAACTAGATGTAATCTTTTGGGGTTTTTGCCCTTGATGCCTTCCTTGGGCATCTTTATATATACAATACTTATCAAAAAAATAAATGGAATAACAAAGTCTTCGAGAACTTGAAGGTTGAAGAAAGAAAGGCTTCTTTTGGAAATCATAGATCTAGATGTAAAAGAGGATCTTGGGACGTTAATGGAGCAGGATTGAGTGTTAAGGGAGGAAAGGGAAGGGGAGAAGGCCCATTATTATAGAAGAGATTAGTTGGCGATAAAAGTCTAGGGCATTGTTGTTAAAGAAGGGGGACATAAATTGTAATGACCCGTCCCCACATGGCATAATATTGTCCGCTTTGGGCCACATACCAGCATGGTTTTGTTCTTGGGCTTTCGCCCAAAAAGCCTCATACCATTGGAGCGCAGCATCCTTACTTATGAATACCTTTACTTTCTCTTCCCCAGGCGATGTGGGATGTTGAGTTCACATAGCCTCATACTAGCCATCCACCCCCCACGAGGCTCGACGTCCCCGTCGAGGAGTCCTCAAAGGCACACTTTCCGGCTGGGGTTAGCTCTGATACCATCTGTAATGACCCAACCCCACATGGCATGATATTGTTCGCTTTGGGCCCATACTCGTACGGTTTTGTTCTTGGGCTTTTGCCCAAAAGGCCTCATACCATTGGAGCGCAGCATCCTTACTTATGAATACCTTCACTTTCTCTTCCCCAGGCGATGTGGGATGCTGAGTTCACACACCTCATACCTTCACTTCACTTTTCCTTCCCCACATCGCCTGGGAAAGGAAAAGTGAAGGAATTCATAAGTAAGGATGCTGCGCTCCAATGGTATGAGGCCTTTTGGGTGAAAGCCCAAGAACAAAACCGTGCGGGTATGGGCCCAAAGCGAACAATATCATACCATGTGGGGTTGGGTCATTACATAAATATTTAATTTCTTTCATAGAAATTAAGAGAAGGCCAAGAGGCCTAAGGAGGGGGGTTTGGGATTTAAGGATTTGAACACATTTAGATTCAACAAAGCGTTACTTGGGAAGTGGTTTTGGCGGTTTGCAGAGGATGGTTATGCATTGTGGAAGAAGGTAGCGTCAATTAAATATGGGTGTGAATGCTTGGGCTGGTATGTAAAGGAGACTAAGGAGGCTTACTTTGTACAACTTTACTTCCAATAAGGAAGCTTTGGTGGAGGATTTCATGGTGGTGGAGGGGTCATCGGGTGTGGAGTGGAGTCCTTGTTTTCGGAGGAATTTTTTTGATTGGGAGCCAGTGGAGGTGGAGGGCTTGCTAAAGGTGCTTGATCGTTGGAAAGTGCATGATGGGGGGATGATCAGACGATATGGAAGCTTCATAACAACAAGAAATTCCCTGTGCGTTCTTTCTACAAGCACTTGGTGGGTCAAAGAGAGAGATCTCATTTCCATGATAGCTTATTTGGAAATCTAAGATTCCGAAAGAGCTGCGTTTTTTTGTTAGGTAGCGGCATGGGGTGCTATCCTTATGGCGGATAACTTGAGGAGATGAGGCTACCCATCTTCTAAGTAAATGTTATATGTGCGAGGAGGTGGAGGAGATAGTGGATTATCTTCTAGTGCACTGTAAAGTGGCTAGGGGTGTATGGGACATGGTGTTCTCCATTTTTGGTGTGTGTTGGGCAATGTCGGGGACAGTCTGTGATGTTTTGCTTGTATTAAGATGTAGCCACATTCAAAGGGATTTGAAGTCAGCTTGAAAAATTGCCCCTTTATGCCTTTTGTGGTGTATTTGGTGGGAGCAAAATAGGAGAATCTTTGAAGATATAGAGATGCTGATTTGGAAACTCAGATTATTTTTTGAAGATGTTTTATTTTTGGTTTAAAAAAGAATACCCAATGTATTTACATAGTTTTATTACTTTTTTGGGAGACCTAAGGCTTTAATTTTTGTGGCCTTCCCATTTTTGTACATGGGTTCGCCCCCCTCGGGCGCCATGTTTATATATTGCACTTTTATGGATAAAAAATTTCTTTTATAGAATAGCGAATGCCCATAGGAGGAGAAACCACATTGGGAGTATCAATGTCAAGGGAAGGATGTTGAGCTCTAAAGAAGAGTTAAGGTTGGTATAGTCCATTTCTATATGGAGCTTTATAATGAAGAGGTGCAAAGGCGACCTCTTCAAGGGGTTATGTCTTGTGATTCTATTCTAGAGGAGGATCGAGAGTGGCTGGAAAGGCCCTTCTTTTTGGCTAAGAAGCAAGGATACAGACACAGGACACGAATACGACATGACACGGATACGCAGACACATTATTTTTCAAAAAAGTAGTACACAGACATGTCAGAGACACATTGAATATATATAAAATTTTTATATTTTTTATATGACTATATAATAAAAACCTAATATTATTGTAATTAGAATTGGTATAAAAATACACAAATCACAAAAATGTTATTAAGATATTAAAATAACAAAGCCATTAAATAAAAATTAAAGAATTTCTTCATTTAATCATTGACATCCATGATTCAAGTGTTCGGGAAGTGTTCGAGAGTGTCGGTGTCTGACATGGATACGTGAGCCAAAATAATGTCCGTGCTTCATAGTTTTTGGAGGAGTTGGAAAATGCCATCAAAAAGCGTGATAGGGATAAATCATAGGCCAAATGGGTTTTACTATGGCATTCTTCTAGAATTGTTGGGAAATGATGAAGGGGTGTGATGGTGGTCTTCAGTGTCTTTTACTCTCATGAGTACTTTAAGAGAAGCTTTAATGCCACGTTTGTAGCTTTGATCCCAAAGAAAACAGGTGTGTTAGATGTGATGGATTTTAGGCCTATCAGTTTTGTGGGTTGTGTGTATAAGTTGCTGGCTAAAGTATTGTCAATCAAACTGAGGAGAGTGGTGGGGTCAGTGGTGTTGTAGACTCAAAATGCTAGTTTATTTCCTTGCTTTGGTGGCGAGAAGATTGGAGAAATTAAAAGGAGATTTCCTATGAGGTGATGAAGAGGATAAAAGGAAGTATCACTTAGTAAATTGGGAAGGTTTTCTTGCTCTGTGAGGAATGGCGGGCTTGTCATCAAGAAATTACGGGATTTTAACTTAGCTCTTTTGGGGTGGATGGTTGTTTAGAGAGGTTTTAACCACCTATGGGGTAGGTCTTTGAAAAGGAATTATGAGAAATTGGGAAGCTTTCTCTTCCTTCATTCATTTTTAGGCGGTTGGAGGAGATCGACTGCAATTTTGGCATGATATGTGATGTAGAGAGACAGTGTCGGAAGGTAGGTTTCCTCTCCTCTTTCGAATCATAGTCAGCATGGATGCTACGGTGGGGGAGTTTGTTTTTTGAAAAGAGGGCTGGTGTGGTGTTTGCAATTCAGGCGTGCCTTTCAGAATTGGAAGTTGGTGGCAGTTTTAGATTTGTTAGAACTCCTGCAAAGGGTTCGATGGTTGGAACAAATGAGCATGTTATTAGATGGATGGTATCTAAGCTCTTTTTTTGTGCCTTGATTGGAGGTCCATCATGACTTCCCATGGTAATCCAGTTTGACAATCTAGGCCCCGTTTATTGTGGTATTTCTTAGTTGGGTAGCTCTTATGGGATACTATTCTATAGGTGGATAATTTGAAGAAGAGAGGTTTTTCGATGGCTAATAGGTGTTGCATGTGTAAGTAGGATGAAGAATCACTATGTCATTTGCTTCTTTTTTTTGCCCAGACTGTAGGGAGCTTTGGGCATTGTTGTCCATTTTTGGAATACATTGGGTTATGCTTGGTTCCACAGTTGAATTTTCAGGAGTTGGAGAGTGGGTTGTAAATTTTAACCGGTTAGGAAGACAGTGGGTTGCAATTTCTCTGTGTCTTATGCGGTGTGTTTGGAGGAAAAGAAATAGGAGAATGTTTTAGGGAATGGAGCTCTCTGTTGTCTTTTTGAAACTTTTGTTGCTCTGTTTTTTTTTTTTTTGCACACAATAATATAGGATAGATTTGGGATCCTTTGTGATTTTTTTTGAGTGACATGCGTATCCCAAGACTTTTGTATATCTCTTATGTACAGGGATTGCACCCCCCTCTTTTTCTGATGCCTTATTATTGAAACTGTCTTTTACTAATCCCAAAAGAAAATATGTTGACAATTTCAACAAAGATCGTTGTATAGTAGGATCATGCATTGAATCTTAGAATAATAAGATCTTAAATTTTTGGCATCATTTTTGTTATCCCCTTTAGTCCTATGATCCTTTCTAATAGTTACACTCCGTGGCCTAAATGACAATAATAAACAAAGTCCACAACCTAGTTATGTACCCTAAATCAATCATATAGAACAAACTTTAATCTCATTTAAATTTTTCAATGATATTCATGTAAAAAAAAAATCAAATTGTGATTTTTTTTTAACAATAGCTCGAATAAAGCTTAATCTTCTTACTGACATTTATGGTTTGAATTCTCATCACCTTTAATTGTTTTCTGTCGTTGGTGTGGATGTTTTAAACAAGTTGACCCCCCCCCCCCGGGGGGGGCTGTAAAACCAAAAAAGAAAAACAAAATTATTGATTTTGATCTCTATAATTTTAGCTTGTTCGGGGTGCAAGATAGGTAGAAAAGCTATGAACACTTGGAGGATGGCTCCCAGTTGTCTTTTGTGGTGCATTTGGAAAGAAAGAAACATGTGTCTTTTTGAGGATGTAGATCAGCCCTTAGTGTCCTTCAAAGACCATTTCTTACATTTATTATTTTTTTGGGCCAATGAGGCTTTTCCTGTAAATGCTATTTCTATAGTATTTTATGGGGTCTTTGAGACCTATGGAAATTTAGGCTAGGGTTGTACAGGTGTGCCTCCCTTGGGCACCTGTTATGATATTACTATTTACTTATCAAAAAAAAAAAATTATCAAATAGCTTTTATAGCATGTTATAACAAAGTTAATGGTAAAAACAAAAAGTAAGTAATATTATTTCCTTCTAAATTTTTTAATTTATTTATATTTTACTCTAGAAATTGGACAATATGTTTACATTCATTAGATCTTTGAAGATTTATGGTATGGTTACGTAGGAAAAGTTGGGAATCAACTCCCATGTTCAATTTTTTTTCTTCTCAATTTCACTGTTCAATTTTCTACAAGCATTTGTTGGGGAGGAATGAGGAGCTTTTCCCTTGGCACTTGATTTGAAAGTTGCGAGTCCAAAAAAAGTGGCATCTTTTTGTTGGGCGGCGGGTTAAGGAGCTATTCTTACAGCGGATAATCTTCAAAGAAGAGGATTTCAACTTGCGAGTCGGTGTTGCATGTACAAAGAGGAAGAACAGATAGTAGACCATAATCTTGTTCATTATAGGATGGCAAGAGACGTGTGGAACTGGTTGTTTTCGCTTTTTGGTTATAGTTGGGTGATGCCGGCTACTATTAGAGAGGTTGGGGGGTGGCCGGGGGGGGGGGGGGGGGGGTTGTGTTGAGGTGTAGCCGTATTAGAAAGGATTTGAGGGGTGCATGAAGAAGAATGGCTCCATTATGTCTTACATGGTGCCTATGGAGGGAGTGGAACAAGAGAACTTTTAAAGGAGTTGAACTATCTCTTTGGTGTTTTAAGGGTAACTTTTTGCATTTGTTGTATTTTTTGTTCAAAGAGGAATATCCTTTGTATTTAGACACTTTTATGGATTTTTTACGGGGATCTGAAGCTTTATTTTTGTAACCTTTTCCCTTTCTTGTATTATGGGTTCGCCTTTCTTAGGCGCCTTATTTATAACATGGAAATATCTTTACTGATCAAAAAGGAATTCTGATGAGGGAAGTGAAAAGGAGAGCAGGGAAGAGGGTGATGGGAATGACGAGGGTGAGGCTATGAAATTGACAATGTCAGGTGACTGATGATGGCAGGGACAATGAGGATGATGACTGATTTGTAGCTACTTAGGTTTTTTTTTTTGCACCACATGTACATTTGGATCGTATTGTATATTTATTATTCAGCTACTATGTTAAATTGAAGCAGACTAATTCAATAATGTTTGTATTGATCATTTAGACCACGCTATATGTGCTAGATGGTGTATTTTATTTATTTGATTGATCCATTTAATGGTTCTTATTTTTCTAAATTTTCATGACATATATATATATATATATATATTTTTTTTTTAAATGTTGGCCTTGTATCCAGTGTAACATTGCATATCACCTGATACTGAATCGTGATGCCACAACCGAGTTGTCTTGGAATCCTCCAAGTCAATGACCGATATTGCGACTTTAACCATTCTATAAGGTCAATTCAGTGCTATCTTGGTAGTCTAATCATATTGTTGAGCACTTGGATATAAAATATTAAATATAATTTAAAAATTCATAGATACTGGAAAACAAGCTAAAGAGTGAAGTCAATCAATCATGATCATTAGTATCCTCCCCCTCACCACCAGTCACCATTTACCCTCATCCTCACTGTTATCCTCACTTCCAAATCAGAATTATTGCCCGTATCCTTACTCAACTTTCTCATTTTGTTGGGTGGTTATCTCCATGCCCCCTCATGTTGTTGAGCTGTAGGTGGTGAAAATGGGAAAGGAAATTAAGCATTTTTACTTCCAAATCAGCGGTACTTCAACATATAACAGATTTACTTGTCTATTGGCATTTAATAATTTTTATTTCATTTTTTTGAAAAAAAAAATAGAGAACATTGGGTTGTCTCTGCAAATTTACTTGTCTTCTCGTGACATTATGATGTATTCAGTGCTACATTTCTCATCTCTAATGATTCCTTGAAGCAGAGATGTCTCAGGCTGGACATCTTGGTTTTGGCAGAGACTATGAACCATGAGGTGGAAAGATAGTGATGGGGGAATAGCAACCTTAGAAAAGTAAACTGGTAATTGTATAGAATATAGACAGGCTATGTGGTAAGTAAGTTTTTTTTTTTTTCCTCTTTCTTTTTTTTGGAGGAAAAGGGGGGGAATGAAGCAGGAACAAATGGTTTGATTGCATCTATCAAAAAGTTGGGGGGGGGGGGGGGGGGGGGGTGTTGATAGTGACATTAGTTAGGATCTTTGGCATACTGCCTTGACCTCTACTCCAAATAATTGGAGTCACAAATGGCTGGATGCCAACTTGGTCTACAAAGTGAGTAGTAACTGGGCATTAAATTTTACTTCTTGGCCCGTCCTCTCTTGTGTAGGCCACATCAAATCTGCAGTTGGATATGGCCTTTTCATACAATATTTATATTGGACTGATGCTGCAGAACAATACCCCCTTTGTGTTGTTTTTTACCCCCTATTTTTGTTGCTTTACTGGTTCAGCCTAGTGCAACAATTGCAGCATTAGCTGTATCCTCATCTGATTGTTGATCTATAACATAGCCTGATATTTAGATGTAAGAGAACTCACTGAAATCTCATACTTTCTCAACACCCCACTGACTATTGCATTTGGACTGTCTTGGTTTGGGAAATTCATCTCTCGATACAGCAGTATCTTTATTTTGCAGGTTTTCCTTTCATTCCCTCTGCTTCTCTTCTGTTTTTGTTACTAGTTTCCTTGGTGAACTAATTTAGGCCTCCAGAGTGCCCCTAGAAGGTCAAAGTTTTTGCTTGCATTGTGTCATTGGAGAAGACTGCTTTAGCAGAACAAAACACAATGCACATCATGTGTAAATTGGCTCATAAATTGGCAGTTTCCTATTTGGGTTTTTTACTTCTAGGGCCAGAGGATTAGGTGGGTGGTTCCCAAGGATGTCTTTTGGATTGCTCCAACTATGTTAAACCCTATTAGACTCGTGCATAAACCTAGCAAGCTCTATTGATATCAAAATTTGACTTCTGTCTCAAACTTTGTTGAAGATATTCTAGAGAATGAAAAATGTATATTCTTCTCTCTAGGAGGCCAAGATTTATAGTCATAACTTATAAGTAAATTAGGAAACTATCCCAAATTAGTTCTTACAATCAATACAATCAAGTAATCAATCGATCTAATGCCTAAATTAAGTTACAGATTAAGCTTAATCTAATGCCTAAATTAAGCTACAGATTCGCTTAATATTTATAATCAATATTTACAACATTCTCCCTCAAGCTGGAAAGTATATGTTATAACTCACAACTTGCTACACATAAAGTCGATGACAATCTTTGGAAAAGCTTTGGTGAAGATATCGGTAAGTTGATTACTAGAAGGAACAAACGGAGTGGTGATTTCCTTGGACTCTACTTTAGATCAAATAAAATGACGATCAACTTTAATATGCTTGGTCTGTTCATTGGAACCCTTCAATTTTGTATTGGTCAGTGATCCAATAAAAAAAATCTCTGTTGTCTTTGGTGTCCAATTTATTAGTCATAATAGGACAAAGAAGTTGTTAGAGAAAAGATTTGGAAAGTGAGAGAAGCTGGCCTAGACTAGTTGAGCTGAGGGAGCCGAGGGTGACGAGAGACTGGGCCGAGGAGGCCGAGAGATGCGGAAAGGCTCTGCCAAAAGGGGCCGAGGGAGACGAGAGGCACCGAGAAGGAGAGGATCGAGAAAGAGAAGCTATGATTTAGAAAACCTGCTCTGATATCATGTCGAAGATATTTTAAGGAATGAAAAAGGTATATTCTTCTTTCTAGGAGGTCAAAATTCATAGTCACAATTTACAAATAAATAAGGAAATTATCCTAAATTAGTTCCTACAATTAGTCAATCAATACAATCAATTAATACCTAAATTAAGTTACATATTAAGCTCAAGCTAATTCCTAAATTAAGCTACAGGTTCGGTCTATATTTACAATCAATATTTACAACAAACTTCAAGATAGAAATATCAACTGAACGCATGGTTATAAGAATTGAATTGGACCTGTTGGTTCAGCCGGTTGAATTGGGAGCTGGACCTCAGACCAATACCGTTCCTTATTTGGATCGTTTTAGTCAAAGAACCGGAGAAAAGTGGTGTGCAACGGCTTGAACTGGATGAGTTTTTATTAAACAAGATCAAACCAGTTGGTGAATCAATTGCACCTTTATTGTCATCATTAAAAAAGGTTACAATTACATGCTTTCCAATCTCGAACTGTGGTATTCTTCATAGTATTTACTGCCCTAAATTGCTGAATCAGCAATTGTTTGTAATTTTTTTCCTTACCAGATTTAGCATTTATTCAAATAGAGTGTCATATGCATAGTTGTTAGTATCTTATGATACGTTTCTATATGAACGTAAAACAATATATTTTTTCACCGTATCTTACAATATGTTTCAATAAGCATGATACAAGTTATATGGACAATTAGGCTAAACGACATCTTTTTAGCCTATTTTTTGTTGTTTTATTATATACACGGAAGCATTCTTTATTTATTTGGTTTTATATTGTCTCTTTGTAATGTCTAGAGATATTTTCCTCAAAAAAGAAGAAGGAAAGTAAGTATTTTGAGAAAATATGGAAGAGGAGTGAGCACATACAAGAAGTTGAAGAAGAAAAAGGAAGTAAAATATTGTTGGCATCTGATGATGATGGTTATGATGATATCGATGCCATTAAATTGGATACTAAGATGAAAATAGAATGGATTATAAAATTGAATACTTTTAGACTTTGTCTTGATGAGCTATGTTGGAAACTTGGATTATTAAATTTTAGTTTAAAACTCGTAGTATTTATAAATCTTGATTCTTGTGTTATATGAAATTTAAGTTGTTTTTTTTTTTTACAAATGAGTTCAAATTTAATTTTTATTATCTTATACACATTATAATATTTATTTGTGTGTGTGTGTGTATATATATATATATATATATATATATATTATTTATGAATGCATTTTTCAAAAAGTACATGTGTCTACAATACATGATACGATACACATTTTTTTTTAAAAACGATATAACTTCCGATACACGTTTTGACAACTATGACCATATGTATTTTAAATTACTCATGTTAGTAAACAAGTGGTTCTACCAATTGATCCAATAGATGAACAAATGAATCATGAGCCACCCCCTTCACTGAGTCATTAGCTGATTCAGCTTTGATAATTATGTATATGCCATTCATATGATTGCAGAGAATTTGTTAGTGATTGATTATAAAGAAAGGTGCGATTCTCAAATTATTTCTCTTTTACGTCTGTTTATCTTTTTGCTTGAATTGATTTTCTCTCTCCCCTAACCAAATTCCTTTATTTCCTGGAAATTCCAGCATCTTTTCTGAAATTTCAACACTATTGTTGTTCTAAAGTCTGTCGTTGCTTAATCTTATCCATACATATGCCCTCAGTTTTTTTTTTAATTACAAACCCAAAGAGCCATAGGCTGTCCTATCTCACACAGGTAGTTGGTCTTTGTTTGTTTTAATGACTGTATATGTTTGTTGTGACATCATATGGAGGTTGGACCTAGAAGTTTCTGCTTGGGTTTACCTTGCAAATCACTTAGATTAATTTTACCTAGTACAAAGGCTTGGTTCTCTGTAATCGGTTTTCTAGTTGATGTTATATGAATCATGTTTTGGACCCAATTAGGACCTGCCAACCTGCTATGTTGGATTTGGGCATATATTGGAGTTATTGTTCATTATTCGCTGTATAAAGTTTTTGGTTAATTTTTCATTAGTATTTGTTTTTCCTTTCAGTAAATGATGTTTAAGCTTTTGTTAATTTCATTAAAGTATTGGGAGTTATCTGTTCATTTTGAGAAATCTGGTCACTATCTCATTCTGTGGAGAATTCAACCAATGGAAAATAATTGTAGGTAGTTTTTGGAATTCGTTTTATTTACTAAAGGCACCTCATTTGAGCCCAAGCTTGTTCGGTCTGCCTATGATCCAGTGAAACAGATTTTTTTTTTTTTATTTATATAATGCTAGGTTAAACTGCCATTGAGTACCGTGCGATAAAAAATTCATATTACGATATGCTCTTACTGTTGAATGGTTCTGCCACTTTCCTTATTGGCGTTTCCATGAAAAATGGGCTGTACAACACTTTAAATTGACTATGTTCTCTGTAGATATTATAAATTCTTGTTTTTCTCTTGAGATTTGTAGCTTATCATTAGCATAGTAGTTGTTTCACATGTAATATTTTATAGTTTATCATGTCTGCTGCTCATTTTTGTGAAATTTTTGAAGGATTTAAGACTGTAAACTTCAATGTATGTAATTGTATTGGAATGCGTTGAGTTTTTAAGTTTTAACATATGATTAATACTTGTGGCCAGAAAAATAAATATTATTGTAAAACAAATTTAGTTACCTTGTTAAAGTGGAGTTGTTGTTCTTTGGGCACTTTTTTTTTTATGTGAATTTGTTTGTGAGGCTTTAATCTTACATCTTTTTTGGCTTTATCCAGGACATCTGAATCTTTTTCACCAATTTGCCTGCCAAGATATAATCCCATGGCATTTTTGTATGCTTATGTCAATTATCTAGATGTAAGTAAGGCTAATATTCATTACATTATCTTCCTATACAAATTCAAATGCATACTTGGCTGGATCCTGATCAGTGATTGCAGTTCATCTCGAAACTGCAGAAATCACTGGTTTTTGGTTACTTCAGTTAAATTGGTTTCTTCTGTGCCAGGTTGATACATACTTGATGTTGCTTACTACCAGTTCAGATGCATTTTATCATCTTAAAGATTGCAGGTATATTATGTTTTCTTAATTTTGTCAATGTTGTAGGGGACTTGAGGTTATGACGTTAAGATTTCTTTTGGATTGACATCAAATTAGCGCAACGATACTATAGAGATGTGACTAATGTTTTTCTTGTACGCCAAAACAGATTTTAATCCTTTACCTCACAGGACTGAATTTATTCCTTTTTTCCCACTCTAATGTGTTAAAAAAATTTGTATCGTCATATAGGATTCGTATCGAAATGGTCCTTTTAAAGTCAAATGTTCTCAGTGAAGTTCAGAGATCCATGCTAGACGGTGGCATGCGTGTTGAGGATTTACCTGTTGATCCATCTCCTCGTTCTGGATCTCTGTCTCCTCATTTAGGTCAGCCCAGACTTGCAACAGACTCGCCAGATAGATTCAGGGAAGCCTTTGGTGGTACTGGTGGTCCTGCTGGACTTTGGCACTTCATATATCGCAGTATATATCTGGACCAGTATGTATCTTCTGAATTCTCATCACCAATCAACAGTTCCCAACAGCAGAAAAGGTAGCACTGATCAATCCTGTGGCAACTTTTATGGACATATTTTATGTGCTATCTTTTATTGGGAAGGTATTTTCTGCGATATTGTTGTCAGCTGGTTAACTGGATTCTTATGTTGCAGATTATATAGGGCTTACCAAAAGCTTTATGCTTCCATGCATGATAAAGGAATTGGACCCCACAAAACCCAATTTAGAAGAGATGAAAACTATGGTAAGTTCTTATTCTAATCGACGCTCTCTCTGGATTCTGCCAATTTTGATTATATGTGCATGGATAGATTTCAATATCTTATGCCTGGATTTACGCCATATACGCATAGTGTTGAGGTATGGACATTTTGTCTGAAACCTGAGTAATAATTTTTTTAAAAAAATTGCAGCAATGAGAATCAAGCCTTTAAACCTTACCCCTTCCCTTTTAGATGCCAGGTATGACAACTGTTGGATTGTCCCACATCACCCGTCTCTAACTCATCTGGTCTATATATAAGGGCTCTCTCCTCCTCTCCTTAACACCTGGGTTTTAAGGAGCTAATTTAGAGTTGGGCCTCCAATTTCAACATGGTATCATAATCAGGCCAGAGATCCAACCTTGAGCTAGAGGAGTCGGGGCCGCTCACCTGGTTTCCCTCCGCGGGCAATGTAGTCTAGGGGGCGTGTTGGATTGTCCCACATCGCTCGTCTCTAGCTCATCTGGTCTATATATAAGGGCCCTCTCTCCCTCTCCTTAGAAGAAATAGAGAAGAGAAAAGAATTTGTATGTATTTCTGTGTATTGAAACTGTACAATATGGAGCCTATTTATAGGTAGAAAGAGGCAAGCCAAACAAAAGAGAAAGACAATGTGGGAATGTGTTACATTTATATACTAGAATATTCTATATTCTAACATCCCCCCTCAAACTCGAGAGGACGAAGTTAACTGGAGTTTAGAAACAAGATCACGTAGCCAACTAGGAGAACGAGACTTCAGTGAAAATATTGGCAAGTTGATCGTCAGACGAGACAGATCGAAGATCCAAGGTGCCCTGCTGAAGATGGTGCCAAATGAAGTGACAATCAATTTCAATATGTTTGGTGCGCTCATGAAAGACATCATTGTGAGCAATCTGGATGGCGCTCCGATTATCACAATAAAGAGGAGAACTAGTCATCTGAGGAGCACCCATGTTTGTCAAAAGCTATCGTAACCACAAAAGTTCAGCTGTAGTCTCAGCAAGGGCACGGTACTCAGCCTCAGTACTGGAGCGGGCAACAACAGTCTGCTTCTTACTACGCCAAGAAATGAGAGAGGTGCCGAGTAAGAAACAGTATCCCGTTGTAGTGCGACGATTGGTAGGATCACCAGCCCAATTAGCATCAGAATAGGAGCATAGCTCAAGAGATGAGCGAGAGGAAAAGTGAAGGCCACAAAACAGAGTTCTCTTGACATACCGTAAGATGCGAAGAACAGCAGCATAGTGAGAAGAGCGAGGGGCACTCATAAACTGGCTAACCAAATGAGCAGCATAGGAAATGTCTGGTCGGGTAACAATGAGATAGATGAGACTACCAACCAGTTGTCGATACAAAGTAGCATCAAGAAGAGATTCACCATTAGTAGCAAGTAACCGAACATTAGGATCAAGCGGAGAAGTGCATGTTATGCTGTCAGTCAAGCCGGCTTTAGAAAGCAAGTCAGATGCATACTTAGCTTGAGAAAGATAATAACCATCTGATCTAGATGTAACCTCAAGACCCAGAAAGTAGTTAAGCTGCCCCAAGTCCTTCATCTCAAAATTCTGACTCAAGAAGTGCTGAAGATCTCGGATACCAGAGAGATCATCGCCTGTAATGATCATGTCATCAACATAAATAAGAATAAGAATAATACCAGCACTAGTGGTCCGAAGGAAAAGAGCTGAGTCATAGGCACTAGCGGTAAACCCCTGTTAAGCAACAACACAATTGAAATTTAGCAAACCAGGCTCGGGAAGCTTGTTTGAGACCGTAGAAAGCACGTCGAAGACGGCAAACTGTGTGAGGAGGATGGGCATAACCAGGGGGAGGATGCATATAAACTTCCTCAGCAAGATCACCATTCAAGAATACATTTTTGACATCCATCTGAAATAGTTGCCAATGACGCATAGCAGCAACGGCAAGCAAAGAGCGGACAGAGGTAAGACGAGCAACAGGGGCAAAAGTCTCCTCATAGTCAATAACATACTCTTGAGAGAAACCCTTGGCAACAAGATGAGCTTTGTAGCGTTTTACTGATCCATCTGACGGAGTCTTGATTTTGTAGACCCACTTACATCCAACTGCAGACTTGCTAGGAGGTAAATCCACCAAGTCCCAAGTATGAGTTTTAGTGAGAGCTTCTAGTTCATCAGACATAGCTTTCTGCCTAAGAGGATCAGCACTAGCCTCACGATAACTGTGAGGTTCGTGAAGGGTAGTAAGAGCATAATAACAATGAAAATCTTAAAGATGAGAAGGAGGAGCTCTTACTCTAGTGGATTGACGAAGTACAGGTACCTGGACAGGCTCGGAGGCAGTTGATGGATCAGGAGTATCAGCAGACGTGTCAGATGACTCCGAAACAGGCGAAGAAGGAACATCTGAGGAGCTTGGCATCTCTGCAGAGGAGTCAGGAAGTAAAGCAATAGAGGGGTCAGTAAAGATAGGAGCATAACTGATAGAAGACTACGAAAAAGGAGAAATACTCGTTAACATCTTATGTTCCCAAAACTCTACATGACGAGAAATACGAAGACGTTTGGCTATGGGATCATAACAACGATAACCCTTTTGAGTGAGACCATAACCAAGAAGACAACAAAGTCGGGATCGAGGCTCAAGTTTGGTGCGTTCATGTGAGGGAAGAGTGACAAAACAAACACAACCAAAAACTTGAAGCAATGAGTAGTTAGGAACCGTACCATGGAGAAGCTCAAATGGAGTTTTATTGTGTATAGTGGGTGAGGGAACACGATTGATGGTGTAGACAGCAGTAAGGGCAGCTTCTCCCCAAAAACGTTCTGGAAGAGAGGCAGAGATGATAAGTGCTCTTACTGTATCCAGAATGTGGCGATGTTTACATTCTGCTCGACCATTTTGTTGCGAGGTGTATGGACAAGAATGGTGAGAGACTGTCCCATTTTGCTGTAAAAGGGCAAGAAATGACTTATCCTTATATTCCATTACATCATCTAAACGAAATGTTTTAATGGTACAAGAAAATTGAGTTTGCACCATTTTGTGAAAATTCTAGTAGACAGTGGTGAGTTCAGACCTATGCTGCAAAAGATAAATCCAAGTATAACGACTGTAATCATATACAAAGATAACAAAATAACAAGATCCCCCTCAGTCGATGTCGGGGCAGGACCCCAAATATCAAAATGAACTAAGTCAAAAGGTGCTGCGGAAAAAGAGTCACTTTTATTAAAGGATAAATGTGTTTGTTTTCCAAGATGACATGACACACAATCAAAAGACTGAAATTTAACTGGACCTAAATGACCCTGAGAAGCCAAGAACTGGACACGTAGAAATGAGGCATGACCCAACCGGGAGTGCCACAAACTGGAAGTAACTGTGATGGCAGCCATGGAAGTGTTTGTTGAAGAAGGAATCTGTAGAGATGTGAGCTCGAAAAGACGTCCAACTTTACGGCCTGTCGCAAGCAGCTGACCCGTCCGTGAATCCTGTACATCAACACCCTTGTTAGAGAATTTCAGGTCAAGGCCTAACTCACAAAGTTGTCCAACAGAAAGAAGATTAAGGATAACTGAGGCACAAGGTAAGTATCACTAACAGATAAATTAGAGGTAGAAATAGACCCTACGTGACTAATAGGCATATGAGAACCATTGGCAGTGTATATTGCAGGATTTGGAGAACGAGCAGTTTTATGAGAGAAGATGGTGGAATCAGATGTCATATGGTTACAGCAAGCAGAGTCTATAAACCACTGAGATTTACCTGGGGTGAAGGACAAAGCAGTGGAGGATTGGGATAAAACCTGATGAATTAAGGCCTTGACGTCAGCTGCAGTGAGAGAAGTGGATGGAGATGAAGATTCGGGTGCAGAGGAAGTAGAGGAAGCAAGCGCAGCTGTCTCTTGGGAAGGAGTAGATGAGGTGACCGCAGCTGTCTGTTGGGAAGCTTGTTGCTGCTTATAATACTTGAACTTACGACATTCATCGATGGTGTGACCACGGAAATTACACCACTTGCAAAGACGATTCTTGGAGTTGGATTGGGATGATGAACGTCCAGTAGAAGATGGTGAAGGATCACGAGAAGCAGTAGCAAGAACCATATTAGATGATTGCATCTTCATAGTGGAACGACGAGTTTCTTCAGAGATGAGTTCAGAAACAGCAGTATCTAAAGTCGGAAATGGTTGACGATGAAGAAGAGAGGCTCGAGTAGATTCAAAATCATTACGAAGAGCCATCATAAAGTGCATAAACTTTCATCGATCAAGCCAGGCAGCAAATGTTTGAATGTCTTGAGCACATGCTAACTTTGGATCTGTGGCAGATAATTGTTCCCAAAGATGATTGGTCTGAGAATAAAAATCAGCAATAGACTGACCTGGGTCCTGACGTATCTGATAAAGTTTAGCTTCTAGTTGAAACTCCAAGGAAACATCATAGGTGCAGTTGTATCTTTTGGCCAGAAAATCCCAAGCAACCTTAGCATTCCCAAGTCTTGGAAGGAGACGGTTGATGGATGGAATAGAGGTGTTGATGAACCAAGACAAAATCTTATAGTGCGTACTGCCCCATTCTTCCAGACGAGATGAAAACTCCTCTGCTTTCTCACTTTCCTTCTGTGTAAGTGCAGCAAGGTTTCCAGTCACATAACGCCATAATCGGCGTCCTTTCAAGAAAACCTCCATATTTTGAGCCCACATACTATAATTGAATCCATCCAATATTATGTCTATAGGACGAACAATAAAATCGAGATTCGATGCAGATTGAGACATATCGAAGCTTTCAATGCACAAGCAGATAGCAAAAATGAAACCAGGATGAAAAAACTGAGTAGAAAGCACCTGATTTGTAAAAAGTCAACGGTTAACAGTGATGTGGCAGCGGAAGCTGAAGTGGAACTAGGGCTGACGTGGCAGTGACGTGGACTAAGTTTTCATCTCATCTCTGCCTCTCTTCCAGAACGTTTTTGGGGAGAAGCTGCCCTTACTGCTGTCTACACCATCAATCGTGTTCCCTCACCCACTATACACAATAAAACTCCATTTGAGCTTCTCCATGGTACGGTTCCTAACTACTCATTGCTTCAAGTTTTTGGTTGTGTTTGTTTTGTCACTCTTCCCTCACATGAACGCACCAAACTTGAGCCTCGATCTCGACTCTGTTGTCTTCTTGGTTATGGTCTCACTCAAAAGGGTTATCGTTGTTATGATCCCATAGCCAAACGTCTTCGTATTTCTCGTCATTTGGATTTTTGGGAACATAAGATGTTTACGAGTATTTCTCCTTTTCCGCAGTCTTTTATCAGTTATGCTCCTATCTTTACTGACCCCTCTGTTGCTTTACTTCCTGACTCTTACAGAGATGCCAAGCTCCTCAGATGTTCCTTCTTTGCCTGTTTCGAAGTCATCTGACACGTCTGCTGATACTCCTGATCCATCAACTGCCTCCGAGCCTGTCCAAGTACCTTCACTTCGTCAATCCACTAGAGTAAGAGCGCCTCCTTCTCATCTTCAAGATTTTCATTGTTATTATGCTCTTGCTGCCCTTCACGAACACAGTTATCATGAGGCTAGTGCTGATCCTCTTTGGTAGAAAGCTATGTCTAATGAACTAGAAGCTCTCACTAAAACTCATACTTGGGACTTGGTGGATTTACCTCCTTGCAAGTCTGCAGTTGGATGTGAGTGAGTCTACAAAATCAAGACTAGGTCAGATGGATCAGTGGAACGCTACAAAGCTTGTCTTGTTGCCAAGGGTTTCTCTCAAGAGTATGGTATTGACTACGAGGAGACTTTTGCCCCTGTTGCTCGTCTTACCTCTGTCCGCTCTTTGCTTGCCGTTGCTATTGTGCGTCATTGGCAACTGTTTCAGATGGATGTCAAAAATGCATTCTTGAATGGTGATCTTGCTGAGGAAGTTTATATGCATCCTCCCCCTGGTTATGCCCATCCTCCTCACGCAGTTTGTCGTCTTCGGCGTGCTCTCTACGGTCTCAAACAAATAGCCCGAGCCTGGTTTGCTAAATTCAGTTGTGTTGTTGCTCAGCAGGGGTTTACCCCTAGTGCCTATGACTCAGCTCTTTTCCTTTGGACCACTGGTACTAGTATTATTGTTATTCTTTTTTATATTGATGACATGATCATTACCGGCGATGATCTCTCTGGTATTCGAGATCTTCAGCACTTTTTGAGTCAAAACTTTGAGATGAAGGACTTGGGGCAGCTTAACTACTTTCTGGGTCTTGAGGTTACATCTGAATCAAATGGTTATTATCTTTCTCAAGCTAAGTATGCATCTGACTTGCTTTCTAAAGCCGGCTTGACTGACAGCAAAACATGCACTTCTCCGCTTGATCCTAATGTTCGGTTATTTGCTGCTGATGATGAATCTCTTCCTGATGCTACTCTGTATCGACAACTAGTCGGTAGTCTCATCTATCTCACTGTTACCCGACCAAACATTTCCTATGATGTTCATCTGGTTAGCCAGTTTATGAGTGCCCCTCGCTCTACTCACTATGCTGCTGTTCTTCGCATCTTACGGTATGTCAAGGGAACTCTGTTTCATGGCCTTCACTTTTCCTCTCGCTCATCTCTTGAGCTATGCTCTTATTCTGATGCTGATTGGGCTGGTGATCCTACCTATTGTCGCTCCACCACGGGATACTGTTTCTTACTCGGCACCTCTCTCATTTCTTGGCGTAGTAAGAAGCAGACTGTTGTTGCCCGCTCCAATACTGAGGCCGAGTACCGTGCACTTGCTGATACTACAACTGAACTTTTGTGGTTACGATGGCTTTTGACAAACATGGGTGCTCCTCAGATGACTAGTTCTCCTCTTTATTGTGATAATCGGAGCGCCATCCAGATTGCTCACAATGATGTCTTTCATGAGCGCATCAAACATATTGAAATTTATTGTCACTTCATTCGGCACCATCTTCAGCAGGGCACCTTGGATCTTCGATCTGTCTCGTCTGACGATCAACTTGCCGATATTTTTACGAAGTCTCGTCCTCCTGGTCGGCTACGTGATCTTGTTTCCAAACTCCAGTTGACTTCGTCATATCGAGTTTGAGGGGGGATGTTAGAATATAGAATATTCTAGTATATATAATGTAACATATTCCCACATCGTCTTTCTCTTTTGTTTGGCCTGCCTCCTTCTACCTATAAATAGGCCCCATATTGTACAGTTTCAATACACAAAAATACATACAAATTCCTTTCTCTTCTCTATTTCTACATGGTATCAGAGTCAGGCCAGAGATCCAACCTTGAGCTAGAGGAGTCGAGGCCGATCACCTAGTTTCCCTCCGCAGGCAATGTAGTCCAGGGGGCGTGTTGGATTGTCTCACATCGCCCATTTTTAGCTCATCTGGTCTATAAATAAGGGCCCTCTCTCCCTTTCCTTAACACCTGGGTTTTAAAGAGCTAATTTAGAGTTGGGCCTCCAATTTTAACAACAACTTTGGCAAATCCTTAAGTTTATGGTGGAGAGTTGTAAATGTAGAGCATAGTGGAAGTCCCACCGAAAAGTTGGTGTTAAGCAGTGGGGACCTGCCCCACTTGCAGATTCTGTTTTATGATCCACTTCAAGATGATTTCATTGTTCAAACTCTCATTATTGTTGTGAATTTTGATTGACTGAAGAGTGGAATTATGTGGAAATTTTTCGATAATTTAGGGAACTTAAGGAAACACAAATTGAAACCTTTTAAATGCTTGGTTTAAATCCTAAAAAACAGATGAACTACAGGTGGCTCAACCAGGAAGCCAACAAAACAATGGATTTAGGCCCCACCTACAAAGAAAGCCTTATATTTTAATATTTATAATATAACTTAGAATAGAAGTCTAAGCTCCATAAAGTTCTACGCCCTACAAAAAAGGACCCTATAAAAATCTGCACTCAATTTCAAAGAAAAAAATTAGAAGGCACTATATTTTATATACATCTATTTTCCAGAAAGTCTAAATCCTATAATATTTGATGTGCCACAAGGAAGGCCTCATAAAAGTCTAAGCTTAGGAAAAAAAAATTATAAACCTAGAACAAAAGGGTTACTACCGAATGACTACAAATCATATTCAACCTTTTATTCAACGGTCATACAAAGTCAATCAACGCCGCATTGATAAAAAAAATAAAAAGGTAGAACAATCATCATTGTACCTTTTCTTTTCTTTATTTGTGTTGTGTAAAGCGTATAGAACTCTTATCAACCCTCTCTATCTGTTTTGAGCACTCAAATAACAAATTTTTTACACTGATAAAAAAAAATTAGCTCAGTTAAAAAAAAATTCTGCAACACCAAAAAAATTAATGGAGAATCCACATATTTTTTTTATTCTATAAAAGATATATTCAAAAAAAGGTCCCAAGGTTGGCACAACCCATAATTACAAAACCAAAAAAAAAGGGAGGAAGATACAAAAATTCAAGTCTTGGTTTCCCCAAAAACTCTACAATAATGTCTAAATACAATGGCATTGCCTCGTTAACCAAAAAAAAAAAAAAAAGAGTAACATAAAAAATCTATCCTTGAAGTGTGAAGGGGTCATATTTCTTTCTCCCCAGATGCACCAAATAAGACAAAGGGGGGCGGGAGCCATTCTCCATACCACTCTCACCTCCTTTCTCATCCTACTACATCTCCAACTCAAAAAATCCTCCCTTATGCTACTTGGCATCACCCAACTACGTCCAAGAATAGCCAAAATCAAATCCCAAGCATCTGCATACCATCCAACTTTTCCAAGAACTTGCCAAGTGTGAAAGCCTTATATGCTAGGCACAGCCTTTTAGGTAAAATATACAAACCCAGCTTGTCCCAATTGGGACTTAACCCTCAACCTCTTCTATGGGAGATGGTGGAGATACCACTAACAGTTGTTAGTTTCTGTTTGTTGACATTTTTAACTTTATACTTCTTTCTAGCATAAAGATTTGTGCCTTTTTGTTGCTTCATAGATGATTATGTGGAGTTATCACTATCAAATACTGGCTCGGCCCACTCAGGCCTTTTCTGCCCTAACTACTGGCTAATGTTTTTTGAAGCTTTAGGGCATTTGAGCTAAAATACAGGCAATTCTGACTGATTAGTATTGAGCCAATACATGAAGGTCATAGAACCAAAAATTGCAAGTTTTCTCATTATCTTTATCTGATACCTCTCAGAATTCTGCTTGGTTCATAAATCTATATCCACAAAAGAGACCTTGTCTGCTTCACTAGGAGCTTCTGATTATTAAACGTAGGCAGTATATTATACTCTTTATTTGAATTACAAGATATTAAAATTGAAGCTTTCTAATCAACTTTGATAACCATACTTCAGATTGTACGGTAGTCATTGTGCAAGTGTCCATTTTTATTTCATTTTCTTCTCTTTCTTTTACCTTTGCATGATGTGATTCAGATTGGTTCCTTTTTCTTTTTTTTGTTGAATCTGTTTCGCTAGTTATCTTGGTTCAAGTGATTAACTTCGTCAATTTCCTGTAATGAAATATTCATGATTTTCATATAATTCCTGACTGAAAAACTTTCTATAGTGAACTTATATTGATCCTTTTTATGTGGCAGTTTTACTCTGCTGGGTCACCCAGGATTTTGAACTTTATGCAGCATTTGATCCACTTGCTGACAAGGTTTGGTTTCTGATATAGCATATATATCTTGGTCTTGCTTATAATTGGCAATCCAGATAAGCACATTCTGTGGAAATCTGATGTGTGAGTTGGAAATTATATATCAGCTGACAGTTTGACCCCCCCCCCATAATCACTTCAGTCTTTTCCATAAAATCTAATAATATTTTAATTATAGAATATCTGGCAGTCCTGCACTTTTTCTTTGATATTTCATAGGGAAAAATATGGAAAAGTCCAGTAATTTCATTAGAAATGCAAATAAGTTTTATCAACTCTTTTAAAGAGCAATAAGTTCATTGTTGAAGGTCATTTCCAAGCGAGTTCCAGTGTTTCCTTGTTTACTTTTTTAACCTTTTCAAATGTTAATTACAAGTATGCCACTCATACTTTGAGCAACAACATAACATAAGCACTTCAAATGCCTCTAAGGCTTCAACAGCTCTCTTCTTTTTCTTTTTTTATAATATAAAAAGCAGCATCTGCATACCCACTATGAGGTCACCAAATGGGGTCACATTGGAGCAGAGAGAGACTTGATGTTTCAACTATATTCTTCATCTCTTACAAAAGATATTCCATGGTGGCATCAAACGATTTGAGATATTACTTTAGGCAAACTAATATTTGACCGTTAGAGATTTTTTATGCTTTGTTATCTATTTAATACGAGTGAGATCTAGGCCCTTCATTCAATAAAAGAGTTCAATCCCCCACTTTTCCAACCAAGGCTCCTGCATAAAAAATGTGGGAGCCTCGGTTGGAAAATTGGGGTATTAAACTCTTTTATTGAATGAAGGGGCCTAGATCTCATGGTAAAGGATACAATGAGTCGAGATGCATCAGGAACCACTTAGATATAAACTAGTAATGGAACTCTGTGCAAACTTTCCTCCTGTGTGAGTTACTTTTAGGTTTGTAACGGTATATATCTGGTAAGGAATTTTTTTTTCCCTCCAAAATCTATCGATTTGGTTTTGGGGACTTCCTGGCTATCTTATTTCCCCATGTGCTTCGCGAGGAAACCCACCACATCAATTGATTCGTGGTGTTGATTCTAGGCAGAAAATGAGATTTTTCTTTGTTCTTCCATTTCATTTATTATTAGGTTCGTTAATCTTTTGGCTTATGGTTCCTGTGTCTCTTCTTCTTCTTTTTCTTCTTCTTCTTCTTTATGAGAAGGCCCCACTTGTCTTGATAAATTATATAGTTTTATGGTGAAGCCCTAAAACAAACTTATCGTGAAGCTTTGGAAATATTCCTCTAACCAATCATTAATTTTGTCTCTTAAAAAAATCCTTCAGAATATTGGATACAGAGATAATAGAAACCAATGAAACATAAGAAGTGTATTCAATGATAATTTCTTTCTTATGTTTTGACAAGCTTGTTAGAGTAAAATAATAATAATGAGCATCTGTAGTGTTTCAAAGGTCTTTTTGGTAATACATTATTTTGTTTTGATGATATATATATATATATATATATATATATTTTATCACGTTGTAATTAGAAATCTAAGTAAAATGCGTAGTGGACCTTTGAAAAAAAAAATTGTTTTTAAGTAATTATATTACTCACAAAGGGCCTGAGGTAGGCACCCATAGGTGCAAAAGAAGGGGGTCAGCTACAAAAATTAAAGTCTAAGACCTTTGCCCAAAAAATAAAGTAACTTTTCTAAATACATTAGGTTTTCTTCTTTAATCTCTTCCCCCCACCCACCCCCCCCCAAAAAAAAAAAAGTCTTCAAAAAAATGTCTTTCAATTTCCAAAGGGGAAGCTTCCACTCCTTCAAAAATTCTTCTATTTCTTTCCCTCCATAAACACCAAATAAGACAAGTGGGAGCCATTCTCCAAGCAATCCTTAACTCTTTCCGTAGCCTTTTGCATCTCCAACCCAAAAGCAATTGTCTCAACTTGGCTGGCATAACCCATGAAAAACCAAGGATGCAAAGAAGCATACTCCAAACATCCCACACAATCTTGCAATGCAAAAGAAGATGATCAACCGTTTCTTCCTTCTCTTTACATAAAGAGCATTACTGGCAGAAAACACATAATTGGGGGATACTTGAACTTATTGGGAAATATTTTTTAAAAGATAAACTTAGTTTTCCAGTAAAAATTTGATAATTGTCAGTTTGTTTTTTTTCAAGGGGAAGTTGTTCTTATCTGTACTTTCACCTAGTCTATACCAGTAGCTTGAATCTCTTTCACTGTACAATGACTAATGGTCCCATTTAAGGGGGAGCATCAAACATTATCATCCAGATTGATGCTGAATTATAACCTGTGTCATATCCATATCATTAAAATTCTTGAGCCACAATTGTTTTACACACACATACACATACGACTTAATCTTATGTCTTGTAATTATATAAAATTGCACTAATAGTACACCTCTGTATTTGGGTCCTCCAAAAGGTTGTCTTTGACATCTGCCTGTGCATTATTTCCTACTGTCAAATGCTGATTGATGGCAATTCTCTCTTGTGGTTTTCCTTTTGGAAATTGAATTTGAATGTATTTTGCGGTATTGAATCAATAATAATTTGCATAAAATGTGATGTCTGCCAATGTCTGGATTGCTACCGGATCCTGATATCTAGAAGCTGTGGCTACACAAAGAATTCAGAGTCTGATCAAACATGTTAAAACACATTTGTTATCCCGCAATCAAATATTTTCATCTTGTCGGTTTCATTATGTGGAAAAAAAATTAAGAAGGAAAAACTTATTTTGGAAAGTTCATTTTTTGTTTGGAGGGGAACAAAAAAGCAGGTGAGCAAGCTATAATTAGTATCTAGAGAAAGTTGAGTTTTTCGAACATTAAAAAAGCAAGCCAGCAAGATATGGATGGTCTTGCATGGGAAGGTGAATTATTTAATCTGTGTTATCTTCATTTTTGGTGTAGCTAAATTCTGGTCAATTTGATTTTGCAGGCTTTGGCCATAAAGACTTGCAACCGGGTCTGTCAATGGGTGAAAGATGTGGAAAATGAAATTTTCTTGTTGGGAGCAAGCCCTTTTTCATGGTGATATTCTCCCCATACATTATGTAACGCAGCATGTACTCTAGTTTTGTTTCTCTAATAAAATCTATTTTAATTCTTTATATATGCTTTGTATCCACAT
The DNA here is from genome assembly GCA_008638375.1 of Nyssa sinensis. Lineage (NCBI taxonomy): Eukaryota > Viridiplantae > Streptophyta > Magnoliopsida > Cornales > Nyssaceae > Nyssa > Nyssa sinensis. Next base: position 57,297,691 of record CM018031.1, on the reverse strand, counting down.
GGATGCGTTTTTCCAGCTATATAATGGTGATAGTAATTTATCAGTTTGTTCAAAATCATGTTAGGAAGGACTGTATCCACTTGGTATCATGTCATTTTGGATTTTTTGTAAGAACAGTTCAAAAGTTAAGTCAAATCTAGTCCAGAGAATTAATTTTTTGTGCGACAGACAAGGAAGAATTTGCTGTCCAAGTGCTTGAATTTACACTTTTGAATAGGTTAGTAACTTCTTCCCAGGCTGGACGTGAAGTTCTTCATTGTGCCAACTTCATCAAACTGTTATCATAATATGCTTGTTTCAGGTATTAATTCATTGCTTTCTTTTTATGTGCCCGCGTGCATTGTTTCAGGTATTAAACCAACACTTTTTTTTTTTCAATTCTCTTCCATGGAGAAATATAAGAAAAGCATCGAAACTGTGTGTGTGTAAATATATGGAATCCAGGTGTAGCGGGAAGCGTTTCTCAGGTGCTTCTTGTGGCGCCCTTACTCCTAACCACCTGAAATGCAACAGTTAAACAATCAAAAAATTATCAGTTTTTTTTAACATGAGAAAACAAAATCCACTCAAGAGTTTGTGAATTAGATCAATAGTGGCAAGGCTTAGGGTACTAATTAGTGTGCCATATTAAGTCTCTATTTAAAAGGAGAAACCGAATGGCAACATTTAAGCGACCCAAGGCTATGAAAGGGTTCACAATATGCTTCATGTTAGGCTCGCACGCAAGAAGATCGAATAGGGTGGAAACTAGGGCACATTTGGAAAGAGGAATAAAATAAATATAGAAATAGAATGATTTCTTATTTGTCTAAATACCCAATAATTAAATGGTAATATCATTCTAATATTTTGTTTCAATTATTACAATAAAATTAATTTTTTTTATTTTTCAAAATTCTCTTATAAATAGAAATTAATTAAATTATTTTAATAGATTTTTCAAAACTCTTATTCCACTCCTTTCATATACACCACAAAAGACATAGAAGGGCCATCTTTCATGTTGGTTTCAAGTCTTTTCTAATACAACTACATAGATTATTGTTGACATCACCCAACTAATACCAAAGATGGAAAATATCATATTCTATGCGTCGTGGCTTCTTGCAATACACAAGAAGATGGTCCATTGACTCCACCTCCTTGCACATATAACATTTATTTGAGAGATAATAACCTCCCCCTTTTAAGTAGTCTGTCGTAAGAAGAACATCGCAAGCCACCAATCGACAAAAAAATACAACTTTCTTATAATCTTAGACTTCCAAATCAGTTGTCATGGGAAAGAAATAACTCTATCACCTACTAGGTGTCTATAGAATGAACATTCTCTAAATTTCTTGTTGCTATTCAACTTCCAAGCCGATCTATCTTCCCTCACCACGTAAAACTTTCCCTTATTTAACATATTTAGTAGGATAATGCTACATTTTTTAAAATTATATCTGAAATAATGTGGTATTGATATGACATTAAATTATTAATATTACTTAAAATTATATAATTAATATAATTCTCATATATTAGTATCATATTATTTGAAACAAAAATTTGAGAAGTGCATTTTTCGATTTAGTAACTTCCATCCTTTGTTGAATTTTAGCCACCAAGGATCTCATCATGGACTCTTCTTTCCAAGGAATTTCATTCCAACATGTGGAAAAGTGCCCCATCTTTTACGGGGTATTTTCGTCATTCAGTAGTCAAACTTCATCAATTTCGGAGATCAAGAAAAGTTGTTCCCCACTCGGTTTTGTCCATGACCGTATAAGAATTGAGCTTTCTATCATGTTTATTGACGATTAAACCGTCACAAATATGATCAGTTCTCCCTATCACTATATTAAATATAAGGTTAGTTCTGTAATTGAACTTTTTCCGCGGTCTGACTCGTGAAATGTTAGTCAAAGCGTGCGCTCTGATCCTTAAGTTGCCACACTTTAACATTTATGGAACCAATTAAATCTTGCCGCGTGGACCACACGGGTTCATGAATCATGATTGCAATCTCGCTATTTACGTGCAACTTGTGGTAATTGGGTGGACGATAGAATATGGAGGGAGAAGGGTTGACTGTAGGGAGAAAATCTTTCCAGTACGCTATATTACGTCACTTACCTAATTTTGTGTTATTTTAATTACTTTCTATTATAAATATTATATATTACTAAATAAAATAATTATATTTTATATGACAAAATTTTATTAAAAAAATATATTATCATGTCATTATATCAAATTTAATTAAAAAAAATTCACCTCTATTAAGATTTTTTTCTTCCTAATATAAAAAAAAATATATTAAATGATTTCATATTATAAATCCCAAGTAATTAAAAATACAAAAATAACTTTTATATACTTTGCAATTTTTAATTGTTTGTAATCTTAAGTTAATCAATGGTTCAGATCTAAAATAATTTTGCTAAATAAAGAGATTAATTATTTATTAGTCAATTTTTAATGAAATTACGAAAAAAATTATTCTTGGTCAATTTGAAAAAAAAATTAATCGCAATATAATTTCAGAACAAAAAAGTTTAAATATGTGATTAATTCTAAAATAAAACCAATACCACTTGAAATAAGATTAATGCTAAACTTTTTAACAAATTATTCTAAAAATCACATAATGGGTATAATCACCGTCAGTATCACCCAGTAAATTGTACGAGTTTTGGAATAATTTATAAAAATGTCTAACATTATTATTGAATTTTTTAATTTTTTTTGTAAAAACTGTTGAAATAATATTATTTTATAGTTTATCTAACTTCAAATTTAAAATTTTTGTATTTTTTGATAAAAAAAATAATATTAATTATAAAATTTTCGGAGTTGAAAATAATTGTAATATTTATTTATGTTTTTCCCAATATTACTACCAGCCTAGCTGATATCATTGCCATTTGCCAACCATGACGTGCTACTTAAACTATCATAATCATGACACCACACTAAATGAGTTTTAATCATTCATTCATTTCATATCTTTTTCTTCACTGCCACGTATGTAATTTTTTTTGTCCTCGAGCTATTATTCATTAGTCTCAGATAATGAAATTCATGAATATTTATCACATCAATGTATGATTTGTACATTCCATTGATGTAATGATTATTTATTAGTTTTGGTGTATTGTCCCACTCTCTTTAAAGTCTTAATGAAATAAAATATATAATTTAGTTTATTTAAAAGAATTATTAAATTTATATAAACTTTTTAGAGTAAAAGTGTTATTTGAGTTAAGCAGTTATTCGAGTTAAATAATTATGTAAAAGTATTATTTGAATTTAACAGTTAAATATTTAGGTGAATTATTAAAAAATATTTAACAGCTATGAAATGAAGATATTCATAATGGAGTTAACCAACATAATGAAAGAAATTAGAGTTACCATCTTAATGAAAACCACATATAATGAAAAAAATTATGGTCAATAAATATGATTTAAAATTCTATTTCAAACAGTCACAAAATCAATTAAATGCGATTACAAAACTCAAAATACATTAAGTCCGTTTAAAAAGTTGATTCAAAATTATAGCTTTCGTTTATATGATGTCTTCAGATAAGTAAAGAATATAACAATTTTTGAAATAAAAAACTTCAAAAAAATAATTAAAAAATATGACTTGACTAACCTAATAAGAAAATACCTCAAGATTATATTGGTTTGTAAGGTATTAATAATAAAGAATTATGTCTTCAAATAAATAAAGGATACAAAAATTTTGAAATAAAATTTTCCAAAAAATTATTAAAAAATAATTTTATATTATCTATTCAAGTGTGAAAATATTAAATATATTATACTTTTAAAAATTTAATTTTTAAAAAAAGATAATACTCAATCCCAAATTTTGTATCATAAATTATGTGACATTATATATATTTTTTTTTAAGAATCAGTAAGGAGTATTATAAGTCAGCTTATGCACATCAAATTAAATCCGTATCTTCCGTGACAGTCATTAATAGTGCTTTATATGTATTATAACTATTTTATTAATAACGTACGAATAATGCTTGGCTCCAAATCATGTAAGAAAAATATCATTTTATCTATATATGTGTCGCAATTACAGTGTACCACGCATACAATGTACATATATTTTTTAATGTTACTTACTTTTTAATTTGTAATTTTTAATTAAAAATAAATAGTCATATTATATATGTGTGTGTGTGTGTGCGTGCGCGCGCGCACACGTGTGTGTAATTGTATTTGTGAAAGTTTATTTAGAATTAAATATTATCCTCCCTTATTACTCTGTTTATTAAAATAAATTATGGTACAAAAATTTGAGATATTTAATATTACTCTATTACAAAAGGGATTCCTAAATTGGTATAGTGTGAGTTAGTTAGCGAGTGATACATGAAAAATTAATTATGATGTAATTAATTAATTATTTAAATTTATTATAGAAATTAATTAAAAAATAAAATGAGAAAGTCTAGAAGACGAGGTCACATCCATGCAGCCTAACGTTCAGTTGACTCCCACCCAGAAAAACAATAAAAATTTCAATGACTCCAAAAACACCCCCACTAGAGAACACCTCCTCCTTCCCCTTTTTCTCTCTGCTCCATATTCTCTCTCTGGAAAACCCTAAAATCCTTGATCCTGCCGGGCCTCATTTTCCGGCCACCACTCATACGAAACCATTGACTTCTCCTTCTCCTTCTCGTTCTCCCTCATTCAAGTTCAAAAACCCCTACGACCGCATCTGGCTCCGCAGGAATTCATTCGCCGGCGGTCTCATCACCGGCGAAAGTTTGATTTTTAGAGAGAAAGTAGAGATTAACTTATATATAGATAGAGAAAAGTAGAAAGAATTTATTTTTAAAAAAAAAAAAGAGAAGAAGAGAAGATGTACAAAAACCAGCTTCAGGAGCTGGCACAGAGGAGCTGCTTCAACCTCCCCTCCTACACGTGCATAAGGGAAGGTCCCGACCACGCGCCTAGGTTCAAGGCAACAGTTAATTTCAACGGTGAGATCTTCGAGAGCCCTAACTACTGCTCCACCCTCCGGCAAGCGGAGCACGCGGCGGCAGAGGTGGCGCTTAACTCTCTCTCCAACCATGGTCCGTCGCACTCGCTCGCCGCTAGGATCCTGGTAATTAACGATCTTTCTGACTCCCGTCAGGCCTTCTGTTTATTGCTGTTAATTCTAACGGCTTCGATTTTTCGTTTTCAACATCAATCATGAAAATTACACTGACAATACAGTAGAAAGCTTCAAGCTTTGCTAGTGTGCGCAGTGTTTCTCTCTCTCTCTCTCGGTTAACAACTTCACCGCTAAACTAGACTGTGCTATCGTGATCATACATCTTCCGGCCGTTTAATTACGTTTTATCTCTGAACCGGCGTTGGTTACCGATTTACAGATGATGTTAGACCTTCAATGGCCTCCAAATGTCCAAAATGCCCCCGGTTCTGTTTTGGGTATGGCTAGATAGCAGAGGGATTTTCTGAGCAACTGACGAAAGTAGAGCTTAATTTTGGTGGCAGTGGAAATTTGGCAAGTTAATTTCTAAGAAGGAGAGAGGAGGCCGTAATTAAATATCCATCCGGTCTCCGTTGTCGTTGTATCAACAGCTGCTCTGGCCTCTGGGTCATCCAGAACTTTAGAGTAATTATTTCCTTATAGGTGAGGGTATTTCAGTCATCAAAAAAATTGTTGTCTTTTCAGTTTAGCATAGCTGGTCCTTCCTTCTCCTGGTAGTGTGAAATTGAGAACTTACCACCCTTGATCCATTTAAAAAATAATAATTAAAAAGGTAAATAAAATACAAAGTCAATTAATTCAAAAATATTGAAATTTTTTTATGAGTACGGAACCCATATGATAAAGACAGATAAATGGAAATTTCTGATTTTCACATTTCTTTTATAGGTGAAATAGAAGAGGTTGCGTACATTGAAATGTTAGGATTTGGTACATAAATGATCAAGGTAAAGAAATTCAGTGTTGTATTGATTTCAAAATGGGCAAATTTCTATGTGGGACATGGATATATTATTTAGAGCAAGCCTACTGTTGATATTCTTGTCCCCCTCAATTTAATATGCTTAAATGTTTAGCTGCAGCATGCATGTGCCATGTCAATGCCCACTTGTTCTGTTATTTGACTGACTGTTGCAATTGAAGTTATTGAAGGCACCGTATTTTTGTTTGTTGATTTAAACTGTGTATATAATCTAAATGCAATGCTCGGTTGTCAAATATAATGTATGAGCACAGCAACTCTTTCTTTCACAGCAACTCTTTCTTGTTTGCCATAAAGCACAGTATCTAATCTTTAAGCTTCTGTGTCATTGCTTCATTCATGTTAGCAATGCTTTTTTTTTTTTATAAATCCTAACACAAATTGCTTGAATCCCATTCTCAATCTTCTTAGGGAGTGTATAAACTTTAATTGCAAAGTGTTAGAGAAAACAATCAATTTATGCCTGCTCAAAAATTCGTGTTTTGATTTTCTTCAAGTTTCTAATGCTATAGAGTAGTCTGGACAATACGGGTGATTGCCTAACTTGTTGGTCACTTGGTCCAGATATGATAAGCGAACAACTGGATTGAACTATTGGAATAGATAAATTAACTACACCATTCTTTATCAGCTGAACTTTTTAGAGCAGATTATTGCAGTTTTGGATTTCATGAAAGTTTCTTGATTCTGTTTGTTCTTTTGTAGATTTTGTAGGAGATTTGAGTTTTTAGAGGGAGCCTAATGCTTTAGCTCTTATATAATTTGTGTACCTGCATTGTATTCCCTTTGGCACTTTGTTCATTATACTATTCCTCATACGAAAGAGAGAAAAAAAAAAAAAAAGAACATTATTAACCGAAAAAAGTACATGTTCCAAAATTGTAATTATCATTGCCTAAATTCTGGAAATTATGTTGGAAAATTTCCAGTTACAATTACAATTGTTACTGCTTTGAAAGAGTTCAGGTATGTTGTCATTAATGTGATCTTGGAATTTGTTTCACCTGATGGAAAAAGGGTTCCTCCTGTTTTTGGGGTCCATTCCTGGGAAATGGGCAAGATGTTCTTCTATTCAGTTCATGCTATGTAAATTCTTTGAAGATATAGCTTTGTGATCTTACAATCCCAGTGACTAGCAATTTCACCACATTGCTTTCCTGAAAACATGTTCTACTGATACAAATGGATGCTTGGATTAGATATAGTTTTATTTGTGTAACATTCGTTTTACACTCCCACTGCCTATTCAATAGGTGGCCTCTTTTGAGTTGGCTTGATAAATTTGTGGGCTACACAGGATTTGATTTTCCAGCAACACCATCTGGTTCTTCCACCAGCATTTCTTCTTCTTCTTCTTCTCTCTCTCTCTCTCTCTCTCTCTCTCTCTCTGGTACAAAGCACCATCTGATCAATCTTTATTTCACTCAACTTTCCAGCTTCTGTAGCTCATGGACTAATACCCTTATAGTTTGATACATATACACAGATAATATCCCGAGAAATTAATCTTGGCATGGGATGGCACAACCCTCACTTGAATTCATTTGCATTACAGATTTTGTGAGGCCACAATCTGATTGGTTTTTAGTGCATCCATTGAACTTGCAACAATTTTGTTGAGCACTTGACCAGGGAAAAAAATGTTATTTTATCATATTGAATCTGCATTATCATTATCATTATCATTTTTATATTTTAAAATGTACAAATGGATGAGATTAGAATAAAAAGGTTGAAGCTGAACTACAGAAACATAAATGACAATCTAATTTATAATCCCCAAGTAAAAGCAGTTCATGTACATAATCTGGTGATTGAATAGCTTAGTAGGATCCTATTTTAAAAATCTGTGAAGCGTACGTGGCTTTTTGTTCTATATTTCATTTGATTGCATTTTCATCTACAAACTGCTTCGTGATGGAATGTAAATAACCTAAGCACATTCACATGTTTTTTGGTTCTTTTCCATTTGCTTGCACTTTCATTTTCTACAAATTGACACATGATTTTCTGTAGATAACCTAGGCCCACATTACCTGTGTGTTTTCCAATTTTATCAATCTATCCACCACAGGTAGCAATATCTCCTTGCTTAATGATATAGAATTTCCAGTGGAAAGCAAATTAGATATAAGATGACTAACTGAGAATATTGAGAACTTCACATTTTTATGATTATTTCTGGATTATGTCCTTTTCAAAAGGAAAACTCTTAGCCTTTCAAGTTGTCATACTACTTTTGTATAGTTACATCTGTTGATATAGTTGCTTCATAACTGTCATTGAAAATCTGTTTTGATGTTAATCGGGCTTCAACATGCTCAGGATGAAACGGGGGTTTACAAGAACCTCTTACAGGGGATTGCACAAAGAGTTGGAGCCCCATTGCCTCAGTACACAACTTTCAGGTCAGGACTTGGACACCTACCAGTCTTTACTGGAACCTGTAGAACTGGCTGGAATTACATTTACTGGGGAACATGCCAAGAACAAAAAACAAGCAGAGAAGAATGCAGCCATGGCAGCTTGGACATCTCTAAAACAATGTGAGTCCCTTTCTCCAAATTTCTTTAGATCAATTGTTTCAGTATAGAGTGCAAGGAGTGTTTTTACAAGCAGATAGTGTTCTATTTATATCCTGTCATCATAGTCTAAATACTTGACCAACTAAGTAGTCTGTGCTGGCTCAGAATTTGTTTCTTTAGATCAATTGTTTCAGTATAGAGTGCAAGGAGTGTTTTTACAAGCAGATAGTGTTCTATTTATATCCTGTCATCATAGTCTAAATACTTGACCAACTAAGTAGTCTGTGCTGGCTCAGAATTTGTGTGCACGCGGGCGCGCTTCTGTTTGCATAGTGGTGAGATTCGAGTCATGGCCTGAACCCATACATTAATACAGATTAACAACCCCAAGGTGGTCAAGTGGGCAGTAGACAGCAACTTAGGGGCTTGATCCCTCGAGATTATCAAGTCAAGATCCAGCAGATGCCACTTTTATCTTGGACCAATCCATACAGGACGCTATCCTGACTTTAATTGGAACCCCTGCTAGTAAACGGTGGGATTGGCTCCTCAGATTAGTCAGCCGAATGGTAGTTATCAAAAAATAATATAAAATAATTAAAAAATACAGATTAACAATTATGTAGTATGTGAAATCAGGTTTCTAGTTTCTACATATCTCAGGGGAGGCAGAGGGAGACAAAAACAAAATAATTACCTAAACATTCAAGTATGAGGTACCTAATCCGGTGCCCGGGTTGAGTTCCTTACTGAGTTAGATTTAAACCCTTGTTAAGTAGTAAGGTAGACTCTCTAACAATTAATAATATAGATTATTCAAAAAATATTGATCTATAGAATTATTAATTATTAAGTTTCTTCCAAAAAAAATTATGAATGAAAAATTTTCTCTTAAGTAGAAATAGGGCGTGCATACACATTCTCAAGGATGATAATTTTTTCCAAGGCAAAATATGTATTATATCGAATTTATGTTATAAGAAAGTTGTTAATCTCCTTTTGTATTAATAAAAAGTTAATGTTACTATTAATTTTTATATTTATATATGTATTATTATATTATACATGTATATTTTTGTATTCTATGAAGGGCTTTTTCAAAAAAATGATTAATTATTAATAATAGAGTTATTAATTATTCACCATTAAACAAAGTTGGTTCTTCAAAAAATTATTATTATTTGAATTGTAAAAATAGCTTCTTTGTCTGCCCCCAAACCTCGTAGTGGTGGAGCCTCGTGCACTACCATTATCCTTATTAAGTTATTAAATATTAATTATCAAAGTGTCAACGGTATTACCAAAATTCAGAAACATGTTTTGAGGTATCTCTTATGTTTTATGATTGCACTGTTAATGATAGGAAACTTACCCATTATCCTTATGGATTGTAGTGTAAAATTAGCATGGGGCACGAAACCATCATTCTTCATAAAACATGCTGAGGTTATTAAACTGATTTAGATTTATGACATACCAAAAATTCTTTTGTCATTCCATTATATATTGGACTGAACAATATTACCCCTTTAACTCTTTCATCATTAGTTTTTTCCTTGCTACAATTCCCAGCTCTTTTCTCATGAAGTATTTCCTTCCCATAATTTTTTATTATTGTCGGTTACATGACATGAAAAGTATATTTAACAGGGTACATAAGTTAATCATGATCTACCCATTTTAAACATCCTAGCTGATTCTGTGATTTTAATAACACCATTTTGATTCCCTCCAAAGTTGAGCCTAGGATTTCTTACTAGTATAAATGACAATTTTCTTTTCCTGGACAGTGGCACAGCAAGATGCAAGTTCATCATCCGAAACAGAAAATAGTGACTGAGTTGGAACAAATTAGAATAGCACGAGCCTTACTGAAGTATCGCTCAAAAGAAAAGATGGGAATGGCTAACTCCTCCAATACCCCAACTACCATTTCAAAACTAAATTTCCAATTCAAAACCTGAGACCATCAAGTCCACAAGCCTCCTCCCATGACTACATCCAAAATCCTCCCCTTAATATGCCAAAAGACAGCTCGTCGAAACAGGCCCACATCTACAACAACAAATGACAGCCCCATGCCATCGTCACAGCCTCCAGCATCAGAAGGCCGTGGAACTCGCCCCCAAAGGTTCCCTGCAGCAGGGGCTAGCTTCTTATGTTCCCATCCAGCATTTTAGAACATCTTATCAGGGGATTGCTCCACCAGTTACGATAAGAACTGCAGTGCCTGTTTTCTCTGCACCGCCACCTTCTGTGGGTCCCTCTCAAGTGATACCACCCCAACCTGTGCGCATTGCCCCGCCTGTCTCAATTAGGCAGGTTGTGCCAGTTTTTGCTGCTCCAGCCTATTAAGAAGGAAAATCCACTAACTGTCACAGCTACCTGATTTGCTTAATAAATCACCAGCTAAGGTGGAGGAAACTGGGAGCAAGACTTGCAATCACCCGCAAGAAATTGAGGCAGTAAAGAGCTTGGAACAGCTCAAAATATGATGTTGGTTGGAGAGGATTTGGGTTCATACAAATGTAATAGTTTTTTCTGTTAATCCTCAGTTTGTTCTTATCATATTGAGTGCTCTTTTTCCATTTTTTGTATTCATCATCATATCCCTTTGTTTTGTTTAAAGCTACAGTTATTGTAGGTTAATTTAGCATTGGTAATATCAAATCTTTGCAATTCAAGTGTAGCTGTGACCCTTTAAAGATAGATTTTTGTTAGTGAAATTATTTTGAATTTGTGCATGTTGTAAAATGGTAGTGCTATTCAAACTCCACCATTGGGTTGACTACTTGATGCTTGGCTGGAGTGGGCTCTCATTTGCAGCTTATGTTTGCCTTTTTCCCTTGACATCCTAACCAAGACAGAAGGGCTACACAAGAATATTACCAACATAACATCATCAGAGATAATTTGGTTTTGGTGGAAAGATGTCTTAGAAAGTAAATTGAACAAATAACTCCTACCTTTTTTAACAAGTCCTATGGTATTCATTCAAAACAATATACCAATCACTTGTTCCGATATATAATTGTTTGTTGAAATAAACATTTTTTTAATAATATGATTTTATTCACGATCAGATAAAAAGACAAAATTGTATAAGATAATTATATATTAGCACCTCTTTTATATAAATTATATCATACGTAGGCAAGGATATAAATAATTTAAAAGAGATAATTATTCAAGTAAATTAAAAATACTAAACATAGGATAAAATAAGAGTTTTTTATCCAGTCTTTTAAAAGAGGCCTTAGGTTATGCTTTGGACTAATAAGATCAAAAAGCATGATAGGATAAGATAATAATATACAACCATCCTCGTTATATAGATTATATTTTATACTGATAGAATTTAAATATACGCATGATATATTATAAAAATCAATTAAAGATTTTAAATATGAGATGAGATGAGATAAGAATTATCCTATCCGGACTCTTATCCCGCCTTCCAAAAGCAGGCCGTGTGTTTTCAGTCAGATTCAGGGCTGTCCAATAGATGAACGTGTAGGAAAGACAGCAGGCTCTAGCTCCCTAAAGCTAGACCTGAAACCCAACCTTGCATTTTAGACCAAGCCTATCGGCCTATTATCATCATGACAGTAAACATCTAAAATGACCATATGTTGTTTCAAGCCAAATATATGCTTCTTTAGATCCCCTTCGAACTTGGAGTCCTACGGCAACCATTCCAAGCTTACCCTGTTATATTAAATTCCAAAAGGTCCTTTTTTATGGGCCATTTACTATAACTTTTGCACCTCTCATTTATTTTGTGTTTTTCATGAATTTATCCAAAATTTTATATATCGGACGTTCGAAAATTTTAATTCATTTTATTGGAATATTTTTTATTTAGTTCATCTCTTATTTTATAATATATATATATATAAAGGTGTCATTTTTAAGATTTTTTTTTGCAAAAAGATAATTAATTTTGTGCGACTTGTCATTGAGTACAAGAAAATTTCAAATTTATGAGTATTTTATTCTTATAATTTTTTTAATATATAATGGATTGGATATAGACATTTTATATTCTGAATCACTTATATCATGTCTTCTCTAATTTTTATTTATTTTTTTATTTAAATTAATTCACAATTTTCTTAAGTGAGCTTGTCCTAATGCGCTTTTGTGCTTTTAGAAAAATGCTACAAACACCCATTAATCCTATATCTTCTCTGCACCCAATAGAACCTTAATAAAGAGCTCTCTCTCTCTCATACCTGGTGTAGACTGTTTCCTAAATCATTGGAATTGCTCAGAGATTTCAAAAGTAGGTCAGTTGTGCCTTAATTAAATTGTAAAATTTGAATGAAAAACCTCCTGTAAATGGAAAAAGGTGACTGATCTACAACTCTATAACAAAAGTGAAATGAAGACGTATCATATATCAAATTATTCCCAACAATTCAAACCAAATGCTTATGTCATTTTCTTACAAATTCTTATATGATGTGCTCGACAGTATTGCACTATGTATAAATATACACATACATACATACACATATATATGTATATATATATTAGTTGGTAACTGTGCTCCGCACGCTATCATAAGTCCTGATACGCCAAAATTATGCTAACTAATCAGAATTTGACACGTGTCTAGCAATACTCTGTGTAGGCCATAAAGTAACTAGTTATACCATTCTGATGTCGGTCCACCGGGCTCGGAGGCAACAATCATCAGGGTACCGATCTCATTTACCAACATATTGGACTACTGAACAGGTCGTCGTTGTCAACTTGCTCTACCAACCTCGGAATGACAGGACAGACGGCGATGTGCAATAGTCAAAGAGGCAGGTGGTGACAGTAAGGCAGGTGGCGACAGTAAGATTGATGATCATGATTACCACCGTCAAGTAACAGCAAACCCATGCCTTGGCTGGCACCAACTCTTACCCACTTGGACAGATAATCAGCCTATAAATACGAACCCTTGAGGTACGTAAAAGAGATCAATTTTCTTGAATTATCACTTGAAGTCTTATTTTACACTCTCTCTAACTTAATCATCGGAGGGGATTACCGCCGGAGCCTTCCGTCAGCGGCATTCTGATTGCATTTCATCTCAGGTTACCTACCCACGGAGTACAGACCTTTGACGGGTCAAAAGTGCAGCAACAAGTTCCATAAAAAGAATAATCATTTCAAAATAATACATCTAAGTAATCATATGTTCCACCAATCAAAAATTATCACGTCCATTAAAATAAAAAGAACAAATAGTAATTTCTTAAATAATTAAAACATAAAGATCAAAATCATCCGGTGGAAAAAACTCTAGTTTATTATATAACTAACATATAATATATATATATATATATATATATATTTCAAGTTATGTTGTAAGTGGCCACAACTTCAGTGAATGCATTTGATGAGGCATTTTCTCCTTTCTATAAATATAGGAACAAAGAGCATGAGAGAATATCCCATTATTGAGCCCTGATTATGCTCAACATGTAAATGATTGTTCCTCTGCATTTATGGCCATTGAAATCATTTGTGTCATATGCCTCTCTCCATGTTTTGGTCCATTAATGGATCCAACAGGAAGGTGATATAAACAACTAGATGATTATAGATCATTTGATCTTATCTTTCCTGCATTAACCATTATAAATTTTATGAGCAACTTCAGTTAATAATTTGAAGTTAGGAACAAAAAATTATTCTATGTCCCATGGAATAATTTCTCACTCGGGAGTGAAAGAAAATAAAATTATAACCTTTAAGTCTTATATACATAAAGTGACTTTTTATACTCCAACTTAGTTTCTCAAGCTTGGTATTTAAAATTTTAACCCATGAACATGCAACACAGTGGGTCATACAAACCTAATAATCAAGGTGGGTTGTTTGAAATGACTAGAATACCCTTGATAAATTTTTCTTTTGGGTTAACACTTGGGCTATGGGGACATAGTGGGCTCGAACCAATGAGGATGGTCTCTCTGGCCAGATTCGTGACCTCTTCTTTTTATTTGAATTGGAGGTAGGACCCGTCACATGTGAAATCTACTTATGATAGTCCCTCTCACTTTGTGAGTTTATTTCAAATGAAATAGAGAAATTCTCAATTGTTCCAAACGAAAGCCTTTTAACTATGAGTTGGTTTTTTTAGTGGTCCTTAGTATCGTGGTTCTAACATCATGTGACATCTCATCCCATCCTTACTACCTTAATCATGAAATATTTTTTCCTTTCACCAAGATCAACTCAACTAGACCTCATTTTTATAGAATGACCCAAATTTTATATCTCTATTATATAAAATTTCAAATGAAATTGATATACTAATGTGTCAATGTATTTTTTTTTAATAATATCATGTTATTTATAATGTGTCTTACTTTTTGTAATGAGATATAATACATATAATAAAGTATTATTAAAAATATATATTATCAATTGATATTCTAAACACACCCAAAAATATATATATATATATATATATATATATATCTCCCTAACCACCCAAAGATACAGCAGTGGCATCTTTATCTATACATTGGTTAAACTTTAAAGCTTTATAGGGAAAAAGAACAGTGCATGGAATTGGACAAAGTGGAATTTTGGGAGGAGGTGTGAAGTGTGAAATGATGTAAAAGAAGAGGCTATGACAATTAGTGTGATAAACAAGCAAAGGAAGAGAGAGAGAGAGACAGTTGTCATTTCCACGTGTAAAATGGGTTGAGGTGGTGGGGTCTAGTCTCCACTTCAACGACACCAACCCATCAAAGCAAAGGTCCATGTCAGCGTTCTGTTGATTTACGCAACAAATATATATAAATTTCTTTTTTGGCGGGGATGAGAGAGCAGTGTGGTGCATGGAGCCGGCCCAGACAGGTTGGGCCCACAGCAAGGAGAAGGGAGAATTGATTGGACTCGTATGGGGGCCCAAAAGAGGTTAAGGAAGCACTGACAAATATTCCTTTCCTATGAAAAAAGCAATGGTTGAAGGCAAAAGGAGATAGGAACCCCCTACCCATAGGAACATCAAAAAAGCAAGAATACAAAAGAGAAAATTGTGAGGGGTGAAGAGAGAGAAGATAAAGAAGGAGACAAAGTGGAAGGATGTTAATCTCATCACCTAAAGTTATAAAAAGGAAAAAACATCCCCATTTGACTTTGTTATTGCTCAGCATACATAATTCATTCAACTATTAACACTCTCTCTCTCTCTCTCACTCTCTCTCTCTCTATATATATATATAGCACATCATAGATATTTTCATTCAACTGTTAACACACACTCTCTCTCTCTCTCTCTCTATATATATATATATAAGAAAAGTTTATATATGGTGTATTTAACTTTGCGTTTTACAAAAATAATCTTATATTATCGTTGACGACGACTGCAAAAATCGAATCTGAAACTTCCTTTGCGAATTTATATTAACACTTCATTCATTATGTTACAACGGTCTTGGTGCCGTCTCAGCGTTAACTATCAATTTCTTAATCATATTGTATTCTCACGTTTGACATTTTGAACATTTTATCACGTCGTTTTGCCGCTCTCTTCTCCTCAAACACTCACCTAGTCTCACATGCACAGGCATCTGTCTTTCACACACACACACACACACGTCAACATATGCAATATATGGACTTTCAAAAATTTTAATATTATATTTTTAACTCTTATATTATTAAAAGAAAATTTTAAAATAGAACTCAGTCCCTCAAATTATTTTAAAAAAATATATTAAAAAATTTTAAAAATAAAAATTTTAATGTAAAATGCCCATGATAATTTCTTTTATCTAAAAGATCCAAAAAAAAAAAAAGTTAATACAAAAAAAATCAAATTGTTAACTTTTATCTTAACATTGTTAAAAAATATTATTGATTAGATTAAAATAATCTTTAAGATACATTAAAATAAATTATTCAATTAAAAAAAAGTAATAATTTTTATTTGTCTTAAAAGTCTAAAAAAAATTTCACTTCATAAAATGTTATTATTTCTCTAGATTAAAAAGTTGTTTTATATCTTTAATTGGGAGCTCGAGGAGGTGACCTCTTTTTTATGTCACATCAATAATTTTCGGACAGTGGATGATAGAGAAGACAAGAGGATTTGGTTGCCGGATAAGTCTTCCTTCTCGATTAGCTCTTTTTATAAGAGTTTGTTTGATTCTGGTGGTCCTCCCTTTCCTTGGAAGCTCACCTGGCATTCAAAAGCCCCTCCCAAAGCCTCCTTCTTTGTTTGAAAAATTTCTTGAAAGACTATTTTAACTGCAAAAAATATGAAGAAAAGAGATTTCCGCTTGGCTAGCAGATGTTATTTCTGTAAGAATAATGAGGAAAGTACGAAGCATACTCTTATTCATTGCCAAGTCCTTTGGAACTGTTGGAATATCATTTTCGCCGTGTTTGGCTTCTCATGGGTCATGTCAGGCCCCGTCAAAGATCACCTGGCGTGGGAGTGATGCATCCTTCTTAAAGAAATTAAGAGAATTTGGAGACTAGGCCCCATTTGCCTCTTATGGTGCCTTTGGAAAGAAAGGAATAATCCGGTCTTAAAGGATCGGAAGCTTCCTACTCCTTATCTTAAAGAGACATTTTTGCGTTTATTATTTTATTGGGCCAAGGAGGTATCTCCTGTAAATGTTTTTTCTTTTGTTGACTTTTTGACGTCTTTAAAGACGATGTAATGCTTTGAGGTTTTTGTCCTTCTATCCTTTTTGGGTTTCTTAATATATTATTCTTACTTATAAAAAATATATATATATATAGATATATATATTTGTATATTTTAAAAAATATATATATCTTGAAGGTCATTTTAATCTAATCACTAATATTTTTTAACGGTGTTAAAATGAAAATTAACAATTTAACTTTTCGTCTTAAAAATTTTTTTTTTAAAAATTTTTTATATTAAAAAATATATTATAAAATTTTTGGATTGAACAATTTATTTCAAGAATTTTTTAATATTTTTTTCATTAATTTATATACTCATATGAATTTTTTTTCAATTTTAATACTTATACTTTTGTCTTTTAATTAAATTTTTTTGATTTGTCACTATACACATGCATATATATATATATACACACACGTATGGATTTTATATATAACCGTGTCAAAAGGGTGGACATATATATATATATATATATACGTATGAATTTGACATGTAGCCGTGTCAAAAGGGTGGATGATCACTTTCCTTTGTCAGTGTGAGGGAGATGTCCGATCTGATATACACGCAATAATTCCGACAACACATCCATATATGGAGTATGAAAGTCTTTTTCAATGTTGAGAAAGTCAATTTATTTTACTTTCATGCTTTTCAAAATTCTTTCGTATGATTTTATCTCATTGGCCCCTTTCGGAAGAGAGACAACGCAAAGACGCAGCGGAGGAGATGGGAAAATCTTTTCTTTTTGAAAACTTTAGTTGATTTTAACCTTGCCATCATCAAATCCAAACAAAAGAATTTGGGCATAACTTCAATTCTTTTGTTTTTATCATTTTTTTTCATTCTCTATGTATCCAAGCATAATGTAAAAAATTTAGGCTTCGTTTAGATTATGATTCAAAAATAAATTTTTAAATTTTTTTTAAAATATATTCAAAATTTTGTAATTAATTTTTTAAAAATTATAAAAATATATTTGAATATCATATTTTAAAATGTTTATTCTGCATTTTGAAATTAAATGTTTTAAAAATATAAACAAACAGACCTTAAATTTTCAAAATACAAAAAACTTTTTTTACTAGTATCCTAAAACATACCCTTTTCAAATATTTTTAAAATTAGTTTTCCAAAATAATTCCCTAAATGCTTTTTTTTTTTTTGGTAATATTTTCTTTTTCTTTTTTTCCCAATCTCAATAACATAAAATAATCTTTAAAAACTCAAGAAACTAGGCTCGATTTTTCATGATAATTCTTAACACAACCTAAGAATATCTTCTCCATGGAGTAGATACCAAAATTTTAATTCCATTATATATCAATATATGTAATATATATGTTTGTGTTCAACAAAATACAAGTTAATTCACGGTCAACAAAAACAAA
Organism: Nyssa sinensis; assembly: GCA_008638375.1. Taxonomy (NCBI): domain Eukaryota; kingdom Viridiplantae; phylum Streptophyta; class Magnoliopsida; order Cornales; family Nyssaceae; genus Nyssa; species Nyssa sinensis. The sequence continues at coordinate 57,279,102 of CM018031.1, read as the reverse complement.
ACATATAGAGATATATACAGATGTATATCGTGCAATTTCATCGATTTCATATTTAGTGGACTATTAACGACGTACATATTGTGCGTGTTGCTAATAGTGAACTATTAGCCGCGTACATGATGTGTTATGTATAGTAGACTATTAGCGGTGCATCCTAATTCTATTTGATTTTTTTGGCGACGTTTCATTTTAACCGTTGCAAATAATATTTATGACACCACAATCGACGTCGTTTTCAACAGCGCGTAGGTGAACGTCTTTAATAACTTGTAGCGACGTTTTATAAATTATTAATAACGCTTGCGAACACTGTTAATAGTCCTTGTTTTATTTTAGTGCATCATGAGTCATCACTTATCTCACATTTTTCTTCCATTAGTTATGCATAAACTTACCGACATTCAAGGGGAGTTACACATGAAGCATTTTGTTTGTTGAATATCAAACTACTGTTTTTTTCTTCATTTTTCTTTCATTAGTTTGTATGAACTTAGAAGACATGCATGAATATCCCTAGAGAGCACCCACGAGACTGAAATTTAACTTTGGTTAATTGGAGAAGATTACAACCTTGTAATTTCGGTGGAAAGAGGGTCTGAGAGAATCCTCATAACGGTGGAGAGAGGAGAATTTCTTTTTTTTTTTTAGAAAGATAAATTACTGATTGTAATCATTAATTAAAACTATAATAATGAAGAGAGAGAAATCAAAAATTTAACTATGGGTGACATGGCTTGCCACGTCATGATGTCACATGTATAAAAATATAAATTGAAATTTCCTAATATTATTTATAAAGGTATTATAGTCATCAACAATAAATTAAAATGTGTTACATTATTACATTTCATTTAAAAAAATAAATTATATTATACAAAATATTATTAAAAAGAGGCATTATCAAGTAATTGTATCAGAATACATAAATCAAACTCATGGAACCCAGTTTTAGTATAAACAATTTAAATCAATGGCTTGTCAATAGGGCTCACAATTCTTATTATAGAGCCTAGTGTATGAGATTGTCACACTATTTTTAAATCCTAATAAAATCCACCATCATTGTGATAAAAAGATTATATTTAACCAGACGCACAAAATAAAAAATTATTTTTCTCTGACTCTGCTTTTTCTTCATTGCTTGTGATTCAAATAAAAATTGCCTTTCCAATACTAAAAAACATAAATTAGCCAAATTGAATTGCTTATTATTTGTTATAAACAAATTTTATATATATATATATATATAAACATAAATTTTTGTCCGTCTAAATTTATGATCTAGATTTTAATATTTTTACAATTTAAATTTACGATTTTTATGTTATAATAAAACAATTTTAATGTTAAATCACTGTTTATCCTAAAAATAAAAATGTTATATCATAAAAAAATTCAAATGTTTTTATATAATTTTTAATAAATAATAAACATACACCTCTCTTAACTGAGACGTGTTTTTATATTTTAAAAATAAAAAATAAATAAAATAAAAGGACAATTTGTAATTTTAAAAGACAATAATATATACTATAAGGTGCAACATTTTATAAAATAATTATGTATAATTTATATATACAATCTATGCATATATGTGATATCAAAATCCCTCGGAATTGACCGACTAGGACTAATGTGCGCCAACAGTCGGCGCCGGAAAAATTCCAAAATAAACAAACCAAGGCCCGCTCATTTTGCTTTTTATAATGTTGGTCCGGAATTAAGAAACCGCCTTCAGACTATATTTTCAAAGTAAGTGGTCCCTCAAACCCTGCTACATATTTGCCCTTGTCGTATATGCAAAATCTCCATCCTGTCATTTCATTTCATTTTTATCGTCATCTCTAATTCAAGTTATTTCATTAATGTTAACTATTGACACAATTAATAAATATGTTTTATTTAAATTTTAATAATATAAATTTATTTAATATAATTAAATATATTAATTAATAAATAAATTTACTAAACTTAAAATTTATCTATACATATAAAAAAAATAGCTAAATTTTTATTTTAAAAATAAAAAAATTAAAATAAACTAGTTAATCGTGTTGGCGGATGAAACGTATTTAATAAATAGGTCGAGTTTAAGTTTTAAAATTTAACAAGATTAATTAATAGTGTGAGATTATGAATGACACATTTCTAAATATTTATGCCTTAATACCACTTGAACACGACACGATAATACAAATTGACATTCCTAAATATGTGACCATGATGACTGATGTCGGAGTAGTGAGTGTTCATTGTTTAGGTAGTTGACATAAGTTTCATTTTGTCTCTCCATTTTTATATATAAAAAAATATTTTAATAAATTAAATAATGAAAAGTGGAAAATTAATTTTGAAAAATTAATTATGTTATAATAAGGTTATTATTTAAGTGATTGATGAAAATTAGGTAAAAGTAATTTTGTATTATATATTTTTCTTTTTATCTTTAATATTTTATTTATTAGGTAATATATTAGTGGCTAATGGTTAGACTTATAAAAAGTAAAATCAGTTTATGGATATAAGTTTTTATAACTTTTAAAAAACCCCATCTTGCAACCATAATTTGTAGATCCTACGCAAAAAAACACCCTTCCAGATGAGAATTTTATTAATTATTATAATTATTTTTTTATTCTTTCATTAATCAAAAATGTTAATTTATGTATAAATTTCATATAAAAAATACCTTATATGAAATTTTTTATCTTTCATAAATAATACATAAAATATTTGACTTAAGTTATTAAAAAACTCATAATATCATTTTCAACTAAAAAAGTTGTATTTTTTGCACTTGTTATGTTAATCTTTTTTTACTTACAATATTTTTACTTTAATTATGTAAAATTAATAAATATAATTTTCAAGGCAGTACTATAAATGAGATATATATAAATACATATATATATATAACTATTTTATCTTTCTTATAATTAACATTATAAATTTTTTCTTGAAAATGTATTAATTTTTCTGTTATAGAATTATTAATTATTTACGATAGAATCAAGTTAGTTTCTTAAAAAATTATTAACTTATTAAAAATTAGGTTATAAGAGTTTAGTGTATTTAAATATCTTCATGTCATTAATAATTAAAATGTAAATTTAAATAGTTAAAAAGAGTAGTGATTCAGTGATATTATAGAGTTTAAATCCCCATAAGAATAAGGGAAAAGGATAGGGATTAGTAGAGATTTAAAACCGTCGACCTTAGAAATTGATTAGGCTTTTAAAAATATTGTAGATTCAAATATGAAAGCAATAAAAAACAAACTTTAATTTTTAGTGTCCTTCCAACTATGTTTTTTTTTGTTAACAAAATAATCCTAACGTGAATCATTTGACATGAAAAACTAATTTGTGTAATAAAACTTCTCATTTAAATAAAAATTCATTCGCCATTGAAAATGAATATTTTATTACAGTTACATATATTTATTCAAAAATATATATAAAAAAATTGAAAACTCTATATAGATCAAGATTTAAGGAAATAGAAACATTTTTTATTATTTATAAAAGAAGTTGTTTACATAAAATACAGTTCAAAAATATATTTCTTTATATTGTTTATTGATAATTGATGCTGCACTTTCTGATCGGCAGAGGCTCCGCTCCCTGTCGCCTGTTGAACACTCAAAGAAAGGGATCAGAGGGCCACCGGGTTGGCTCCTACGGTAGCCACTCTGATGATTAAGTCAGATAAACTGTAAAGAAAGACTGAAAGTAGAAGTAATTGAATGACTGTAATTGAAATTGCGTACCTTAGGGTCCAATTTATAGGCTACAAATTCTCCTAAGTTGATTAGGATTCAACCTCGTGAAAATAAGAATTTGATTGTCATCAAAGAATGACAGTTATCATGTAGAACACTGCGCTTCATAGGAAGTGAAAGCTATCCAGAAATGGCAATTTCCTTATCGCACACTGTTTTCTTATCTTTAGTTTGATAGGGCATTTGAGGCGAAAATCAGTTCAGGAGTCACTTGTGCAAGTGCTCGGTACCTTCTGGGCTGAAGGTGAGCATGAGGGTTGTGCGGGGTTCTAGGCTAATTAGCTCTAGAGCCCATATGTGTAAGCTTGGTTTGGATAGACGGGCTCTGTCTGTTCTGTATGTACACGTGTCGCGCAGGAACTGGTCTGTCACTTTTTGGTATATCAATAATTATTATTTGAACTTTTTTCTTTTAGTATATTATCTTCATAGTAGTTATTTAATTCTTTTACTTGCCTAAAGCTATTTGATTCTTTTAATTAATATTTTTTTTTGGACTTCATTAAGTTTTATTATTTTAATCATTTATATAAAATAGTTACCCTTTTACTAAATTATGGTAATTTATGATTTATATATATAAAAAAATTGATACCTGATATACCATATTTGAGCAGAAACTTATAAAATTGCTACGTGTCTATACAAGTTTGAAGGCGATGACACTGGTATACCGAGCCAAGTTCCTACTATCAAAGACTATCAACTATGGTATATCGGACTACCGTGCTGAACAATTAGAGTCACCGTACAAACTTATCTCTGGAGGCCGTATTCAACAAAGAAACTTCAAACTTTAGATACATTCTATATTTGGTCTTTCTGTTTCTAATCCTTATCAAAATTGACAAGCAATCCAACTACAAATAAGAGTCCAAGATATGTCCTAAAACTCATGATGCATTATTCCACTTAATTACGTTCTCTTTCAATTTCTTTTCTAACTTAAGCATCGAAGCAGTCAAGGCCCTAAAGGAGATTACGTGTTATTCAAAACTGATAACAATAATACCATATTTTATAATTAGTATTAAGAAGTTACATTTCTAGTAATTTAATTTTATTGTTGTTGAAAGGAAGTCACGGTAGGCAGCAGATCCAAGAAAAGGATAGCCTGAAAAACAAATGTTAATGACGACCCTTTTGGTTCTCTTAGGAATTTTAAACAAGTGTTATGAATTTTTTCTATAATATAGTATGTGTTAAAAATTCATTGTTAAATCTATAATTATTAATCTCAAAGGAGTAGTCAAGTGATAATGAACCACATGATAAGTGCATCCCAAAGACACCGGTCATAGATTTAATATTCCACAAAAGTAATGACACCCCTCGGAGCCACCTCCCTAGATTAAACCGGTTCGTGTAGGTAGGAGGATTTGCATGTGCCTCTAGGTTTGGACCCGACCAAGCGACCGAATGTTGTGATTGGTGGGGAAGTTCTTGGATCATAAAAAAAAAAAGTCTGCAATTGCTACGTTAAATTAAGTTTTGTTGTAAGTTGCAACTACATCATTAGTCAATCATATCGTTAAAGACTTGACAATGCTAGACTTGGAATTATAGTTTCGTACTTCTGAAGGTATATATCATTAATACATCTTGATACTTCATATTTATTACAAGAAAAGTATAAACATACATAGATATCATGCATTTATATTAGACACATGGTTAGGATATTAGTGTGTTTAATCTTTCAGTGTTTTGAGTCTCGTTGGACTTATGTTTTAATTGAAACATAGGTTAGACACTTTTTAGTTTTGACTGTAGTTTTAAAAGTGAATTAAAATATGTGTTAATATGTCCATAAGACACTTAGTGTTTATAAAAACAAGCTACTATTTCAAAATGGAACAATAATCAAAACCAATAGCTTTTTTGCCCAAACAAACCTTAATACGCATCAGAACGGTAGACCATCTGAACAAAGGAACAGACTTCATTCGAACGTAATTCACTTTTTGGAGATTCTAATTGGTTCTTATATTCTAAATTGTATTAGGTTTAAAGTTACATATATATATATATATATATATTCTTTGTGCGAATTTCTCAACACATATTCATAGAGTTGTGATTTTTGTAAAAGATAGACTATTTTCTGCATATTTTGTTGAGTACTTTGACACTCTATGAATCCTTAGGTTTGATTACATGTTTTACAGTTTAGATTCCATATATACTCTACTTCACAAAGGTGATTGTGAAGGTTGCATCTAAGAAAACATCTTAGTAATACTTTTTACCACCACACTGTTGTGTGTGGGTCTAAAGGTTGTTTAATTGTGGATAAAGTGATTGCTGTGAAGAAATCAACTTAAAAACGCAATCAGATGAACATTAAGGAAATGACTACAAGAGGATTGACTAACGGTACAAGTCTACAACATACCGTAATCAATGATGTGGTATTATTTGTAACTGATTTGTTTTATAGTGATAGTTCTCTTGCAGTGCTATAGGTTTCCTCCTAGGAAAGTTTCTCACATAAGATCAATGTCTCTCAATTTGTGGATATGCTCTTATTTATTTTGTGCTTATTATTGTGTTTGATTTAACACTTGGCCATAACACAATAGGAATTTGGTACTTAAATAACTATTTTAAACAATTGGTTAAGTTACTTAAGTTCAACGATGTCTATTTAATTAGTTGGGTCAATTACTTAGAGAATTAACTTGGAGTATCTACGTTACTCCATGGGTTAGTTAATTGACAGTAGACATGTCCCACTTGACTTAGACCTTATTGATAGAGAAGAAAACCAAGTCGTTAACCTAACTAAAACCTAAGACAACAATGGAAGAGACCATCCTAAAAGGACAGACCTTGTGCTGTTCCCAAAACTGAACCAATATTTCATTCATCTAGCTAAGGTAAATTGGAAAGACAAGGTAGTGAGAGTAATTTGGAATATTAATACAAGAGAGTAGTCGTAACCTGTCACCACACGATTTCAATGGCTGCAACAACCGATTGCACGAAAGAACTAACAAAGTTGTTCCAAAAAAAAAAAAGGGTTCCAATTAACCCAGCTATGGTATCAATCCCTAATCTTTTCTCAATAAAGATTATTTCCTAGAATGTTAGAAGAGTTGAAAATAATCAATTTTGACAAAATTGCAAATAATTAGTAAGAATCCATTATCTTGATGTTGTTAATCTAATGGAAACAAAAGTTCAAAGTTCAGTCATGGGTAATTTCTTCACGAACTTGGGTTTCAATGGAAGCTAATTCATTGAAGTAGTGGGAAAACATGGTGGTATTTGTATGCTTTGGAATTATGAGGTAGTAGTAGTCCAAACTCCCAACTCTACGAACCAAGTTATCCACAATGTGATTTCCTAGAAAAAAAATATCAACACTAGATTCTCTTTGTAGTCTATGATATCCTAAATCTCGAAATGAAGACGTGTTATGAAAAAATATGGATTCACTAGCCAATAGTAGCTACCTCTCATGGATGGCCATGGGTGATTTCAACAATGTCATGACTTAGAATAAAAAAATAGGTGGTTCCCCTCCCAAGAATAGTAGATGCAACAAATTCTTTACTATGATAAACAATTGTAACATTGTGGATCTTGAATGCCAAGGACCATAGATCACTTGGTAAACAATAGGATGAGAGGAGCTTATGCAAGAAAACGATTGGATAAAGCATTAGCTATCCAAACTCGAGGTCCATATTCCTAGAAGCATCTGTCAAAATCTTGCCAAGGGCATACTTTGATCATCCCCCCCCTCTTCTAGTGTCTTTATCAGGTATTCCCCTATCACATTAATGGAACATCTGAGCTTAAAAGATGTTATAGCTAAAGCCCGTGAAAAAAACAAACACTCCACGCTTGATGCCATAACAACATTTCAAAAAAAAAAAGGTTAAGGTTTGGAATAAATAGACATTGGGAACATTTTGAAAAGAAAACATATGGTTTTATCATATTAAAGGGAACTCAAAAGGCTTTTTCCCAACATTACTCCCAAAACTTGAAAATCCTAGAAAATGAACTAAGAAAGGAATATAATGGTATCTTGAAATAGGAAGAGCTTTTGTGGATCCAAAAAATAAGAGAAACTTGGATAACTTTAGAGGATAAAAACACTAGATACTTTTGTATCTCAACCCTCAAAAGAAGGAAAAAAAAATAGGATATAAGTCCTTAAATTTCTTAATGGGAACTAGAGTGATAGTTCAAAGGAAATTAATTTAAAAGTGACAAATCACTTCTAGAAGTTGTTTAAAAATGACAATAACATCCTAAACTTTCTAGTCTCTCAATTCCAAAGGAAATTAGATGAAAATTCTAGCCCTCTCTTGCCATACTCTCGAATGACCTAGAAATAAAACAAGATTTGTTCAACATGAAACCTCTCACTGCCCCTAATTATAGATGAGTTGCAACCAATTATCTATCAACACTATTGGGATATTGTTAGCCCTTTAGTGTGTAACCACATCAAAAATATTTTCACTTGTGAATCCATTCCCCAAGGATTTAATAATGTCCTTAGAACTCTAATTCCTAATGAAGAAAATGTTGAAAACATTCTCAACATTAGACCAACTAGTTTGTGCAATGTGGTCTGTAAAATATTAACCAAGACCTTAGTCAACAAATTAAGGCCTTTTTTGAAAAGTAGCTTCTTCTTTCGAAGATCTACTATAGACAATATCATTTACCCCATAAAGCATCAATCATTAAAAAGAAAAAAAAAAAAAAAAAGAGATATAGGCCAAGTTTTAATGGGAAAACTTGGCCTTGAAAAAACCTATGATAAAATGGATTGGGATTTCTATATAAAAAAAGAGTTAATTGGCCTCCATGTATTAATGAATTTATTATTAGTTAATCCACGTTAGTTAAGTTTTTGTTGTAAATGACAATTTTTTTCTTTTTTCATTATAAAATAACTTATGGATTACATTTCAATTTTTTTATATTTTTAATGACAAATTTATCCATTTTATTTATTATCCTTTTACGTTATTGGATTGAATTTTTTTATTTGTTTCTTCACTGATTGATATTATTTTTAGTTAATTTTTTTTATTTTCATTTGAATTTGAATACATTCCTTATCTATTTTTGGTATCATTGACTACGAATTTCTTGGATTTGGTTACTTCTTTGTTTTTTTTTCTTATTCTCTTCTCCACTGCGAATTTCTGTATCTATTTGGATCTTATCACCCTTTTTTCCCTTCATCTTCTTCTTTCTTGTTTATTGTTATCTCAGCTTTGGTTTATGTTAAAAATTGTTCATCGAATTTTTATTCACAATCAAAATACTTTTGTGTTCTATTCATAATTAAGTATGTGATTATATACATACATACATACATATATATATATAAAGAGTTAATTGGCCTTGAAAAAACCTATGATAAAACATATATATACATATTTTTTTCATATTAGTTTTATATTCAGTATATGCATTATATTCATGATTTTTTTCATGCAATATTTGTATCATTTACATCATATTTTGTTAATTTTTTTATTTAGTTTATATAAATTATTCTTTAGTCGTTATTGAAACTTAGTTTTATATTATACATTTTTTTATATGTTTTATAGGGAATACATCACTGTTTTTTTCGTTAAATGTTCTGTAAACTTTTACATATCAATGTTTTATTTATTGATCTTTCACTTCTTTCGTTAAATGTTCTGTGAAAGTTTACATGTTAGTATTTTGTTTATTACAAAAATGCATATGTTTATGTTTATGTTTTATTTTATTTTATTTTATTTTATCTTTTTTTATTAATGTATAATTTCACTGTTTCATGCTGTATAATTTTATATTTCACATATTTCACCATAAAAATACATATGTTTATGTTTTGTTTTATTATAATTTTACTGTATAATTTCACAATTTCATATTGTATAAAAATTCCTTCTTTTATCTTTTTTGTTTATTCTTTTTTTCCTTTTCAAAATTCTGATGATATTCAAAATTATAGAGACTTAGAAACCCCAATTTCAGCCCCGAAAATGGAAGAATTAGTGGATTGGATTGTGATTGCCTTTTTGAGCAACGGAAATCTCTCCCTTGTTCGGCGGCTACACAGAGCCATTTTTGTTATTTGGTAGTTTTTTATTTTTTTTGAACTGTATTGTCCATAAAAGTCAACTAGATTTCTTGGGTTATAAGAGTTAGAGTTGGACTCTATTATAATTGAAATCTTAATGAAGGACCTATAATTGAATGACCCTAAAAAAATGCTAACTCATTTTAACTTTCTCCCTAAATGGATAAATTTAATAATGAGTTAGTTACCTTGTGACCAATAACACTTCTATTTTCTTAAATGGTGAGGCCTTAGAATCTTTTAAACCTTTGAAAAGGATAAGTAAAGGTGACCCTTGTCACCTTACCTCTTTTTTTTTTTGGAATGGAATACCTTCCTCCATGATATAAGAAAAAATATCTACTAAGGATTGGAAAGGTAGAACATACTCAAAAAAAGGCCATCAATTTCCTATTTAATTTTTGCTAACAATTATGTTTTCTTTGCCAAAATAGATATTAGGCATTGTAAAGTAATAGCCCAAACCTTGAGAAAAATAATTTTTTTTGTCTCTCACAACATTCCTCCCAATCAGGCTAGATCTTTTAGCTTAGAAACTAGAATACCCCTCACTCAGGACTTTGGAACTTATTTAGGAGTTCCTATCTACCACAAGAAGGTAGGCACATACATCTTTAACTATATTTATTTTAGACAAGCTTAAAAGTGGGCTTGCTGGGTGGAAATCAAATTTGCTTTCAATTGCTAGTAGATTAATTCTAGTCTAATCATTGACATCAACTATACCTAGCTATCCCATGTAACCAAGTCTCTCCTCCCCATGTAAATTTGTAACACCATTGAACAAATGAACATGAACTTCCTTTGGGGTAGTAATGATGACAAGAAAAAAAATTCACTTGGTAACTAAATGGAGAGTTGAGAATGGAAATGACATATCTCTATGGCATAACTGGTGGGATAGTGAAGGCCCATTGAACAAAATTATTAGAGTTTAACCCCTAATAAGAGAATGACCTAAAAGTTTAGGACATTATTATGAATGTGGAATTAGATTTCTCATCCTTAAAGGCTAACATTCCCCTATACATAATTGATCAAATTATGGTTATTTTCATTCCTAACCAAGTTAATATTCCAAATAAGTTCATTTAGGATAACATAAAGGGCATGTGTACCCCAGAGGATTCTTACAATAGATTATCTAACATCATTGAATAGAATGATCATAATGTTGATACTAACTAGATTTGGAAATTAAATGTTCAACAAAAAATCATGCTTTATCTAGATGCTAATGAGAGATAAAATCATTACTAACAACACAAGATGGAAGATTGGGCTTGTTCATGATCCCAACTGCCTAACTTTTAATTCCTCAAATAAGAACAATATTCATTACTTGAGATATTGTAATACTGCTAACCAGGATTGGATAATTCTCATTCTTCAATCAGAGCTTCAAGTACTTTTATCCTTTATCTCTTGTTGACTGTATAAAATATAATATTAAACATTTTAAGGCCTTATTCTGAGACATCCCTTGGAGTACAATGTTTGTTGCAACAATTTGGAAAGCTCATAATAACTAGGTGTTTGATAAAACTCCACTTGGTCCAAATACCATTGTAAAGTTGGCTACTAACTTAGTTACGGAGATGCACAAAGCATTTCCCAACAAAAGACATGGAAGAAATATTTTCCAAACTAACTTTTTTAAATGTCATTTCCCTCTCATAGGTTTTGTAAATCTCAACACAGATGGATGCGTGAAGGGTAACCCAAGTAAAGTTTCTTACGTTGGTATCTTGAAGGATGCCTCAGGTAATTGACTAAAAAGATACTATAGAAGAATTGGTTATATAATGAGTGTCATGACAGAATTACAGAGCATTAAGGAGGGCTTACAACTAATAGAGATAGACATAAGAAAAAATATTGTTGAATTTGACGGTGAATTGGTTGTCCACATGATTAGAGATAACTATTTTCTAGCCTTTTTCTATGAGCCTTTCATTTTAGATAGCAAACATTATGCTGCTATGATGGAATAATGCTTCTGTATCCACACATGGAGAGAAATGAATATGTGTTGTGACTTTTTTGTGAATAAATGAGCTACCCAAGAGAGAACGAAGGTAGTTTTGGAAGGCCCCCCTTCAGGAATCCTAGACTACATCTTAAGGGACAACTCCAGTGCTATGTTTGTAAGGCCCAACTAAGGTCTTTTGTCTTCCCTTTTTCAATAACCAAAAAAATGTCATTAAAAAAGCTAAGAAAAAAAAAATACAAACATTTTATTTTTAGGGTTAATTACAGTTACCTCTCCTGTGGTTTCTAACAATTACAAATGTCTCTCCTATAGTTTGAAAACCTGTACTGTCCCCCTTCTGATTTTTGTTTCAATTGCAGATTCTCCCATTCCATCATTCACCTTTAATACACTTAACATAAGTTCATGATGTCAGCAAACAAAATACTTAAAATGTCAACTTTATCCTCACAAATGATACAAAAGACAAAACTACCCTCAATTCATCTCTCCATTCAAATCTCTTCTCTGCCCAACCTTGTCAAAATCGCAATCCCGCCTTTTCCTTCTCATCCGTCCATCAACCATTGATCCAAACAAACTAATACATTTTTTTCCTTTTTTTCTTCTTTCTTTCTTTCTTTCCTTTTTTTTTTTTTTTATCTCTTGACTAATTTATCTTCCTCCTTCATTGACTTCTTTAGTATCTTTTGGTACTCTAAATATCACTAAAGGACAGAGCCAAAAAATAAAGCAGAGTAACTATTCCACTGCAACAGGAGAAAAAGAAATAATCACACATTACAAGATTAAGATTGTCCAAGTTCATAAAATACCAAGACAAATCCAAACATGGGTAGTGAACCATTGAAAAAAGCCAAAATTATAAAACCAACAAAACCAACTAACCCCCAAGACAACCATAATCCAAGCGGCTTGAACCAAAAAACCTATTAGAAACATGACATAGTTTTCAACCCAAATGTTAACCCATTATCACAGTGAGTGAAGAAAATATCCATCCCATGAGAGTCCCATGAATATAAAAAATGCATCCATAAACTCAATTGAAAGGCTCATAGAAAAGGCTAGAAAATAGTTGGTCAACCATCACCGACTTTTGTCTTCTTGATCGTTATCACACCGTTGCCTGATTTGAAAGAGTTTTACAGTTTGTTTCTCTATAGAGAGTTTGTAATTGGAGATAGATAGATAGAGAGAGGAGAGAGAGAAAGAGAGAGAGAGAGAGGGAGAGAAATAGGCTGTAGTATAGATGAAATAGTGGAAGGAGGGCTGACTTTTGATATTTAATAAAGATGGGTAGTATGGTCATTTTACAAATTCTGTCACGGTTGTTTACCTTGACATTACTGACATGGGGAACAATGTAGGTTTCCAAACTATAAGGAAGGTAGCTACAATTATCAGAAATCACAGGAGAGGTTAGTGTAATTAACCCTTATTTTTATTTTCATTTCAAAAATTGATTTTGGCCTTCTTGACTTCAAATAGAAGTAATCATTTGAATGTGATGATAATTTCGAGAGAAAAAAGACATGACAAATGAGAAAAAACAGTGGCAAAGGTAAAGTGTTCTTTTGGTTTTACTTCATATCATTAAAATTAATTTTAAAATAACTAGTTTGTTATTTAAGTATTTGTCAAGAGAGTTCATGACTAATTATGAATTGTGAATTTTTTTATGTGAATGTGTGATATTTAATATATACATAAATATATTTAATATCAAACAAAAAGAGAATTTTTATAACCCTTTTGTCCATTACAAACAAAAGTACTAAGTTTATGGCATTCTTAGCCCCTAACCTATATATTGAGCGTTTGCAAGAATTTTACCCAAAAAATTATTTCTATGACTATCTTATTTATTCGACACTTCACATCACCAAAGGTAGAGGGTAAAATTCTCTTCCCTGCAAAGGACTTTGAAGAGTGTGGGTATATTTATGTTGGTGCAAACTTAGTTGCCCGACTCTTAATAGTACCATAAGGGTAATATGTAACTAGCAACAACAAGCTAGATGTCATAGTTTGACCTTTCTATACAACTAAAATAGACTATGCGGTGTTCATACCACCCACCAAGCCAAAGCCAGCCTTACTCAAATTTCAATCATCCAAGTATATAAAATATCTTTTTTTTCCTACACTACAAGTATTGGCCAACAAGAACAACTCTTATTTTAGGAAAAGTATATCAAATGCTACAAGGAAGCCTTATTGTCTAAGTGACTTCTCTACATGGTAAACCAATTGTTTCATTGTATCTAGCTTGCTTACAAGTAGAATACTCACCCCCATCGAGATTTTCTCATAATCACGGCCCCACACAAAACATTGCATCTTAGTGCCATCCGAAGTGTTTCCCATAACTAAGCCAACCACGTAGAATAATAACAGCACCATCAGAACAATGATTCCATAACAACCCAATTATGTGCTAGCAGTCACCCTAACTAAATGAATATACCTCCATATCATATTGGATTCCCATGAAGCATCCCAAATGGCTTTGGAGCCATCTAGCCCTAAACTAGCATTAAGAGTCATGTTTGTGCCCACAATGTATTCTTCGTGCACATGAGTGTGTCAACAAACTCATGTCAATAAGCCCCCATAGTATAGCCTAAGCAAAACAACTCATAATTTGTAGCCCATGGGTAGCACATTGTGAATGCTCATTCACAAGTTAAACACTTGGTGCCCAACAAGTTAAAGGGCTAAATGTCATCCATTAACAATCCTCGAATGCACATATGCCTCAATACCGTAAGCCATAAGCCATAGGATCCCCAAAGCCAAAGTTAAACAGAAGACATTGCCTTCAAGCTAGCACACGAGGGCTTAGTGGTACCTTAATAGCCCATTCGGCCTAATACGACATGCCTCAAGTGAATATAGCATGTCACAACCGACCTTATGTAGGTTAGGGATTATGACCAACCAGTTAGGCACTTCACCAATACACTAACCCTTGACAGAATATTGATGACGTATCTAACCAAAGGCATTTTTATCATTTTCAAGTAGACTGCATCAGGTTACATAAGATCGTGCAACGAAATTTTTGTTTGTTAAAATTTTTGTTTGAATGCAGTCATACTTGGTAGAGCATAACTACATTATACATCAAAGTTACAATAACATGAATATTTAACTATTACATTGTTGATGAATATCACTCACCCTTTTTTATATTGTTACATAATTCTAGCATCTATGGTCTTAGGTGGTCACCTTTATAATTAGGATAATCCCTCTTTAGCTAGAGCCTTTATTCGTCATGGTTTAATAGCAGCTGAGTTTGAAAACCTCTTAGTAATCCCTGACAATACGTAGGATAAAACCTTGTGAGCTTTATTGAAAAACTCGTGAGTAACACCGGTCCCCTGTCATGGGTTTTTGAGAAAACTCCATTAGTATAAACTTTCATGGATAGCAATAGAAAAGATCTGTACAGAAAGCTACTGACATCCTTAAAACATAAACATATAACTAAGAATTTCAAGATATATACTAGAAATCATGCAATAGTTTATGCTAGATAATTTTGCAAGTTAAACATGATATCATAAAATCTAACATTGGTGAGTAAATAAAACATGCCCCACTTCTTAAAAACTGTTGTCTCTTAGGACTTTGGGTTGTCATGTGGTGACCTTTAAAGTAAAGCTATGAAAATATTTTGTGTCAGTACATCTCATAAGCTTAGTCTTTATGAACTATAAATGTCATATTGGCGACCTCTATATAATTTAGAGCTCTGGGCCTACGTAGTCTTCTCATCAAATTCAGAAGACTTACTAGAAGTCTACCTGACTCTTAACCCCCCGATAGGGGTCGTAAGGCACATAAAACAAAACATTCTTTAGGCTATCCATGCTATAAAATATTTAAAGAGATGCTACTTAAAAGCATGAAATTCAACCATTTATTTTAATATTCTATAAATAGTCATATAGTTAAAATATGTAGCATAGTAATCTAAAATATGTTATAAAGTTGTAAAGAACTGCACTGTAGTATTATAAAAATGTAAAGAACTACAATTCATGAAAAATGTCTCAACTTCAAGGTTCGGGGTTACTCAAATGCAGTCCAAAGACCACAGTCACTTGCTAATTGCTTATTTGACTCGCCTCAACATTCATCTTATCTCTATTTCCTTATTAGTGATCCTAAATCAGAGATCAACATATTTTGATACTATACTAGTATATACTTCAGCTTAGATTTTTTCCTATTTAAGCCTTAAAGGTAGTTGGTAATTTTACCATTCTTATTATGCATCTTTGGTATTCAATTAACTTAAATAGAGCTCATTTTCATACTCAGAGGCTCCTACATATATTGGTATATATGTCTCTTTAATTTTTATACGCATCTGGTAGCTTCATTAAGCCTTAGAGATGCATTCGTTATTTTTTTCAGTTTGTTTTGGTGTTCTATTCTTCCCAAATGAACATCACCGTTGGATCTAAAATGTCCAAGATAATGAATTTAGGCTTTTCCGGATCTTAATTTCCCTGTCTGTGTTTATTTTAAGTCTAGGAGAATTTTTATAATTTAACACTTCGATGCGGGACCTGTTTGAGTACCCAGATGCTTAGTTTGACCTTATCGTTAGGTTCAAGCGTCCAAAAATGTTATGTATGCCCCTATTTTTATTTTTCCAGCCTGTCCATTAGCTAGTACAACTCTAAGGGCAGTTTAAGAATTTCACATTTCTAGGTGCCTATATTTTTGGTACCTCGCTTGACTAAACAGACTTCATTGTTAAGTCTAGGATATCGAAAAATGTTAAGGTAGGTAGTTTCATGGTCATCGGGGTTCAGTTGGCAGCTTAATTAACGTATTAGGACATAATTAAAATTATTCTAGTTTGTCTATTCGTATTTTTCGGGATCTAATTTTGTAAATTAGACTCCGCTATTGAGTCCAAAAAGCCCAAAAACATTAAGTTAAACTATTCTTGCATTTTAATTGGCATTCGTTTGGCCAATTTTTTGTTTAAGGGCATTTTTGTAATTTTTTTAAATTTAAAAGGATTTTTAATTAATTTTTTGGGCCATTCCATAATTAACATAAAATTCTAAGGTTAAAAACTTAATTTTAGGAAAGTTGGAAATAACCCATCCAATCTAGTTAGTTGACTAGTGAACAGGTTCCAATTAGTTCAGAACCAACCAATTCAACCGGTTCAAGACATCATCATGATGTCAATGACATTTAATCCAAACAACAGCATTTGATTTAAATCAGGATTCGTTCTAAGCGGGTCAGAACTTGACCCGTATTCGGCTCGACCAACCCGATCCTGCACTGTTAATCATCTTATGAAGGCATTACTGTAGTGCAAAACAATGATTTCTTTTCTTCCTATTTCAGTGACTTTTTCAGTTGGCCAATCGTTCTCTTTCCAATTCCAATCATCTACCTTAAGGTTTTCCTCCACTTTGGCATCGATTTCGTGCACTGAAACCAATTGAAAGATTGGTTCAAGCTTTGGTAATGACGACTGTGAATCGCCTCGTACATGTTCATTTTTTCACCATCTAGTGTGAGATTTTTTCTATAAGTGCTCCTAAGATTATGGGCTTCAAATCCCCGTTTAAAGAACTGAGTTTTATGGCCGTTTTTTAGGTTAGGCTTTAAAGCCGAAACTTGCAACTCAACATTTAGAGCTCTTCACTTGAGTGTTTTGATTGCAGTTTAGCGAATTTGTGATCCCCTTGGGGGCTAGTTTAAGTTAATTTTAATTTAGTTGGGGTCGAATCAAACCCAGTTTCTATAGGTCATTAATGGCGACTTCTTTGTGTTCTTAGGGTTTCTGGTTTAGCAAAGCTTGGTTTCTTGATGTACTTCACATGTGAAAGTTCATTGTATGTATAATTAATCAATTATATAACTTCAAACAGTAGCCTACACAACTAAATCTTAGAGAGATGATTTGAAGTTTTTTGAAGCTTATCTCCAATAGGAGACGATTCTCTGTCTTTAAGCTTGATTTCTGAACTCTGAATGGTTGCTAAATCTTTCTGCCTTCTTTTGATTTCCAGAGTTTTCCTTGGTTTGGTTTGGTATACATATACATCCATATATATACTTTTCAAGCTCTCTCTCTCATTGGATCTCTTTTCTTCTCTCCCGATCAGCCTTCCCTTGGTTTGATTCTTTTATCCTCCCAGTATGTTAGCAAATTTTAATCGCCGATGGTTGTCTTGATTCACTCGAATGAACTCAATTGTACACTCACTATCTCACAAAATATACTATCATAAGCTCACACTATGTACAAACTTTCCCACTTTCTCTCTCCACTTCCTCTATCATATCGGTTTGGTGGCAAACAATTCCCTCACCTTCTCTCATTTCTTTTCTTTCAATAATTTATTCACATGTATGTATCACATTTCTCCATTTGATATCTTCTCACTGTTGACTCACATGTCATTTATAGATGTATATATTTATATATATATATATATATATCGTCTTGTTGTCTGCGTATGTAATATATATTATTCACTCACATGCACAAAACATTGGTAGGGTGACAGTCACTTTTGATTGTCCCCTTATCTTGTTCGCACAATATTGCACACATCATTGCGCACACTATATAACCTAATGCACATGTATTGTTCACACACTATCGTTGTCCACATATATATATTTGGTATCATTTAGTTATCGATGTATTAAATTACTTAGCCTTATTAACCGTGGTTAAGTTAAGTCTACATGTGATTAGGCCATATTCCTAACTTTAATTTGTAATATCTCTTATAGTGTCTTATAGCTTCAAAAAGGTCTTCATTAATGTTGTTTTTGATACATTGTATAAATTCTCCTTCAACAAAGTTTCGTTGTTGTATCATACATTCATTTTATCTAAACATTAACATCGAAACACAACTACCTTTAAAAAATTGGGTTGGGGTGTTACATAGCAAGAGGTATAATGAAATGCCACAAATGAGCCTCCAGGAGTAAGAGCCCATAAGATGTAGTCCACTGGCCTTTTGAACACTATTCACGACACTCACAGTCCTCATAAAGAGCACCAAACCTCCTTTTTTGGTGCTTAGAGTCTACCCCCAGTGTCACGACCCGCCAACTCGGCCTATGCAGATCGAGGGAATCGCGACTGCCACCCTTCGACCTGTGGGTCCGTCGGGTGAGGCTCAAGTAAGCAACGGCGCCGAACGACTGTGCGATAGGGCCTAGGACTGGCAAATTACGGAAGCGTGAAAAAAATTTCTTTTCATACGCCCGCTCGGTACCAGTCGCTTCTTCTTCGGAGCTGGTAAACAAATGATATACAATTCAGAGCATACTAAAAATTTTAAAGTTATACATATTACATATTCGTTGCCTCTCGGGCTTAAGTGCATATTTGTCCAAAATTTACTATATCAAAATTTGACCAACTACGGGTTCCTAGTACTTCCAAAATTCCTGATCAAAATGGAGCATGCCAATCACCAATCCTCAAATTGGGCAAGGCTCCCATCCATCATCATCACCTAAAAAATGTTGGGGAATGGGGTGAGCTTCAAAAAATCTAATGAGTAATTCCAATACTTTGTCATGGGTTTCAACTGGTAGTGGGTTAGTTATAAGAGAAGGTTCATATAAACATACACTACCAATTGTACATATACTTCAAATACAGAAAACAGAATTCTTAAAAAAGATAGTATGAATCATACAAGGCATTCAAGCTAGGCACGTGCTTCAATAATCGCAGAATACAAGAATCTTTAAATCATGTAGCATGATACATTTTAAAGTATTAAAGCATTTAATATGCAACAGAATTTATAAATATGTGCAAAGTGGCCATTTGAAGACCAAGGAAATAATTTGAAATCATTTCCGTGAAAATAGAAGGATGTAAATTTCTTCTTCTTCAAAAGGTTATACAAAACCCCGTTTCAGATAAATAGGGGGTTTAAAAACCTGCTACCATTTTTGAAAACATTGTCATCTTTTCACTTTGATTAGGAGAATCCGTTTCGAACCAGATTCCAGTCTTATTTCTGAGAAATCTCATGCTTGGGGGATAAACCTTCTACCGGGCATTCTTCTGAGAATTTGAGAACCTGAAGGAAGCTCAAAAGTTTGTGATGCTTATGCATCATTATCTTGCAAAAATATAGCTTCTTCAAGAAATGTTTTTTATAAGCATTTAAAAACATGATTTCTTCAAATATATGCTTTTCATGAGCGTTTGAAATATGACTTTTCAAATAGATACTTTTCATGAGTATAAAAATATGGCTTCAATAAAAAGAATGAATTTTTATGAGTATTTAAAACATGGACGATTTAACAGAGTTTTGAAATACTTAGTGGACAATACTTGAAACATTTTAACACATGAGCTTCAGGAATTTATTAAATCATAGATGGAATAAAAGCATTTATTTTATGAGGTATTTGATAAAATTGGAATTTACATGGATATGCAAAAAAATAAACGTATCAACTGTCAGCAATATCAAGAAGTGAATTTTGCATGCCATGTTAGAATTTATAAATAAAACGATAGAACATTGAAATATAAAGCATATAAATACGAGAATTTAACTTTAAAAGTATTGCAGATATTTTCATAAAAACACTTCAGAATGTTTGAACTTCAAATTTCTTCAAAATCCATGGAGATTAAAAACCTCCACTTCAAAGTACAGGATTACTCACCTTGTTCTCCTGTGTCAGCACTACTGGTGGGCTTTCCCTTTCCCTTTGAAATTCTTAAAAATCAAATTCATCAAAACTTCAATTAATTCCTCATTTACTTCAAATCATCTCTAAATTGCTGCTCTTCATTTAATTTTAGACCCGACGTATCCTAATTTCCTAGGATTGGTCTTACCGGTCTACTTGTGGTGACTTAATAAATTTTATTTTTCACGTGACTTATTTTTCAGTACCTATTTTGGTATTTTGGACCTCACCGTTGGATTCGAAATGTCAAAGAAAGTCAATTTAGACCTTCTCGAATTTTTATTTAGCTTCGGCATATTTAGGGGCAAAATGGTAATTTATTATTTATATAAATTTTTAAGTCTTTTGGACTTCATTTGGTATCTGCTTTTGATCATAGGGACACATCGATCATTTCGTATTTTGTGCGTTGACTGTTCCGGAATCTTATTTGGCTCCTAAATTTTCATAATTATGTTTATGACAGTTTATTTTTGGCCTTTACTTGTATTTCTCATACTCAGGGGTATTTTGGTCATTTATATTTTATGACATTCTGACTCCGAATCATTATTTAGTCATATATACAAGTTTACAATTATTTGGGCTTCTATTGGTATCAATTTCGTCCAATTTGGACTTCAATTGGGTTTCGTATTATATTAGGGGCATTTTGGTAATTTTACATCTTATGATGGGACCACCCCAGAGTTCCCGGATGTCCAATCTGACATTTTCATTGTGTCCGAAATGCTCAAAAATGTTAAGATAGCATTTTTCGGATCTCAATTTGGTCTTTATTTGCTTCAATTATGGCCCAAGGGTAATTTCGTCATTTTATCCTATTTATAAAATAATTAAATTAATTATTTAATTATTAATTTATTTTTCTAGGGTCATAGGTGAAAGAAATTTTCAAATCTTGGGCCAAAATAGAATTACCCAGAACTGTTGGGGGCTAAACTGGAATTTATGAAAGTTCTAGTTTTTCTTTTAATTTTAAACAGTAAACCAAAGGGTTAGTAAGTTGTAACCCTAGACCGGACCCAATAGGCCCTGAACCAACCGGTTCTGGTCACACTATGAACCGGAATGGAATATCCCTGTTATACTCTTTATCCATGGTTAGGTTAACACTTAGGTCTGATTTCAATTTCAAATGGCTGTAACCAAACAGGGCCAAAGTGTTTTAAATTTTAATTCAAAACGACGTCGGTGCAGTAACCCTATTTATATTCGGTTGGGTCCCGACCCGACCCAGTCCAGATCCTGCCCAAAAGACCCTTCTCCCTCACCAAACTTTCCGGCCACTATTCCTGCGCCATCCCCGGTGCCAGTGCCGAAATCTGCAGGGAATTTCTCTTATTTTCTCATGTTTTTCACGACGATTTTTCTCTGTTTTTGCACCAATTTTATAAAGCATAGTCGTATTTTATTTTTCCTAGAGTCGTCCTTGATTTTTAAGGTCTCGAAATTATTTTGAAATCATCATCCATTTCCCGTTTAAATTTCTTAATTATTCTTTTTAAGGTCACTAATTAATAATTAGTAACTTAATTATCATTTAATCAGGTCGGGGTATTACACCCAGGTTCCCTTAGAGTTGGCCTATTTATTGTCCCAACAAGGTACAAAGGATTGGTAGCAACTCACCCTTACTTCTTCCTTATATATGCAAAAATGAACATTTCCCACTTTAATAGTAAAGAGCATCTCCATGCTCAAACTCTGTATCTTATCATACCCATTTCCGATTGACGCGTCATTAATTGTTATGAATTTCTATTGGCCTCTAAATAACTCCCAAACTCTTGAAGTCATACCTATACCCCTCAAAGGTAGAGTTTCCATTTTTTATTTACAAAAATGTTACTCGTATGTCGACAAGTGTTGTCACTAGGTCCGGTACTATATGGTCACAAGCATAACCTTATTCCATCTCACTATTCATGACACTAGGGCATGTTATCCATGCCTTAGGTAGAAAAAGGGCCCAAAATACGACACTCATGGATAGTTAGGTAATTCACGATAGTTAAGTAATGTAAAATAACATTTTGGTAAATAAGTGGATGACGTAGTGACATTTTGATAATTAAAAACTCCCATGAAGTAATGTCCCTTCATGCCATATTAGATATCATTAGTTTTACTATTATAAGAGCGAGTGTTGTGCCACTTATACGCTAGCTCATGCTATATTATAGATGTGCCCGACCTTGTCATGGATTAAGGTAAGGTCATACAAAGACATATTAAGTGAGTTCAATGCATCAAGCTCATGACGAAGACTTGTCACGCTTAAGGGTGGCAATACATGATAGACACGTAATTGGTAGTGCATGGCTACAAATAATAACAAGAAATGCACTTGTATGATCATAAAATGAAGTTATGGGTTGGACATGCTTGGTTCAAAGCTTGGCTACACTTGTGAGTTCAACATATAAGATTAAGTGACACATAGAGCTCAATATTGATTGTTTCATATTATTGAGAGTTTTTTTTTTTGGTAAGTTTGTACATTTGAGAGTTCGGTATGACTAATTCAAAGCAAGGTAATTATGGGTGGTTTGTGGGCTTGCACAATACAAAGATATATGTGATAAACAAAGGCACCAAGTATAATATGTGGCATGCATCTTTTTGTAAAGTATAAACTAGTGGTTATGGAGAAACCTCCAGGACCTTATTTGGTGTTCGTTGGCTGATTTTAACATAACTATTAATTAGGATTATCAAATGCAATAATTTTTTAAATACAAGCAACGTATAGAGGGGGCAAGGCCTGAATATTATGTGTGTAGCGACTCAAACTAGAGTCATTTGTATAGGAGATATGGATCTCTTCATCTCGGATAAGCCAACTTTCCTATCAAATACAATACTAACTTTAATTCAACAATAAAGTTATTTTATTATGATTTGAAAGTCAAATGTTTGAATTTTGAAATTACTTTTTCGCCTACAAAAATTTAGGCCACATATAAATAATTCTACAATAACAAAAGTTTCGTACACTAAAGCCTTTTAGCGTAATACCTAATATGAAAAATATTAATTTGCAACATCGGAGTGTTCACTTATGGATCTGAATCCTCTCTAGTGCATTAGAGAGGTCTAGTCCATCTCTACTCACATGAAATGGGATCCTACATAGGTGGGTCCCACTGTAGATCCCATGAGACTAAAGAAGTCCAGTCCATTTCATGTGAGAGAAATGATGGACTGGACCTCTCCAGTGCACTAGAAAAGATCCCAATCCTCCACTTATAGGCTTCATGACTATTAATAATTGATTTAATAAACCCCCAGGCATTGAATTACCTGATCATGTATAATGCTAAATACATACAAGAGAAGAATTAAGTGGATTTGATTTTGGTTCTATGTTGTTTATTAATTAAGGTAATGTTGTTATAAGTATTTAGAGAGAATATCTTTTATTCATCAAATGGTATAGAGATTAATTTTGCGTTCATCTCAATTATTTTTCTATTTATAAATTTTATCTATCTAATAATTAAAAAAACATATCTTATATAAGCTAGAACTTACCCAACATTCATATATGAAGATGAATAACGTAACACTTTTTTTGTGCAATGATGATGAATGTTGTGAGTGACTTGTTCACTAATTTTTATTACAATTATTTCGTATAAGCTTACACTTGTGAAGAAAGTGGTTCTAAAAGTACTCGTGAAGTATTAAAGTATTAAACCAGATAAGAGCAATTCCAATAGTTGAGTCATTGGAGTGACATGAATTATATTTTAGTAACTCAACTCTAAAACAATGTTCTTATGATTGGTTATTCACGTTCTTAAAATTTGATCGAGTCAAAGGTTTTTTTAAATATGATTTTTATTTTAGTAGCTATTATCTATCTTAAATGTTTAAATTGTTTTAAATGCATAATTTAAATTTGACTAATTTTTTTCCTTATTTCTATACTCAAACTATAATGATAATTAAGTAGAAGAATTGTAATTCTGTTAAAAATAGTTTTTTACAATTAAAATAAAAATATCAAAAAAAAATTATACTATAGCACTACTATCACTTTTATTACTGAAATTGGTCTAAGTAACACTTCACTGTATTTAGGCTTGTATTTGATTTAATTTATTGACCACAAATAATAACTTTTTTAAGTTTAAAATAAATTTTTTTAAGCATTTGTTTTGACTTATTGATTGTACTTAATGAATTCACACTTAATTTAAAATAATTTTTTTTAAAAATAATTTATTAATACTTATTAATAACTAATTTAAATATTATAATATTATTCAAATATTTATTAAATTTATTCATCTAATTATTTAATAACATAATTTAATTAATACTTTTTTATAATTATTTATTTTAATTCAATTAATATTTTTTCATAACTATTCTCTAGCTCAATTTTTTTCACAGTTAATGTAGACGAACACTTATTGCTTGTGAGGTCCATCGCAATCCTGATACTAGTCATAGCTGGAGATTTTTTTATTTGACCAAGACGTTTAAGGGATTGGTGCTAGGACGTCATTTCAATCCCACAACAGGGCTAAGCCTGTATATGCGCCGAATATATATATTAAACAATATTATTATAAACTTAAATATACATGAAACAGGTTATTTTAAATGCCCTTGATAATATTATTGTAAACTTAAATATACATATAAGACAATTTTTTAAATTTTCAAATATTTTTAAATTCAAAATAATATAATTAAAATAATTTTAAAATCATATTAGAGTTAAAACTCATGTGTTTAAAGGTGTATTTAAATGATAAAAATATTAAAAATAAAATTTAAATATTTTGAATATGAGTTTTTTTATGTGTTATCATTAATAATTAAAATTTAAAATATAAATTTAATTGTAAAAAAATTAATTTAATAAATATAAATTATTCACAATATTCATTAGTGACTTAATAAAAAAAGAAGCATGTATGATATCTATCAGAGTTTACCATAACATTATACATTATATATATATACTGTTATATATATATATATATATACACTGTTAGTGAGGCAGCTGCATATAATAGTATATCTGCCATTTTCGATTTGCGAGCAAATGTTCATCTCTTTTCTTTCTTTTTCTACCCACCACGCTGTTCTCTAGCTCAGATACATCACTGTCTCTCTCTTAATTCTCACTCTTCCACTTTCTCTCTCTAAAATCCCACCAAAATCTCCTCACTTTCTCTTTGTTGTTGTTGCTGCTGATGCTGCCGAAAAATGTCTAGGGTTTCAGTCTCCATTCTCGCTCACAGATCATCCAGAGTTCTCTGATGTCGTGAGAAGTGGCTCTCTTCGTCGCCAGATAGAGAGCCTTCGCCGTGAATATTCTTCTGTTTCCAGGCTCGTTCGAAACCCTTTTCCTTATTTTGAGCTGTGTTTCATATGTTTTTCGATCGGTCTCGTGTAGACAGTGAAGGCTTGTTCGGTTTCTTGAAAAATTCACTGAAATTTAGCTATAATCGTGAAGGTAAAGATCGATTTGGGCTCTTTTCTCTTTTTATACTTTGACCAGTGATTTCAAGGGTGTGAAACTCGAGCTGGAGTTTCATCTGCTTTGAGCGCAGCTCTAGAGAGAGAGTGTTGTATTTCTGAAGTTTAGGAGAAAAATAGAACCTCTTAGTGGAAGCCCTTGTAAGATTTCAGAGTATACAGAGTCAGTGAGAGATAGAGTTTTGTTGTTTCTTGAAAGTTTAGGAGGAAAATCAGGGGGTTTGAGTTCAAAATATTAAGAGGTTTCAGGATAATCAGTGAAAATTTGGAGCTTGTGAAATTTAAGGAATCTCTTTAAGAAGTTCTTCACAGCTTCATCCAACAAAAGACGGGTTTCGTAAAAATACAGATTTTTTGGCAGTTTACTGCATAATTTCGGTTGAGCAATTTGGCTGTATCTTCGTTTGTGAGGTAGGAGTGAGTGTGTGAACCCTCAAAAGCTATAACCTGAGAATCTTCTGGTTCAATCAAGGTCGTCCGTTTATCTTTTGATATCACTAGAACGGACTTTACGAGGAAGAATATTAGTTTTTAGGACAAAATAGCTAGCTGGAAAGAAAAAAAAGGCCGCTCGCTGTTTCTATTTCTCTCTGGTCTTCTTTGGTGTCAGCTGGGTTTGAATTTGAGTGGCGAAAATGGCAATGGCGGTGGCACAGCATCACAGGGAGAGCAGCAGTGATAGCATCAATAGGCATCTCGATAACGGAAAATATGTCCGGTACACCGCCGAGCAGGTTGAAGCTTTGGAACGGGTTTATGCGGAGTGTCCAAAGCCGAGTTCGTTGCGTCGGCAGCAATTGATCCGTGAGTGCCCCATTTTGTCAAACATCGAACCCAAGCAGATCAAGGTCTGGTTTCAAAATCGCAGGTAAAAAAAAGTAGATATATTCATTGTGGATTTATAATTTTATATCTCTGATTTTGTTTGTTGATATGCTTCTCCTGTGAGTGCCTTGAATTGTTCACTTTCATACTTGCCTTTATTTTACCAAGTTTAATGGCAATTTATGTTAATTTCGATTCCAATTCCAACTGTATAATAATAATTCAAGCAATATAATTGAAATTAAGATCGATCCTTGCATCTGGCATCCTAATATTTATAGAAATGTTTTGCTGTTCATTTTACTTTGGGTGAAAAGTTTCTAAGGAGGCTGAAAGACAGATAATTGCTTATGCAGGTGTCGAGAGAAGCAACGAAAAGAGGCTTCCCGACTCCAGACCGTGAACCGGAAATTGACTGCCATGAACAAGCTGTTGATGGAGGAGAATGATCGCCTGCAGAAACAGGTGTCGCAATTAGTATGCGAGAATGGATATATGAGGCAACAGCTGCAAAGTGTATGTTTATTTTTCTTCTACCTGTTGTTGTCATTGCTATATGTCTTTGTGATGGATCATCTTTTATTTCTTATTATCCCCCATAACATGATGTGAATTGTGAAGGGTCTTGGAAGCAGTATGTGCTTTCAATAAGAGTTAAGGGGATGATATCTGTAATATTTGTAGAATGATTACATAAAATTTACAGTTTTTAGTACCCCAGGTCCCCAGCATTAAAGATCCTTCTGGGTGGCTAGCTCTCCATTGGATTGTGCTATTTTGTCTATTTCTTCTTCATGCTTCTCTGCATTCAAGTGCCTACCAAATCGGATATCTTTCTTTTTTCTTTTCTTGGTTCTTACCATAGTTTGCTCAGTGCCACAGAGATATTTTAATGAAACTGAGCACATGCAGCTATTCCCTTTAAAAGAAGTTTATTATATCTAACTGCCGTGTAATACAACAAAAATCCTAGTTTCCTTGTGGCATTTTCATGTTCTGGCACATACTAACTTCAATGAATCTTCTGCAGGCATCAGCAGCTACTGATGCAAGCTGTGAGTCTGTGGTTACCACTCCTCAGCATTCTCTGAGAGATGCTAATAACCCTGCTGGGTAATTTCAAATATCAATACCATGAGTGCTCTCTCTCCCTCTTCCCCCACGCCATAAGTAGTTCCATAATATTTGTCACTGCTTTTTTATGTAATTTTCTTTTGTGCTTTTTGGCAGACTTCTCTCAATTGCAGAGGAGACCTTGGCAGAGTTCCTTTCAAAGGCTACAGGAACTGCTGTCGATTGGGTCCAGATGCCTGGGATGAAGGTTTTTTAATTGTCTTATATGAAGTTATTCACTTTGCATTTTTGATGATCCATTTTAAGTTTGCTATTAATGATAATGTCTTTCTCACTCCTGCGAAATTGAAGCATTTCTGGGTCAATTTTATTGTCAGCCTGGTCCGGATTCGGTTGGGATCTTTGCTATTTCACAGAGTTGCAGTGGAGTGGCAGCTCGAGCCTGCGGTCTAGTTAGTTTAGAACCTACAAAGGTAAGCTTTGTCAAACTTGGGAATTGCAATATGGTCCCGTCATTTTCTTGTAAACAATCGATTCTGGCACATGATAATTTTACCAAGCTGTTTGGAAATCAATATTTATTTTTAATTATTTTTTGGCAGATTGCAGAGATCCTTAAAGATCGTCCATCTTGGTTCCGGGACTGTCGGAGCCTTGAAGTTTTCACAATGTTTCCCTGCTGGAAATGGAGGAACTATTGAACTTGTATACACACAGGTGAGCAAGAATAGTTTATGCTCTTAATCTTCTAATGTTCTGTTTGGAAATTTTCCTTCTTGTCAGAGAAATGAATAAATTTTTTTTTTTGATGAGTCAGAGAATTGAACTAAATTTGAAAACTGCTTTCAGGTATATGCTCCAACTACACTGGCTCCTGCACGGGATTTCTGGACTCTGAGATACACTACGAGTTTAGACAACGGCAGTCTTGTGGTATGCACATTTTTTGAATCTTTTTGGTCCAATGAAGATTGTGGTCTACTCATCTCATCATGCATACTAGCTGGCACTCATTACTATATTTCTAGTTACATGGATTTCATGGGGACCATTTAGACAAGCGTAGCTCATGCATGAATTGCTTGTTGAACTTTCGTGTAGTGGATCTCGTGGAAATATCCAATCGAATAGGTTGGGGCCAAATATTTGGTGGTCTGGCTTTGATTTGACAGAATCAACTCAGTTTGTAAACTGAACGATGTATTCAATACTTTCTTTTCTTTTTCCTGCTTCAGTATACACTCATTAATAATTCCACCCTCCCCCACCCCTCCCAAAAACAAATCCAAAAAGAAAACAAAAACTGTGTTTCTAATGTGCATGTTCAAATTGTTATGCTTTCTCAGAATGAGTTCACTGAGACTGCTTATCAATTGGAGATTTGGTATTTATGTATTTCTTGCTTTAAAAAAACACACCCAAAATAAAATAAAATTGTGTTTCTAATTTGCATCTTCAAATTGTTATGTTGTCTCAGAATGAGTTACCCCGATTGCTTATCATTTAGAGATTGGGCATTTATTAATTTGTTTCTTGCTACTGAGATTGTTGCTACTTGCTTTGATGATTATCTAGAAGGAAGTGATTGTATTTTGGTTATCTACGGGTAACTATATTTATAGATGAAGTGAAGGTATTATTAATATGTGCTCTTCGTCTTTCTTTGCTTGTCAACCTTTTAAGGTCTGTGAGAGATCCCTTTCTGGTACTGGTGCTGGCTCAAACCCAGCAGCAGCTTCTCAGTTTGTTAGAGCTGAAATGCTTCCAAGTGGCTATTTGATTCGACCATGTGATGGTGGTGGGTCAATTATCCATATAGTTGATCACCTGAATCTTGAGGTTAGATTTCCCTAAACTACATTCTTCAACCTTCCTACTTGGTGACAACTTATTTACTTACTTAAATCTTAATTAGGCTTGGAGTGTGCCAGAGGTGCTGCGGCCACTTTATGAATCGTCAAAAGTTGTGGCACAGAAAATGACTATTGCAGTAAGTAGAAAATTTTTAATATGTTCTATCACAAATAAGGCCTTGTTAAGTTGTGTTCATCTGTTTTATATGATAGATTAGGTTTATACTGTGAAATTTGGTTGCTTAAGAAAATGAATGTATGGTGGAAACAAGGTCCTCTGTCCTCTATACAAATCCTAACCAAGATGTACAAAGGCCCGCAGTCTCAAACATAGAGTTTTCTGTTGAAAATGTTTTTCCATCATGATTTTCTTTTTGTTTCTTCATGTTTTCATAAGCTCTTGTTTCTTAGCCTTTTCTTTTGGAAGGACATTTGTTATTATATTCCTTGCTTCTTAACAAGAAGTTTCTTAGCCAATAAAATAAAATTTGATATTTTTTAGGTGGTGAAACATTTCTTAATATAATTTCTGGGGAGACAGTTGTAATCATATTGTTAAATTAAACTTTTCTGTGATCATCTGATGAGTAAGCTCTTAGGCTCGTCAAGGGTTTGGTCCTTATTGTACAGGGGACACATGACTGGCAGAATGTCTGATGCTCAGAAGGACGAATGTGCTTATGTACTTAGGAAAAAGTTGTTCTATTCATCAAATTATAACTTTGAAACTCAGTTAATTTGTTTAAAGTCTTCGAGTAGAAGAGTTAGTGTAGCCTCATCTTCTAAGTGAGCTTGACTTTAAGTTTTAGGCTCGACTTTTTCTACCCCCCCGGATCAACTCACTCTGACACACAAAAAGGAAAAAAAAAACCACCAAAAAGAAAAAAGGGGATAAATTTAATTCATTGAGCATTTTTCTATGAAGGCACTGCGCTATGTCAGGCAAATAGCTCAGGAGACAAGTGGTGAGGTGGTATATGGTCTGGGCAGGCAACCAGCTGTTCTGCGAACTTTTAGCCAAAGACTGAACAGGTAGTGTAAGATCATATTTTCCTAGTTTCCTTCTGTTGTGTTTGAGGATGCTTGCATGTACAAATTTCTTGACTGTGTCTACATGATTTGATGGTATACATATTATGTGTATGTCTGCAGATTTGTTGTTATTGTTTTTTTTTATCTTTAATTTCTTTTCCCCCATGCAGAGGCTTCAATGATGCAATCAATGGATTCAGTGATGATGGCTGGTCATTAATGAACTGCGATGGTGGTGAAGATGTTATAGTCGCACTTAATTCAACCAAGAATCTGAGCACCACTTCTAATCCTTCTAATTCCCTTTCCTTGCTTGGTGGCATTCTCTGTGCAAAGGCATCCATGCTACTCCAAGTGAGTTATAAACCTATTTTCATAAATGTACTGTCACGTTACTATTTCAGTTAATAGTATGGTTCAAGTTCTGCTACAGGCCAATTACGCGTCCTTGTTTGTGACAATAACTTGATGCATTTTAGCAGGCCTCTGAATGAGGAAATTAGTTGATTCTTTGAAATTTATCACCTTTCATCTATTGATTGATCGAATTGCGCCTTCTATAGGATACTAATTATGGTTCGCAATCAATAAAATGTCTTTTAACTCTGATAATTTATAAACTGAGTGAAGTAACTCTTGGGCACTTGTGTTAAATTACAATTTCTTGTATTTTTTAAGTTAACTTTTCATTTTTGTTTGTTAAGGAAAAAAATCGAATTGACAGCGGTGAAGCTTAGAACTAAGACTGATTTGTTGTGAAATTGCAAGAATGTTTTCGAAAGTTTCTCCTTTTCATTTTGTTTCTTTTTGGGATAAGTTTGGCACTTCACTAATGTTGTTGATAAATTTAATATATTTATAAATTTTTGCATTCTATTGTTGGAACTTCTCGAGTTGATTCGCTTCTTATGCACTCGAACTCCTCCAGTTTAAACTGGAACATTCCGTAAATTGTTCAATGTATCCCATAAAAAAAACATAGACAATCTTAAATAGATGAAGAGTATATATTGGATGACTATGACTGTGTTCCTTTTTTCCTGCCAGAATGTCCCTCCTGCAGTGCTAGTTCGCTTTCTAAGAGAGCACCGATCAGAATGGGCTGATTTTAACGTTGACGCATATTCTGCTGCATCATTAAAAGCTAGCTCATATGCATATCCAGGGATGAGACCCACAAGGTTTACCGGAAGCCAAATCATTATGCCACTTGGTCACACAATTGAACATGAAGAGGTATTTTTTATAGTAATAGTCTCCTCATCCCGTTCTCCCCCTCGACACGCTAATGACTAAATCTTGTCTGAGGTAGAGAATGAAAATCAATATTTTTTCTTTTTTTTTTTTTTGAAGGTAAGATTGAATGTGTTTTTTCTTTCCTATTTGAATATTTTGTATGGTTTTCAATCTGTGAAAATTGTTTATTTTCCTTATTATTATAGAGCTTCTGGAAAATCTGGACTTTCTGCTTGTGCTTGATGAACCTTTTCCTTAAAAGAGGAAAGAAAAAGAAGTTTATGCAATATTTACCATGTAGCAACTCTCTAATTTTTCTCTTTCTTCCTAGATAATTGAAGTAATTCGACTTGAAGGCCATTCGCTTGCTCAAGAAGATGCTTTCATGTCAAGGGACATTCATCTCTTGCAGGTTCTTTCTTCAGTATCTTTATGTGTTGTACAAAATATGAACTTAAATACTGAGTGGAAATGAATATTCAGAAGTGGAAGTGAAATTTTAAAAATACTCAGCAGACAATTGTTCTTTTCTGCAGATTTGTAGTGGAGTTGATGAGAATGCTGTGGGAGCTTGCTCTGAACTTGTTTTTGCTCCAATTGATGAAATGTTTCCGGATGATGCTCCACTGCTACCCTCTGGTTTTCGCATTATCCCAGTGGATTCAAAATCAGTTGAGTTAATTTTTATTCCCTGAACCTCCATTCTTGTGTTGTTAAAGCTCTCACGGATTTGTTAGCTGTACAAAATAGCAAAACCATATGCCTTCATGTGCTATTCAAATAACTGATTTCCTTTTGAATTCTACTGTGTGTCAAGAATGATGACACAATCCATCTGGATCAGTTAGTATTCTAGTTGATTTGCTGATTCATAATTCGGTTTGATGCAACTTTACACCCAAAATAATTGATTTAACCCCCCCAAAAAATTGCTCTGCTAACATACCTGGTTAGGCTTGTTTACAAGTACAACATCTGAGTTTCATATCTTTTAAGTATGAGACAAGTTCACTAGTGCTAGACCAAAAGATAATGTTAGGGAAATGAATCCAAGTAGTTTGTCAAGGGTTATGTGCTTAGACTTGGTATCTACCAAGTTTGGCTCTTCTTGTAGGTCCTTGGAAGAGAATGAGTATATCAGCAGGCTTCTTGTTTAAATTGCAATCAGAGTGACATAGCATGAGCCTGAGATGTGTTAGAAGTTGAGTAGTCTTGTTCCCACTGGAATACTGATGGTTTTTGTTGTTCAGAATGATACACAAGATGCTTTGACTACACACCGGACCTTGGATCTTACATCCAGTCTTGAAGTGGGCCCGGCAACAAACCATGGCTTCCAGTGATGCATCCTCGTGTTATAACATGCGATCAGTGTTGACTATTGCCTTCCAATTCCCATTTGAGAACAATCTACAGGATAATGTTGCTACTATGGCTCGCCAATATGTTCGCAGTGTGATTTCCTCTGTGCAGAGGGTTGCCATGGCCATATCTCCATCAGGATTGAGCCCTACTGTGGGGCCAAAGCTATCTCCAGGCTCTCCAGAAGCTCTAACGCTAGCTCATTGGATATGTCAGAGCCATAGGCAAGTTCTTCTTATATTTCTTCGCTATTCATGTTAAATAAGTTTCAGGCCACTATCTTTGACCATTAAAAAAAATTACTCAAATGTCCCTTGTTACCCTCTTTATATCTAAATGATTCCATTTCCCTTCTTTTTTTCCCTCAGTTTCCATTTAGGAACAGAATTGCTGAGATCTGATTCTGCTGCTGCTGGTGACTCCTTGTTGAAACATCTCTGGCATCATCAGGATGCCATATTGTGCTGCTCATTGAAGGTATGGAATTGAGCCTGTCCCTTTTTACTTTCCTTTAATGATGTTTTATTAATTGAGTTCCAGCTAAATGACAACTCAGGAAATCGTTTTGTTTACGTTTCGTTCTTATTTTTTAACTCGCTTTCTTTCCCTTTGATCCTCTCAGCAATCAAATGAAACATCAACTGTACTAGTCTTGTGTCCATAGGAGCTAGATGTGTGTAACACAGTAACTGTCTTGTTACAAATTTTCTCACCATGTGCCCCCCAAGTTATGTGCATAAATTTTAATGTGTTGTACTTATAACTCACTCTAAACAATCAGAGCAATGGTTGAGCAACCACAAGACAAAAGATAGAAAATATAGAAGAAAAGAAAAACACCTGAACCCCTCTCATTTCTTCAATCTTGAAATTTCTGTACAGCACAGCACTTTTTCTCTTATTTTCTTTTTTCTTTTCTTTTTTTTGGGGGTGGGGGTGGGGGGAGGATAGGTCTGGACAGTCCAGCACAAATGAAAACTAAAATAAAAGCATAATATACTTGATTTGATAACTGAAGCTTAACCTAAAAATTAAACATCTGAATATGAGGGTTTGAATTAGTGCATGTCAAACTGAAAGTTAGCCTACTATACTTGTGGACTGAACATCAGTGTTTGTTTTATAGGGATATGTGATATATGACCTCTTTGTTGATGTTGCAGTCACTGCCAGTTTTCATATTTGCAAACCAGGCAGGGCTTGACATGCTGGAGACGACTCTAGTGGCTTTACAAGACATCACATTGGATAAGATATTTGATGAGTCTGGGCGCAAGACATTGTGTTCTGACTTTGCCAAGATAATGCAACAGGTATTTTTTACACTCAAGTAATACTTCCACCATTGAATTCCTTGTCCGGATTTCCTCAGTCTTCTTGTTTTGCATCAAGGCATGGCAGACATTTTGTATGAATAATCATAATAGAGGTCTTTACAACATATTTGTTTACCTCATTGCACTTTTTTACCCATCCAATAAAAGTATAAAGCTATATCATGTTTGCTTAAAGGGTATGGATTACAACTAGGAGTATGATGGGTCCCATTTAGCATATTTTTGCTCTGATTTGACGAGCTTGAACATTCTATTGTAAAAAGTCTTTTTAAAACATTAAATTTGGACACTTCTTGTTAAAAGAAATATCAATTCTGCTGTTTGTGTTTTAAAACTCTTGATGGTTGAATCTTTGTTCATATTATTCTCAGGGGTTTGCTTGCTTACCTGCTGGAATCTGCATGTCAACAATGGGGCGCCATGTTTCATATGAACAAGCCATCGCATGGAAAGTGCTTGTTGCGGAAGAGAATACTGTCCATTGTCTTGCCTTCTCTTTCGTGAACTGGTCTTTTGTGTGAACCTTGTATTTATTCATCCAAAAGCCTCTTTTCTCCAGTGGAATATGGAAACCTAATAAGAAAAGGGGGAAAAAAGCTGCAGATGAAAAAAAAAAAAAATAGGGGGTTTAATGATATTAAAATACCAGCCCCAGGTTTGCATTACATTAATTTAATTCAAAATTAGTTGAATGCTCCCAAGTTTTGGTTGGTTAATGTAAATTTTGGTGGTGCAGCCTTCTTTTTAAGAGTTTATCTCAACTGTTGGAATATAAAACAGTAGTGAATTGAGTTCAAGAGAGCTTTTTCCAATTCAGTCATTTGTTTTAGTTCCCTAGGTGCTGGCATGAGCTTGTTTTTCTGGTCTTGGGAATGGTTCCCCTTTTATATTTTTCCAGTTTCATACCCAGAAGGAATACTCTTATGAGCATCTGTGTTGAATTTGGAGTACCCTTTACTATTTAGTTATTATTACTAGTTACTTGAATTGTTTGGTTTTTATTAACAGGCATTTAATCCTCCCATTGTATAGTGCTAGGCTATGTCTATGGTACAAAGGGCCAAAGTGGATGAGCATTTCCATTTCTCAAAAGGAAGCTACAGTGGATTCTCTGCAGTGACTATTAAGATGCCCAAGATGGCAAGATCCCATTTACTTTTATTTATTTTGTTTTACATTTAGAGCTTCACTTATGTATCACCTAGTTCTAAAGGATACGTAGAGGGATTCAAACCCCATTGATTTTGTAGCTCTGAATATATCACCCAAAAAGGAGGATCTTGTAGCTCTGCCCAGACTTCTGGTAATTTGATATAGTTGCTCGAGAATGTTGAGTTGTCAATAAAATCTTAGAGTTTTCAGCATCAGAGAATATTTATGATTTGGTCGCCATTTTGGAAGATTCAAGTGGCAAGGATGAAGTTACAGTGAGCTACTTGAATAATTTAAGTTTCACTAATGGCAAATGACAGTAAAACCATGAAAATCAGATTTCGTCATTATTCAATACTCCAGTGTCAATGCTTTTCTTTGTTTTAATGCTATCTGGGATTCTTTTTCAGTTGGACGCAGATACATATATAGGGTCAGTATGTATGCCATTATTAATGAATTGTTAAAGAAGATTCAAATTCATTAAATGGACACTTGGGAAAGGTGAAATTGAAGATGGTGATAAGGAAGACTCAATGGCTCAAGAGTAAAGATAACTGGAAAAATGGGTGAGATGGTTTTTGGGGTTAGAGAAATTAGGATAAATTACATTTATTTCTTTTGAGTTTTTTCTATAATTATATTTATCTTCTCTAAAATTTTTAAAATTATATTGATATTTTTTACTTTATCCGATAAATTACAAATACCTCTCTTTTAGTCAAATTTTTTTTTGCTCAAAATGACTATTACTCCTTTCATATTTTTGTACATTTTTTTTAGTACTTTTTTCTATTTTTTATTTTTGAATAAATATTGATTAAAATTTTAAATTTATTTTTTATAAAAAATAAAAATAGGTTATTTACCTTAAATTTATATTTATATAAAATAAAAATTCTTTAAAAACAGTTGAAAAAATGGTGAAATTGAAAAATAATAATGGAATAAAATAGTAATTTTGTCATTTCGAAAAAAAAAAATGATCAGAGAAAAATATTTTTAGTTTGTCAATAAAAGAAAAATATTAGTATAATTTCAAAATTTTCAAAAAAAGTTTATATAATTTATCCTCCAAAACAATTGATGTTTCTGCGCTGGAGTGAAGCTTAAGGTCCACTGAACTGCCCCTTCGAGG
This sequence comes from Nyssa sinensis, assembly GCA_008638375.1. Classification (NCBI taxonomy): domain Eukaryota; kingdom Viridiplantae; phylum Streptophyta; class Magnoliopsida; order Cornales; family Nyssaceae; genus Nyssa; species Nyssa sinensis. The sequence goes on along the minus strand of CM018031.1, from coordinate 57,241,972 downwards.
TTCTTCTTTTTGGCTCCTAAACTCTACTCATCATAATTAGAGGTTTTGTCGTTGACTGCAATGCTATGCTTGTTGAGTGGTTAAATTGAAAATCAAACATTTGGGGACAGTGAAAGAGTGAACAATTTGAAGAACCGGAGAAAGTCACTGAATGATACGGCCATGAAAGTGGTTACTTCTAATTTTGTAACTTGGAACAGCAGTCTGATTAGAACGAGGACGTGACATTTTTTAGGCTCTTAAAATCTTTTTGAACAGATACAGAAAGAATGGGTCCATCTCCATCTCCAGCCTCCTATATTCCAATTCTGTGTCAAGTAAAGAGAGAATTGCCGAAATTTTAAGTATCAAAATGAAGAGGGAAAAGATGGCATATGAAGACTTGGAATACTGAGTTTGCTAAGCTTGAGAACTCTAAAGTTCAAATGTGCTAGAAAGCGATGCATCAGGGTGGCTTGTTAAGGGTGAGAACTTACTACCGTTGAAACTTACAGACATGGCCCGTGAAGGGTGAGAACTCTAACACTGGTGTTAGAAATTTTCAACAGACATGAACGCAGCGGGAGACATAGCAAATGAGAACACAAGCACCAAACAGTAAACAAGTGAGACGAACAGGCAAAAGGCGGTATCTCACATCAAACAGAAGCATAAAATCACGGTATCTTTGAAAACCATATAACACAGTAACAAATTCCACATGAATTTTTCTTCACCTGTAGTGTTCTAATGTGATAATCTCAGTCAGACAAGTATAGTAGTCCCACCCAAATTCATAATGTTGAACTTGTAAATGAATTTTCAGCCTGATTTACATACCATATATACACAACAGCACAAACTGCAATCAAGTTTTGATTTGGGACACAGCAAAACAGTTAAAAGATCACACCGGAAATGCATATATTCTTGAAATGGCATTCCAACATTGGTTTTGTCATCTTGTATTAATGTCTCCTCTCCTCACCGGGATGCCAGTGACCAGAAGTTCAAGAGAAAAGAAGGTAATGCAGTAAACCAGCTAAGGAAAGCCATGGCAGTAGCAGTCTCAAACTCTTTGCAGTGATTCTGAGCACAGATACCAAGATCATTGCCAAGAAGAACAGTGATACCTGCAGATGCACAGGCTGCCTGCAAATGTAAGAGTCGATGTGATCTGCAGTGAAAAACACACAATAAGCTATACAATAGAAGAAACTCTTAACATTGAAAATGATAATTGAACTTGAAAGTCACTAACTATATATTTTGCCCATATAAATAGTAAAAAATGGGAAGAAAAAGGAAAACAAAATAAAAGCATTCCAGGATGTTTTTCAGGATAGTCAAGTTGGTGCTTGCCACTCATGGTGAACATCCTGCTCTCAGGGCTAAAATGTACAACTTTCCATTCCAAAATTAATTCTGAATTGCACTTCTATATTATGTAATTGTTCTGCTTCTTACTTTAGAACTAAGATACTGAAATTCAGTCACAGTTTAACTTTTCCTCACAGAAACAAATATGATTTAACTTTTCCTCGCAGAAACAAATATGATGGAGAGGGTTCCTATTCAAGTTTGTGGCAGCTTCAAACTTTACATTAACTGTTAGGAGACATTCCTCATTGAACATCTGTTCTACCATATATTATGAGGGGATCTTTTTGGTTTGCTTTGTATGGTTTGGTAAATCTTTGTCTAAAATGTTGCCACTTGGCAATGTGTAGAATGTTTGATGCATAAAAATAACTGAAATGAGACAGTGGGAAATAACCGAAATGGCTAGAGAAAAAGTACCACGAGATAGCACGTGTTCCCACTCTAGTATAAATTAAATTTCTCCTGTTTATAAATTGGCAAGTATGACTGGTTTTAAATTGAAGGTGTTTCAAAACTAGCATATAAGCATTTAAAAACTCCATCAAGCATCAAAAAACAAATAAGAAAAATAAGACTCACTAAATGATAATGTTTTACTGTTACCAAAATTATGGCCAAGTTGGGCAATTGTAAAAGAATAAAGATTCAAAACTTGTTTTGACTGATCATTGATCAGAGATGATAACAACAAAAAAAAATTGGAAAGTTTCTCCAATTGTGCCCAAGTCAACTTGAACTCAACTCCAGCCTGCTCTTTAGCAAATCCAAAAGAAAAGCTGGTGTTCTCTACTAGTTCCAAGTGAACTTGAACTCAAATTTGGAATGTGAATTAGGAGCTTTTATGGCAAGGGCCGGCCTGGCACTATAAAATTTTCTATGTGATGAAGTCTGCAGGTTTATGTCTATATATCCTTAACTTTTCTTTTTCCTGTTTCCTTTTTTTAGAGTATTGGGGGGGTGGGGTAGAGAAAGAGAAGGGGTCCAAGGGAGATTCAACAATAGTTCTCGTTTATGATTCAAGTTTTAAGTTCTTTGTCACATAAAGGGCCTGTTTGAATGCCTGCTTAAATTTGGATTGCCACACTGACCTTTTGCATAGTATTTCAATGTGAAAGTATGTTATCTTGAATCAAGCCATTGTTGAAAATGAAAGCTATCTCAAAAATGATGTTAAGCATCATGAATTTATCATTTTGAGGAATATAAAAATGATTGTGTACCAAGAAAGATGGTGAAATCCCCTATTTTTTCGTTAATGGCTCCATTCAAAATTATACATCTCTACATAAAAATATTATGTATAAAGTGAATGCGGCATACAAATTCACAAGAGCATCTTAAATGGTTGGAATCACTGCCTGCTGCATTCCAAAAGGGAAATCAAACAAAATCTCTACAATAATACCATAAGCCACTATCTTGGCCAGAAAAAACATGTAGGACAAAATGCCTAATGAGGTTGAATGCCACATTCCTATAAATGCCAGTGATTTTCCCATAGTAAAGATGATGGAATCTCCTGGTATTTTGTTCACTATTCGAATGTCTGGACTGGTAGTAATGTATGAAAGAATGCCACAATCCTATAAATGCCAGTGATTTTCCCATAGTAAAGATGATGGAATCTCCTGGTATTTTGTTCACTATTCGAATGTCTGGACTGGTAGTAATGTATGAAAGAATGCCACAATCCAATAAATGCCAGAGATTCTCCCATAGTAAAGATGATGATTCCAAAAGGTACCCTTATAAAGAAACATAATGATGAGACAAACAGCATTGCTGGTAATCTGTTTCCTGGAATTTACCCAGAATCAATGTTTGGGAACCAACAGTGGCACTGGCATGAGTCAAATCATGCAGTTTTACTAGAACTACTTGCAATAACTATCTTACCCCATCACCAACAGCAAACAAGCTGACAACTCGATAATTCTGCATGCAGCGACCCACTAGAAGGGCATATATATCAACAATGGCTAGTGAAAGGCTCCACAAGCTCTGGAACCCAGCAGCAGCAACAAGGTAGCTAACATGGCAAATTTCAGAAAAGTATTCAGTACAAGGACTAACACTAACTACATATAAATTGGAAAATATATTAGTTCACATTGTCAAGCATACAGGCATTCATAACTCATGCAATCAAAAGAAAATCATAATGATGGTACACGTCAGAAAGCATACACAAAAAAGTATTTCATACTCTTCACTGAGCTAAGATTGACTTGTTTACTGACTCATTAATTTGCAAAATCCTCATTCTAAGTTATTCAGCTTCTTTCTGGGATTTGACATAAAAGGGAAAATTTTAAACTAAAAGTACAAAAGGAGGATGCAAGTAACATATGGTTTTCATGATAACTATCTGTGTGAAATATTGTGATTTCGGTTTGATGTAAAAACTAATGATAGTGGCGTTTATCAAGAGAGTGGAAAAATTTATATTATGTTTTAATTAGTTAAATCACCAATTTAATTAATAAGGAACGCAGATTTAATAACCTTATTTAGATTTAAGATGGGTTACTATCGAAGACATTCACTTATTAAATAACTAGGATCTCAAGTTCATGCAAATATCAAAACAATAATAATGATAACTAAACATGTAATCAAAAAATAAATGCGAGACACAAAGATTTTTACGTGGGAAATCCTCTTGGAAAATAAAACCCACTCAGTTGCAAAAGATCCACTAATCAATGATGAACACAGTACAAGTCCACAAAGATATAACCACAAACAACTAACTTGCCACGAACGAGTGGATTACGAACTGGTCTCCTTGAATCTTCTCGTTGTCAGCTTCTTCTTGATTAAACTTCTACAGCCACAACACCATCCACAATCTGCAAATTCACCACTGTAGTAGTATGCAACTCCCTGTGCAATAAAGATATGTGCCTAGCCTTGTTATATGAAACTACGCGTACTGCCTGACACTATATAGACTTCAAACACAATGAGCAAAACCTAAAACTGACTATATGAATAAAAATTGAAGAAAAAATTCTCTCAATCATATCTCTATGCTTTAAGAAGCTAGGGTTCTTTTTGTGAGACAAAGAATGCCCTATTTATAACAAAAACATAAGTGAACCCTAATTCAACTCGGATTAGAAAGAATATAATACGAATTTCGTAAGTTGCAGCCAATCCATGCGCAACTATACTGAAACACGTTCGAACGGGGAATGCTTTTCCGTTTGAACGAGCCTTCCATTCAGACGCGCATTTGATCTCGTCCGGATGATCAAGCTACCGAAAAACAGCTTGGGATTTTAAGGATTTTTCTAATATTCAATTATTTTACATATAAATAAGTTTAGAAACACACTTTTTAGTAATTCCCATAAGTAGACTTAATCTATAGTCAAAACTAAACCATACTTTAAGGTCATTTTAACCATTGTAAAACTCATTCTAAACTTAAACTCAACTCTAAGATTAAGTGCCGAAGTTTAATACTATAATGCATGATATATATGACAACATACCTTGAATTGCACACTTCTTCAGGCTTGTTCGCACTTGTCAAGTTCCTTGAGTCTTCACTTTAGGACTAGCAATCATCCAAATGACTCAATCACGACTCAACAATTACTCGTCTAAAGAAATACATTTTTGGAAAAGAATTGTCAACATAAATTACATAAGTTTCCTATCAATTAGTTTCTTAAATGCAATTACCAATCATTTATTCATCAAATATGCTAACATGTGATCATTCCATAGTACTTAAATAATTATAAATTAACATAGGTTAAGCAACCAACAACTCCAAAAGTTTAAGCTGTCAGAAAATGGGCCAACAATGTAAATCAAGTTCTCAACACTTCTTCAACGTGCTAGTTTGGGGTTGCACGTGGAGAAGCAAGCAAATGCCAAACAAAACAGAGTGCAACTTTGCACAAACAAATCAAACGGGGGTATAAATGCAAATAGAGAAACTTGAACCCAAGAAATCTCATAACCAAGGCTTTGATAACATGTAAAGCAACTAATTGTTCCAAAAGCTTAAGCTGTAAGAGAATGAGCCAATAATGTATATAAGCTCTCAACAACATACAATCAATAATGTTAACTGAAATCAGCCATCTAAACTGCCTTACTGAAACTGACTATATTATTCCTGCCTCATTGGAACTAAACATTTTACTTGCAAATCCCCTTCCCAAAAAAGGAGAGAGAAATAGGATAGGAATCATCTAGAATTTGAAGAAGAGATAACCACATGACTCGAAAAAGTTGCACATCATGAATAAGGACAGATGTTATGAAAATCCCAAATGAATCATAAAAAGACCTATAGAAGTTTTGATATTGTAAACAGATTGGCATTCAGATGAACAATTCAGGTCTAACTAGAGGGGCAACCAGTTAAGACTTATACGAACAAATGGTTCTACAAGATAATCCTATAAGTTAGTTAAAGACTTAAAGCCCTGATTGAAACCAATCAAATTAAGGAATAAAGACACCGATAAAAAAAAAAGGAATAAAGACAGCCAAAAGACCACAAGTGTACAGACAAGCCCAAAAGACCTATCACATAGACAATTGAAGTCCTTACCCAGAAAATCGAACTCAGGTTTCCAAAAACTTCGGAATTAAAAACCCTCAGATGAGCTGTAAGATTTCGGGAAAACAGGCGGATTGGTTAATTGACATGACCACTCATGCGCTAGTCTCCCATGAACAAAACATTTTTCCCAAAGAGAACAGACCAATGGGACTCTAAAAGGATCAAAAGAAAAGCACAGAGAATCGGTATATCATGATTATAGACTGAATCTATTAATGATAACCAACCCTAAATCACCAAAAATAAACAATGTTAAATTCATAAAAGAATAGATTCACCATAATAGAAACAAGTTGTAACCAATCGACAAGAGACAAAGCAAAAAAGCGTATGGAATCCTATACGAGGGGAAAAAATATGATGTCCTTCAGCTCTGTAAAATTAACATTGATTAAAAAAAAAAGACGAAAATACTTGAGGGTGAATTATCATTGACACGGCATAATTACACTGATGCTTCTAAAACCAGGTAATTAGCACAAAGCCAAGCAATAAAGATAAAATTAGATGTTAACACACCTTGAATAGTTGAACTTTCACTTTCATTTGATCCTAAGAGCAAGAATTAAAACCTATTGCTTTAGAAAAAGAGAAGAAAGGGGGGGGGGGGGGGGGGGGGAAGGGGGATAGAACAACTCAATATATGCCATCTGCAGCATTATAAAGAAGTTCCTATATTAACATTAAAAAAAAAGACTCTTGGTTAATTAAAAATTTTAACCGAAACACCTTATATAATTAGATACAGAAGGATATACTTGTAAAGAACTTTGCTGACCCTGCGACCCAGTGGATGCAGGCTGATTATAACAACATCATTTTCCCCCCCTTCCAAGGTGCTTAACTAGTTGAACACAAACTATCGAGAATGCTCTAATCAATGATCAATTAGGTCAAAATGCAGTAACCCAACTACCTTAATAAAATAAACATGCAGATGCTAATAGGAGTCCCTTACAACTAACTGATCCTTTACATCCCCCCCCCCCCTCCCCCTTTTTTTCCCCTTTTTCTCTTGGCACTGGGAATCCATGCACACGTCTAAGAAAAGCACTACTTTCTAATTACATTCCAACAAACTTTCTTAACTAGATGACAATTACACACTAGTATCAGCTTCATAGTTAGGGCTTCCACAATAACAATAGAGAGGTAATTCCAACTAAGATCAGAATTGAAGGGGCTGATATCTTTGTGGGCCTCGACGAATTTTATTATACCCTCCCTATAATTTCTGATTAAAGGGATTCTTTTTTGTCTTTATATTCTTTTGTAGATTTCTTAAGAGGTCTAAGGATATAGTTCGCTTTCTTTTTGTATATTCCGTGAGTACATGGGAGCACCCCTATTTTGGTGCATATAATATGTATTACTTTTACTTATCAACAAAAAAAAAAAATTAATACAGCAAATATACAAAACAATGAAACAGAGGTAATCAAGTCGACAACAGGAAATTTTAAAATGGATCACAACATAATCACATTCAAAGTGAAAAAGTGTCTTCATATCTAAGTTGACACGTTACATATTACATAATAAACGAAAGCTCTGTGGAACATGTTTAAGGCTGAAGAAGTAACATCTGAAACATAAGGAATAAATCCACAGGACTGATATACAATCTAATGCATTATTAACAAAAGAGAAGCTCTGCAGAAATCAAAATTTGTGTGTGGATTCATAAGAACCCAAAAGGGTGTGTAAAGAGTAAAATATCATAGTTATGGGAAACAACAATTTGTAATCCAATTTGCCTAATTTTCTTAAAACTTGCATCTTATTTTGCAAGGGATCACAGTGTTTCTTCACGAGAAAGTATAAATTCTTCCTAATGGACTTGAGAGCTTCAGGACTCATTGTACAATATTATGTTCTCTTAATTAAACAGTGTCTTACTACCATTAGATTTGTGAGCAATCATAAGAATGTCAGAAGTATGTATCCAATTTGTCTGTCCAATTATACATCCTAGGGCCACATATTCATGCTGCCCATGGGAATGTGGACATCTTAACATAAGATCACACCATTTCTTCTCGAGATAACCATATAGATTTCTAACAGGCTTGATAAATTCATATTCATTAAAAAGTACGGAATTTACGTGTCATTGCAGATAATTTGTTTGACACATTATCGAGATAAATAGATCCCAAAGAGTTCTTGCAAAATCTTTTTTCCAAGGGCACATTTCAAGAGGCTTTTTGGCTCTTTCAAGATTTGATTAGCCAATGACATTATAGCACAGTGACAAAGGCATCTACAAAGTGGGTGTGGGTTCAAATCAATATACAACAGGGATCAAGAAAATGGAGGGCCTGCTTCATCGCATCATAAATAAGGGAATTCTGCGAATATCAAATAGGATCAAGTGCTCTAACTTTGAATATTTTTTTTATTTTAATACAAGAAAAAACTTTTCATACAGTTCTTTCTAATTTCCAATAACCCAGATCCATACTTTTTACACTTTGAAGCTGATGACAAGTTGAACACCATGCCAATCAACTGTTATTGCATGTGTCTTATACACCTAATCTCAGACACAAACCAACAAGATTGTCCAAGAAAGGAGGACAATAACACATTCTAAACCTTCTCAATTGTCCTTCTATCACTTATATATTTCAAATGAGGTACCCTGTGTCTAATGAGTTGATTCATATAGAAATTCTAATGAGTTAATTCATAAAGAAATTCTATTTCATCTCAAGGTATAAATGAAGAAAGGAGGGCACTTCGACAATATAGTCATCTACCCATGCCAAGAGATTCTGAGATCTTGTGAATATGACCACCTAGACACACACTAGACTTACTCCCACACCAGGTACCCAAAACGTATTCAAGTCCGTGCAACATAGGTATGGATTATATAAGACCCAGTACTTGATCAAATGAAATATATCTACAACATCAGAGCAAATTGAATTTTAAAGAATCTACACTATTGCATTTGAGCTCGACATAATCAAATTAAAACTGTTTTCTAAATATTGGAACAAATTTTTATTTTTTATTTTTGATGAGTTTTAAACATTGAAATGTTATGAGTCTGTGATCACATAATTTTTGCGACTATTGATGACACATAAATATTGTTAAATAGAAATAAAAGCTGATTATCATAATTAGATCAAGTCTGATGCAAATGTGTTCCACCCTGACCCACTATAGAGCAGTTCTTGTTACCGGATTTCATAGAGATCAGGGATCACTTATTTGTCCTTAAAATCAATCCCTTGGTCAGTGCTACAGGCCGAAGAGATTAGTGACAGAGCCAATGATTGTTTCATGTTGGTAGAATGGTAAATTTCAAGTTGTCAAGCATGAGAATTGAGAGAGTAGGTTCAACTATAAAAGCAGTCACAATGTGCAGATAATGGTAAATGTTTAGCCAGTAATAGTATCGAGTCCAAAGTGTGGGACTAATAGGTAATGGTTGTTTCCGATTTGTGTTGTTTTGTTGATGCATGTTTCCTGCTTGTCTTTCTTTCTTTGATCCTTTGGAAAGAATTTGCACCAGTTTTTGTGACGAGAAAATTTGTCAATTAGCCAACGCCGAAGAGATTAGTGACAGAGCCAAAGATTGTTTCTTGTTGGTAGATGGTAAATTTCAAGTTGTCAAGCATGAGAAATTTTTTTTTTTTTTTTGATAAGAGTTGTATATATAAAGGTGCCCAAAAAGGGCAATCAAGGACAAAAACCCCATAAGATTACATATGGTTTAGAGAACCCAAAAAATCTACAAAAGAAAAGACATTTACAGGGAAAAGCCTCTTTGGCCCAAAAAAATAATAGACGCAAAAAGGCATCTTTAAAGATAGGAATAGAGAGCTCCCGATCTTCGAAGACACGATTGTTACTTTCTATCCAAATACACCACAAGAGGCAAATTGGGGCCAGCCTCCAAATCCTCCTAATCTCAGTAGGAAAGCTGCACCCTTCCCAAGCCAACAAAAGGTCTTTGACGGAGCTTGGCATAACACAGGAAAAGCCAAACAAGGCTAAGACAAGGTTGTAGCAACTCCAAGAAATATAACAATGGATGAGAATGTGATCCACCCTCTCCTCATTATTCTTACAAAAATAGCATCTGCTAGTAAAAAAAAAGCCCCTTTTTCTTCAAGTTCTCCGTAGTTAAGATGGCCTTCCAAGAGGCTTCCCAGGCAAAGAAAGAAGCTTTTGGGGGGGGGGCTTTAGACTTTAGAGCGCCAAGTGAGCTTCCATGGAAAAGGAGGATCAACAAAATTGAACATGCTCTTGTAGAAAGAGTTGACAGAAAAAGATTTCTTATCCGGCGTCCAAATTCTCCTATCCTCCCTACCCTCCATAGCCCGGAAGTTGTTAATGAGACGAAGGAAAGAGCCCACCTTTCAAGCTCCTAGTCAAAAAAGTCTCTTCTAAAGCGGGGGGTCCAAATAAGCTCATTCCCTACTCTCTCCATGCACTCGCTAACCCAAGCCTCCTTGTTGCTAGCCAGACTGTATAACGTAGAGAATTTCATCCTCAGCGACTCGACGCCAGCTCAAACATCATCCCAGAATTTTACCCTCTCACCATTCCCTATAGCAAAGGTGCATCTATCCTTGAAAATCCTCCAGTTACCTCTAATGGAGCCCCAAAGACCACATTCCCTCGGACCCTCTGCATTACCTGAGCACCAACCCCCAATATCGCACCCATACTTGAAAATAATGGCCTCTTTCCATAGCACCCTATCACCTTCGCCAAAATTCCATAACTATTTCCCTAGAAGGCTTGTGTTAAAGAGGCTCAAATCCTTCACCCCTAAACCCCCAAGAGACACGGGTTTCTTGATTTTGTCCCAAGCAACTAAGTGAATCTTTCTGCAATCACTGTCGTGACCCCATAGGAAATTCCTTCGAATCTTCTCTAATCTTTTGCTGACTGTCTTTGGAATAGGGAGGAGAGACATGAAATAGGTAGGGAAGTTTGACAAGGTACTTTTTAGAAGGGTGAGCCTGCCTCCCTTAGAGAGGAATTGGCCTTTCCAACCTGACAGCTTGCTAAAAAACCTTTCAACCACTAGATCTCAAACCCCAATAGATCTCGAAGGAGCTCCCAACGGGCTCACCTTGTAAACCAAAGGGAAGCAGCCCACTCTACAGCCCAGAGTACTGGCTAAACTATCTATCTCTTGGACCGGCCCTACCGGGGTAATGCTACTTTTTGCAAGATTGATCCTCAAACCTGACACCGCTTCAAGACACACAAGAATGCATCTGACAAAACGAAGCTAGCGCACTGAAGGGTCGCAAAATTGAAAGCGTAGGTTCACCTATAAAAGCAATCGCTATGTGCAAATAATGGTAAACGTTTAGCCAAGTAATAGTATCGAGTCCAACACTCCCAACACCCCATATTGGTGTGAGACTAATAGGCAACGGTTGTTTTCGATTTGTGTTGTTTTTTTTATCCATGTTTCCTACTTGTCTTTCTATCTTTGATCCTTTGGCAAGGGTTTGCACCAGTTTCTGTGTGGACAAAATTTGTCAATTTACTGCTAATTCCCATTCCAAAACATTGGTTTATGTAAGTTTGTCAAGTGATAACTCATGACTACATCCATTTGAGCTTCAATGTGATTGAATATTGAAGACCTGCAAACTTCAGGTGAGCAAAAGATCTCTTTATAATTAGGGTAGGTAAGTGGACATAGATACCGAATTGTTGAATTAGGAGATTATGCATTCATGCATACACTTCACACTTTGCACTTTAATTTTCATGCATAAATCTTGATTTTAATTTATATTTGATTTCAAAACATCTTACAAAAGGTTAAAAGTTCATTTTGAATTTTTTCAACATTAAAGATTGGTCTCATAACATTTTTTAAAAAGGTCAATCAAGAATTTGAAGATGAGACCAAGTTTATATGAAAGTATACTTCAAGAGCTTCACAATGATAGGTAGAACGTCCCAATCCGACTTTGTATAAGTGAGATAAAGTTGTTTGAAGTTGGAGCATATGCATCAGTCCGTTCCAGCGAAGCAATACATGTTCCAAGGATGAACAGGCATCCGAACGAACAACATGAATCCAAAAGCGAGTATGGTTGTTCGAACAGCTTGCATTCTATTGCGAATTGTTTTTCTTGCGTCCGAACAGTCCGGGTTCCGTTCGAACGCATTGAATATTGTTTTGTGCACAATTTTTTACGGAAAACTTTATTCCAACTCAATTTAGGACTTTTCAAATTATAAACACACCTATCTAGGGCTAATCTTTTTAGAAAGAGAACATATAGATAATTTTCTCTTACATTCTAATCATATTATTGAGAGTTCTCTTACACTATACAAATTTTCTTCACATCACATGTTCAGTGCACGAGTGTTCTGCATTCCATAGATCTTGTAATCATTCTTGTAAGCCACAAGACCGTTTCTTTGATTTCTTGCAGTATTAAATCACGCAAGAGATCTCCTAGTTGGTGGGTGACCAAACATACACATTTAGATCTTTGTACAGGAAGTTGTACAACAGGTATCGTGGATGTGTAGGCAGTCACATTGTGATTGGTATAAAGTGTTGTAGTTATAAAGGAACGGCTAATAGAGTGCAATTAGCATACAAAAGCAAAACAGGTAAGGACAACGGGACTGATTGACCACCTGGCAGCGCAGCAGGTTAGTAATCAAGGTTGTCAATTTTGTCTTGTAACTCAATTGCTTATTAGTGGATTGTTCTTCCCCGTATAGGTTTAAGATTTTGTGTCTCGTATGATTGGCTTATACTTTAATTTTTGTAATTGGATACATGATTAAAATTGAACATAAAATCAAAGTAATTCAAATTGAGATTTAGTATCCATAAACAATACACTATCAATATAAACAAATAAATTTTCTTCCACGTTTGATTTAATATCACTTAAATTTTATTTTTCTTCACAGTTTCTTTTATTATAATTAGCATTTATCACTCTAAAATAATGTAAAAAGAAACCCAAGTTAGACCAAATTAAAATCAAACCTTGATTATCAATCCAATACAAACTGACAGACACCAATTATACTAGGTAAATTTATCTGATTAGCGTGTGAACCATACCACAAAAGATACAAGTATAACCAACACTAAACACAGATTCCAAATATTATCTTCTTGACAAAACTAATCTGAAGGTTGTAGGCTGCTCCACTGTACTCGATCACAACCTTATCAAAAAAAAAATTGTCTATGATCGTTTTCTACACATAAGTGAAATTATGTATAAGAGCAAATTTGAAAAGTTTACAAAATAACCAATTTTAAAATTAATGGACTTATAATTTCCAAAACGCAAACCAGATCAAAATTGTGTGTGTTGTAAAATTACAGACAGAATATACATAACATAAGTCAACAAATACAAAAAGAGCCAAATAAGTGAATACCAGAAGGCAGTAACCGACGGGAAGTCGCTGGTGGTGGCCATGACACAAAGGGCCACAACTGCAAATACAAACTGAGAGAAACGCAAGATAAGGCCGCCAACCGTGCCGGGCATCCCTTGGATGTCCTTCATCCTCAATCTCGGAACATTCCCGCCGTCCGTCAGAGGTGGTGGCGCTTCCACTGGGTGCACGGATGGGTGGCTCACATTCATTTCTTCACCGCCACCAACCCAATTAATCAAATCCTATCAGCAGCTCATCATATACATACAAATGTATGCATATACAAGGCTCAATGATCTGTGTGATTGTTTCAGGGATCTGCACGGTCAAATTTAAGAATTGACGAATCAGAAGTGAAACAGTGAAACCCTAAACTTTTATAACTGTTAGGGTAGGCCAAACCTCCGACAAAGTTCGTCTCCGTTTCGATCCACACAGTGTCGGAGGAAGAAAGCGGCGAGAAAGAGCGAAAAGGGTTGTCGGAAGTGGTCTACGGGGTGAGCAGAACTGTCAAACTGATGTAAGAGTACTCGCTGGTCGATGGATCGCGTCTTGAATCAGAACGCTCCAGCTTTAATCAGGCGCCGTATATTATACTTGGGTCCTTTGTTAAACGCGGGTCCCATCATACAGGACTGCAAGTGATTGGATTCGGGACAGCATCGCGCCGTGTTGGAATGGCATTGCCAATTCTGGTTGTTCGACAACCAACGACCAACTAGAATTCCATTCCATGTGGCGTTTCATTGTTTTCTTTCTTCCTTTAATTTTTTGTTAGATTATTTTTTTTTTTTGGCTAAAAAAAAAATTTACTAATAGCACATTATTAAAAATTGAATTACCTTTTTCTCCTTTTTAGATTCTTACCCGTTATTTTGAGTAAAAGAAAATTAATCTTTCAAATAAATATAAAAAATTAAAAATAGTGTTATATTTATTTTTTAAAAAATTATATATTTTACTTAATTCAACAAAGTCTTGTCTTAACTATTTAGTATTAATGACATGATAATATTTTACTATTCTATTTATTTAAAATCATTTTTATTATATTACGATTTATTAACAAAAAATTATAATTTTTATAAAAGTTAATTTTACTTTTAGTCTCCCCACCCCTTAACTTGACCCTTCATAAGGATCATGTCATTCTTTCTTTTGTGCATTTAGTGATATTCGTTATACATGATCGTGCTATCTTAATTGATTTTCTTTTATTTTATTTCATATAGATATTATTTCTATCATTTTACGAATATGTTTAATTTTTACCGTACATTTATCTCAACATCCTTTTTTCGATCACACTTAATTTATTAACATATTGTTTTTTAATTTGTGCAATATCGCTACTCTCGTAGTTGTTTTATAAAAAACATAGTCGATCACACGATACGCTATATGTATTTTTTCATTTAACCATGTTACTTTAATTTTATAAGTAACATCATTCCTAATAGATAAATAAACTTATATAAGAAAAAAATTTACTTTTATTATTTCTTAAGCTTCCTATGAACATCAAAAAATAAATATATATATATATATATATATATATAAAATGATAATTCAGGGCATGAGGTGTTCTTGCCGTTGCATGTTTGAAGAGGATCAAATGTGTAACCTTACTGTAGTATCAAATTTTGAAATATATGAAAATTATAAAATTAGAAGAAGAAAAAACATGTGCCAAAAAAGTAGGGTTAATTAGACATAAAGTCAATAAAGTAATCGCTTTAGGTTTCACTTAAATAGAAGGCTCCAAAATTTAGATGTCTATAATATAATCAAATTAAAGTCTAAGATTAATAAAAGTCTAACTCTATATAAAAAAAAAACTTCAAACTTTGTGTATTTACAATATAATAAGATTTTAGGTATCTGTAGTATAATCAAATTAAAAGTTTTATGAATAATAAAAGTCTAACTCTATAAAAAATAACCAAATTTCATATATTTATAGTATAATAAGATTAAAAGTATAAGCTTAATAAAAATCTAACTTTACAAAAAATATTTAAAATTTTATGTATTTATAATATATTCAGATTAGAAGTATAAGGTTAATAAAAATATAACTTTACAAAAAAAGTCAAATAAACTTAACTCTATTAATAGAGTTTTATTCATATTATATTCTATTTTTTTATTGCTATCTATTTAAATATAAAAAAAAAATTGTGTAAAATTTTTATTACTAGAGTTTTTTTCAATATATAATTCTTTTTTGTTGAAAATAATTAAATTTTATATTACAAAAATAAAAGCATAATAGATATAAGAAACAAAGTAAAAAAAATTACATTAATATTAAAAAATAATTTATTTAAAGTTATTATTTTTTTCACTTTAGGCCTCCAATTGTAAAGGTTGGCCCTAAAAAAAAAAATCTATGATAGTTGTTCTTTTTCTAGACAAACCCCTGTCCCAACTTTCCAACCGTTCTATTAGTCATTTCATTCTATTTCAAAAAATGTACAATTTAGTGAATTCATAAACTCTTTCCCTATTGTAATCACATAAATTGATTTTTATGTAATATATTTTATAGAGAAAATAATAAAAAAATAAGAAAAAACACTAAAAAGTCTTTAAAATTTTCAATCTAAAAAGTCCATGAAAACTTTTTTCTATATAAAAGATTCTAAAAAAAAAACTTTTAACACAAAAAATTCAACTTTTAACTTCTATATTAACGTTGTTAAAATACGTTATTAATTAGACTAAAATAACATTTAAGATAGATTTTACAAAAAAATACTAAATAATCCATAAAATAAATTCTTTAATAAAAAAATATTTTTTATTTGTCTTGAAGTCTTCAAAATAAATTTTATTCAAAAAATTTTATTATTTTTTTAGATTGAAAAAGTTATTTATATTAGTATTTTTTTTTTTCTAAAATGTATTTTGAGGGCCATTTTAGTCTAATCTTTAATATTTTTTAACGATGTTAAGATAGAAGTTAACAATTAGATTTTTTTGTATTAAAAGTTTATGTTTTATATAGAAAAAATGTATCGTAAATTTTTTTAATTGAAAATTTTATTTTAAAGATTTTTTAGTATTTTTTTCTAAAGAGTATTTGATTGAATTAATTTACAAATTCAAATGTTTTAAATTTTTAGGAAATTAAGTACGAAAATGTACATTTAGGGCCTAGAACCAAGGGCTTCAATCCCTTCTTACTTTACACTAGGCCTTTAAGTTTAATCGGGCTAATTGCCCTTGTATTTGTTCAATTGGCCAATCCAACCTTCCTTTGTTATGAATTTCTAATTGGTTCTATAAGTTTCTTTCGGACAAGCATGCTCTTACCTAATTTTCGTGACCTAAGTGGCCCATATAGATAATAGATTTGAATTTTGGGATTGCAAAAAGCCTAAATAAGTTTTTTTTTTTACTAAAGAGACTAAACCTTTTTATAATTTGTTAAAATGTGCGATCCAATTTATAATTAAACAAAAATATGTGGGACAATTTTTAGGGTCTAATTTGCCTAAGCAGTCATTCGATTTAGAGTTTGAAGGCCCAACAACATTGGACTTGTCATTTCAAATTTTATATATAATTGATAAATTAGGTGTAAGGGGAATTTATATAATTTTACAGAATTTGGTGGGTCAATTATTAATATTAAGAGTTGATTTAACTGATTTGTAAGTATTTAAAAGGGTTATCCTTTTGTAATTAATCTAATCGGCCAGATATAAACTAAGAGTTGATTTAACTAGTTTTTTATTATTTAAAAGGGTTATTCTTTTTGTAATTAATTAAATCTCTAACTTCTTAACCCTCTAACCAAACATGACTAATAATTTCCATTTCTTGACTCATGTATGAAGTGTTGTGAAGATCAAGCGTTTAAGACGAGAATCTCGTTAACCTTATTTCCAAATTCCAAGTGAAATGGAATTCTCTTTCGAAGGAGTTGGTGTAATTATCCCTCCATATGTCTTGGTTATTTATATGATTATGATTGTATCCCTAAATTATTATTAAATCATAAGAACATTGGGATTGAAGAGAACTGCAAGATCACACTGCTTAAGGGTTGTCTTGACAAACTAAAGAACATTGTGTTGAAATGTGAGATGGTTAATGAAGGAAAAGAAGTCTAGTGATAAAGTAATACCGCGAAATCTCATGGTCATACATATTAAAATTTGACATATATAATATGAAAGATATGGTTGTTATAATATGAAAGATAAGTCAAATGTCAAACTTTGATATGCATGACATTAGAGTTTTTTTTGGTATTACCTCGATACTAGACATTTTTTTATTGGTAGTAATGACACTGAAATTTGAAAAGATTTTGCCAATAAGGTTGTGTAAAGTTTTGCTCATTGGATTTCCATGGGATCACTTTTCAATGAATAGTGAAGAAGGCATGAAAATATTTCTAAAAAAGTCAAAGGGGCCTTGCGAATGGAAATTATTTCTATAGCTAGTTAGCCATGGTCTTTTACTTGCTAACTTGGCAAAATATAGGGATTATTATGAATAAGTCCTTTGCCTAGACAATTTTAGAGAGTGAGTCCAAGTTAATTCTTTTTGTCATTATAGGTCTAGATGTTTTTTTGTATTTTTTAGTTCATGTTCATATTTGGTGACGTGTTAGTAATATATATTTTAATGATGATTTTGCCTTAATAATAAAGGGAATCATCGTCTTTCTTTTTAACGATTGCTTATTTACGTCATATCCAAATCCATGTGACCTCAGTCTCTCCTCTCCACTCTATAAAATGTTATTGGTTATTTTGCTTGTCTTTAGTCGATCTTTGGTATAAATCATATATATACGTGTATACTGTGTATGAATGTGAGCATCGTGGTGATTTTAACTTGAAGAGATCCTTTAATGGACCTAATCTTCTAGCCCTAAAGCTATGTGTGTGTATGCATACACATACACACAGAGACAAAGGTCTTTCAAGTCCGTAGACTCCATAAGATGCTAAAGTCCATACAATGCTCGGTGCTTAGGTCCATATATATAAATATATGTCTTCTTAACACCAAACATGTTAAGGCCACTAATAATTTGATTTTTTTAATTGTTTTGTGTGATTGGTTCTCTCATCTTTAAGACGAGTTTTCTTTTATTTTACAGATACATTACAAGAGGTTTGGAAAAATTGGTTTTGTTCCTTTGCTTGAAATTTCACTATGTTTTGAAACATAGTGAAATTTCACTCTATGTTAGAACACAATGAAATTTTCTTTAGATGAAATTGGGAAGAAATTGACAATGTGTCTTGTATCTCACAATTGTCTCTATAAAATTTCAAATCATTAAAATAAGTAGCTTGTAGAAGAAATCTTAAATATAATAGTGAAATTTCATTATCCATTGGAAGATAGTGAAATTTCACTGTCCGACATGCCTAAATAGTGAAAATTTTATATTTTCCAAAGAGCAGTTTTTTCCTTCAAATTTTCGTATGCAATATGGACTTGTTTGATATATCTTGATTTTTAGAATCAAAGTATCTAAATTTTATAAAGACAAATTCATACATTATAAGTTATTGGACTTTTTGAAATTTAGAAAAAAATTTTAAAAAAAGTTCACAAATTTGCAGGTTGTTACAAATTTAAGGGGGCTTTGGCTGAAGGGTATTTTTGTCATGAAAATTTTGAAGGACTTTGGGATTAAAAAGTTTGGGGTTAGTATTAGACTTTTTATAAGACCATTGGGCAAAAACTCCAAGTTTATGAAGAGCATTAGTGGGAATAACAACCAACTTATATATGGGCAAAGTTCTTTCAATGGCAAGTTAGGCATGGTCTAAAGGACTGGATTTATTGGTGATTGAATGCAAAAGATTAACCATTATTTATTTAGGAAAACCTCGTTTACAATAAGTTTTTTTTTTAATGAAAACGGGGTATTACAATTCATATATTCCAATCAACTCTATTATACTTAATTCAATCAACTTGCAAGGAGTCTTAGCTAATTGTGGTTATAAAGGAATGAAAGAAATCATAATCTTGAGGTTGTGTTACCAACATAGGAGTTGAGGGATCAATCTATTTGTTTTTTGAAACTATAAAGAGGTATTTGTAGTTTTTCCTATCCACTTTCGTACCCCAAAAAACTTTATCAAATTATCATTTGATGAGCGTAAAATAAGAAATGTAATTAGAATGTAACTCTATTTTGGAAAGAAAAATGGTGGAAGTGTAATTCAAAAAAGGCGAGGGAGCATTTTGTTTGTTTTTCAAACTATAAGGAAGGTATTTATAATTTTTCCTCTAAAGATTGTGTGATGTTCGTCAAATTTCAAGTTGATTGAAGATTAAGAGAAACCATATTCATATAACACTCAAAATTATTATTATTTTATACTATAAAATATTAGTGTATATACCAAAATTTATTGATGAGTATGGAAAACAAAAGGGTTAATAAAAGGATGATATTGAGATACGCAATAATAAAAGGTTTTACAACGAGTCTAAACATACCCTAAATTTATTTTTAATACTAACAATTAATTTATGTCAAATATCAAATTTTGATCGATTATAGAGATGATCTCCTACCTCAATTAGTGGCAGAGCCACGTATAAGCTGAGGGGGGCAATGGGCCCCAAATTTTTTAAAATTGGATTTTTATCTTTATTTTATATAGATTTTATTAAAAAACGAAAATTAGGAATTGTCCCTTCAATTTTTTTCTTATATTTTCACAAAACCCCTTTTACATTTTATTTTATTTTTTTTGTATATTTACCTCCTAAATTAATAATCTAGATTTGCCACTGACTATTTTCCTTCTTCTCCCCATGAATAGAACTAGTTATCACGGCCTTAGACTCAATCTAAGCCAACCGTGCGGCCTTAGGCGTGACATAGTGCTCCTAATGTATTATGGGAATAGTTTTACTTCAAGATCATACATTTTCAATTAAAATATTTGATGCAACCTTTTTTTTTTCTTCTCCAAAGTATATGCTACAGAATCTATTGGGGGCTTCATTGGAGACAAGAGTGTTGTAAAACTAGTCCAGAATTTAACAAGAAAACCTGTTCAAAGAAGTTAAAAATTATTCAAGCTATATGTATTTTTATTAAGTTAAAGTATATTATAAATAATGTGCCAGTAGTGGTGCAGACCAATTATTTTTTAGGCCATCAAACATTTCAAAAGGTTTGTGGGCTCAAAGAGTTTACTTATCAACAAAATTGAAACCATGTTCGACACGTGTAATTCTCTTCTCAAAAAAATAGTAAATTATATTGATTTTTTATAAGTTTTTAAAATTATACTTACCTCTCCTATTTTACCTGACAATATTCAGATATTTGTTTTTAGTCAATTTTTTTATTCAAAATAACAAAACTGTCACTTTCATGTTTTTTTTTTTTAAAATTTTTGAACGATTATTTATTTTTTTAAATAAATATTAATCAAAATCATAAATTTATTTTTATATGAAATAAAAAATAAGTTATTTACCTAAATTTTTTATATAAAATAATAAAAAAAACTTTAAAAAAGTTAGAAAAAATTTGTCAAAATTTAAAAAATGTAAAAATAAATAAATAAAATAGACAATTTTGTCATTTGAAAAAAAATTGATTGAAAGAATATTTGTATATTATTAGATAAAATAGAAGAAATAATTGTATATTGTTAGATAAAATAGAAGAAATTAATATAATCTTAAAAAATTTAGAAAAAATTAATGTAATTTATTATAAAAAAAATACTTAATCAATATTTTTGTCTCTCTTTTTTTTTTTTTGTTATTTTCACATAATAGGGGTTGAAATCATATGATTGCCCTTTACTTTTTTTTAATTAAAAATAGTGCATAGTAACAGGTGGTCGACAGTGTGTGCATCGTTATCGGTCAAAGCAAGGCCGCTTCTTGTAATTTAGCATTGATTGGTATATATAAATGATTATATCGTTCTTGTTCTTGTTATCGTTGTTGTTCACTTGTCTTTCTCAACACCATCACTTTAATTATATTAATAATATGACTTAGAGAAAAAAAAAAAACTTATGTATGAATCTATGATGATGACATTCATCGCTACATGTGAGTTATGTTGTGATTTCAATTTTTTTTCTTTTTTGGGAACTCAAAATAATTTTATCGGAAAGGTCACTAATTTGCTAGCCCCCAACCCAATTAGGTATTTATATAAGACACAAATAAATTATAGTGATCAACATTTTCTTATTATATTAAAGCAATTTAATTAAAACCACCAAAAAAAAAATTATTTTTGAAAAAATAGTTTTTAGTTCGACACAGCAAGTCATCAAATATTAAGTTGACTATATTAAAAATTAGAGGTCCAGTACTATTCAGCTTCTTAAAATTCAGGTGTTAAGGACAAGGACAATCAACTATATAGATAGACTAGAGGAGTTAGAGACAGGACGATGTAGGAACAATTCCAACAGACTACAAACATTTAAAATTTACTTATGAACTAGTGATAAATTAAGTGGTATGTCATTGTGTTAATTATCTTAACAACTCAACTTGTCATTTTGAACAAAATAATAGTGGCATTGGAGGGTTAGGGGCGGCTATCCCCAACTCCTCCCCTGTCCCACCTCCCAATTTTTTTATTTTATTTTTAGAAATTTGATACTTTACTCATAGTTTATATATATATATATATATTTTAGAAAATTAGGATTCCCCATTGATTTTTCAATTTTTTTGTTTACAAATGATCTATTTAAATTTTTGTTTGTACTTTTTTGCCTCAAATGTTAATGGCCTAGATCCACTATAGAATAACACTATTTTTTTTATAGGTAGGTATTATTGACACTACAATTAAATTTATTTTAAAAGGGTTTATCTTGTGTAAAAGAGAGCCCCTCCCATCGTGCAATGGCCCACTCACCGTACGAGAGTTTTAAATTATAAATTTGTGCAGTAATACGAATTCAAACACCTTTCAAATATTTAATATGACTCGTCTAATACTTAGGACTCGTCATTCTAACAATTTGTTCAACACTTTATATTTTTAATCAACTCTGCTACACCTCGGTGAATTACAATGAAATTAGAATGCCCATACTTAATTACTGCCATGCTATAGGACTTAAGTTGGGGCAAATTAACATTAATATATACATGACAGTTGTTGTCTCCTTTTGTGTTACTTTGTTTTAACCTTTAATACATTAAATCATTATAACCCTTTAACTTTGTTAATTAAATCATTGAACTTCCTTTCCATCTTAAGCTTTTTTGTTATCGCTGTCACTTAATGCGCAAGGTTCAGTCCAACGCCATCAAAAAGTCACCTAAAAGGCAAATGGTGCGCACTATTCCTCTTTTGTCTACAGTGTAATGTTCAAAAAGAAGAAAGCTATTTGTACATATTTGATATTTTATCAAACTGGCAGGGATAATATTGGAAACTAAATTAAACTTATTACTCGCACGTGTTCCTTACTCGTGTGCGCATTATCATCTCCATCCATGATGCCATAAGTTCATAACCATGCTCGTCCGTAGAAAAAACGACGGCAATGAGTCGTAATAGGGTTACGGGGGTTTCACTAGATTTCGTACGTTGTTGGCCTTAATCAAGCACCACGTGTCAATCTTGTTGACCCCTGTTTCCTGGTAATTCTATCATATAGGTCCCATTTTGTCCAAGGGTATTACGTCACAGCTTGGGCTTCATTTCGATAAAAGTACGATTTACGTCATGAAACGAAATTACTGTTATAACCATCATTTTATAAATTCCTTTTTATTTTTTCTGAGTGTTTGGTTACGGGTGAAAACGTAATCACCTATTATAATATGATTCATCTGGTTTAATAAAATATAATATATGTAATAAAATAAATTTATTAAAATATTATTTTAATGATTAAAATAATATTTCCTGTGATGATTTGTTTTCAAAACAATTTTTGGTTGCATCATCAACTCCATTAAAGAGCTGAGCGTAACATCCATACAGGTGACAGGTGGAGCCATAGGATGAAAATCAAGGTTGTTCAACATGAACAAAAGTTGACTGACTTGTAACTCTAGGCTTATGCTTTTCAAAGGTAAACATAAATGATAAGATGATGCATATACAATAGATGACGATGATGATGCATATACAATTGCTAGCATACATACATACAGCATAATACAGTTTGGTTTTGTGAATTCCGGACCTCATTTTGTACTTTTCGCCCCCCTATTTCCACCAGGTACCAGCACCAGCGCAGCTTTACCTTTGCAGCTGCGATTTTAGGGATTTTGATCTAAATAGCTTTTGATCTTCCCTCCCTCTGAAAATTAAGCGTTTTCGTTCGCTTTCGCTCCAAAAACTTCATACTCCTCTCAGCTGCTAAGCGTATCTTGAATCTCGAGCTCTCTCTCTCTGTCTCTTGAATCAACTTAGGGTTTACAGATCTAAATAGCTCTTGCTTCAAGCTCGCCTCTTTCTCCCTCTCTCTCTGTTAAGTATATATTTACATTCAATATGTTCTGGAATCTCACAGCTTTCTCTGCCTCTTCACATGTAAGTGTTTTTCTTGTTCTTTTCTATCTTTACATGCTAATGCACTGGATTTTGCATTTGCTTTCTCTGTTTATACAATTCAATTGAATGGAAAACATATTTGAAGTTTTTAGTTTTATATTCTGCGGATGGCAGTTATGTTTCTATATTTCTTTCATTTTTTCTTCTTCACCAATAACGTATTTTCTTCTTCTTCTGATATCTGTTATTGGTGGATTTAGCTGAAGTGTTGCAATTTTAGTTCTCGGGTATCGCTGTATTGCAATGATAATATATTAAAGATACTATGTTTGCTCAATTTGTCAGAATTTCTTTTTAGACAAAGTTGTGTATTGTATGCGTCCTAAGTGGTGGTGATTTGCGTGTGCCTTAATTCAAGTCTCCATTACTTCCCTCCCATTTACATATTTCAGCATTAAGATATAATTGGACGAAGATCCAATCCGGGGGTGTTAATTTGTTTTGATAAATGATTTTTAATTACTTTGAATGTGGTTTTTAATTACTTTAATTACTTTTAATTAAGATATAGTGGGTGAAGTTCATATTTTCCCTCCGTATGGATGATCCAAAAAAACTGAGGAAAAGAAGAGAACATAGAATTTTGGATTTAATTACTACTGCTAGTACTACTAGTATAGTTTTATTTTCTGTTGCTGGAGAATCTCATTGAAGAACTCAATTCAATCAGGTCTAAGATTTGTATTAGGAGCAGTTGAGTTGAAGTTTTAGTCTTCTCAGGTTTCAAACAATGAAAATTTCATTTTACATTGTATTTTCTTTTTTGTTTCACTTTCATACACTTTCTGTCACCAAACAGAGTTTTGACTTTCAAGTAATCTGCCTTATAGGGTTTGGATTTCAGCTTGACGGCTAGCGTTATCGTTATTTGTTTGCTTGTGTTGATATGATTGGAATGGATGCAGGTTACTTTCACAATTTCAATGGCGTTTTCTCTAATTTTTACCCTGAATTTGAGCTTCTAGGATTATTTTTCTATTATAGGAGATACCACTTTGTGCTTCTTTTTGATGTGCTGTATGGGCCTGAATTTGGAGGCAGCACTTTAGTAATTATTCATTTTTCTTTTCCGATTATTTGTGTCATGGTACATTTTTTAGTAGCCCTAAATAGAGAAGAATGGGGAGGTAGGATTCATGTAGCCAACCCCAAATAATTGGGATAAGGCTTTGTTGAGTTGAGTTGTACATTTTTTAGTACCATATATATTTGCTACGGGTGACTGGTTATTTCTAAGTAAACATAGATTGTCATTGGGGGCATCTTGGTTGGTATTGGAAGTTCATAGTTCATTACTTGTCAAAAAAAGAAAAGTTCATAGTTCATCATATCCTGCATTTGTTTACTGTCTTCCTCCTTTTTGTTCTCTATTAACCTTTTCTTTAATTGTCTTCTCTTCTTCCTTTCTTTTTTTTAACTTTCTAGGTTGAATCAGTATTAGACAAGGAAAATTTCACATTGGAAGAGCTTCTGGATGAAGAGGAGATAATTCAAGAATGCAAAGCTTTAAACAGTCGTCTCATTAATTTGTACACTTTCTCTAACTTACTATTACTATTTAAATTTGGCATGCCATCTTCCTGAGAGATGTATTTTATTCATCACACACTTTTGGCTGCCAATTTTTACACAGATTTGTGAAGTCCATGTGCTTAATATGAACTGCAGATTGTGTATTTAATTATACATAGGCTGATTCTTAAAGATACTCATAAAGTATATGTTTTCAGTTTACGAGATATAACCCAGGTGGAGCAATTATTACGGTATATTGTTGAAGAGCCTCCAGAGGATGCTTTAAGCAAACAAACCTTCAAGTAGGTCACTATGATTTGATAGAAGAATCAATTTTTTAGTGATTTTTTTTTAATGTTCTTTATGTTGTAATAAGTTTAAAATAAAGTTCATTTCTTGCTTTTGGTACTTGTTTCATGATTTAGGTTCCCCTTCATCGCCTGTGAGATATTTACATGTGAAATCGATGTTATCCTTAAGACGTTAGTGGAGGAAGAGGAGGTATGGGTTTCATTGTTATAAACGACCACACATTACTAATAGTTCCAAAAGTTGATATGGTATCGGTTTCTTATTCTAATTTAATATGCTTATCACACAATTGCAGCTAATGAATTTACTTTTCTCCTTCTTGGAACCGAACCGTCCTCATAGTGCCTTATTGGCCGGGTATTTCAGCAAGGTGTATTTCAATTATACTATAAAATCTTTGTATGTGATGTCTCACAGTCAATGTTTTTCCTACTCCTGTGTTGGCTGTAGCCAGTTGATTTTTGATTTTTTTGTGGCATTGTAGGTTGTTATCTGCCTCATGTTGCGGAAGACAATCCCACTTATGAATTATGTTCAAGTGAGTAAATCCTTCAAATTATCTTTATGTTATACTTGTTTAAAATTTGCCCTTTCTTAATCAGTAGCAAAATTTAGAAATCTTCTCTTTTGTTGTAGAAACTTGCATTATCCATTTGATAAAACAGACGCTGTATGGTGTTGAGACCTGGTTTGAAGATCTGAATAACTATTTGAAGTTCTAAAATGGACATGCTTAGCATCGAATAGAATTCTATGGTTTGGAGTGTCTACTGAATAAAAATTTGCAATGCATCATGTAATTTAGAAATCATTATTTCCGCAATATAATAGACAACATTATTCCAAGTTTCCTAAAGCTGTCTTCCATTGCAACGGGATGCCTAAATAAATTACAAGAGGTTCACCTACCTTGAAACCTAAGATAGTTGCCAAATCATCCACACCCCAGACTAGAATCAACTCATTCTTTCCCATATGCACCTCTAAATCTGACATTGATTCAAAACACAACAAAATGCTCCTCAAATACCTTGACTAATTTACTTACTAAAAAAAAAGCAACCTCAACTGCCCTTGCTTTGCCTCACAACACATGATACTATTATTGGCACCCAAAGCGCAATAGTCTCGGCAAGACAAATAATAACTTACAGTAAAAGGATGACCCGTAACTGCACCAATCTCAATCTCTAATCATACTACCTTCCACTTAATTGGCAGTTATGGTTCTTGAGTTGATGATATTATCCTATTGTTAAGAACTCATGCTTTGTGCATTGGATTAGAAGTATTGTCTCTTGCTCATAATATATGTAACCATGTATCTTGCATTGCATTTGCTTGTGGTTGTGACCTAGGAAGCATGGGCATAGATACAAGATACGGATATGGCATGATACAAACACACCGATACAAAAAATTTTAAAAAAGGATACAGATACGTCAACGACATGAAAATATGTGATAATGTATCAGAAGTAAAATAATTTTTGTTGTGATTTATACATATTCTTATTCTCTAAGAAATAATACGAGTGTTCAAAACTCTTCTTAGATTTTTCTTCTTCTCATATTCATATGTTGTACTGGAAATGTTGACGTGGGTTAAAGTATCCTAGAACTATTGGATACATGTTCGTAATTGGAAATACTTATCATCAAATCATGGATACATTTAGGAAGTCTCTGATACATATATGCAAGTAACTGAGGAGTATTGATATCCGATATAGATATCATGACCTTATTGAAGTATTCATGATTTTTAGGTTGTGGCTCAAATTGGCCCATGCCATAATTACCTTGTATTGTCTTTGTTTCATGTTTTCTTTTTATGCTTCTCATTCCAAGACTTGCGTAGCTGGTCTACTTATTCTTCACTGTATCCACCAGATATTTGATCAAGCAAGAGAGTTCTTAAGTTTTGAAATCCTTCCTTGCCCGCATCTTAGTCCACCAAAATCTCTGACCAATGACCAGGTTTAATTTCTGTCTGTTTAGTTAGAGGTGCCAAGCATCCGCTAGGTTCTCCTTGATGTTAAATGATCCAAAAACTCTCCTTGGTATTCAGTTCGAGTGAGCGTAACTGTGTAAGATAAATTTATATTCTATATCCAAAAAATCATAATATTTTTTTTAAAAAAATTCCAATTTTGTGCTAAACATATTAGGTAGAAAGACGGATGTGGAGGAAGATTTAGGTTCTGGTTAGACCACTAGTGCGAAGATGGTCCCCTTCAGACATATTTTCCTCTGCTTTTCAGAATATGGTGGATAGACAGTACATAGTGGCAGATTGTTTCAACAAGGACAGGAGGAGAGATGGTCTAGGACATTAAATTTGTTAGCTAGCTGCATGATGGGGAGTTCGAGGAGGTCATGGATTTGTGTGGCATGTTATATATGCATTTTTTTTTTTTGAGGGGGGAGGCTGCTCTATGCTAGTCTGCGTCTAAGGGTTGTGGATTTGAGGTTAAATCTGTTTACTGGGTTTTGAAGAGGGAGGGGAGGTTGTAGGAGTTCTGTGGAAAGTTGTGGAGATCTAAAGCGCAGGTGAAATGTGGCTTTCTTTGGATGGACAACAAAGTTGGGGAAAATTTAGATGAGGAAACAATTAATCATTTGTTGATTCATTGTGCGGTTACAAGGGCTGTTTGGATTCTTTTGTTTGGACTTTTCAGAGTGCATTGGTTATTCCTTGATCTACCTCGGAGGTATTATCTACTTGCAGAGGAAGTTCGTTTAGAAGAAGCGTGAGGGAGGTGGTGCGTATGACTCCGTTGTGCATATGGTGGATTATTTGGAAAGAAATGAATTGCAGAATATTTGAAGAATTTAGTATCTTTTATGAGCTTTATGAGTGTATAGTTGTATAGCCTTAGTTGTATATGGGTGCACCTTCTGGTGTGTTCTTTTTTATTTATATTTTTTGTTATTTATCCAAAATAAATTCTAATTTTGTTTGTGTGTGTGTGTGTGTGTGTGAGAGAGAGAGAGAGAGAGAGAGAGAGAGAGAGAGTTTGGCGTATTTCCTAACAGCTTAAGCTTTTGGGGTAAGTGTCATTAAAGATGGTATTGCAGCTTTGTTATGGGAGGTCTTGGCTTTATGTCTTTAGAGAACTTTTGGCTTCCTGAACTCGTAGAGGCCTGCCAACTAAGCTACGTGAGTTGCTTGTTAAATGGTTAGGAGAGGCTCCCTAGTAAACATTCTCCTTTAGTTGACATATCTGGCTATTTGGTAGGAGGAATATAACGTCACTTATTTAATCTTACTGCTGTTTTTGGACTAACACATTCAGTTTTCCATTCTGTTTGTCTTGACAAGATATAGATCACCTGTATTTACCCTGTAGACCTTATGGTTTAATCCCTGCGCTAACTCTCTAGATGAATTGGTGCAGATCAGCTACCCATGCTAAATCTAGTTTTTTATGCTAGTGTCCTTCTCAAGATGTAGGTTTGTTCATAACTTGGAATTACATTTTTGTCTCACCATGGCACTGCCTAATCATGTGCTTGCATTTTGCTTGCCCTTGACAAAGGGCTTTGTGTATATGGTATGCTGAGGTTCCATGTCGAGGAAGTTTTGCAATTTTCTACTAGAAATAAGATTTAACTGATTTTATTTTATTTTGGTCACTACCATTGTTTTCTCCGGAGAAACTTCATTGTTGTTGAAACTAATTAAACATGAAAGGGAAAATTGGTAGGGGCCATTTGCTTGGTTCAGTGGTAAAAGCAGTTTCTGTAGGCAATGCCTTAGTTTAGGTTTGTTTTTGTTGGATTATGTTACAGTTCTTGGAAGGGTAGTTTTGTAATTTTATCCCTTTAGAGGAAAGGACTAGTCTTTTGATGCTCACAACTCTTCTTGAAATTTCTTTTCTCTGTCTCTCCCTCTCTTCTTTCTTTCATTCTTTAGCCCTAAAACCAAAGTAAGCAATCTTTCAACTTTGTATCAGAGCAATCAATCATAGAATAAATAATATTAGACATTTGAGAGTTGTCAAATAGATTAGCACAGTCAGCACCGACCATGGCATCTCAACACAGGAGATACATGTTCGATTTGTTTTAATTTTATGAGAATTATGGTATATTTTATGAATTTTTTTGATGTTGTTTTTCTATTTTTGAAACATTTTCAGAATCGGGAGGCCTAATTTTGCAATATACTCTTTTTGGAGTACTTTGGCTGGATTTTTTGGTTTGATCTAGTACAGAGAGGTGCGTCTACCACCTTGGGGGTTTTGTACTACAGTTTCTCGTTGATTTGGTTGGAGATGAACAAGTTTTTGTAGAAATTTATGGTTGGCTGATCAGATTTCTTGAGACAGGGTACTGTTTGATGCTGGGTTTCTATTCTTCCATGCATAAGGCGACTTGTTTGACTCATTTGGGCTGTTGCTGTGTTCTTGATGCTTAGCTTCATTCTTTGAGACTCCTTTTGGTTAGTAAAAGATGTTAGGAATTAGAACCGGGTCCAGTGGTGGTGGAGAGAGTGGGTTGAGTTGCATTGGGACTCTCGGTGATAATCCATATTTTCAAATTAGTTTAGTGAAGCTTGATGGGACTAATTATTTAGCTTGGTCACGATCATTTCTTCTTTTAGTTCAAGCAAAGGGGTTGTATGGGTATTTGACAGGAACACGCAAACAATCGAAAGAGAGTGATTCTACTTACAGTGGATTGCCAAGAATTCATTGGTTATGTCTTGGCTGCCCAATTTCATGTAGCCATAGATTAGTCAAGGTTGTCTTCTCCTTGATACAGTCTATGCCATTTAGACTGTAGTAGCCAACACATATTTGCAAATTGGTAATGATATTTGGGTCTATGAATTACGAGAAAAGGTTCATGAGACCATGCAAAAAGACATGAATATTGCATACTTTTATGCATAGCTTAATCGTATGTGGCAGGAGCTAGATTATTAGTTGGATTTTCACGTAGTTGGAGACTGGTTGAAAAAGAGCGAGTTTATGATTTCCTTGTTGGCCTCAATATAAAGTACGATCATATTCGTGCTCAAGTGCTTGGTCTGGATACATTTCACTCCTTGAGGCAAGCATGTGCATATATTCAATTGGAGAAAAATAGGCAAAATGTTATGCTTCATAGCTTGTGTTATGATCGATCAACCTTAGCTGCCTCACCTCATCCAAATACCCTGCTCTACACTAACCCACAATGATAATAAAACGGGCAAATCATACATAGGATCAGCTCAAATGTGACTATTGTGGAAAGACATGACACACCAAGGATCATTGCTGGAAACTTTATGGTCGACCTATTCGATGATAGGGGGGTAGTCGTTTTGGTTTTGTTAGATCTCATGCCTATATATGAGGCTTTTGAAACTTAGACACCCTCCAACAGTCATGGTACTTCTTTTCTTTCTGTGGAGGAGATGCAGACAGTGAGACGTTTGATGGCTCGTCTTCACACTTCCAGCCCTACTCATGCTTTTACCTCTGTTACCTCTTCTAACTTTTTCTCATCTTACTCTACATGTTCTACTTGTTTCAGTAGAGATAAGGTTAGGGTTGCAGATGGTTCCTTGTCTTATGTTTTTGATAAAGGTCTAGTTTATTGTTCTTCCACACTGCCTTTTTTCTTCTTTCTGCATGCTCCTAATTTTTCTACCTTACCAATTTACTTTTTGTTAGTTGGCTTACCAAAGCCGCAATTGTTCCGTTATATTCTTTCCCTCTCATTATCTTTTTCAAGATTTGGAGATGGGGAGAACTATTGGCAGTAGTAAGGCATATGGTGATTTATATTTGTTGGAGACTATTCCTTCATCTTCAGTGCAAAATTTTCCCAAGCAAGCTTTTAGAGCTGAAAGTTGTTAGGCTCTTCAACAGTTAAATCAGTGTCATCAGTGTCTTGGGCATCTAGTATGCTAGAAAAGCTTTTTCCTTCTTTGGTAAAATAGTGTAATAAGACCGATAAAAAAAGAAGTGTAATAAGACTGATAAAAAAAAAGGTGTAATAAGACTCCTTTTGTTTGTGATCCTTGTGAGTTTGCTAAACACAAGTGACACTCTTATTCTATTAATAATAATTAAAGCACTGTTCCTTTTGTAGTCATTCATTTTGATGTATGGGAACCTTCTAGAATTGCTTCTTTAGGTGGCTATCGCTGATTTTTTTACTTTTATGGACTGTTATTCTCATATCACATGGGTTTATTTCCAACGACACTAGTGCAAAATGTTTTTCAAACATCTCATAAGATGGTTAGTACTCAATTTGATGTCAAAATACACATTCTTTGTAGTGAGAGTGGCACACAATATGCTCATATCCTATCTTTCTGATAATGGAATTCTTTATCACACTTTGTGTTGATTCACTAATGTAGAATGGCGTGGCAGAACGAAGAAATTGTCATCTGCTTGAAGTAGCTAGAACATTTATGTTCACAATTAGTATCCCAAGGTCGTTTTGGGGTGATGTTGTCCTCACCATTGCTCGTCTTATCAATTGGATGCCTTTGAGGGTCTTGGAGTTTAAACCTCCCCTTGAGTTACTTCAAGGTTTTGTTTCTAGTTATCTTGTTCCTTCACATATCTTTGCTTGTGTCTGTTTTGTTCATGAACATTGAACTACTAGGAGTAAGCTTGATCTGAAAGCGTTCTGTTGTGTCTTCATTGGATACCGTGCTACTCAAAAGGGTATTAATGTTATCATTCTTTGTCTAGGAAATTGTTTGTTAGTTTGAATGTTATATCTCATGATTCTGAGGTCTATTATCCTTCTATATCATCTTTTTAAGGGGAGGATTTCAATGGTATTCAAGAGGAAGAGATGTGGTTCCAGTCTCTGTCTCCTCTATCTCCATCATCGTTTTCTCGAGAACCACAGGTTGAGTCATTGTCACTTCCTCATTTTCAGTATTTTGTTGAGGGGGAATAGGTTTGTGGTGATCACACTTGTGATCTATTGGAAAGAGCTGATTTACGAACATATGTCGGAACTAGAAATGCCCACCCCAATTGCGGAGAAGAGTAGATTATCTCCCGGGTGCCCCCAAGCTTGTCTGAATCTCGCAACTCTAGCTCCATCTTTTGTGCCACCTTCCTCCAATGTTGAGCCTCCTATTGGTTGTAATCCCTCTATTGACGACTCTAATATTCCTCTTGCTCCTCGAAAGGGAGTTTGGGTTTGTACTCAACATTCCATATCTATGTTCGTTTCTTATAGTTTCATATCTTTATCCAATTGTGCATTTGTTTCTTCTTTGTCTTTTATGTCTTCTCTTTAGGGGTGGAAGGAAGCTCTTGTAGATCCCAAGTGGAATGGAGTTATGACGGAAGAAATGAAAGCTCTAGAGAAGAAAGCAACTTGGGAGTTAGTATCACTTTCTTTAGGGAAGAAACCATTTGGTTGCTGGTGGGTGTTTACAGTTAAAAAAAAAAGTCGATCGATAGATACAAAGCTAGACCGGTTATTAAGGGATATACTCGGATATATGACAGAGATTATTAGGAGACATTTGCTTCTGTTGCCAAGGTAAATTCTATTCGGGTTTTGCTTTCTTGTGCAGCTTGCTTGGGGTGGCCCTTACATCAGTTGGATATGAAGAATACTTTCTTGCATGGAGATCTCGAAGAGGAGGTATATGTGGTGTACACCAATTTTTTCAACTCAAGCGATTGAAGCAAAGGTGTGCAAGTTAAAGAAGGGCAGAAGGCTCTTTATAGACTTGAGCAGTCTCTGAGGGCATGGTTTGAGGTTTCATAAGGCCATTGTGAAGTTTGGGTATGGACAAAATCATGCAGATCACAGTATGTTTGTCAAGCGAGTAGGTGACAAGATTATGATTCTTATTGTGTATGTTAATGATATAGTTGTGACAGAGTATGATATTAAAGAGATATCCAGATTGAAGGCCGGCCCATTTGGCAAAAGAATTTGAGATAAAAGATTTGGGAAACCTACATTACTTCCTCGGGATTGAGGTAGCTTAGTTAGACAATGACATTTCTATCTCTCAGCGGAAATACATTTTTGATCTACTTGAAAAGACCTGGTATGTTAGGTTGCAAACCAACAATCTCTTCTATTGAGGTTAATCATCGCATTAGAGGTGACGAAGGTTATAGGGTATATAAAGAGAGAGAGATTAGAGATTTATGGAAAGATTAATTTGTCTCTCTCACACACGCTCAGATATAGCTTATGTAGTGGGAGTAGCTAGTCGGTTTATGCTTGATTCTCGTATCTAGCATTTGGAATTTATTGTATTTTGAGATTCCTCAAATCTACTTCTAGTAAAGGAATTTTATTTTCAAATCATGGACTTTTGAGGTGAGAAGTTTATATAGATGCAGATTGGGCAACTTCTATTGATGATAGATGATCTAGATTAGATTATTGTACCTTTGTTAGAGGCAATTTGTTTAGTGGAAGGAGTAAAAAGCAACCAATAGTTGCTAGATCTAGTGCAAAAGTAGAGCATAGAGTTATTTCATATGAAGTTTGCAAACATATGTGGTTTCTTATGAAGCACATGCACTTTATTTTGGTTCACTTATCCGTGTCAGACAGGTGTCGAATACTGACACTTATCGGACACATGTCAGACACGCAAAAAAAGTGTTCTATTTTTTTTCTGAACACGTTCCTATTTTATTTATTTCTTTATTTTGAATTTTTCCTATTTTTCTCCTCTTCGCCGTAGTTCCTTTTTTTTTTTGGTTATATATATACACGCATATATATATATATATGTTCTATGTAATAGTTAGTAAATTTGTTTTCGAACTTGAATCATAGATGTTGATGATTAAATGAAAAAAATCTTGAATTTTTATTTAATGGACTTTGTTATTTTAATATCTTAATGATATTTTTGTGATTTGTGTTTATGACAATTTTAATTGAAATAACGTTAGGTTTTCATTATATGGTCATATAACAAATATAAAAAATTTATATATATTCAACGTATCCGTGTCCTACTTTTTTGAGAAATGACGTGTCTGCGTGTTCATGTCGTACCTGTGTCCGTATCTGTGCTTTTTAGGAACTGGTTTCAAATGTTATCAGAAGAGTTCAGAATTGACAGTGAAAGACCTATGAGGTTATATTGTGATAACAAGACAACTATTAATATTGCTCACAATCCAGTCCAACATGATCGAACAAGATATATTGAGATTGATAGATACTTCATTAAAGACTAGTTTTATTGTGGTTTGATTTGTATGCCTTATGTGAAGGCAGAGGAATAATTAACTGCTGTGTTTATTAAAAGGCTTAGTAGTAGGTATTTTAATTCTATTGTTTGCAAGTTGAGCATGAGGGATATCTATGCACTAACTTGAGGGGGAGCGTTGGATTATGTTAGAGTTCTTAGAGGGGTAGTTTTGTATTTTTATCCCTTTAGTAATATAAATACATGTAATAGAGGAGAGACTAATCTTTTGATGCTCTCAACTCTTCTTGCAATTTCTTCTTTTTCTCTCTTCTTTCTTTAGCCATAAAACCAAAGTATCAATCTTTCATATGTTTCCAATCTGCCTCTACCACCAGCCTGCATTAGGGTACTGGCTAAAGTGAAAATATATGAATCTATTCCATAAAAATAGCTTAAATTTTAATACTTAAAAGACTTTTGTGAGTTTTTTACTTAAAAGGGCAATCCCTGTGCATGAGGCTCCTGCCACTGCGGGGTGTGAGAATTTTTCTTATATATAAAATAAATAAAAAAGTCTTGCGGCCAAGCAGATAGGATAGAAGGGAGGAGAGTCTTTTCCATCTGATCTTTTCCTTCACCCATGAATTCGGTTGGAAAGGAGTGTATTTTTACCTTTCGGGAGCCCCTCTAGAGAGAAAGATGGGTTGGTTGTCAGAAGGAGAATGAAATATATCCATATTTTCGATCTGGAATCCATATACCTTTTTAAATAGAATTTCTTGTAGAATGAAGCTTTGCGAGATTTTGAAAATGACCCCAGAAAGTCTACCCTTGCGTGGGCTTTTTTGCTCCTGAAAACAGCTACCACCCATCATATAAATGGGCGTTTGTGCCATAAGGCCCGGAATTTGTGAGTTGAACTGGCCTATCTATTGAGGAAGAAGTGCTTTCTTCACTCTTGTTCCTTAACTCGCTAGACTGCAAAGCTGGACCTCCCTACTTACTGGCTCGCCTGCACTGACTTACTGGATTGCCCCTTTTTAGTTACAAAAATCTTAAGCAAAGAGCTTTTCTGAGTTGTTACATCAAACCTGATCCATTAATGGAATAGAGTACTATATGTTTCTTGGCAGCACATACACATGGAATTCGTTTCTTGTACTATACAAAAATAATTTAACAAAATTACACTGATAGAATACTTTTCCACATTCAACTACTTCGTTTTCTGGCTCTGATTGTGTGACCTCAATTATGAATTTTTAATTTGAAAAAAAAAAAAAAATTCATTCCCTTGCTAAGAGTGGTGGGGCTGGTTTTTCTGCAATCCAATCAGTTGGCCTTCTTTTGGCAAATTTAGAAGATTGATGTCACCGGTTGGTAGAAGCACTCGTCCTAAATATTCTTTGTTGACACCAGTGTCTTAAGCTGTCTGATAGTTTTCATAACTTAATATTTTGCTTGGGCACTCCATTCTGAAATTGATATGCTGTGGCAATGTTATGGGCACTACTTGATGTACCTGATGAATGAATTATGTTTATAAATGTGATTATGTAACTTTAATAATGTTGTAAAGACATGTATCATGGTTTGTGAACTTCAGATAGTCTATTTTTGATAATATTCCACACTCTGGTTATAGTCTGTGGTAAAGACTGTCTGTGAAGTGTAACTGCGTATACCTGCTGCATGCCAGAAACAGATATCCAGTTTACAATTGTATGACACTTATAGTTTCTATGAGCAATGGATGATTTGTTGGTTTCTCTTCCCATTTTTTCCTTCTAAATCTTTTATTTATTTTTGAATATTACTGTTGTTTTTTTTTTAAACAGTCCCACCAGGATGTTTTCCGCCAACTGGTTGATTTGATAGGTATTACATCTATCATGGAGGTTAGTACATAAGACTTAATGTTCAAATTTCTGTATGCTTTCTCTATTTGTCAGATATCATGTAATTTGTCAGTTTTGATTTTGATTTGCGCTTATAATCTTCTCTGCTCATGAATTCTTTACACAGGTTTTGATTCGACTAGTAGGCGCAGATGACCATATGTACCCAAATTCTATGGATGTGATCCAGTGGTTGGCTGATTGCAATTTACTAGAAATGATTGTGGATAAATTGAGTCCATCAGTAAGTAAAACAATTGCACTATGAGTTTATATCTGGTAATGCTATTCTTTGCAGCTAATGGGTCAGAGTTGTTTGATATGAGAGGAGTGGGTGGAAGGAAAAGGGTGGGATGGACTCAATGAAGAGATTTCAACTTTTGTTAGGAAGGGAAACAGAAAGAAAAGGACAAGAGGAGAGTTCCCTCTGGACCTATCATTTTCTTCTCTCAAAAGTGGGTTGAAAGAAAGGAAAGGCAGGAACCTACTATTTTTGCCCTTCAAAAAAACAGCCTCTTTCTTAATTTATAAGAGTATAATAATAAAATAAAGTTACACCCCTTTCCTTTCCTGTAAACCAAATCTTTCCCCGGGGATTTTTCAATTTTCAGTTGTTCCTACACTCCTGTTTCAACTTTTCATACATCCTAGACTCCTATCAAAAGGAACATTATATGTTTATCTGGTTACTGTAACCTCAGTCTCATACATGATTATTGGCCCGACTATCTATTACCTTTCATGAACAGAAAATGAATTTCTGGGACAGCCAAAAAGAAAAACAAATGAATTTCTGGGACATTCTCTCTTCAACTTGAATATTCATGTGTTGTGTGTTTAACTGTTTATAGAGTGGGTATAAAGCCATATTCCTATGAGGCTATTTAGGCAGCCAGGCATATTCCTGTGAAAGTGTGGTAAAGTTTTTATGGGTTTTGGACGATTTAGAGGCCTGTGGAAAACTAGTCAAAATTTGAATTTTAAAACCATTTTGAGTTGTTTTTCCATACATATTGAGCTGGCCCATATTTTGGATTTTCAAACAGCCGCTTATTGAGGAACGTGCTTTTGCTATTGGATCCATATTTGGCACTGGTATCTAGATGTGGTTATAGATGGATATATTATCTTCCTATTAAATAAATGAATAAATAAAGTTGTATATATTGTCACCTTTACTGGTTCAATTCCCACCCCAAGGGGCCAATCATTTATAAAAAATAAAATAACATATTGTCACCTTTATTGTTTGTTCTTGGGCTTTAGATGTTAGAATGGTTGCTGAGTGTAGTTTTAGCATGAGCGTAGTATTTTTCAATTCATTTGGTCTGGAATATTTTGCAAAGATTTATTTGACAAGTTTCGTTAAATGGACCAGAGTCCTCCTGAAGTTCATGCTAATGCGGCAGAAACTTTATGTGCTATAACTCGGAATGCCCCATCAGCTCTTGCCACTAAACTTTCTAGCCCAAGGTTCGTGGATATTGATTTTTTAATTTCCCCTCAGATTTAGTTTTTAACTGAAATATATACCCACCAAATGGTTTTGAAATTTTTGTTTGTATGCAGCTTCGTGGCAAGAATATTTAGTCATGCATTGGAAGACTCGCATTCGAAATCTGGCCTTTTCCACTCGTTGTCTGTGTGTATTTCTTTGTTGGATCCAAAGAGATCAATCCATTCTCCCTTGATTCATTCCATCCGAGGTCAACACATGTATGAGCCAACCATACCTGTTAATCCTGAGACTGTTGATGCAATGCTGCCCAAACTTGGTGAGTGTGTGAATATAATTTTTGCAATTTTATCTCATGGAATATGAATTTCACGGCGACAGTCTGTACATTTATTCAGTGCTTGTTTACTTGCAATTAGTAACAATTTTTTTTTTTAAAATACCAAGAAAGGGGTATCGCTTGCTCTGCTTTAATGTTACTTCAGTCTTTAATATGTAATATCTTGAGCACGTATGTTGTGATGGACCATCTATGTGGATTGGAGATGCCATATTATGTAAATTCTGTTTGCTTCAGTTTCTAGCCCCTTTCAATAGGAATATTGAGGATGTCTACGTTGATTGGAAACTTTGGTGGTAGGTTCCCTTGTATATTGACCATTTGTGGGTGTGAGCTAAAAATATTGATCTTCTAGTCATTGGTTTCCATTGTATGTTTGAGTAAATAAATTTGTGTGTTGCATTTGGAAACTTATTTTTTACTCCATTTCTGAATTTCTTTCTTATTTCATTAATTTTTCATATTTCTGATTTTTCTATCCTATTTTTTCACAACAAAAATGCTGAGCTATTGTCAAGCATTTCTTGTTTAGGTTATGCTTCATCCTTGTTTATTTATTCAATTATTTTGTGTGTGAGCGCCACCCATGTGCTTATTTGTTGGAAAAATACATGCTTCTTATATAATTTTTTTTGATTGGTAAAAGTAATATTATATTAACAAGGTGGCTGAGGGGGGCAAACCCATGTACAAAAAAGGGAAAAGGCTTAGAACAATCAAGGCCATAATTTCCCCAAAAAAGCTATAAAATTATCTAAATATATAGGATATTCCTCTTTACACCAAAAATACCATAGTCTCAAAAAAGAATCTTTGAACTCCATATAGGTAAGTCCTTATTTTCTAAAGTCCGTAGGTTCCTCTTTTTCCAGATCCTTCATATGAGATATATGGTGCCAATCTCCATACACCGTTCAATTCTTTTTTCACCCAATTATACCTCCAACTTAGAAATACCTCCCTCACGGTGGCTGGCATTACCCAACTATATCCAAAAAGTGACAATACCAAATTCCATGCTTCACGAGCCATTGGACAATACAAAAAAGGTGGTCCACTGTTTCCTC
This sequence comes from Nyssa sinensis, assembly GCA_008638375.1. Taxonomy (NCBI): domain Eukaryota; kingdom Viridiplantae; phylum Streptophyta; class Magnoliopsida; order Cornales; family Nyssaceae; genus Nyssa; species Nyssa sinensis. The sequence goes on along the minus strand of CM018031.1, from coordinate 57,202,324 downwards.
ATTTGCCTTGCACATACAACACCGACTTGAGAATTGAAAAATTATCCAACGTAAGAATAGCTTTCCAAGCCATCGCCCAACAAACGAAAGCTACTTTCTTCATAATATGAGATTTCCAAATCAAGTGCTGCATGAACACATCTTCCTTCCTCCCAACTAGACAGTGATAAAAAAGATTTCACTGTGAAAATCTTGATCTTACCTCACACCCAAGCCATAGTATCGTCCCTCCCCTCTCTAACAATGCATCTACCCAATAAAGTCATAAGCTCTTGCAGCTCTCCCATTTCCCAATCATGGAGATTCCTTTGAAAACAAGGACTCCATACCACATTCCCTCCCCGCATAATCCATATAATCCGTCATCATTGCCTCCTTATTGCATGCAATGTTATGCAAGGATGGGAACCTATCTTTAAGCTTCCTCTTGCAACACCACAAATCCTCCCAAAATCTCACCATTAGGCCTCGATCTATTTCAAATCTTACAATCTCGCTGAATTTTCCGCCTTACCTTTTGAATTGCCTTCTAAACTCCACACCCATATGGTTCCTTAACCTCCTTTGAAAACCATCCCTCCCCCTCATCACCTCACAATGATCTACCTCCACATAGCTTGTCTTTCATCGCAATCTCCACGTCCATTTACCCGACAAAGCTTTATTAAATAAACACAAATCTTTGGACCTCAAGCCTCCTTCCCTTTACGGATGCTTCATTTTTCCCCAACCCACAAGATGGATCTTTCTCACACTTTCCTTTCCTTCTCATAAAAAATCTCGCTGAATCTTTTCCAATTTCTTCCCCACTGAGATTGGCATCGGAAAAAGAGACATATAGTATGTAGGAAGATTTGCATGGGTGCTCTTTATAAGAGTTACTCCTTAACCCTTTGATAGATATTGTCGCTTCCAACTTGCTAAACGTCTTTGGAATCCTTCAATCAGCACATCCCAAATCGCTAGAAAATCTGGATGAAGCTCTCAATGAAAGACCCAAGTAAACTGTAGGAAGAGCTCCCACCCCACACCCCATCTCCAATGCCAATCGCTCCACATCATCCACTCTACCAACCGGGATTATTGCACTCTTTCCTAGATTTACTCTCAATCCCGACACTGTTTCAAAGCAAATCCAAATGGACCAAAGATCTCTTAAATTCCTTCGCCTGGCTTCACACAAGATCAAAGTATCATTCGCAAAATGATGTGAAATTCCCAATCTGTTCCCCTCACCATTCTCAATACTGAAACCTCTCAACATTCCCCCTTGAACTGCCCTATCCAACATGCTACTAAACGCCTCCATCTCTATCATAACAAAAAAGTTGACAAAGGCTTGTAATTTATGAAATTACATGTATAAATAAAATGCATTTGAGGATTGCCTCGCCAAAAGTGCCTTTTGGTCCAAATTTGAGGATTAGATAATTTGTGAGTCACACTCTAGGGTGGGCCCGAGGCTCTGATAAGATCTATGCTTTACTCTGTTACTCTTAGAGACTCACCTTATTTTGGCATATGCTTTTCTTTATCATATATAGGGTGCTTATCACAAAATTATAGCGTTGACATGTGTATTTCTTTTCCTCATCATATATAGGGTGCTTATAACAAAATTATAATTTTTTTTTTGGTTTTGATTTGCTTATATATTTTTACCAATATTCTCAATCTTTTTGGAGTTCTCTAAATGTTGTTTTGGTCTTTGTTTGACATTGAGGATTGCCTTTATGGATGTTTGTGGAGTGGCATACCAGGAAATTTATTTTTAAACTTGTTGCATTGGTTTGTAAAAATTTTAGAACCTTGTGAATTGATATCTATGCTGAAGTTTCATGGTTGTTGATCACTGAAGGAGGGAGGGTTGAGGGTTAGGAAGTTGGACATTTTTGATAGGGTATTGTTGGGGAAGTTGTTGTGGGAGTTAGGGGTAAAGGATGGGAGTCAATGGAGGAGGGTGGTGGAGGGGAAATATGGTTTGGAAGTAGGAGATTAGTGTGCTAGAGAGGTGAGAATTTTGCATGGGGTAGGACTGTAGGAGTTGAGAGTATTAGGAGAGGTTGGGATGAGTTCTCCAAGCGAATTTGACGGAGTGCAAGGAATAAAAGGCAGATTAGATATTGGCTTGATTGATGGTGTATGGATGACTCTCTATATGAGATTTTTTTTTTTGGCTCTTTTAGAATAGCTGTCAATAAGAACAATTCAGCGGTAGACTATTTTAGGAGGACTGAGGGAGGAGTTATTTGAGAAATAAGCTTTATAGGCAATCACAAGCTGGGGGGTTGAGTAGGTCTTACATTTCTATGCCATGTAATACCCACAGACCGTTCCTAAATGGTACCAGTGGCGGATCCAGAAATATTAGTTTTTTTTTTTTTTTTTTTGGGGGGGGGGGGATTGCATGTATAAGAATTTAGGGGGTTCTTATTAATATATAAAAAAATTGGGTGATTTGGAAAGAGAGAATAGGTTGTTTGAAGGAGTGGAAGCTCCTGTTTGGAATGTAAAGTTATTGAGCACCTTTGGTTTTTGGATTACGGGAGGCTTGAGGTTGTCTATAGAGAATTTTGTATCTTTTTTTGTGTAGCTTGAAAATATAAGTGTATGTTATTATTATTTTTTTAATACATGGATGCACACCCTTAGTGCTTTTTATGAAATACCTTGTAATTATTTAAAAAAAAAAAAAACAAAAATTGGAGGAAGATTATAACAGTACTAGACTACTAGTTTTTTCTTCCAAGCTTATGAGTCATTTCATAATGACAAAATATTTCATCTCCTCTCCTTGCCCTTTTAGGCTTTACAAGTATAGTAGCCATTCAGTTGATTTAGATTTTAGATGTATGATATTAAGGTATGCCGTGCAACTATTTTGCCACTTGCTTTTTGATGGAAAAGATTCTTCTACTTAAGAAACATAGAACTACAACAGAGTAAGAACTTGCAATGAATGCAGCTGTGAGTAGCACCTAGAATGGCTTGAAGTTTGCAAAACAGTCGCTTTGAATCTCCCTAACAATGGAAACCTAGAATTGTGGCGAAGTAAGATTTTTAATCTCAGCACCACATAAAGAATGTATGTGATGGGGAAGGAAGGACCCCATGGGCTGCGTATTTTTGATCCCAGAGGATTTTTTTTATTTAGTAATTTTTTTTTAGTTTAGGACTATTAGTTAAATTTTAGGGCTTGATTTGGTATTTTTATTTATTTATGTTAATATTTCCCATTTTGCTCAATTTTAAATTTTTGTATTTTTGGTAATTTTTTTTTGGGGTTTGCCTATAAAAGGCTGCTTGTAACGTGATTACGAGTTTTTTGTTTTTTGGCATATTGATGAATTGAAGAACATTGGCTCCCCCCCCCCCCCCCCTCTCTTTTTCTTTTTCAAATTCCTCCTCCCTTCTCTTTCTCTCTTTCAAATTCCTCCTCCCTTCTCTTTCTCTCTTTTGGATCTCTTCTCCTTTCTCGAAGTGCATTAGTTAAAAATGGTGCCCACAAGATTGAGGTTGTTCTTGACTGTTGATCACATCAATCAATTGGTTTTAGCATGGCCACTATAATCATCAAGTTCTTCTCAAGTGGAGTTTAATAGGGAACAAGGACCCCATGGGCTGCATATTTTTTTTATCCTAGAAGATAATATATTTTCATCTTGTAATTTTTATTTTAACACTATTATTTTAATTTTAGGACTTGATTTGGTATTTTGTTTTATTTGTGGTAAATTTGTCCTTTTTGGTAATTTTTATATTTTTTGTCACTTTTGGTAATTTTCCCTTTTTAGGGTTTTCCTATAAAAGACTGCTTGCTTGTAATTGGATTATGGAGTTTGTTGGCATGTTAAAGAATTGAATTGAAGAAATTTTCTTCCCCTCTTCTCCCTCGGATCCTCTTTTCTTCCTCTTCTCCTTTCTTTTGGTTCTCTCTTTTTTTGTCTTGCATCATTGTGGCTTAAAAGGTAATAGTTGCACGTTGAAAAGATAGGGGAGTAGAAGGAACAACTTATAAAAGAGAGCTTGAATGGTTAATATATGTGAGAGAGAGAGAGAGAGAGAGAGAGAGAGAGAGAGAGAGAGAGATGTATAATAAATAGGACAATGCTTGGCTGCATAGTGGGTACCTCCTCCTACCCACATACGTGTCACAACCTTATTGTGCCACACATGCAATCACATGTATATCATGTGACTATTTAATTTTAACTAAAAAATATAAATTGATCAAATTAAAAAGCACGCGTGTAATGCAAATGTGAAAAATTCTGGTAATGACACATAAGCAGGTAGGAGGAGGTTCCTGCTGCCCCGTGTGGAGCCAAGCATTGTCCAAATGAATAATATGTGGCATTGGTCGAAGATTGCATATCTTTTAATGGAGGTATTCCGGTTTGGCTCCTTGCTTTAGCAGGAATCTCAAGGATTGGAGGTGGGAGATGCGAGATGCGATGAGATTGTTTGGAAGATTTGAATCGAGTCTCCATAAGGCTTAAGGAGTGATGAGGAGGATGGGATGGTGTGGACCTTGAATCATTTAAGGAATTTTTTTGGTTCATTCATATTATGGTGCTTTGGTATGTGGGAGGAACAAGGAGTTCCCTCAGAAGACCGTATTGGCTTCCAATTTGCTTACTAAGGTGGCTTTTTTGTTTGGGCTGCAGCGTGGGAAGCGGTGCTAACCATGGATAACTTACAAAGGAGGGGATTTTGTTTACCTAATAGGTGTCTGTTATGCAAAGGAAAGGCGGAAACGGTTAATAATCTTTTTTTTTTTTTTTTCCATTATAAGGTGGCTTGGGATGCATGGAGTCTTATTTTCTCGCTTTTTGGCTGCTTGTGGGTAATGCCAACTTCACTCAATGGCTTGCTTTTTAATTGGGGTGGTTGTAGGGTGAGGAAGGATTTGGGGAAGACTTGGCTTATGACCCCTCTATGCCTACTATGGTGTATTTGGAGGAATTTGAGGGTTTTTGAGGGGAAAGAGCTTGCCCCTAGTAGGTTTAAAGATAACTTTTTTAGGATGCTTCAACTTTGGATTAAGGAAGCATATCCTTTGTATATATTTTCTTTTGTTGATTTTTTGGTGGAGTTGCGGGTTTAATTTTTGTGCCGGATCCCTTCTGTACATGTGGGTTAGCCTCCTTTGGGCGGCTTTTTAATAGAAGAGGGAGAAGCTTAAGCACTCACTCCTAAGGAGAGATGCATCACATAGGTTATAGAAAAATTTCTCATTCCGTGCTTAAAACAAGGCCAATGCAACTCTTTTTGTATAGAGGACTATAACTTGGAGATCAAGGGAACTTGGTGCCCAAGTTTGATTTTGAAGGCCTTGGTGGTCAAGTTTGTCTAGAATGCTTGAACCTAGAAGACTTGAATCTTGTTAAGCTCCATTTGACCTACTAAATTTGCCCAAAATATGTAAATAAGCCCACAATCAAAGTCAAACATAGGCAGTCCAATCTACAGCCCAAAAGCCTATATTATCAAAATATAAACGACATGATGTGCCTCCGCCCCAACAGGCAGGCAACAACATGATGACTTTCCTAGTGATGGGGTTTAAGGTGGGGTTGGGAAAAAGTAAAGCTTTGGAAGGATACTTTTATTGAGATGTGCCTATGGTGGAAGACTATTGTTCATTGTATTGATAAATAGAGAGAATTTAGGCTGGTGTATGTGAGGGGTTTTCACAATTGGGGGCTAGATGGTGTCTTAGCTTTCTTGATGTAAACTCCTATTATATAGATGTTTGATGAAATATTGAAAATGTGCGGTAAAAGAGGTCAACAGAATGTTTTTGGTCAAGTTTCTTTATTTTGCATTATCCACAAAGGGGAGAGCAAGTTCTTCCGTCCAAATGGGGTGGGATTTTCTGGAGTGTTGAAGGTGGCATTTTTTCGTGCCGATTGCCTAGTGATATAAGTGATTGATGGTATATTATTTGATTGGGAGGAAGTTGATCTTTTCGAACAGGGTCAAATGAGGTAGTAGAGATTGAATTGGTGGATCTTTTTTATTTTCAGTATCTGGTGTCTTGGGATTTTGAGGTATATATTTTTTATTTGTTAGAGGGAAGTTGGATGAGTTCTAGCGGATGGACTTTTAATGGGTGGTGGGTTATTGCTGGTAGTGGAAATGGCTTCTCTATTCATTGTTGTTGTTGTTACAGGATTTATTGTTGTTGTTTACTGTTGTCACTGTTGTTGTGGTGGTGGTGGTGGTGTTTATTTGTCAGTATGCATCTTGCTCTGGCTTTTATAGGTGATTGTCTATAGGGTTGTTGTCCAAGGCAATCTCTACGCAATTAAGAATACTAATTTACTTATTGAAAAAAAGGAATGTGGTACAGGGTGAGATCTTCCATCCAACATGGAAGGTGCTGGGTAAGGTCTGACAACCCCCCCCCCCCCCCCCCCCCCCTTTCCTTTCCTGGCACCCGTCTCTCCTTATTCCCACTGTTTACTAAATAAAATTTGTTATATATCAGAAAAGTGAAAAAGAGCTGGATCTTCTATTTGTCAACTAGTACCTTGAAAAAGTTTTTGGAGAACCTAGATAGGAAATAAATTTTCAAGCACAAAGAATAATTGGTACAACATTGAAAATCGTCACCATCTATTTTCCGACCATCTAAAAGCTATTACCATCTCCTATACTGAAACCAATAATCTGGCTAATAGAGAAATGGGTTTATAGAGAGCATGCCCTTGCGATGGTGTAACCTGTTGTTCAATTAACAATTAGGGGTTTCATATCTGCAGGCTCTTTGCAAAATATTGGTCTCCTTTTAGACTGCCACAGCCACTTTTTTTTCCAATCAGCGCTATATATGTTAGAGAAATGGATCTAATGCTGTAGTCCCATAGTCTTTCACTTGGTATACTTGGTCCAAGGTAGCCATGTTGTACTTGGACTATATCATCTGTCACTTTAAATGAATCAAGTTGAAGCTACTCCAATCCCTTAGCAATTAAACTAGAACCTGACATGAAGACAATAAACAAATAATGACATGTTATCTTCCTAATCGGAGTTTCATGTCACCCTTTGGGGAGAGATCTTTAATTTGGAAGATGAGCCTTCTTTATAGCTTTACAATTGTAATGCCCCAAGGCTGCTGTTCCCAAGAACTTGTAGAAAGAGCCCACAACATTATGACTCAAAAGCTTAAACCCAAGTTGTTTGCAGTAAGACTTGTGATGTTTTATATACTAACCAAACTACTCCCACCCAATCGATGTGGGATGAGAGTATCACATCCACCCCCTGCTTCGTCGGGACCACCTGTCACCATGGGGTGGATCTAGATCTTTCCTAGTTGCCCATTAAGTGGACACTCTAGGGGCCTCTACCCTCTGGGAGCTGGCTCTGATATCACTCGTGACGCTCTAAGCCCACTGTCCCAACAATTTGAAAAGCCCACAATATTATGGCTCAAAAGTTTAAGTCCAAGTTATCAGTAGCAAAACTTGTGGTGTTTTATAAGTCAATCAAACTACTCCCACCCAATCGATTTGGGACATGAGTATTACAACAATAATGCATCTGATGCTGAAGTCACTCTATGTAATGTATCAAGAGGAAATACCCCACTGAAACAAAAAGTTAGATACAACTCTACATATAAGTGGTAAACATTGACGCTTATAATGATATCATTTTTTATGCTTGGTGAATATGGAGATTATACTGTGACGTATTGTTATGGATGGAAACCAATCTTATGCAATTCTTTAGCCTTTGGATTGACCAAGGATAAAAATTGAACCCCCAACTCAACCCCACCCATCCTTTCAAGTGCCATGCATTGCCTCTATGCCATGAAAGCTTTGAAATTTTTTGCATTCCTGCAAGTAATTTATGTGTTGCCTTTTGACAACAATATATGACCATTGTGCGTCTCATGGTGCAGGCGACTTGCTGATGCTATTGAATGTGACATCCGATGAGAAGATTTTACCTACAACATATGGTGAACTGAGGCCTCCTCTTGGGAAGCATCGTCTAAAGGTTGGTTTCTCTTGCTTTAATGCTGGCCCCTTCTTTTTGTTATATGACGATGAAAATATCACCGTGTCTGAACCCCATCCCATCTTGTGGCGAAGTTAAATTAGCAGCGTTTGCTGTTACATGTCCAAATCTCATTATCAAGATTTTATCATTTGTCCAGTGTTCAATATTTGGTTTGAAGTTGGTCAATAGTACATGTCATTGACTTGTACTCAATTTGCACTGCTAGCAGACTTTGTTGATAATTTCTTACTCTTTGTTTTCTCATTCTAAATTGCTGTACAACCTGATTTTAGATTGTGGAGTTCATTGCTGTACTACTGAAAACTGGCAATGAAGTTGCGGAGAAGGAATTGGTCAGCTCAGGGACGATTAAAAGAGTCCTTGATCTCTTTTTTGAGTAAGATATTGCTTTAAATTTTCATTCTTTGATTCATGAATGATAGTAAGTTAAGTTGGTAGACCAATAAAAAACCTTGTTCTTTTCTTCAGTAAAATATTAGTTCATTATTTGTGACTTTTGCTTAAAATACATGACGTCTTGTAACTCATCTATTTTTATAATTGATGCAGGTATCCATACAATAATTCATTGCATCATCATGTGGAGAGTATTATATTTTCATGCTTGGGAAGCAAAAATAATACCATTGTTGATCATCTTCTCCAGGAGTGTGATTTGATTGGAAAAATTCTCCAAGCAGATAAACACCCCATTCTTTCTGATGATCTCAATCAGGTAGGTAGATGCATTCGTCAAGTGTTGAATGCCCATACTTCGACCGTTTTCTTTTACAGCCATGCATATAATTGGAGGGCAGTGCTTGTTCTTTGAATCAATCCTTCTTATTTTCCATTAGTGATTTAGGACTAAGAACCCGAGACTCTAAAATGTTTATGAAAAAGAAAATAACCCGAGACTGAAAACACCGAAAAAATTGATTTATCAGCAGCTCTCAAAAGATCTTTTGTTTTCTTTATAACATTTATATATGCCATTCACAGAGTTGTCTCCTTTTTTGTGAGTGATTGAATTAGAATATGTGACAGCTTGTATACTTCTATTATGCAGCCAACTTTACCTGCTACTGGAAGACGGCCACCACGGCTGGGAAATCTTGGGCACATCACACGTATTTCTAATAAGCTCGTTCAGCTTGGAAACAGTAATAGCTCCATTCAAGCATATCTTCAGGTAGGTGATAGTCTGTACAAATTATGTTTCCATGTACCTTTCTTTGAGTTTGAGTTTTGACTTTTTAGTACAAACTCTAAATATTGTATTCACCTTTCTTTAAGACTAGATAACTAAATTTTTATGTGATGTAGGAGATAGTACTTGAAACTTCAAAAGAATGCTGTCTATGGCCCTTTGGTGGGCTAAGGCTTAGAGTTACTTATAGTCTAAACTCTAAAGTTTGTAATCATAAAAGGGATGCTTATGGTTTGTAAATGAATTAGTGTTAGAATGGATGGGGCTTTATGGCTATTTGTTGTTATAAACATCCTATATGCCCATGAAGAACTTGTTAGTATTAACCTTCTTATAATTAATAAACATGGAAGATAGAAAATTTATTAATTATGAGGATTATTATTTATTAAGTTTTCTCATACTTTAACTGACCAAAAAGTATTCCTTACATGTATATGACTTTCGGTACAAAAAGAAAACTTTATATGCAAATTTTCAATGACATTTCTGTCTTTCATAAAAAAATACACATAATGTTCGACTTAAGGTATAAAAAAATTCCTAATATTCTTTTGAACTAAAGAAGTTCTATTTTGTGTGCTTGTTGATGCCGTAATTTCCCCCGTTATAATACTTTTGATTCCAATTATGTAGAATTAATAAATATGATTAACAAAACATTTCATAAATGATATATATATATATATATATATATAGAAGTACATGTATAACTATTTTATCTATTTAATAATTAATATTATGAAGGATTCTTTTTGAAAAAAGTATTAATTATTAGTGATGTTGCTATCTCCTCACTACAGAACTACTACATTTATAAGGTTTCGCTAGCGTCTGTATACTGATAATTCATGATATACAAACCTATAACACCTGTAAATAAAACAAGGCTTTTCTAGAGGTTTGTAGAGTGAGAAAAATGGACCAGTCCCATGACACTCGTAATAAATACAAGGTTTTGATGGGTTTGTATATTGATAAAAATGAACCAGACTTATAGTACTTGTATTGAATGCAAGACTTTTAGGGGTCTGTGCATTGAGTGAAATGTACCATACCTGTAGCACTTATAATAGGCATAATGCTTTTAGAGGTCTGTGCATTGAGTGAAATGGACTAGACCTGTAGCACTTGTAATAGACACAATGCTCTTAGGATTCTGTGCATTGAGTGAAATGGACCAAACTTGTAGCATTTGTAATAGATACAAGGCTTTTAGGGGTCTGTACATTGGACGACCTGTAGCACTTGTAATGGATACAAAGCTTTTAGAGGTCTGTGCATTGAGTGAAATGGATCAAGACCTGTAGCACTTGTAATAGATACAAGGTTTTTAGGCGTTTGTGCATTGAGTGAAATAAACCAGACATGTAGCACTTGTAATGGATATGAGGCTTTTAGGGGTCTGTGCATTGATAACAAACTTTGAAGTGAATCAAAAGTAACTTTATTATTGATAATACTTGCATAAATGTTCGATATTCTAAGGTCTGGCTACAGGCTTCCTTGTTGAATCTTTCAACTAATAAGTTGTAGGTCTGACGATCTTGGTTACTTTGTAAGGTCTTTTCCAATTAGGGGAGAGTTTTCTCATGATAGGATTTTTAGTGTTTGGAAATACCATTCTAAGGACGAGATCTCCGAGTTGGAAATTGGTGGGTTTTAACCCCCTGGTTTAAACATTTAGCCATTCTCTGTTGGTAGGCTTCAGTTCTAATCCGAGCTTACTCAAGTCTTTCTTTCAGTAGGTCCATATTTTCTGCAAGCTGTTGGTTATTGGCCTTTTGGTCAAAGCAATCTGTTTCAAGGGTTGGCATGCCAGTTTCAATAGGAATGATTGCCTCGGTGTCATAGGCGAGTGAAAATGGTGTTTCCGCAGTTGGGGTTCTTTTAGTAGTTCGGTAGGCCCAGAGTATTCCAGGTAGTTCTTCGACCCATCTTCCCTTGGCTTCTTCCAACCTTCTCTTAATTGCTTCGAGAATAGTACAGTTGGTAACCTCGGCTTGCCCGTTAGTTTGAGGATGCCTTGGAGAGGAGAAGTGGTGACTGATGTGTAGGTCTTTACAGAACTTCCCGAATTTCTTTCTAGCAAACTGCGTCCCATTGTCTGAAATAATGATGCGGGATATACCGAACCTGCACACCACATTTTTCCAAGTGAAATTCTTTACTCCTACCTCTGTTATATGGGTCAGTGGTTCAACTTCTGTCCATTTAGAGAAATAGTTAATGGTGACTAGCAGGAATCTCCTGTTCTGAGGGGCTTTTGGCAATGACCTTACAATGTCCATTCTCCATTGGGCAAAAGGTCCGGGACTCATGATAGGGATGAGTTCATGATGAGGTTGATATTGGTAAGAGGCGAAACACTGACATTTGTCACACTTCCGAACATATTTCTTAGCCTGCATTAGCATACCGGGCCAGTAAGTAGCCCTTGAGTTAGTGCTTGGTGAATTATGGTCCTACCGCCGTTATGGTTGTCACAGATCCCCGCATGTACCTCAGCTAGAACATAGTGGGCCTCTTTTGAAGTTGGGCACCGTAGGAGGAGCTGTGTATAGGACCTTCGGTAAAGTTTTTTTTTAAGAATTAAATATCAAGCTGCTCTAATGCGAATTCTCTTGGCATGATTCTCTGTCTTCTGGAAGCAACCCTTCCTTTAGGTACTGGATGATGAGAGTCATTCAATTCTGAGTTTGTTCTGAAATTACCTTAATACTAGGTTTTGACTGGTAGGAGATTTTTACCTATTGAGTCTCTTTCTGGCTTGAGATGGAAGGTCATATTTGCTAAAGCGTCGGCCTTGAAGTTTTGGTTCCTTTCAATCTTCTAAATAGTGAACTTGTGGAAAGACCGCTTTAGTGATTCCACAAGCTCTGTATATCTGGTCATTCTGTTATCTTTAGTGGAAATTCTCCTAAAACTTGACTCACTACAAGCTGAGAGTCAGAGAATGCGTCAAGATTCAGAGCTTCACATTTTAGAGCCAATTTTATCCCAAGGATAAGTGCTTCATATTCAGCTTCATTGTTAGAGGCTTTGAATCCCAAGCTGACAGCTTTTTCGGTTACGATCCCACCAAGGAATTGAAGTATTATAGCTACTCCAGAGCCTTTGTTTGTAGATGAACCATCGGTGTAAAGTAGCCATATCGAAGTGTCTGTAGTGGTTTAAGCTTTCGAATGTTGTGTTCTAGTGAATTATACTATAAAGTCTGCTAATACTTGACTTTTGATAGCGGTCCGTGGCATATAAGATATGTCAAATTCTCCTAGTTCTATTGACCATTTAACCAGTCGTCTCGAAATTTTGGGTTTATGTAGAACTGATTTTAAAGGATAGGATGCAAGGATTATGATAGGATACGCTTAAAAGTATGGTTTGAGCTTTCAAGCGGATATTATCAAGGCTAAGGCCAGTTTTTCAATTTCGGAGTACCTGGTTTCGGTGTCTAGAAGTACTTTGCTGATGTAGAAAATAGGCCTTTGAATTCCTTTGTCTTTCCTAACTAATGCAGAGCTTATGACACTTTTTGACACAACTAGGTACATGAGTAGTTTTTTTCCCTGGCCCTGATTTTAAAAGGAGTTCGGGGGAGGCTAAGTATTGCTTGAGTTGTTGGAAGGTCTCTTCATATTCATAGGTCCATTCTAGGCTTTACTCCCCCTTTAGGCTTTAAAGAACGGGAGGCACCGAGCTGTAGATTTAGAGATAAACCTTTTTAGTGTTGCTAACCTTCCATTCAACCCTTGGATTTCTTTCTTGATTTTGGGTGATTCTAGTTCAATCAAAGCTTTAATCTGTGAGGAGTCTGCCTTAATTCCTCTTTGGGAAACTAGAAAATTCAAGAATTTTTCTTCCGTGATCCCGAAGGTACATTGTAATGGGTTAAGTTTCATTCTGTGTTTCTTCAAGATGTCGAACGTTTGTCTTAAGTGCTGGATGTGGTCACTCTTCTGAACACTTTTGACGAGCATATCGTCGATGTATACTTCCATTGTATCCCCAATTTGGGGGGCCAAACATTCTGTTTACAAGTCTCCGGTACGTAGCTCCAGCATTCTTCAAATTGAACGGCATCACTCTGTAACAATAGAGACCTCGTTTTGATATGAAAGCTATTGTCTCCTAGTTTGGAGGATACATTTGAATTTGATTGTATCCAGAGTAAGCATTCATGAAACTCATGAGTTCGTGACTTGCTGTGGCATCAACAAGTTGAACAATTCTGGGAAGAGGAAAGCTGTCTTTAGGACAAGCTTTATTTAGGTCGGTATAGTTAATGCAGACTCTCCACTTGCCGTTCTTTTTTTTTGCAAGAACTATATTAGCAAGCCATTCTAGGGTAAAACACTTTTCTTATCATTTCAGCATTTAGCAATCTTTGGACCTTTTCATTGATGATTTTGTGGCGTTCAGGGGCAAATGTTCTCCTTTTTTGTCTTACTGGGGAATGGTTTGGATTTGTCATTAGCTTGTGCGAGATGAAATCGGGATCTATTCCCTCCATATCTTTAGTTTCCCAAGCAAATACCGAAAGGTTGTCTTTTAGGAATTTAACAATATTGTCTTGCTCGGAAGTAGACAGGACTTGAGCTAATTTGTACGTACTTTTCCTCTCCTTCAGTGCTGATGAGCACTTTGATGGGCTCTTCCATTGGTTTGACTGCGCTGTCTCTTCCTCTGGGACTTAGTGGCTCGTCAATCTCGGAAGGACATTCTTCTAACTCATGAAGGTTGGAAGATGAGGAACTTTCCCTTTCATGAGGGTATTGTAATTGCTATTTGGAAGGCTTTTTTTTTAGTGCAAGGACATGACATTCTCAGGCAGTGGACTGATAGTCCTTGCCAGTGAAAACTTTGTTGTTGTGGACATATTTCAAGCATTAATGGAAGGTTGAAGTAACTACTCCCATCTGGTGGATTCAAGGCCTCCCTATGATGACATTATAGGGAGATTATCCATAGATCAGTGTCTTCTGTCCGTCCCCCTCTCCTATTGTGGTCGGTAGATCAATTCTGTCCATTGGGATGTTGTCGAATCCAACCAATGACAAAAGTGGTAGCTTTGATGTCATTAGAGTTGAGCTTCATGTGTTTGAAGGGTTCGTAGAATAATATATTGGTAGAGTTTCCAGTATTTACGAGAACCTTCTGATCTCAAAATTAGCGATTTTGAGTGAGATGGTAAGAGCATCGTTGTGGGGACAATGTATCCTAATGAGGTCCAATTCAGAGAACTGACTCAGAGGTTCTGACTTCACTTTTTTCTCAACGGTCGAGATCTAGATGATATCGGGTTCTGTCTTTGCCTCTCGAGCATATCTTTTCCTGGCTTCGTTAGACATTCCTGTCATCGTATTGTTAGCGTTAAGTATGAAGATGACTTGATTATTTTGCCATTGATCATTCCGAATTTTTCTCTGTTCAAGCCTTTGCTCTTGCCTTCTTTGAGATGGTCTTTCGTCACGGGGGTTCTGCCTCTATTCTTGGCGGACAAACTCTCTTATTCGTCCTCTCCTGATGAGATGCTCTATCTCCTGCTTCAGCGCCCTACACTCCTCAGTTGTGTGCCCCTGCTCCTTATGAAAATTACAATACTTGTTCTTGTTTCTTGAGTCGGGGTGGCTCCGGGCACCTCAAGTTTTCATGAGTCTGGATCTGTTGGAGTATGTGGGTAAGTGAAGCATTTAGAGGGGTGTAAGTCTCATACCTCCCAGGGTTTGAGTTGTTCTAGGCTCTGGGTGCTATTCTCTTGTCAGGACTCCTGATCCTCTTCTTGTTAGCACTGTTATCCCTCTTCTGAACTTGCTCATCCTTTTGAGCTTGTTTTTTAGCTTTTCGAAAGGAGGTTTTTGTATCTTCGAGATTAATATACTTTCGTGCTCTATCCATGGATGTTGTCATATCGATAGGAGGATTCTTGGTCAAGGAATCCTAGAAACGTCTAGGCCCAAGGCCTGAAATGAGGGCGGCCACTAGGAAACTTGGACTGTAATTGGTTATTTCTGTGAGCTCGGTATTAAAGCGAGCTATGTACTCCCGAAGTAATTCTCCCTTTGCTTGCTTCACAGTTAGCAAGAATTCTGGTCCTTTTATCAACTTCCTGCTTGTTAAGAATCGGTCAAGAAATAGCCTACTGAGCTCATAAAAATTGTTGATCGATTTTTGGGGAAGGTTGTGGAACCCCTTAAGAGTGGTATCCTTGAGGCTCATCATGGAAGTTCGACACATGTAGGCATCGGTAGCTCCGTGTAGAGCCATTGTGTGTTGATAGTGATATAGGTGGTCCTCAGGCCCGTCGTAGAGGGTGTATTTTGGGACAACAAACTTTTTGGGTGATTCTTCTGTCATTATGGCAGAGGTAAATGGCGTGGAGAACTTACCGAGTAATTTACTTTACTCGTCTTAGCAGGAGGATGCCGCTTTTCGACTGGGGTTACTGGAGTCTCGGGAGGTTGGAATTCCTGCGGTGCTGGATTGTCTTCAGAGGCCATTACAATTGGTATCCTTGTTCTGCTCTGGTAATGGACAACAGGATGAAACGTGGGCATCCCTCTCCCCACAGCTAATGACGATTGGGGATCAACCCCCATATGAGTGATACCATGGGGGTGTACCGATTGCATGTCAGGCAACTCCTCTTTGGGAGATCCTCTACCTGTGGTGGTGGCAGGGGGCTGAAGTCCTCCATAAAAAGCGTTATTAGGAGGAGGAGGGTTACTCTGTTGGTTCTGAGTCAGTAAAGCCACAACTTGTGACATGGAAGTGAGTTATTCCCACATTTGATGAGACCGCTGTTGAATCCGATCAAGCTACTGTTGTAAACGAATGGGTGTTTGTCCCCCTTCCTCTTCCAGTAGGAGGCTGAATGTGAGCGTTTTGGGAGTTCCTTTTAGGATGAAGGCTGGGAGCCATTGTCTTATCAAAAAAAGGCTGGGAGCCATTGTCTTTTGGAAGAAAAAGATAATAGATTTGTCGTTTTGAAGAAAGGATAGTAAGAACGATTGTCGTTCTTACAGATGGCGCCAAACTGATGTTGCTACTTTCTGGTTAAGAGGGCTTCCCGTCCTTCGCTATCTGTCAAGAATTTGAGGTCAGAGGGTTACTGGGAAGGCTTTGGTAGTAGCCGTTCTGATAATAAAGTCAGTAAAGAAAAAAAAATTATAATTCAAAAAAAAAATTGAACATAAATTGAAAGCGTACCTTATGGTCTTATTTATAGGTTGTAGATCTCTTAAGTTGAGTAGGATTAGGAGTCATAAAAGTAGGGATTTGAAGATATCCGAAGATAGTAGTTGCTATATTGAACTCTGTTTTCTTATTTTGAGGCCGATAGGATATGGAAGACGGTGCTATGTTCTGAACCGTACACATCTGAACCCTCTATTCATGATTGATTTGAATAAAACAATCTTTCTTGATTTGTACCCTGAAAAGCTCTGTACATGCATGTGTCATGCTTTGAATATGTTTGTTACTTTATGGTATATCAATTAGGTAATAGAATTATTAATTATCTAGCACATAACCAAGTTGGTTCCTTAAAAATGTATTATTTATTAGATATTATTAACTTATAGAATATTAATTATAAGAGGGTTGGCAGTAGTTACTTTGGATTCAATGAAGAGAACCAAAGGTACAAGATATCAAGGGTGGGGCTGGCAGGGGACATGGCCCCCGAAATTTTGGAACCTACTTATATAAGAAATGAGTTCCCTAATAATATGTATATAGATGATATGTTATACTTGGTCCCCCCCAATCCATTTCAACTATTAATCTGATAATAGCATAATATATTATATAATATAATAATATATGTGGACCTCAAGGCATCCCTACATTAAGTTCTATGAATGGATATCATATTAATATTTTTGGTTAGTTTTTGTTTCCTTTTAGTATTAGAATTAGAATTGGATTATACAATTAATAACTTTAATTGTACTTCAATTATACCACTACAAACCTAATAAAAATATAATTCTTTTGTCAATAAAGAAAAATGTCTCTCTCTCTCTCTCTCATGTGTTTAAAGTAAGAGGTACCTCTCTCTCTCTCTCTCTCTCTCTCTCTCTCTTATAGAGGGCCATTAAACCCTAATTCTTTTAATTTTATTTGTTACTCCTTATTAACTCAACTCAACTAAGCCTTTATCACAACTATTGGGGCCTGCTACAAAATTCATGTTTTGCAATTCTGTTAATTCTAGGGCCATTTTCAGTTTCGCCCCATGTTCCCATGTCTTTACTTATTTACCTCGACCAATGTTAATTTTGGTTTTTCCCCTTCCTCTGCCCTCAATGTGTATCATCTCACTCTTTCTAGCATCTTAGACGGTTTTCTTTCATTTTGTCTTTAATAGGGGCTACCTCCACCATCTCGAGAATATTTTCATTCTTAATTTTAATTTTTTTTTTTTGTTTTTCTAGACAATTATATCAACATTCTTATTTTAGATACACTCAATTTTATGAATATGTTTGAAGCTGAAATGTATTGAATTTATGATTTGTACGAGAAAATAAGGGAAAAAAAGAAAGGAAGAGAGTTTTTTAGAATATGGTGGTATAAGTTAATTCTCATCCTTACACCTCACTATGTCATCATTGGAGTACTTGGATATTCTAATACTCTCCCTCAAGCAAGTGCATAGATATCACATGTGCCCGACTTGCACAAAACACTATATAACTCTTACTTGGCTCTTCTTTACTCTAAATATTTACAAAAGGAGTGTGTTGTGAAATTAATGATCTATGCAACAAGAATTAGAGAGAGAGAGAGCAATCAACACAGAGAATTTACGTGGTTTACAATGTACTTATGTCCATGGGTGCGACTATCTTTTACACTAATTAGAAAATAGGATTACAACGTATTTATACTACATCGTAGTTAAATTCTAAATCCTGTGTTTATCAACTCTACTCTTAAGGCAAAAAGACAATACAAATCCTAAGAAAATGCTTTGTTTGGTAGAAGGATGGAAATTTGAAAGGTAGAGATGGCAGGAGGGACGGAAGAGGTACTAGGGAAAGGTATTAGCCTTCTTGTCATTTTGTTTGATTGAGTAGGAAGGAAAGGAGGAAGAAGGGGCAGGGTTGTTTCCTCATTTTCTTTGGCTTAGTAGGAAGGAAGAGAGAGAAGGGGTGTTAGATTTAAGTTTTTCGTTTTTGGATCAGTGCTGCTTGATTT
The DNA here is from genome assembly GCA_008638375.1 of Nyssa sinensis. Lineage (NCBI taxonomy): Eukaryota > Viridiplantae > Streptophyta > Magnoliopsida > Cornales > Nyssaceae > Nyssa > Nyssa sinensis. Next base: position 57,183,888 of record CM018031.1, on the reverse strand, counting down.
TACCACTTTACCATACCATATTAAAAAGAGGCCTTTCTTTGAAGGCAAAGATGTGAAAAAAAGTAGATCCTTCTTCCTCCTTTCCTCGGGCAGAAAAAGGGGCATCCCTCCTCCCGTCCCTTCCCTCTTTCTCTCTTATCAAACAAAGGCAAGGCTCTTCGTCCCTCATCCACCTCTCCCTTCTTTTTCCATTCTTCCTCTCTACTAAACAAGGTTGTGAATGTTGGTGTGATAGGCAACTGATCATATGTATTTGATTGGTTGACAATTTCATTGGACTGTTAGTAAAATTTCGTTTGTGTGTTTTGCATTCCCTCTCTCTCTCTCTCTCTCTCTATATATATATATATATATATTCTAATGATTAATAATTTAATTGGATTTTCTTACAAAATATTAGTTATTAGGTAATATACTTATCAAAAAAAAAAAAATAGTTATTAATTATCCACCATGGGACCAATTTGGATCCTCTAAAAATTATTTATTATTTGAATTATTGGGTTATTATAAATTAATAATTAGAGGGAATGTGGTAATCAAAATTTTAAAAACACCATTCTAAGAAAATCTAATAGTAAACTAGCCATAGAGTCCTTATTAGACTCAAACAAGGAACTCAAAAAAATAAAAAGGGTTGCTCTATTCGCACTTCCCATGTAGCTGCTTGTTCTCCATACTCATCTTTTGAAATATGAAATGCCAAATTTGCCTTTTATTCTCAATCTAGTTTATTTATTAGTGTGTCCTAAGTTCATCACTTTGAGATGAAATTGCTTAGTTTCTCCAAATACTCAAGTCTTGTCATTACTTCCATAAAATCCTCCTAAAAGCTCCCAGATGTAGAGATCTGAACAACCTTGAACAATCCCAAAATCCATATTTATTTATTTTTGAATGAGAAGTCAAAGTAAAAAAGAAGTAAATTTTATCATCATCTTTCAACAACTTTAAAACATTATTCAAGAAGCTAATAGATGACATGTACAAAGCCAAAGACTGATTCAATTTTCGTCTACATTTGTCTTTTCTAACCATGCAATGGCTATGGCATCATTATGTTTGAAGGTAGCCTTCCTTTTGAACATGGTAAGATTAAGTGGTTTTCCTCCTGAATTTGGAACAGCTAAGTGTAGAGAAACTCCCAGCTCTTTTTTTTTTTGGTGGAAAGTAGAGGAACTCCCAGCTCATCTTTAGCTATCCGCAAATTCAAGCCTTTTTTTTTTCCTCGAGGAGTTATAAGAGGTAGATGGATGTTTTCGATAGCTTCTAATTTACATAATGGTGATATTAATTTTATGGGTATAGGGCACCCATACCATTGTCACCATCCTTCTCAAAATGAGTTTCAGTCTCTGTGTTCTGTTAAGCTAGCAAACTCAACTTCATACGATCTTCTTGATTTTTTTTCCTATTGATACCGCTGTAGTGGGTGTAAATTTCTCTCCATTTTTTTGTTAACTAAATTTCTCTCCAATTTGAAAGGAAAATTTTATAGAATAGTTATTAAACCAACAATGTTGTATGGAACACAATGTTAGACAGTTAAGAAACAACATTGTAATAAAATGAGTGTAGTCGAAATGAGAATGTTGAGATGGATGTATGGTAAGACAATAAAATATAAAATTAAAAATGAACACATTTGTGAGATGGTAGGAGTAGCACCTATGAGAGACAAAATGAGAGAAAAACAATAGGACCAATAAATGCACCGGTAAGGAAGAACGATATGGTTCATATCAAAGTTAGTGGCGGGGGTGATTAAAATTAACTTTGGTAGAGATAGTAAAAAAAGATAAGATAATGTGTGGTCTAATTGCGGGAATGGTTTTAAACATAGTAGAATGGCGAGACATGATTCATGTAGCTGACTCCAAAAAGTTAAAGAAGGCTTTGTTGAGTTGAAATTTCTCTCCAATTATTTATTTATTTGTTATTGCCAATTAAAGTGTACTCGGCATTTACAAGTGTTGCAGTTTACTTCTCTTTTTCTCTGTTGACTTTTGTTAACTCTTGCTTAAAAGTGTTTACATATCTCTAGAATCTAACATTGGCGAGATTGCAAAATTGAACTTTTACCTTGGTTACCAAGCATCAAATAAAGGATTTGAGTCTTCCATGTACTTTAACTGAAACAATGTTTCATTTATTCTCTTCAGGAAAATAGCGAGTGGACTGATTGGCAAACTACCATTCTACAGGAGCGTTATATAGTTGAAAATGTCTACCGATGGGCTTGCGGGTATCTTCTTGCCTCTTCTTTCTGCTGCTATGCATCCACATTAGTGAAAAATGTGATAATTGGCATGTCAATATGTAGAAAAAGATGTTTGTTTTTGGTATGGTTTTGCATCCACAAATTTGTGGCATATTCCACATCTGTAAAAAAAAATATGGCATAGGCTTAAGCTCAATAAGGCTTCATTTTCTTTTTATTTATTTATTTATTTTTCAATCTGTATTTTTTCCAAAGTTAAAGTTTACCAAATTGGGACATTTATATGCTTCGAGAAAATGCATATTAATTTTTTAATCCATTCTTGTATTCTAACAGTTACTGCTGTCTTGTCGTAGTTCCTCCTTCCCCTTTGATTTCATTTGGTATTAATGGTCATATCTTTGTTGCGATTTTATTTATTTTTTGGCTTGAAAATAGTCATTATATTTGTGTGATTTATCTTCTGTTGAAGGTATCAAACTATTACTTTAAATTTGTGAACCTATAAAGCGCAATAGCTGATCGTTGCAGTATGTAGTGAATAAACCTTTTGAAGCATAGTTGTTGATATAATGTACACAGAGTATACAATTGCTATATATTGTTATAACCTCAGACCATCTAGGAGATCTGTAAAGGAATCTAAAGAAAAGGAGCATGCCTCCAAGATCCCAAAAAAAGGGGATTGAAGGAAGTTGCTTTTGATTACAAAAATGGGGACTTCACTCCAAAAAATCTCCTATTTTTCTCTCCAAATGCACCCCCCTTAAGCACAATGGGGCAACCCCCACCCCTCTTGAATTCCCTTTTTTACCCGGTTGCCCCTTCAGCTAGCAAGCATCTCCTCCACGTTACTGGACAGCATCCATTGGACTCCAAAAAGGGCAATAGAAGAGCCCATAATTCTCTAGCAAGTAGCAACCTGACAATGAAGAAGGAGATAACCAACACTTTCATCTCTTTTGCACAAGCAATACCAATTTATGATAACCGGGGGGTGAAAGATATAAAACAGGAAGAATAATATTTTTAAAAGCGGGAAGCGTAATGGAGGTGTTGACCATTTAAAAGGCGAAACATAAGCCTCAAGATGTTGTGGTGCAAGTTTATTGTGACTTAAATTTCTTTTTTGAAAGATATAAATAAATATTATTACTAGTCAAAAAGGAAAATTTTTAGTATCTTGAAACTTTTTTTTTTATGACCATCTTGAAACTTGGGTCATCATAATTTCAAAATTATAAAGTAAGGTTGGATATTTTGACTTGTCTTCCTCTTAGAAATACTAATTTGGAAGTATGTTATATAAAATAAAATAAAAAACTCACAGTACAACTCTTTTATCTCTTCCTCCTCTTTTGTACTTGTTTCGGAAGAAAAAGATCCAGTATCATATGAAATCACAAGAAAGTATAATCCATGTGTGAAAGCCCATTTTTAATAATGTGTTAAGAGTTTCAATGAAAGTTAAGCTTCATTGTTGATTATAGATTATACTCGATCGAGGAGTTCCATTGATTTGATTCATATGAAGCAACGACTCAGGGTTTTTTTTTTTCTTGTGTTGATCACTACAAGGTAAAAGTTTATATTTATTTAAAAAAATTTTGAAGCTTCCAAAATTATATAGAAGCGTTTTGGATGCAGAAAAAGTGTTTGAAGTGTTGCTTTTGATTGCCTTTGAATTTGAAGTGTATGCTTCTTAGGATCACAAATTTTATTTTAGGGTAAATTACGCCGACTTTGAGGTGGGTCATAATTATATAGAAGCGTTCGTGTGTTTTGCAAAATTACACTAGCCTCCCTTGTCTGATTTGGTCGGTTAATGGTATTCACAGCAATAGTGAAGTTACCAAATTACCCCCATGTATTAGTATCCTTTTATTTTTAATTCTCTCTCTCAGTAGTAAAAAATTACTATCACCTATGCTTAACTACTTCATCTTCACTCTCTCTCCAATTTGTGTGAAGCTCTGCAAAAACAACTCTGAAAAATGTGAAGCTCTCTGTGTAACACACACACAGGATGTGAAGCTCTCTTTGTAATAAATACACACATACGATCCATAATACAGGTGTGTATTGTGTGTATACATCTCTTTCCCGGTTTTTGATAACGTGTATATATGTAATTTTTTTCATTTACATATATACACAACCCTGTGAATCCTAAGAAACATGAGGCAAATTGTTATTGTTAAATTCCTCTTAAGGGGCTTTGGTTAGGATCATGGTGATTGTCAGTGGCAAAACCGATCACAAGGACAAAGGTGGTTTTTCGTTTTTCGGCAATGGATCTTTTGGCTTGCTCTGGTTTCTTAATAATTTCTTTTAGAAAGAACACTGAAAGAAGAGGTTCGATGATTTGTTTCATAGATTTCTAGAGAAAAGGGTTAATCTTTCAAGTTTCAATTCCCCCCCCCCCCCCTTCAATATTTTTATGTCAGATCATTATTATAGCCCTTAGAAGTCATCCTCCTTTGACGAGAAATACATCCAGTGCAGCAGATTGATTTTGCTTCTTCCCCATGTCTCTGATTCCTGCTTCCCAAAATCTTAAAAAATCACACCTTCACAGGTTTTTTCTATCATTATTCAAGTATTTAGATTTTGCTACTATTATTCACAAATTTTGTGATTAATCTTTAAGATTTTGATGAAATCCATGGCGACATATTGATTTTCCGGCCACTGATTCCTCTATGGGTGTTGTTGCAGCACAGTCAAAGAACTCCCAACCTTCATTAATGGCCGATTTCTCTGCCCCTCTGTATACATAGGTATATACAATTATTTACAGTAGGCTCGCTGGTTGCTATGGTGAATCCAATTCCTCCGCTTCATTGCTCTCATAAAGCTTCCCTAATTTCTTCAAATCTGTACTTGCAAAACGCTGAAGCATGGGGTGGTGTTCACTTTATATTCAAGTTTTTGTAAACGAATAATCAAAGATTCTCAAATATGAGGGATGGCTTTATAATTCCAACTTACCCCAGGGGAAGTTAGTGTAATTTACCCTTTATTTTTAAGTTTAGAGGCATTTTGTGGACATCTTTCTTCAGGAGAACCTCGGTAAAACTTTTTAAAACACTGAGGAAAAGATAAAAGAGGTGATAGAAGGGGCCTTGAGGCGTTAAATTCTATTTTTAAACCTATGAAACCTCTAAAAAATGCACAGAAAGATGTACTTATATCTATATCTATATCTATCTATCTATATATATATATATATATATATATATATATATTGGATCCTTCCATCTCAAAACCCCTAAAAAGATACAGCATGATTATTAACTCACATATTTTTGTGGAAACTTTTTCAACTGGGAACTTTTTCAGCTGAGATGGAATATTTTCGAGCTTGATGTGGTCAACCAGCACCACCTCAGCTTCACAAAGTGGCAAAGGGGTGGTGTATTTTATGTGGTTAGGTAATGAGGCTCTCCTTTGGGAAGCATTGACAATGGAGGATGTGATTGCTAGAAGCTCTCGGTTTGGGGATGTTTGCCTTTGCAGATTGATTTGGAAAAAAAAAGGGGGGGGGGTGTTGGCGGTGGTGAATATCCTGCAATGGTATGCGATGTTCGGAATATCCCTCCATTCAAGGATTACCAGTCATAGAGGGAGGTGGCAAAGGTCAGTGTTTGGTTGGAGATGAAGTCGATAGTGATTCTTGAGGCTAGGGATTTGCGTTGTGTGGTGTTAGTAGACACGGTGTCTTACACAACTTGGGTAGAATTTTTTGGGTAAATCTCTTGTTAAATTGATATATATATATATATACACACACAACAACAACAACAACAACATATTAAGCCAATACAATATTGATGATGCCAAAGTTTGTCAACGACTAAGAAGCACGGACACGGACACGACACGGACACGCCGACACGCAATTTTCCAAAAAAGTAGGACACGGACACGTCGGGGACACGTTGAATAAAATATATTTTATTTTTATTTATATAATAATATAATCAATTTTTATTTTCATATCAATCAAACTATGCATAAAAAAACAAAATTTCATGCAACATTTACACAAGAAACACAATTCCAAATATCCAATATCAAGTACCATAAAGTGATAAATTTAAAAGTAAAGTACCAAATATTTCAACAAGATTACAATTTACAAATAACAAAAACATAGCAAGTAAGAATGATCAATTATCCAAAGTTTAATAATTGCTAGAGGAATAGAACTTTCAAGTTCAATACAAAACAAAGCTCCACTAATAATCCTCTCCCCCCCCCCCCTCTAAAAAAAAAGCCCCATTTCAAGCATCATGATTCATTAGACCCAACTTCATCTTCTTCTCTTCCATCACCATCATCCGTGAAGATTATGGCTTCCAATTCTGGTTCATCAAGTGAGAGGTTGCAACTTCAAGCACCCCAACATCCTCAAATGAATCAAAAATATCCCCACCAATATCCCACATTTTGGTCTCTCCTTGCATATATTGTGGGGTTCTTCTTGATAAAAGACGGAGATTACTATGAATGTAAACCAAGTCTTCAGCACGTTGTGGTGTCATCTTGTTCCTTCTCACCGAGTGCACAAAGGAGTAAGTACTCCAATTCCTCTCAGAGCATGATGAAGAAGATGGTTGTATAAGAAGCTTCAAAGCTAAGTTTTGAAGCATGGGTGCAGATGTACCATAGATAACCCACCAACTCTTAGGATCCATACTATATTGATCAGTCATGGAATCAACATCCGCAAATGCTCCTGCACGTGTTGAAAAGTTGATATACTCCAAATTAACCTTTCTACGGTCCTCAGGATTGGGGAAGTATCTTTTAAAACACTTGATTCTTTCAGCAGAAACCTCAACATCCTTGTGTGGAGGAACTCGACTTGGATCCTCCCCAAGCCACTCATCGCTATAATACCTTGAATATATGAAAGAAAAAATTAAAAAAAAAAATTATAAGTAAACTTTGATGGGAATAAATTGTTAAATCCTTAAAAAGACTAGAGATTAGGAGGTAGAACTTACTTTGGATTCAATGAATGTGCCAAACAATGAAGCGGGGTGTTATTTTTGTTCCAACGATCAACAAGCACTTGGTGTACTACCTCATAAAAGGTAGATGACTCCTCAAATCGCTTCCCTTCTTTTCTATATACTGCGGTCTTCACTTTCTCAATCATTGAATCCCACATATCATAAACCAAGTGAAGACATGGTTTGTCTGTATCACAAACCCGAATCATCTCATAGATAGGCGCAGTAAAAGAAAGAATGTAATCAATGGAATCCCACCAAATGTCATCCAAAACTTTTTCTTTCACAAATCTTGCTTTCCCTACATCATCCTCCCGATAGCAAGACCACATGTCACTAATAACCATCGCTTGAAGACCACGCTTTATAAGCTTAAATCTTTTTAACATGATAATTGATGAAGCAAAACGTGTCTCTGCAACAGAAAGCAACTTTAAAGTAACAAACTCATTGAACATTGCCAATCTCATTGAATGATTCATGATGAAGTGTTTTACTTGCATTACATCTCCAATAATTTCCGTAATCCAACAACATTCATCATATGTCAATTCATTGTTTTCAACATTCTTGGCTGCACAAATGTTTTTTAATGCAAGGTTGAGGGTGTGAACCACACATGGTGTCCAAAAAATGTTTGGAAATTGTGATTCAATTATTTGCCCCGCACCTTTGCAATTTGGAGCATTATCTGTGATTATTTGAATCACATTTTCATGCCCAACTTCATTAATGACCTCTTTCATCAAGTTCGAGATGAAGTACTTGTCTTTAATCTCACCCGAACAATCAACAACCTTTAAAAACATAGGTGCACCTTCCGTAATTGCCATGAAATTAATAAGAGGCCTCCTTTGAGAGTCGCTCCACCCATCGCTCACAAGGCTTACCCCTTTTTCCTTCTATGAGCCTTTAATAGGTTGCAACAATCTTTCTATGTTTGCCTTTTCCCTTTGAAGCAAGCTAGTCCTCAACAAATTATATCCCGGAGGCAAGTAACCCGTAATTGGATTATTGGCGGCAAATGTGTAAGAAGACACAAAATACGGGTTCCTTGCTAGGTGAAATGGCAAGCCTGCCGAATAAAACATTCTAGCAATTTCGGAATGGAATTGCTCACGGGCTGCCATATTAAATGCCTTCTCCACGGGATTTTCGCTTCCACTTCCACTCCCACTCCCACTAGAAAATGTCTTTCTTTTCTTCAAGGAAGTAGGAAAAGCACTTGTACCACCCAATGAAAGAGTTGAAGGGGGTAAAGGTACTTTCTTTGAAGCAGTACTTGATTGTCTTACCTTCACTTCATCCTCTAGCTTTTGCATCTCCGAAATATCTTTTGTTGTGACTTTTGTGCATGATGCAACCCCATGACCAGGTAGTCTCAACAAATGAGCCCTAACCCTTGTGTAAGAACTCTTCTTAACTTGGTGGCAAAAATTGCATTGCCAAGAAATATTCCCACCACCCTCACTCAGCTTGTCAAACCTTGTGACATACCTCCACAGAGGCTTGTTACTGTCTTCATCTTGACTTAATGGTGTTTGTGCGGTACTAGCACCCGTTGAAGACATTTTGATAATGTTGAAATCTATGACACTAATATTTTTCAGTGATGTAAACAAATTAAACAATACACACAAATCAGCAAATTTTCAGTGATGAATCAACAAATCAACAAATCAGCAAATTTACAATTTATATTTTGAACATTACACACAGCAAATCAGCAAATTAACAAATCAACAAACAATACACACAAATCACCAAATCACCAAATTACCAAATTTTCAGACTTCAGTGAATCAAAAAATTTACAATTTATATATATATATATATATATATATATATATTTTTGCAGAAAATCAGCAAAGTATAAAGGAATGGCACTCACATGAATTCAGGGAATCAATAAGCTTTGAGTTCCAGTTGGCCAAGAATGCTAAGAATTTCAGTCAGTGAATTGCCAGACTTGCAGTGAATCAACAAGCTTCAAAATAGATGGAAGAAAGAAGAAGATAAACTCACTGAATGACTGATACATCGTGAAAAAATATATAATAAAGCAAAAGAGAAAAAAATTGAAAAATGAAACAGAAAAAATTATACAGAAATTGACAACAATGGACTGCCAAGGGGGAAAAAATTATACAGAATTTGTCAAAAATTATATATATAGAGAGAGAGGAGAAGAAGAATTTATACAAAAAAAAGAAGAAGAAGATAAATTCACTGAACCATAGAGAAAAAATATATAGTAAAGCAAAAGAGAAAAAAAATTGAAAAATGAAACAGAAATCACAACGATGGACTGCCAAGAGGGAAAAAAATTATACAGAAATTGAAAAAATTATATAGACAGAGAGAGAGGAGAAGAAATTATACAGAAAAAAAAAGAAGAAGATATATATCGAACACGAGAACACTGAAACATCGAGAAAAAGTAAAGCAAAAGAGAAAAAAATTGAAAAATGAAACAGAAAAAATTATACAGAAATCGAACACGATGGACTGCCTATATATATATATATATAGAGAGAGAGAGAGAGAGAGAGGAGAAGAAATTATACAGAAAAAAGGGGCGGAAGTTAGAGAACAGAGTTGTGCGTACCTGGGTTGGTGACTTCGACAACGATGGACTGCCACTTCTGTATAATCAGACCGGAGACTTCGATGGACTGCCGATGGAGTACAATGACAACGACGGACTGCCGATGGACTACAATGAAAACGATGGACTGCCGATCGTAAGAAGAGGAGAAGAAATTATACAGACCGGAGACTTCGATCGTAAGAAGAGGCAGAAGTTAGCGAATATACGTACCGGAGACTTCGACGACGACGGCGGACTGCGACGACGGTGGACTGCGACGGCGGCGAGTGACGCGGCGAGCAGTGGCAAGCGACGGAGGCTAGGGCTTTTCTCTCTTCTCTTCTCTTCTCTTCTCTCTTCTCTCAGATTTTCAGAAATGCCCGACTGTTTTAGCGTAAAGCATATAAAATTAAGTTTGTTAAATTACAAACTGACCCCGCTTGTTTTTAAGAATATTAAAAGAGACCCCGTTTTTTAATTCCGAATTACAAATAGACCCCCCCGCGTGTCTGAACTTTCCCGCGCGTGTCCTGCCGTGTCCTGGGGCGTGTCCCACCGTGTCCTGGGACGTGTCCTACATTAAAAAAAAAAAAAAAACTATTCATAGGTACTCGGACACGTGTCGGACACGTGTCCTACGCGTGTCCGTGTCCCAGACGTGTCGGACACAGATACGCCGCCCAGATTGGAGTGTCCGTGCTTCCTAGGTCAACGACCTTGATCCAGCAAGAATGACCTGCAAAAAAGAAAGAGAAGTTTTTAGGGGCACCGGTAGGGTATTGGCCCAAAGCTCTTCGATGATCAAGTTAGTAAAAAAAGAATACATAATGTGTTTGTGAATAAAAATCATTGTATCCTTTTGAGCATACCTTATGCCTTTATTTATAGAGAATAAAGTCCTTAGGTTTGGTAGTTTTCTTGTTGAAATAGAAAACCTTACGTTCTTGACAAGTTAAGGATTAGTTGCTAATTCTTCCAAATGGTGAGATTTATTAGCTTACTTTTCCGTTTGGATATATTAACGGTAGATAACTAGGATTGGGGGAACACGTGTTGCATTCATAATAGCGGAGGACATTTTTCTCTCATCAAATATGATTACAGTCTTACATGAACAATATTGATTAATGAAGAGAAACAAAAAGGGAGGAATATATTCATAAATGAACAAATTTATTGCATAGTTACAAATAGATAGTGTTGTGAAAAAGAAAAAAAATAGAAATTACATACTGAGTTTTTATATTCCAAATCCTAATTGCCAATCCCAACCCCAATAAGTCCCTCCGTGTGAAGTTTTATACCAAAGCTGCCTTGATTTAGGGGTTCGTATAATCATTCTTCATATACATAGGTCTCCAAATGGTTAGAGTTTCCTAAATCAGTAGGAATTGTAATAGAGTAAGAGATTAAAAGAGGAAACTTCTTTATGCCTTAAGTTCACGAACCTGCCGAGCCAAGGAGGGGTATGATCAAGCTTGGCTTTAAATATGAAATGAGCTGCAAAGTCTTGTCAAGGTTGGCTTGGTTAATAGCCTAACAAGTTTGTATGAGCTTGGAGCCGAGCCAAGCTCGAGTCATAATTCAAGCCTAGCAGTTTTTTTTTTTTTTTTTTTGGGGGGGGGAACCCTTCTGCCAATCTGTTGGCCTCTTTTCGTTCCTGATGACAATGAGTTTTCTTTTCTTTCTCTGTTATGTGCAGCCGCCCAACCGTGTTGCAGGATAGGACAAGGGATAGTGATGAGGATGACTTTCATGACAGAGACTATGATGTAGCTGCTTTAGCAAATAATCTTAGCCAAGCATTTAGATACACCATATATGAAAATGGGAATGCTGAAGAGGTATCTAGTTGATTCATTTTGATTTTTTTTTTCCTCGTAAAATGTCTTCTATTCTTTTTTCTTTTTCATTTTTGGGACTCTTTTGGATGCTATATCTTGTTTGTATTATCCTGGTTGCAGGGCCATGGTACTCTTGATCGAGATGATGAGGTATTTTTTTCAATTTTTTTAGGTAAAAAAAAAACAATGAACTCTCTTCCTCAATTGATGGAAAGAAACTAAGGGGTTATTAATAAATCAGCAATGATGATGGTGACCCAGAAAATTTATAGAGAAAAATCTTTCGAAGTGTTTTCATTATTGAATTTTGTTGTTTTATATTCAAAAAAATGCAGGATGTCTACTTTGATGATGAATCTGCTGAAGTTGTGATATCACCCCTAAGGCTAGGTGATGACCATGGAAGGTGAGTTTTGTAGTCATTTCTGTTACAAATGATAGAATTACTTGAAGGAAGGGGAATTTTAAATGTCCATGAGCAGTTAGTTAATTGGTAATATTTGCAGCAAGCAGGGTGTGGGACAGGACTCTTATACATGGTCACTGTTAAAAATACATATTATATTAGTGCCCTTCTTATTTATCTATATATATATATATATAATTTGGGGGGTGGGGTGGCATCAACTATTATTGGTGGCCAGGCCAGTTACTCAGATTTTGGGTTGAATTACCATTCCCACCCCTCCTTACCTATTGAATTCAGATACCGAATTTCTTAAGATCAATCCATTCAGCATGTAGTAGTTGTATTATATGGGCCTACTATGATGTGGAAGTTATAAGAGAAATTCAAATGGACCTGGTGTGGTCTATTGGTTGAGCAATTGTCCATTCTTCTAGGTATGACAAACTTATTTATTTTTTTATGTTGCAGCAGTTTGTTCACAAATTCAAACTGGTTTGCCTTCCAAGATGACAGAATTGGTGATGTGTCTATGGGCACCTCATCCTCTGAGATGATGGATGAGATCAACTTGAATGGAACATCAAATGGTGGTGGTAACAGCAGTAGTGATGATGAGGTGGTGGTGGGAGAAGATGAGTTGGCTGAAAGCAATGATTCTGCCAATGGTGCATCCATTTCCAACACAAACATATTGAACAGATTTAGTGGAAACAATTTCATAAATGGTGAAGACCTGAATCCACAGAATGAAAAGGCAAGTGCTTCTGGTGATATGGGTTTCTTCCGGTTTGAGACACCAGACAATGATCACCTGTTTGGAGATAGGTCTTTACCTGAATGGACGGGTTGGGGGGAGTCATCGGATTTTAAAGTTGGCGGGTCAAGTTTGAATCCATTTGATGATCAGGGCATTCTTCGAAATACAGCTGAAGCAGTGGCATTGCATGTTAGTTCTCCTTCAGGGGAAGAATCCATACCAAATGGCACTTCAACTTCCATGGATTCTAGTGATGAATCAGTGGGATCCAATTCTAGTCAGAGAACTGCTGCTGTGCCGTCTTTGTTTGAAGAGGACGTTGAATTTGTAGGGGTGGAATTGGAGGGTACTGAGAAGGCAATGGAACAGGCTCTCAAGGAGGGGATTGTTGGGGAAGCAGGACCATTGAAAAGGAACATTATCCCCAAGATTCCAGAGGAGGAGAATTCTGATGAGGGTGGAGCTGGGATAAAGGAGTTCAATGATGCAAATTACTGGAGGGTTGATCAAGAGGTTGCAGTTGTGGAGTAGTGATGGATTAAACCTGTTTGGGAAGGAGTTCAATCATCAATTATTTGAATTACTGGACTTTGATCAAGAGGTTGCAGTTGTGTAGTAGTGATGGATTAAACCTGTCTGGGACTCAAACCTAAAAGTTGGATCCAATAGCGAGGGGTGGTCCATTCTCAGTTGGCAAGGGCTAATGCAGCAGACATATTGTACAGTATATTTTTGTTCCAATTGGAGATTGAATGTTAGGTTGTTATAATTATCACTGTTTGTTTATTGTTACAGAAATTGTTAATTATTCAGGGTTCTGTTTTCTTGCCGTTCCTGATTTATGGCTTATCCCGTTTCCTTCATAATGTTCATGTTTATCCTGGCGGGATTTATTTGGGTCTATTTGTTAGTTTCCTGATGCAGGATCTTTTATTTTGGAATCGCAACCTAGTATATGGTGGATTTTTGACCTGTCATTCGACTGTTGCCTTTGACAAACTCTTCTTTTTACTTGATTAGAATGAATATATCTAGAGTACACCGGCTCTTTGTCGTGGTTACAGCTTTAGAAATTCAGGTTCGATGTTGGTCAACTTGGTTGAACCTTTTTGAACAAATCAAGGCCACTACACATTCATGTTACATGATGAATTAGAAATATTTATGTGATTTGCTTGGTTGAGGTTTGGAACAGGACTATCTTCATATATGTATATACACACACACACACACACACGCACATTTATGTGTTGCTAATGGCTCCTCTTTCTGATGTTGAGAAACTAGTAGCTGGGGCAAGGATACTAAGTGACTCGATCGTGGTGGGATGGAATTGTGGAAGAAGGCAGATATGATAGTTAAGAGAATCGTGGTGGCAAAGAACAGAACATGTCATGGGTTCTAAGATGTGGCCATTGATCTAAACAAGAAGAAATAAATTTTGTTTGTTGGTTCAAGTCGAGATCAAATATTAATATGCCTGGGCTAGTGTTATCAAAATTTTTAACATGAGAGGCTATTTACTCTATAAAGGGCTAATCCAGTGCATCAGATTCATTGTACCTGATATGATATTGGGTGGCATCAATGGTACTAAAAGAACACAATTATCCTCTTCCCTATAATTGAACATCACCTAAGTTGGTAAGGGCAGACGAGGGGTTATGTGAAAGGTGCAGTCTTAAGTGTAAATTCTCAGTGAGAAGAGGCTTTATGTGAAAGGTGCAGAGTCTCAAGTTTAAATTCTCAGTGAGAAAGACGCTTTAAATGGTGTTTGTGCTTATGAGCCGTGGGATTGGTACTTTCAGTATTAGTCTTTGGTCACTCATAAACTGAGAGAATGAGGATACTTCGATTATCAAAAAAAAGAAAAGAACAAAGAACAAAATTATCCCCCTCCCTATAATTGAATATTCTAACTATTTGAGCAGAATTTTTAACCACACAATTATATTTCTTAATCTATATTCTTCAACTCACATAGTTTGAAACAAATTTTCCAAATCTAAGTGGTTGAATACTTTTGTTATAAAGATGTATTTTCAGGAGGAGTAATGTTATCATTACTACAAAATTTTATCAAATTTTTTTACCTATTAACGTGTCTGTTCGGGTGTTAATCAATTAAGTTTTTTGGTATATGTGAGTGCTAATCAATTAAGTTGCATGGTGTTAGTCAATCAAGCTTCTTCGACTTACTTGATATGACTAGTATTAAGAGATTGAATTCACTAGTACCAAGAGACTAAATTCATTAACACCCAATCACATTAGCAGATAAATTTTTTTTGATAAAATGTTATGGTAAAGATAGTATTACTCTTTTATAAGACACCTTTATTTTTTTATATAAAAAAAGTGTAAAACGTATAATCTCAAAAGGCACTTTTTAAAAAACGTTCTCTCAAAAGATATCTTTTAAAATGTCTTTTAAGAAGACAACATTAGTTCTTTTGCCTAATTAAAACACTAACATAAAGCAAAGAAGACAAAGACATGTTTTGAAAAGACAGGTGTCTTATGCGAAGAAACATTTGTAGTTTTTAAACAAATTAAAGAAAAGATGCTTTTATAACAAATGTGTATTGCCATACACTTTTCAATAATAATATGGGTTTGAGAATTTTGTTTAAAAGTGCTTGAATTTGAGAATAATGATAAAATAAAATACAGTTATTTGGTTAAAAACTCTATTTAAGCGTAATTAATGGAAAAAAAATGGGTATAGTCATAATTAATGGAAAAATGGTATAGTTAGAATTCAATCACTTCTTTAGAATGAGTCAATTATTATTGTTTTTTTATTTTTAAAGGATGTAAACGTAATAATTTATTTTTTTTAAAAAAAAAGAAATACATCAACTTTTACTCTTTAATATTTTATGTGACAAAACTAGTCTTTTAATATATTCTTGTATAAGAAATGGAAAATTGAGTAGTTTGTAATCATAATAAAAACAATTTTGTTTTTCTTTTGCTTATTTGTTGTGTGTGTTTTGTGTTTTTTGTTTTTCAGTTCCAGCGGTCATTAGGCAAAACAGATAAACCTAAGTATTAGAATATCAATTTAATAAGTTTTGAAAAATTTATTGTTGTGAATTGTGGAATTATAAAGGTCACTTGCAGTGGAAAACAGAGCAATGTTAAAGAAAAAACATTGATATGGTGAGAAGCAATATCTACAGCAAGCTTTGATTTAGTTTGAGTTCAATGTAGTATGAGCTGCATCTACATTATAAAGAGTTATACCTTATATTTTGTGACTTATACCAAGTTTGAAATCATTTTTCACTTAGTGTAATTGAGTTCATTGTTATAGAAATTACACCTTCGTTATAAAGAATTGTACCTTACGTTGTGAAAATTGTACCTGATACAAACCCTAGTACAACTGAATTCAATGTTATGACTCAATGTTGTAGGTAGTTGCACCATACATTATGAGACTTGCATCAGGTTCACCACTTTCCATCTAGTACAAGCTTTGCTGTAGTTTAGTGTTGTGGGAGTTATAGCTAACATTGCAGGAATTTGTTATTTAATATTTAACATATATAATCTTAACTTAAAAACTCTTATATAATTTAATATTTAACATATTATACAAAATTAAAAAATTTATTGTAATAGAACATATAAAAGTTTAATATATATATATATATATATGTTATATTTAATGGATAAGATTTGTTTTAACTCATATCTAATCAATTTAACTAAAAGAATTATCGAATTTAGATCGAATCATCAAACCAAGTTCTTTTTATAATATTCGGATTTGGATCTGGACCGGATTTGTATCCATTGATAGCCCCACTTTAGTCCAAAGACGGAGCTAAGAATTTGTTTGAAAGAGGGCAAATTTTGACCTTGATATTTGCTGATAAAATTTAAAATTATAAAAGTAACAAAAAATTAATATTATTTGATAAATAATTAAATTTATTGATACAAAAGAATTTATAAATTAGATAAGAAATATGACTAACAAATAGATACTAAAAAAATTTAAACTACATAAAAAGACCCAAAAAAATTTAATAAAAATGTTATTGAGAAGTAAAATTTAAAGTAAAATAAAAATAAAGTATGAAAATCTTTAAATCCAGCGAATCAAAAACATAAATTAGAAGAGTATATTAAAGTTTATTTAAAAAAAAAATTAATTTTTTTTTAAATAAAATAAATTGAGAAGAATCAATTGTCCCCTCCCCCAAGCTCCAAGTAGCTTCGTTCTTGCTTTACAACCAAGTTTGATATAGTTAGGTGAGTGTTGGTGCAGTTCAATTCCAACCTACAATGTAATATTTTTCTATAATCTATTTTTAATATATATATATATATATATATATATATATTTTTTTTTTTTTTCCCCCTGTTTTCTGCTAATACGCGTCGTCGCTGTCCGTGAATTTGAGAAATGTCACACAAAACGTGTTGGAAAGAAATTCGAAAAAAAACAAAAAATCAGTGAGGGTTCAAAAAGGGGCACATCAATAAAAGCTAGTCTACGAAACGTTCCTCTTCAAGTCAAGTCGGCGCCCCAAATTCAATTCGAGTGGTCTGCGAAGAGAGAGCGTTAGGGTTTCGAAGATGATAGAGGTGGTGTTGAACGACAGGCTGGGGAAGAAGGTGAGAGTCAAGTGCAACGACGATGATACCATCGGCGACCTGAAGAAGCTGGTGGCCGCCCAGACTGGGACGAGGGCTGACAAGATCAGGATCCAAAAGTGGTATAACATCTACAAGGACCACATCACCCTTAAGGACTACGAGATACACGATGGGATGGGTCTTGAACTCTACTATAATTAAACAGGTATCCAAATGCTTGTGATTTTTCTGAAACTGCTGAGTTCAATTTCTTAAAGTTTGTTTATATATATATATATATATATATATATATATATATAAGATTGTTATATTTTTTCGTTGACAACTGAGTCATTTTAGCTTTTGAATTGAATTTCATTAATTTTGACGGTTAGTGTTTTTATAAGTTATGTATTAGGTTAAATTATCTATTTCTTTATTAGATTTGGGTTAAGATTTGGGTTTGGGAATAGAGATGAGAATCTAGAATTACTTATGCGATATGGATTATGTGGTCTATGGAATAGAGTTTGAATTCATTAGTTGATTTTTTAGCGTGAATTATATTGGGCTTGAAGATACACACCCACACATGTAAAAGGATCAAGGAAGTAAAAAGAGACTGAATTTCTTCACTTTGTCATCTTTGTTTTTTTCTCAGAGTGAAATCAGCTGAGGCTGGTTTGAAAAAACAAATTTTCAGTCTAAAAATAGGTTTTTAATCAAAGTGCGCAAAATGCCCCAAACTAATTCTTCAATTCAAACTGAATTGAACAGGTTTCGTTGATCTGAAACATACAACATCCATTTAATTAGTTATTCCAAAATTAAATTATGACCAACTAACTTTTAAGTGCAGAAAATAAAACGAATCCGTGAAACATTCCTACTGCAAATGTTTTCCACCTTCCCTCTGCAACCTTCTGCCGCTTATCTGGGAGACGGGCAGGGCCCTCTTCAGTCCAGATTGGAAATTTGAACCCCCAACACCAACTCTGATTCTAACAGACGCTGGAATGCTATGCTGTGACCTCTGTACCAATACAGTTGCCCATCAGAGGTGCCTTCTTGATTGGGTTTCTTCATCAATAGCTACAAAACCACCACATAGATCCCTCAATCTCCGGAAAATTTCCGAGCACCATAGGACTGCCGAAAACCTCATAAATGCATCCTAAATTTCTTTGGTTCCCATCCCTCCATGTGACAGCAGCCCGCCGCAACCCAATGATCCAAGATCACAGGGAAACATTCCATGGTCCAGTCCCTCTTCTCCATAACCCTTCTTGCTTCCTCTCTGCAGAAGGGAATTCGAACATGAATAGAGTCCCATGACCCTAACCCCTGCTGGAACTCCCCATTTCCTATTCACCCAATTCTGAACTCTTTGCAATTCCGTAACTCGGTCTAAGTCTTTCCCATGAGACATCTTTTGAGGAATTCAATTCTCTCGCTACATGAGGTTGGTTCAACTACTAGATCAGCCCAATCTCCTCTTCCACTGTCCTTCACCATCACCGGGCTCTTCGACCAATTTTGAATCATGGCGGCCTCTCTAAATGATTTTCCTTCCTTGATACAACCTTTCAATTGAATTCGTCCCAGCCTTCTGAAAGCTTTAGCGGCTAATCTCTACCCTCTCCCTCGATTGGCTTCCGGGATGTAGATCATCCTACTCTTGTCTTCATTCCACTCCTCTATATGTACAAACGAGCCTTCATTGTTAGATTTCTTCAACATTGTTAAACTTCGACCTTGGCCATGGAAGACCCTTAACTATCTTCGACCCATTGGTTTGTTGCCCATTTCATCCAGACGAGAACAAATCCATCTCAAGCCCTCTTTGTTCACCTAGATTCTTCTGACCATACCACCATCTTGTTCCACTATCTTAAACAATTGAACATCTATATCGTCACCATCGTCGACCTCAAATGATTTCTTTCTGAGCTGGCTAAATCGCCTCGCCATCGTTTTGGGGCTCTTTTTTTTATAGAGGCTTAATTTTTTGTAGGAAAAAAATCCTAATCTACGAAGAAAAAAACTCACGTAGTTGTCAAATCCACTAGCATGAATGCCAAGAAGATAAAGTTACAAGTATATAAAGATCCAGAAAAAAAATACTTATTTAAGTTTCATGAACAATCCCATTAGCTCTCATACTGGTCTATTCCGGTCTTCACTCGAAACTTTACCAATTTGTTTTTATTTATTTATTGTTTTGATAGGTAAATCACACACACTTTGCCCACAAGCTTGAACTTCAACCTCTCATATGGGGAGGTGGAGGAGATACAAGCCAAGTTAGAACTTGGTTACCAATTCGCTTTTTCACTAGCAACAAGCATGAATCTCGAATCACGTACCGGTCTAGGGATGGCAACGGATTGGGTTTGAGGCAAGGGACCTCTTCTCCAACCCCAGCTCGCAAAAATTTTTTTTTTTCTCAAACCCAGTTAAATCTCGTGATACAGTGGTAGGTCCCCTTTTATTTTTAAATTTTTATTTATTTATTTTATTAAATTAATTATAATTAACATATTTTAAACAAAACATTGCATGCATTAAAAATAAGAAATATGCATGTTAATAGAGAATTCGAATGATATTATTTTTATTTTTCAAACATTTAACTCTATCAAGTTTGTTTAAACTTGTAATGGATGACTAAAAAAATGTTATTATAAACATTGATTATGTAGTATAAAAATTATTTTTTATTTTATTTTATATAATCGGGGTGGGTCGCCTTCACCCCAAAACCTAACGTGGTTGACATAGCTTCTCCCAAACTCATCTCATTAAGGGCGGGATATGGTGGGTTCCAACGGGGGTGGGTTAAATTTCCATCCCTACATACCACCACATCACGATCACCAATCCATAGCTAACCAATTAAGTTGTGTGCAAAATCATGCAAGGATTATGTGCGTGGTCTATGCTTAATCCTAGAGCCTACAAGTACTCTAGCAATAGTCTTTCTAATGACAGAATTCATAGAGAATCTTGCATAAGAATAACTATATGAATTTCTAAATGTAGATGGAGTTGAAAGGGAGATGGTGGTGTTGTGAGGGATAGAAAGGTTGTCTCATGGTTGAGAGATAGATAGTTAGTCCAAGGTGGCTTATAGTGGTTTGAAAATGCTGAGAATGGTGCAAGATGATTTTGGAATAGCTGGGGATGGTTTCTAATGAATCAAAGGGTTGAAGACCTGAAGTATTCATTGGCTAAAGCCAAATGGAGACAAAATTATTGTTTTTAAAGGAGAAAGGTGCCTTTAAGGTGTGAAGGTCCCACATTACTTGAAAAGTGATTTATTTATTAAAAAAAAAAATTGCTCAAAAAACGAGGTATGAGTGAAGTAAAACGCTAACTTATAAAAATAATCAAAAAAGTATTAGACATTAGAAGTTAGTTCAATGTAAGTTAAATAATATTTTATAGTTATAATAATTATCAGGTAACAGTAAATAGTTCAATTTAAAGATGACATATGACATATTTAAGTAATGTGAACATTCTAATTTGTGGTGCTTTCAGCTTTCTTTTCAATGAATTTTCAAAGTTCTGTTATTTATTCAAATCTTATATAGAAGAACTTTTTGTCAACTCACTGGTTTTAATAATTCTCATGACATGATAAAGCCAATTTCATAGACTTCTTAAATGTTTCTCAAAGGTTAGCCTATGTTGGGAAGATTTCATATATAGGTGGTCAATATGGTTGATGGATGAAAAATATTTTATCGTGGGTAGACTTAGACTTTGTGAAGAGTAATGATAGTTTGCTAGTTGTAGTGCACTATCAACCCTTATAATTTTAGTGTTATTCTCCTCAAAGTTTTGTATTTTTTTGCGACAACTCAAATAATTTAAATGTTTATTAGGCCAATTTTGTACTAAAGTTTGGTAATAATATTTGTATTGATATAATAGACTGAATAGTAATATTTCTCGGTTACAAATATGTTCTTTCATATTGACATCCCTCTTATAACATTGTAAAAAATGCATAAAATACTATAAGGGACATATAAGTAAAATAAATTACAATTAAAAAGGTTATTGTCTGGTTGCCTCTCTCCTTGCCTCAGGCAATTGTTTAGGCGTCGCTTATTTGTAGACGTTTAACTTAGAACATGTTAATAGGGGACGTCGAACTTAGAACATGTTAAGGCGTTAAGACTGATAATTGCCTTACTTGCTCGCCAAAGCGACCAGGCGTTCGCTTTTGACAATATTGCCTATCGCTTTCTATTTTAAATCTTAATTTTAGTGCTTATGAGCTATGACGTAAGGTGTCTTCACAAATCCTTAGTGGTCACTTGCAATGCCCATAACAACATAACTAAAATGACATGGCTTATCTATGTGAGATGTTAACATGTAAGCATGTGAACCAATGATTAGGACCTCAAGTTCCTTAGGTTTTCCTTTATGTACTTTGCTGGGCTATCAATCAGCCTGTGCTGATTTGGCCAAAGTTAGCTCAAGCTGTGCCCAAATTGTGGAGCCTGAGTCTAGAAGCTCAAGCTCTTCTATAAAAATATACTATGCTTGGGCTGGGTGCAAACTAATTGTTTATGAATGTCTAAACATCTCGTTCCAGGATAATTTTCTCAATTCAATTTTTTTGATTATAATTAAATAAAGTTGGTTTGAGAGAGAGAGAGAGAGAGAGAGAGAGAGAGAGAAATAGTGTTGACATAGCGTTTGAAGACCTGCAAGAGTGAGGGGGTGGTTTTAGTCATTGCAGCACCATAGAAGATAGAGATAAGCAATAATTAGATGATGGTGTGCTGCTAATTTTATATTGTAGACTTATTAGTGTTATGTCTATTAGTGTTATGTCTGTGAATACACCATTAATCCATGAGTTATGAACACAGGCAACTACAGATCAAATTGGTTTCTGCCTCCTTGTTTGGATGGCAGCAAAGGGGTGGGCTGGAAACTCTTTGGGGTTGTGATATATTTTGATTATTTTATCTTCAGTGCAACATACATGCATTGAGAAGACACGGGATTAACTTTAGCTATTTTGTTGTTTGATGACTTACTCAATGACTATCGATCAAAAAAATAAATGACTTACTCAATGACGCCTTTCTTTCGTTTCTCTTCTTTTCTTTTGTCATGAAACTAGTTAGGTTAAAAGACATTTATTGAGTTTTTCATGCTTTGTCTAGCATTGGAGCTCTTGGGGTTTTGATATTTGAATTAAAAAAATGCACCAGAATCTCATAGAAGATAATTAAGAGTCTTGGGTTCTTAACTATACTTGATGATTTGAAGTTATAAAGTTATCATGGTTAATATTAAAATTGTTATTGAATGGATTTTGGTAACTTTTGAAACTGAAATCACTTAACTATACTTGATGATTTGAAGTTATAAAGTTATCATGGTTAATATTAAAATTGTTATTGAATGGATTTTGGTAACTTTTGAAACTGAAATCACTCTTTTTATCCATGTTTGTTCTACATTTAAAAATATGGAGTTCAAATGAAGATGGTTATTTGATTTGTTTTTTGAGGAATGTGAATATTTGAATGAGATTTGATTGAAAAATAAGATTAGAGAATGTGATATGAATCAATGGAGTTATAAGGGGTTCTCGTTTGTTTTGTGGGGTCTAATAAACCAAATGCTAACATTTCTGTTATGAATTTGGATTTTACTAAACAGAAGAATTCTGATTAAAGGTTGTTTTCATGATAAAAATATAATTATTAATAAAAGTAATGTTGATGAGCTGGTATTTTTATTAGATTTACCTGATGTTTGTTAGGACTTGGGACAAAAGCAAAAGACTAGATCAGAAATGTGTTTAGTAGTGAAGTCAATTTCAATCCATTAAAAGCAAGGGTATAATTCGCTCTTTTACTATATAGTACTGTACATTTACCATGGTAGGGACTCAAGTGAAATTTGAGTATGAGGGAGATGAGAGGCTAGAGAGATGAGAGTTTGAGCACCTGTATATGTGCGTGCTGTGAACAGTTATCTCTAATACCCTTATAAATGACAGGTGGTATGCACATGTGATTTTCATCCACTATTAACGTCTAATTGTGACAGAGCATTCAAATTGGAAAGGGGCCAAAATGCAAGGATGACATTGCAACAATTGAAACAATAGGGGCGGAAGTGAAAATCGGAGTAAACTATAGGGGTGCAAGGTGTAATTTATCCAATTAAAAATGTGCTTACGTTGTACATTTGATCAGTGTTGTCAAAGGCTATTATTGCCTAGGGGATCAGGCGAGGCTATTTTTAGTCTTATCGCTTTAACATGTTCCAGATCAAGAGTCTTCAAAGAGGCGACGGCTAGGCAATCGTCTTAAGTAAGGCGAGAGGCGACTAGGTGATAGCTTTTTTAATTGTAACATATTTTACTTGTATGTCTTTATGTTTATAGTGTTCTATGCACTTATTTAATAATTTTATAAGAGGTCTATCAATATAAAGTAATATAGCTATATAGTCTAGAAGTATTATTGTTTAATCTATTATATTAACTATTATTATCAAACATTAGCACAAAATTGGACTAATGAACATTTAAATATTTGAAATGTTGTCAAAAATTCAAAGTTTTAGAGAGAGTACTTATTTCAACATGAAAAAAAAAAATTAAGTAGGGATTAATATTTCATCTTCTTTAACTAACAAACTATTATCATTTTTCACAAAATTTGAGACAGCTCACAATAAAACATTTTTCTTTCATCAACTAAATTGATCACCTATATGATAAGTATTCCCAACATAGGCCTGATTTTTTAGAATTAGTTTAGATGTCTGCGAGATTGACCCTATCATGTCTTCTATATTATTAGAACTAACAAGTTTATAAGAATTTATTCTATATAAAACTTAGATAGATAACAAAACTTTGAATATTAATTTACAAAAAAGTTTACTAGAGCTAAATATAGTCATATCACTTAAATACGTCATATGTAACTTTTGGATTGAACTTTTTGGTGTTATGTGATAATTATTTTAGTAATAAGATATTGTTTAACTTAGAATAAATTAACTTTTAATGTGTAATATATATATATATATATATTTTTTTTGATTATTTTATTAGTTAGCGCCTTGTTTCATTCAGGCTAACGTTTTTTTGACACCTCGTTTTTCGAGTAATGTGAGATTTTAGCACCTTAAAGGCGTCTTTCGCCTTTAACTACACTGCATTTCAGGATTTGATGCACTTTTAGCGGTACTGTCATATAAAATATTCTTCATGACAAATGTTTGTTAAGAGTATGTCTCCATTTTTATATCGCTGGCCTGGCAATGGTTTGACAGCAGTAGGTGAAGATAGTGTTTAAGGTCTATGTTGGGAGTTAATAAAGTCCTTGCTGGGACCACGTTCCTCGCTTCCATTTTCTTTGAGGCTTTGCAAAGATTTCATATATTTATATTTTTTCCCCAACATATGCGATCTCATAGCAGTAGATGTTCTTCTTTTCCGTTCTGTTTTCTTTGTAAATAGCTCAGAGTCTACTTTTTGTGCATTGTCTGTTTGCAGGATGTGGAAAATGCATTTAAGTAATGGGAGCTACGTTTCTGGTTGTGGGAGATGGAACTTTGACGCTTAAAGGAATAAAATTTAGCTCTGCACTTTGATAATATGTTAATGAATAAACACAAATACTTGTATTAATATGTGAAATACTGTTTACTGTGAATTGATGAACTTACTATGTTGTAGCTTCCTGTTATTTGGCATTGAGCTTCTTGCATCTGCCCATATTCCTCCTGTTTATTTTAGCAGTGTTTGTGAATCTGCAGGGATCTATCTATTTTATCTTCAATGCAGTTTCCCTTATTTAAAATATCAGAGTGATCTGGTTGGGTCAGTAGTTTGAGTGGAAATAGATTGCAAAACAACTCATCAGTGTTTGAAATGCTATGCTATAATAATATCCTGTTACTAAACATTAGCCTTGTCAGGAAGTTAGAAAACTAGCCATGGTTGGAAGATTTTTCTTCTTGAAAATGGGAAAGGGGTTGTTTTTCACAAAACAATAAACTGGACAACGACAGATGACCAGCAAGCGAAGAGACAGGAAAATGTAAAACCAAGTTAAAAATTGATCATTGGTTTGTTTCCCCTATACATACATTACATACATACATATATATATATATGTATATATACACACACACACATTCAATTAAGTGCTCGATTGGTTGAGTTGTTTAAAAGTGCCAATGTTATTAATCAGCTATTGTGAAAAAATATTTGGGTGTTTAATAAAAACTGTTAAAAAGTTATTATGAAATATGAAATGAAGGAAAGAAGAAAAGATAATTAAGTAATATTATATTATTTTTCAACTTTAACTAATTAAGTAGCAAGAAATAATTTACTGAAATATGTTGATGAGTTGATTCTAAATTAATATACTCAGTTTTGAATTAAATGCTTAATTTCTAATTACTGCAGGCTATAAGTGAGCAGCGGCCCTTTCCACAAGAAGTCGCAAAAGCAATCTGCAATCCCATCAGAGAACTATGGTACTGTCTCTGTTTCTAATGATCTCCATGACAATACTAAATTCAATGAAACATCTAATGATGTATTTGACTAATCTCAGCTCCATTTGTCTGGTAAGTGGCCTTGTTACTGTTTCAAATTATTGCAATTCCTAGTTTTATAAATATATATATATATATATATACATGTTTTTGTATACATATATGTATGTATGTGAGACTGCTGAATTGATTAGCCAACAGAATTCAAATAGGATGTTGTTTGTTAAGTGTACAAATACAATGTCATTTACATGTTCTGTGAAAAAAAAAAACTAGTCTATTAACAAATTGTTTAGAAGTTGAAATTTTTTGATGAGGCATCCCATCAAGAATTACGGTGTTCCCCTCCTAACACCATTTAAGTAATGCTCATATCTATTGCTGATTCCCCACCATACATTATTACCACTTAATCGTATTTTGTATGATTGCATATATTCTAAATACTTACAACTGCTATATAGGATGTAATAAAGAAGAAAAAAATTCAAGGAAGAATGAGTTATGGTAATAGCTTTATACGGTGATTTAGAGATAATTGTCACGATCTCACATCGATTGTGAATAAAAAAGGTCTTGGGCCATATAAGCGATCCGGTACCTTTATCCATCAATTGCAGCTTTTGGGTCAAAGCCCGACTTGTAATAGTAGTATCAGAGCTGACCCGGGACTCTGATGGCTAGGTGGTAACCATAAAGCACAAGACCTGAACCTGCCTTGACTTGAGGCCCGATTGTGACGAGGGCATAAAGCACGGAACCTGAACCTGCCTTGACTTGAGGCCCGATTGTGACGAGGGCATAAAGCACGGAACCTGAACCTGCCTTGACTTGAGGCCTGACCGTGACGAGGGCGTCGCGAATTCAGGTGGGAGAGTATGTCACGATCCCACATCGGTTGTGAGTAGGAAAGTCTTGGGCCATATAAATGATCCGGTACATCTACCCATCAGTTGCAGCTTTTGAGTCAAAGCCCAACCCGTCACATAATGCTATTATTTAAACACTTGGGAATAAACTGGGAGGGGATTTGGAACCTATTAAAAAATAATGTCAAATAAATAGGCATTTTTTTTGTCTTCTAGAAGAAGAAAAAAAGCCCATGCTGAAACTCAAGATTTCACTTTGTTGATGTGAGTTTTTTTTTTAATTGTTAGGGATGAGAAATTGAAACCTTAATTCTACCCCTCATCTTAGATGCATTGCCATTATTTATCTATTATGCAACAAGTTTGATGGATGTGAAAACTAGACATAGTTTTTTTTCAAAGATTTTTTTTTTTAATTTTATATAAAAACAAGTTTAAGGTTTTAATCAATATTTATTTAAAAATAAAAAAAGATTGACATTGAAAAATATAAAAATAAAAAATAAAATATATGAAAGGATAATTTTATTATTTTAAAGAAAAAAATAACTAAAAGAAAATATTTGTAATTTGTCAATTAAAAATAAAAATTGTTAGTATAATTATCAGAAATTTGTAATATCCTCTCTATATATATATATATATACACACACACTTCCACCAACCGATTGCCTTTAATCCTAATCACACTGAATTTTGAAAAGATTCAAACACATCAGTTGGGTCTGGTATCTAATGATGCAACATTTGCTATCATTTGTGGATGTCGTCACCTTTCTTCATGAGGCATTCCTTCCTTAATATATGTGTGTATACTTTTTTATGTTTTGACATCCACAATTTTCTTTTGTAGACAAATGTCATTTTCCCCACCTGTAATTAGGTAGGATTTGTTTCGTTTATATCTTCTCTAGCTTCATCTACGCTCAACTTTTCATTTTCATACACATCTACAACGTAGACCAATTACCTTTTTTCTATTATTTTTTTAATTTTAATTCTTGTTTTTTTGCTATAATTAGCTAAACATTTTCTTAAGAACAGCTAAAGAAATTGCTTTTATAAAAAAGAAAGGTGGGAACACAACAAATTGCTGGTTTCACAATGAACAATGGCTGAGATATTTGTTTTTGTTTTTTTGTGGGTAGGTCTGTGAGTTGGTTGAGAAAAATCATGTAGTTTTTATCTGACGTTTCTTCTTAAGATTTGCATCGATTGTATGTACTTATGTTTTATATATATGTGTGTATATATACGTATATTATATTCACTATGTATATTTATAAAGTATACATGTTGAGACTTGGAGAAAAAATCAATATTTAATCTCTGTCTCTCCATCTTTTCATTTTCCTAATTAGAGGTAAGAGTCAAATGAATTGTTTGACTCTTACATAGATGATTTGGATTCAACATTAGGAAAGCACCCTTGTTCATCCTAAACTCTCAAGAAATTATTTTCGAAAGATAAAAAAAAAAAAGTCTAAGTGATAAGATAGAATTGAAGAATTTCATAGCCAATTCAAATTAGGTTAAGACATGTGACATAAATGATGTCACGATAATACTAAATATACACAACGTGTTAAAATTTGATTTGTGTGATCATGAAATTTTTTTATGTTACTTTATCTCTTAACCTTTTTTCCATGAAAAAAGTCACAAGAAATATTTTTAGTATGTGTGTATATATATATATATATATATATATATATATATATATAAAAGAAAGAAAAAAAAAGGGGGGGGGAAAAGAAGAAGAAGTAAACATAAAGGGGATTGTCCGATCTGAATGGAATTCTCTTCCCTTCCATAATGAATGAAATTATAAAAATTATTTTTTTAATATAAAAGTTAATTTCTTTAAAAAAATTAATTTTAATAACATAATTATTACGTTACATAATTTACTAACGTGTCGTGTCTCATGTCCGTTAATGATGCACATGCGACCACCGCTTATAAAAGTCCATCAACTTATTACGTTGGATTTTCTAATTTCTTTGTACCAATAATAAGAAATAAAAGAAATAATTTTTAATTTCTCGTGAGATGTTGAATTCTCGATTCACCTTTAACGGTAACTTGATCACGGAAAAAGTTTCAGTGATATTAGGGAAATGACAAAGTAATCTCAACCCTACACGTAGGAAAGCTATAGATTTATCTCTCCGACGGGTACGCAAATACGACCTGTGCACCCAGGGGTCCCTTTAAGAGAATGCTTAAGGGAGGGATCCACCGCACGGACGCGCATGAACGCTAATGTCACCAAATCTCTGTCGTTTTACGTTAAAAGACTTTTAGGCCAACCAAATGGAATTTACACTTCCTCTGAGACATGTTTGGATTAGGGTGTTATTTTTGTAAGACGTTTCGTAATTTAAATTATATTTATTTTTATATTTGAATATTTATTTTAATGTTTTTGAAACGTTTGTTTAGATATTTACAAATTCAAAAACGTAAATTTTGAAAAAGTGTTTATGAAAAAAAAAATTTCAAACTTTTATTTTGAAATGTTCATTTTATATCTATATAATATATTTAATATTTTTAATTATTCAACTAAACACTATAATATCATTTAAGTCAATTTATATATTCATCTAAACACTCACAACTTAGTTCAAACTGTACTTTTTTCAAATCATATTTTTTCACCACTCAAACAAGTACTAAATTGACTACCCCTGAATTACCATATTTTCACTTTTCTGATTGGTAATTTTTTTTTGGGTAACTCAAGAGCCGGCTCAATCAACTATAATTTTTCAACCCTGTGTTTAGATTGGTAGTGATACAATGACAGAGAGGATAATTAAATTCATGCTAATTATGTAAAAAATAAACACTCTTATCATTTGAATAAGATTTCGGTGCTTACACATACTATTATTATCTCATCTACCAATATTAGTTCAGAAATATTGAATATTCTTTCTTTATAGCAATCAGGTCATAGAAGATTACAAATAGTACACTCCTATGTATGTACATGTATATGTATGTGAGTGTGTATATATATATATATATATATATATATATGGAGTAATGTTACATATTTTCAAGGTTTATCACTACTTGTGTCACAATGTGATGTAACATTGTGTGATATTTTTAAAAAGTATCATACAATATCATATCACGTGAGATATAAATAGGGGTGCAACTCGGGTGAATTAGGTTAAATCATATCCACGTCCAGTTTAAGTTCTAAAACAGTCAATCCGAACCTTAATACCAACTTTAAACTCGAGAATCCGACCTCGACCCGAATTAAAATTAATCAGTATTGGATTTAACTCGAGCCCGATAAATTTCAACAATTTAGATTATCAATTTTAAGTTTTAAATTTTATTCATAATTTTTGTAATAAATTATTGTCTTTCCTCTATTTTGATTATACATTAAAAGCTCCAATAATTTCTCATAGTTTCTTCTTTAAAAAAATCAAAAGCCATTAAATTAACTCCTTTAACATAATGTAATTTTGATAAAAAAAAAAAAAACAGAAGGTCAAATGTCAACAAGTTTTTGAAATTATAAAAATTTAAATAATAATACTTGTAAAGAATTTTTACTAATCTAATGATGTATAATTAAAAAATAATACATATATATATATATATATATATAATATTAAGTCTGAACTCAAATTTTTAAAATTTCAATCCAAACTCAATTTTAATTTAAATCGAGTTTTAGTTTTTTTTTCCCTAGACTCATCTTTAAAGTGTAAATAATGAAACCTCATTTATTAAAGCTAATCTCTTTAACTATTTGTAGAGGCAAATAACCTTAGCTTGGTAAGAAAATGAAATTCAATCCGTTTCGCTGAAGAGTGGTTGGGAATTAACTAAGAAAAACCTTATTCCTCTGTTTATTAATTTTATTATTCTCCCATTTCTTCAATTCATATTATTAAACCTGTTTTAAGTAATATTTTATTTTATATGTTACTTTTATAGTATTCCTATATTTAATGGTGTGCTAAAAAAACTGAAAAATCTTTGTCCACAATAAATTATTAATTTAATCGGCATGACATGATTTAGTGAAATCTTACATTTCAAGTCAAGAGGTAGGTTTGGGGGTGACAGATTCCTTTTTCAATCCTATTTCATAAAAAATAATAATAATAATAATCTTAAATATGTCGTGATAGACAGAATCGGGTCTTTATTTATTTTTCGGGTCTTATTTATTTTTATACCTTTATTTTATTAAATTAAGTGTAATTAACACATTTCAAATAAAACGATAAATATGTTAAAATAATAAATAGACATGTTATAAAAATTTAAGATGATACTATTTTCTTGTAAGTCATAGTTATAATAAGTAAAATATAAGAATAGAGTATAAAAAAAATTAGACTTAGGGGGGCAAAAATATAAATTAAAGGATACATTTGATTTTTTTTGAAAAGTATTTAAAAAGTCAAATAAAAATAAATCGAGGGGGGCAATTGCACCTCTTGGGCCTTAGTTGTCTCAGTTTTTGGGATCGTGATCGCATTCGAAATGACAAAGTCCTTTTCTTTTATATATGCAGTTCAAGTTTAAGATTCAGCACATACACGCATAGATAAAAATTTTCCTTGCCCGTACTTATACTAAAAAAGAAAAGAAAAGAAAAGAATATTAATGTACACGTTCATATTAATCATTAGATGATGCTATAACTATACATGATGCTCTTTGTGTTGCTTCTGTCATAAGATCTTCACTTAAAAAATTAGTACATTTTATTTTCTTTTCAAGCATGCACAACCATAATGCATCAAGTCTAACTTTGCATGTGAATGTCTATATCATGGTGTCACCGTATCAATATTCTATTATAAATTGATTTAAATATGACTTCACACGTGGAATCAAAATCTTATTCGAATGGTATGAATGTGCCCTTCTCATATCTTCTTCACATAATTAACATGAGCTCGACTCTTTCCTCCTATCGCTATCGCTATCGCTGTATGATTAATTAGTGAAAGGTTAAGATGTAAGGACAGAACTAAAAAAGGGCCCAAGGGACAGCTGCTTTCCTCAAATTTTTTTATTTGGGTTTTCTTATTTTATTAAATTATTTTTAACTATGTTCCCCTTAATTTTTTATTTTAAAATTTTCTTATACTCTTCAAAAAAAATTCAAATATATCTCTTTAATTTATATTTTTATTTCCACTAAATTTAATTTTTTTCACACCCTAATCTATTTTTTTTTAAATTCAAATTATGATCCTTACACTTTTAATTTAAATTATACAATAAACATATATAAAATTTAGAACTTTTTCCGTATGTGGAGCTAAAAACATTGTTTTAGTGGTTTAATGGCAGAGTCCTGGTGAGACTAATGAATATGGTGAGTATTTTTTGAGATTACGAGAAAAATAAATTTATAATTCTTTTTAGTCTATTAATTTTTATTTTCTTTGCTAGGTGTAAAATTAATAAGATCTGCATACATTTTTAGGGCTTCAATGGACTGTATAATGATGTAATCCTTTTCCTACCCAAAGATCTCCACAATCTCAATAAAGATAAGATTTTGATTTCAAGTCTCCGATATAATTATTTAGAAAATCTACTATCTAAATTACCTAACACCTTCAAAATAGAGAAATATCAACTATCAAGCAACAGATAAAGCTATAAATTTAACATTAATGTTGACCATTTCAACTTAAAAAAAGTGGATTCAAGATTTCTTTTCTTTTTTTGTCAATAAATATTTTCTTTTGAATTTTATGTCCACAATAATTGATAGGTACGTTCGTTACACGTCATTCGGTCTGGTTCAACAAATTTTCTAATTATTTTTTGTCACGAGAACAACAAATAGGTTTGATTGAATTTAAAGACTTAATAGACCGAAATGAATGACATGTACTTTAGTCTAAACTCCCCTACTTTAAATATTTTCTTTTGAATTTTATGTCAACAACAATTGATAGGTACGTTCGTTACACGTCATTCGGTCTAGTTCAACAGATTTTCTAATTATTTTTTGTCACGGGATTTAAAGACCTAATAGACTGAAATGAGTGACATGTAATTTAGTCTAGACTCCCCTACTTTAGTTTTGAGTAATGTTATCAAGAGTTCGTTTATAAATGCAAATGAGTCTCTTATTCTTTAAATTTCTTTTTAAAAAAATTGGATTGTTATTTATTTTAATCTCGGATTAAAGTACAATTTTTAAAAAGTTTAATAAATAAAAGACTCGTTCATATATGCAATGGATCTCTTAAGGACATTACTCGTAAAGTTATTTATAATAAAAATTAATAATGCTATACTAACAAAAAAATTTAAATAGATGAGTTGATAGTATTATATTAGTTTAATATCATATCATAATGTGTATAAAATTAATATAATACTATCAACTTATCTGTGTAAATATTTTTAATAAACGAATCTAATCAGCGTAACATTATTTTTTAAAAATTAATGAGTGGGTTCAAGTGATTAATTGATCATAATGCAACTATAGTAATTAGACAAGCTTGGAAAAAACAATGGGCAGCAATCTTGTTAAAGGTGCTAATAGGACTCATACATGCATGTGCACTCATTAATCAAACCAAGGTGGACATTGGATGATCTCATCTTATCTTATCCCAATGTGTAAGAAAGGAGCAAAAGCTGAAAACAATGGCAAGAAAAAAAGAATGGCTTTGAAAGATGTTTTTGTCTTTTACCATTTCTTCCCAAATTTCTTCAAAGACTCCCATTTCCCAAAACCAACCCTCTTGACTATTTGATTGTTTGGCTTCAATTTGTCCTCGCACCATCTCTATCATAACGTGTGAAATAGGAAAGGGACACACAAGTTATTTTCCATGCAAAATGGCCACAAGAGTGGAAAAAAAAATCCAGTAATAAAATAATGTTGATTTTTTTCGATGGAAAAACTTTCCTAATTACAAATAAATAAAAAAACAAATGTACAGAGCTGACAACGAGACAGGTTTGGAGTCCGGACTCATTTCTCAACTTCGCCTTATAAGATTTTTTTTCATGGGGATCTCATTTAATTTTAAAATTTTATCTATTTACATATTTTATTTAATTAATTATAATTAACACATTTTAAATAAAAAAATACATGTGTTAAACTAAGAAATATATATATGTTAATAAAGAATTAAAATGACATTAATTTCTTATTCAAACATTTAATTTTATCAAGTTTATCTGAACTTTTAATAAGTGATTAAATAATATCATTATAAATATTAATTATATAACAAAAAATATTTTTATTATTTTATTTGATATAATCGGGTTGGGGTGGGGGTGGAGCCATCTCAAATTTGTCTTAAATCCTTAACTTGTTTCATGTATTAAAGATAAAGTATACTGCATTTTTAGCAGGACGAGATAAATTATCATCTCTAGTCATATAAATCATACAAATCTTCGTGATCATGCAAATTAAGTTTAAATGTGTAATATAAATAATGTCATAATAATTATAATTTAAAATATATTTTACATGTCTAAATTTAATTTGTATGATCATGAAGAAATTAAAAAAAAAAGTCATTACACACATGATATTATTGAAAAGACATATTAAAACAAAATTGTGCCGAGCTCATTAAAGAATTTTCCATAGAATGATAAAAAAAAATTGGTAAAGTTTTTAAGTAATAATAGTTTGGGTAAATCACACCGATCTTTCCTGAGATTTATGACAATTACACTTTTGAGATTTTTAAAATTATACTGACCTCTCCTACTTTACAAAATAATATATAGATACTTCCCTTCAGTTAATTTTTTTCTTCAAAATGACAAAATTACTATTCTTACTTTTATTTTTTAATTTTTTAAATCTTGACCAATTTTTTTTCATTTTTCAAATAAAGATTGATAAAAACCTTAAATTTATTTTTATATAGAATGAAAATAATTTATTTATTTTAAATTTATTTTTAAATAAAAAATTTAAAAATCTTTAAAAAAAAGTTAGAAGAAATTAGTCAAAATAAAAAAAATTGTAAAAATAAAATAATAAAATGGACAATTTCTTCATTGTGAAAAACAAATTGACAAGAGGGAAATATTTATATATTATTTTATAAAATAAAAAAAATCAGTCTAATTTTAAAAATTTTTAAAAAAATTAGTATAATTATTATGAACATTAAGAGAGGTAGTGAGTGTAATTTACTTTAATAATTTTATTATTTTTTTTTAAACAGTAAGTGGTGGAGATAATAGGAGGTACATAGAGATTGATACATTGGCGTTGTACAATAACAGATGTTCATGTCCTAATAAAACTTAAAAAAAAAAAAAAAAAAGGTGGGAGAGTCAAATTTCCATTAAAACGGAGCACGGGCCCAGCAACCAAAACGGCGACACGAGTGGAACCGCACGTGAACAATTGATTGGGGGATCACATCACTCATAATTAATGATCAAGGGTCCCACATCCTCACGTGTGTGTGTGTGTGGGCCCTGGGGATCCAGACTATCTGATAGTCAACATTGTCTTCCGAATTTTTTACTCATTCTGTGTGTTTTTTATTTGATTTAATTTGAAACATATAATTTTTTAATTATTTTTTAAATTACATATTTATTATTAATTTTACAATAGAATTACATTTTTAGGTTTAAAATCGCATCTTCAAAAAATATTTTTAAAAATATATAATTTTTTAAATCAATATTATTTTTAAAATTATATTTTAAAATAGGATTTAAAAGATATGAGAAATTTCAAAAACTAGAAATTTCAAAATCAATCAAATTCCAAATCAACCAAATTGATATGGAATTTGGTTGATTTTTTAAACCTATGTTATTTTTAAAATCACATTTTCGAGATACGATTTCAAACTTACATCTTCAAAATGCAATTTTGTTATGAGACCATACAGTAATTTTTTCAAAAGCTTTTTCGGGTTCAAAATTTGAGCAACGTAATAATTTTCGATTTTTTTTAATCTTCTAATTTATTGACATAGTTAGTAGCTTGTCAATGACGTTATTGTATTGATTTTATTCAAAGTTATGATGTGATATGCATTCAATATAGTACAGTTACATTACTTAGTAAACAAATTTTAATAATGTTTTTTTTTTTTATTGAGAATAGTATTACTCTTTTTTTTTTCTTCCTTTTTTTTTTTGGGAGTAGACACAAATTGAATTGTGTGAGATTACTAGTATGTTACTTGGAATCTTGACCACCAACTTTTTATTGAGATAACCTTTCCCATGATAAATGACATTAAAATCAACTCCTTCGACTTCAACAAATCTTAATCTATTAAGAAAAGCAATATATAAATGTATCATCTCCAATTGTGTTGTTGTAAAGTTAAATTCAAGACAATCATGCCTTTACCCCATGGCATCAACCATATCCTTTTAACCTCTACTCACTACATTATGGTACAAGATTTAGACTGCGCTTAAATAGTAATTCAAATATAATTTTTTAAAAAATATTTTTAAAAATTTTATAATTAATTTTTTAAAAATTATAAAAATATATTTAAATATAATAATTTAAATTATACAAAATTAAAATTAATAACTTACTATATACGTATTTTTCATTTTAAAATTAAAAATTTATTTTTAAAAACGTAATCAAGCAAAGTCTTAAATTCCAATCCCAATCTCAGTCGTGTGTACATTTCATGCGCAGCAACTGAAATTAAACAGTTGCAATACCCGCAATTGTCTAAATCACTGCTCGCATTGCAACTACGATCTCAGCCAGTTGCACCACTACCGATCGTCCCAATCACTTTGCTAAAAAATTGTTACACAGGTTAATTGCAATTCAAATTATTTTTACCACTATGAAGCACACATTAAAAAGCTTGTAAGCAGACATATCACAAATCCATCAAAACCCTTGAGCTTCAAGAGAAATATAAATTCCTATAACCAATGTTAAAGCAGTTGAGAATGAAAGATAACATTGCAAAGATGGGTTCATGGAAATCATAAACATAGAAGTTATGGTCATACTTAGGCATCAAAGTCTTTTTCAGCTTAACATATTAGCTATCAGTATTTCAACAAAGCATACACTTCATCCCTTCATGTAAGAGACGTACTTTTAGACCTTACTCTAAATGAAAAGGAAATTTCTTCAACAAACATTAATATTCCACCTAAATTCACTCTCAAATGTGAAACAATACTACGCCAATATGCTCAAGGGACCTGTCTGGTTTGACGAATCTAGTCCATTTTCAGCATTCCGCATCCCCATAATCCATTTCCTGCCCAAGAAAAAAAAACACAGAATTTCAACTTTCATTTTTATGAATTGTTGAAATGATAGTGCGTAAGATAAACAATTGCAAAACGGAGTAAGATAAAAGGCCTTTAACATACAAAACCAGTTTCAGTATGCAATTATTTGCAACTCCAAAATTTATCAAAAGCTGTCCCACAACTTTGGGATGGAAGATGAGCGTCTGAAAAGATATTACGATAGAT
The DNA here is from genome assembly GCA_008638375.1 of Nyssa sinensis. Lineage (NCBI taxonomy): Eukaryota > Viridiplantae > Streptophyta > Magnoliopsida > Cornales > Nyssaceae > Nyssa > Nyssa sinensis. Next base: position 57,146,534 of record CM018031.1, on the reverse strand, counting down.
ATGTAAATTTAATAAGGAGGTTATTCTTTTACCTTCCAATGCTGTTGCTGCTTGAATCCATTAGAATTGTCAATCTTTTTGCTGTTTTCCTGAAATCGCTGCAAGGAAAACAGGGATGGGAGAAAAAATCAATAAACTATAAACCCAGGAATCCAGTAGCTTTTCATGGAATTACAACTGCAAGGAATCAAGATAATAATGATACCAGAATGGTTCATGTCCAGTTTGTTTAACAGCACCGGATGTGTCTTGGTAGAGCACATGGCATGGCATCTCTGATCTTTCTATTCCAAACATGTTCGCCAGCCTTTTGTATAGCTCTTCATACGACTCGAGAACTGAGAGGTCAAGAGTCCGGCCTACATCCTCTGACTCCATGAACACTTTGCAGTGACCTGTATCCATGACAGGTTCAGTTGTCCAAAAACCTTGATGCCATGAAAACCCAGCACTAGAGAAGTTTTCTGGAAGACCTTGCTGGTCAACTGCAGATTTTTCCGTCTTTCCTGGAATCCCATCTGATGAATGTTTCCCAGTTAGAACTTGTGAAACATTATCACTGGAACAGCTATGAGAGATCTGCTGCTCAGTCAGTATTGGTTGACCAAAGAGTAAGAACCGGGGTGCCTTTACACTATCAGTTTTCTCCAACTTATGATTTGAGTTCCCCATTGTTAGCAAACAAGATATGTTGTCATTCCTACTTGTGTGGCCTGGAATGATGCCATCAGAGATTTTACCACGTGGATCAAGCCGCAGGAAACTGGATGGAAACAGCTCCAACCGCAGTTTGTTGTTTTGGTGGAGATCTGATGGTATTCCAAATTGAGCATGCCTGGCTCCCTGTATGCCTGCAGGAATGTTGTCAGATAAACAACACAAGGGACTGCTGGGCCCGAGGGGGTTGCCTGAAAATGACGGCACTGGAAATTGGCCGTCAAAGGGAAAGTCTGGATATTGTGGGAGCCGCAACTTCTTTTTTGGTGGTGAGAAGGGTGACAGATGAACGACAGGAATGCTTGATATCAGCTCAACCAGCCATGGGCTGACACGCTTCACACTTTGCAGCAAATCTGGCTCATCCCATGTCACCTGTGATTTGGTTTGGAAGGTGTAAGAACAAGACGTACAGAACAAGATCACGCGAACTTAGATGTGTATTAATCCTAATTCTCTCTTAAACAATGTCACGTTGACTTCATTGCAGAGGTAACATCTGTAGATTGCTAAAGAAAACGAGATAGAACAATGGGAAGGGTGAAAATCATCTAACAATAACTGATCTTTGGACTGGATGATAACCAGGATGGGAATTATAAAATGGCATTTTTTAACCCACGAATGTATGCAGTGTCTAGCACAAAAATTTCCCACTCATCCATGTTTAAAAATAGCAAGGATAAACATAAATACCTAGCAAAATCAACAATGAGCTAAAAAAGAAAATACATTTACAATATTAAGAATTAAAGAAACACCAGCCAGATTAACACTTGAGCCTAATTTAGCTCCACAATTTCTGCATAAAGACATAAGCTACGCATTTTACACAATGCATTTTACAGGGATTCTAGAACTACTTTAAGTGACAAGGGCTTTATTTTATATTATCCAAGTATCTTGATGCATCAGAACTCAAGGATCAGAAGTCGGTTTTGAAAATGTGTTTTCAGCTGGTATTCATATCTTGACCATAGTTTAATCGACTATTTCTTCCAATAAGTAAGCCAACATGGCAAGATTGTCAATCTGCACAACAAGACAGTATTTGATATTAAGAACACCTGGGTAGAATATTGAGGAAAATACAATACATGGTCTTCTGTCAGATATCAAGAAAGGGGAGGATACAAGTCCTTTAATGTTTAATTAGCACATACACTAGATACCATGTGGTTTTATTAAAAATACGAATATTCTACCAGAATAGTAGTATCATAATAACTATCATTAATCCAAGAATATATGCTCATACAATTAGTAGTACTTTTCTCAATTATACAAAGTTATGTTCACATGTGATCTCTGTGGATGTAATATTCAATGAGTTGGCGTTCAAATACAAATGCCACATGGAGCCAAGAAGTGAGGTGGAAATATAATTTTAGCAGGCTATGCTAAGCTTACCAAAAGCATAATTAGGCACCTAAGAAATCAATGAAAGTTAACTTATAAATCAATAGACTTACCCAAATTTTTAAAAAAATAAATACAAATCAACAAATCTCAGGTCTCTGAGTTTCCATAACCTGATACAGATCTGGAGGTTCACCAAGCCAAACATCTATGTCATTTTAATGACATTCAACACAAACCGGCAAACTACAGGAAGCTAAATGTGTGGCGAACATGACATTTCTAAAACAAATACAGATTTATCACTACAAGTAATCCAAATTTTGTAAACAAATACAAACATATCAATACAAGTAATCCAAATTTCAGAATAAAATCTTTTGAGAAAAGAGTTCTCTTGAGTACACAAAGATAAAATAATCAAGGAAGATAGATTTACAGTACCAGAAGAAGCCGCCATGGGGAATTAGGCCAGTGGATGGGGTCAGTGACCTGAACAGAAGCTATAGTTCCCATGAACCAGCTGATTCTGGAAGAGTCCTCGGTTTCAAATGCCATTTTGAACCTCATCCCAGAGAACCACTTAATCCTCGTTGCAGCCCTCACAGACGAAGCCTTAATGCAAAACTCCGGAGTACTTGCACGCGGGTAGTAAACAACCTCAAAGGGCTGCCCGTTGGCAGCAAGGGACACCGCTTCAATAACAGATTCTGGCCCCACTCTTCCCCTTCCCCTCAGACCACCACTAGAGTTCAAATCCCCATTGCTGCCATTTCTCATCAGTTTGTTCTCGTCTTCCCTCAAGAAGACAGAAAATCCCCCATATGGGGTTACACAATTTCCGGCAGCAGTGTTCCACCCAGATGAGGACTCAAGGCCACCACCAACTCCTCTCTTGGCACGCCGTATTCCGAGGCAGAGATCCCCGTTCTCTGCCCTCAAGAACACAATTGAGTCCCCCGCAACCAGCTTCTTCTGGTTCACAAAAGTACTCCATCCTGTCGTCAACAAATGCCTCCTTGGCGTCCCTCTGTAAATATGCCTAAACTTCCAGATCTCACCGTGAACATCCTTTGCAATTATAGTTTGAACTGGAGGATCGGCCGTGTAATCCAGACGGGGAAAGATTGTCTCTGCACAGTATCGTGGAACCGAGAAACCCCCACCATTATTCGCATCCGATTGAGTCAATGTTTTGGCAAAAGAAGCTGGTTTTTCAGGGGCTTCAGAACCATTGCTCCCCAAAAACCCATCGTCATCAGAGTCGGGCTCATTGTTTCCAATCGGAACCAAACTAATCTTGGCATAAACTTCATCAGTTTCAGGATCCGCCATGAATATCACAGTAGCAACCCTGCAAAGGATTAGCGCCGGAACCCTAGGCAATGATGAGAAATCAACATTTGTTAGGGCGTGCTCGGCGTGGCCCTGAGGGAAGTAGAAGACTTTGGAATTCACCGGAGGCATTTGAACCATCCCTCCGGCGCAAGCGTGCCATAGTTGAGAATCCAGACTCTTCTCCGCCTCCTTCATTGCTGGTTGTTCTTAAATGCAGTTATTGCAATCTTTAGTCGTCGAATACAACAATCAAACAGTGTTCTCATAAACCAAAAGAACAGATAACTTTTACCTCACAGTCTGTTTCTCTCTCTCAGTAAATGCTGTAAAGAAATCAAAGTAGAACAAATTCACGATGTCGTAAAAACAATTCACAACATTTAATGCCACAAACATAAACACATATTTGGCGAGAGAGAGAAAGACAAAAAGGGAGAGAACTCTTACCTATGCATGCCACCGATCAGAGCAACAAAGAACTTCTAAAGCATATCGCATATCCCGAGAATGAAGAGAGGCAAAAAGGCTTCAATATGAACTTTTTTCCTTTTCTCAACGAAAATCCAGATCCAGAATCTAAGAAATGCGCGAAACAAACAGAAATTTTATAAAGATTCGTCGATTCTCCCTTCAACTGAACCTAATAAACTGGCACCTCTCTCTATCTCGTCAAATATCTCCTGAGATTCGCTACGAACAAACAAACAAGCCTAAATTACCTGAAGACACTTGAAATACAGTCCCTTTAGCTTCTTCTTGTTTAGGTTTGTTCGGATTCCACGCATTTACTCTTCGCCGTTAAACCGAATTTCAGGGTAGAACTAATAAACACCTCCCTCCTCAGAAAGTTCCTACCAAATGCAAGATCTGTGTAACAATACAAATCTCAGATTCTAACACTTCAACCCTCACAGATTAACAGTAAAACCACGTGAAAAATACTACAACTCCATATTCACCAGGCTGATCAGCTTGTGGCAGAGCTCTAATATGCTACAGAACGACTACAGAGATTCAAAACGACACCGTCTTTTGAAGAGCAGAGAGAATTCTCCAGAATCTTTGCCGTCGCAACTATCCTAAGCAAGAGTTGAAGATCACCTCTCACTCTCTCCCTTTCTCTCTGATTTTTGTTCTGTGCTTATCCTTTCTTTCTCGTCGGATCTTGTATCTGCACTAAGCCAAAATACCCTCTTTCTCTCTCTACTTTCTCTCTCTAAAATCGAAACAGAACAAAGTAAAATCTTAAATTGAGAAAATTTATTTACAGTATTTTTTAATAAATCAGAGAATTTTTTTATTAAAAAAAAATGGCCTCGAAGGTTCACGAGTTGGTTTTTTCATATCGCGGTATTATACGTAAAAATGAAAATACCACGAGTTTCATTCACAGTAGTTTTTTTGCTGTTCTGAAAAGTGAAAAGTGAAGACGTTGAGCAGTATAAGATGCAGTGCTGCGATTAGTGGTAGTTCGGAAATTCTCAATTTTAATTAGTGTATACAGTTAATTTTTTTTTATAATTAATAGATATAAAAAATTAAAAATTTATTAATTATTATATTTTATAAATAAAATATATTTTTTACATTTATTTGAATTTTTGTATAAAAAATATTTATATGAAACTTTTCAATAATATTTCGATTTAAAAAATATACATATAATATTTAACTTAAATTATCAAAATAATTATTTTAATAAAAAAAATTATATTTTTTACATTTACTATATCATTATTTTACCCACTTGTACAATTTTTTAATACATATAATTATCAAGACATATTATAAATAGAATATATACAAGTGTATATATATATATACACAGATATATAATTTATCAGATTATTAGAAATTTTAGTTCAAGCTCATTCCAATAACAACCAATTTGAAATTTTTTTTGATGGAAGAGACTATGAGTCCAAACTTGTCTTATAATTGAGATTGAATTCAAATTAATCAAGAGTATGAATGCAATTGATAGGTTCCGAAGTAAGATCTCAGTTGTTTGTTTATATTTTTAAAAATAATTTTTTAATTTTAAAATGCGAGATATGCATTTTAAAATAAATTTTTTAAAATTTTTTAAAATTTAGATTATCATATCCAAATATATTTTCACAATTTTTAAAAAATTAATTACAAAATTTTGAAATATATTTGAAAAATTTTTTAAAACAATTGTATCATTTTTGGTCCAATTTAAAAATAAATTTTAAAAAATTAAAATTAATGAATTAATGTTATTATAAATATAAATTTATTAATACATATACATATATATATATATATACACACATACAAATAATATACATATAATAAACATGCACGTATATATATATATATATATATAGATTTAGTATCTTTTTTTTCATTTTGAGCTCACCACATTTATTTATTTTCTCTAAACTCATCTGATAATGAGCAGGACTGACCTGGACATTTTGCCATCCTTGTGCTTAGTGCAGGAAAAGGATGGTACGTTGTACGCGCTTTTCCAGGGTGCGTTCGGAGAATTTGTTTTGAGTGCACGACGCGATCTTTTTGGTCAGGCAAGCGTACGTAGTACTGATGGCATCTGGTTGCCTTATTTGGGTTCAATCCATCCCGACCTTACAAGTCTATTTTTGTGTTCACTCCTCTTTTTTCGTTTCGTTTCGTTTCAACATATTATTTATATATATATATATATATGTATGCATAGTTTGTAATTTGTAATTTGTAATGTTGCTTTCATGATCTATCAACCACTGTGACACGTGAGAAGGGGACGTGAACGACTTGTTTAGTCAGCCAAACCGTTTTAATACTACATAAATAAATAAATAATAGGGTAAGATGTTATCAAATGTTAGGCTTTTAATGATTAATCAATGTTTGTGTATTTAAAATAAGTAGAATTTTGATATGAATAATGCTATGCTGACTCAATTATTTATTAAAAGTATTTACACAGTTGATGTGGCAGTATTGTATTAGTTTTATATCATATTATGATGTGATGTAAAACCAATAGAATGATGCCACATCAGCTGTGTAAATGCTTTGGCAAAAATTTTAAGTAAGCATAACATTATTGTTTTGATATTTAGAATAAGTATTAAATGATATCTAAATTCATTTTAAATGTGTAGAATGTTAGAACATGTAAGATTTAACAATAAATGTTATTTATAGTCTCTTTATATAGGTTTTTAAAGAATATAATCGTTAGATTCAAAATATGGTTGTTGGTCCCCTTTTAAATCTGTTTAAAAATTTGAATTTGAAAGTATCATACTGACAAAATTAGTTGATTGAATTTATCACTCAATCGACTAAATCACAATTCAGTTGGTTGATCTTTTAGAGGCAAGAGATTGATTGTTTCAAAAACATTCAATTGCTTCATTTTTTTAATGTCAAATTGTTTTTAAGATTCATACGACTGATTTTGATAATGTACTGATTATTTATGAACAAAAACTTTCAGTCGACTGAATCTGATAGTGACAAAATAGTCATGTTTTGTTAACATGATCCAGTCGACTGATTTTACAACTTAGTTGATTAAATTTAGGCAGAACAACAAAGTTGCATTTTGTTTTTGTTTAATATCATCTTTTTCAGATAATTTGCCTTTTCAAAGCTTAAGAATTTATTAATGTTATATTTTTGATATCCTAAATCACCCATGACCTAAAATAATAAAAAATAAAGTATTCACACGATTTTTTGAATTTAAAAGATTATAGTTTTTAACTTATTACTTACTTGTGGGAGGTTATCGCGATGTAATAGAGTTTTTTAATATTTGATCAAACTTTTTTGAATTAATCAAACTATTTGTATTATCTCTTGATATAAATTGTAGTAGTCATAGTCAATATTTTATTATCATTAAAATTATTAAAACACCCTTAATTTAAAGCCTATAGAACTAACAAAAACCTCTCTAATCCAGTTGAAAACCTCCCCATTTCACACACATGCATACAAATTAATTTACTATTTTATTCTATTTTGAGATTTTTTAACCAGAGGTTCCACTTCAACTTCGAGGTGAAATTTGAGAACCTAAATGTCATTTTCCCTATTGTCTCAACGGAAAGACATGTTCTCTCTGTCCTTTTTGGTTGTTGGATAGGTTCGTTTATTCCTACTTGCTGCCATGTGTGTGTATGGTATAAGGTCATGATATATATATATATATATATATATATGAGTAATAATTCGTGATCAAAATATTATTACTAATAGAAAATGTATTGTATAATCATATCATTATTTTTCAAGCTAACACAAATCTCTTCATTCAGGACCTAAGAGTGTATATTATACAATTATATCAATATTTTACAAAGAGAGATAAATTTAAATATAAAGCATCAAAGAAGTTATGAATAACTAATCAAATTAGTTCTAATTAACTTGTGCTTATATAAAATAATAAAGAGATATTTACACTTACCTCTCCTGAGGTTTCTGACAATTACAGAAACCTCCCTTATAATTTTTGAAATAACACTGTCCTCCTGTCAATCTTGTCTGTTAAATGATCGTGACGGAAAATGTAAAGTTACAAAATTACCCTTGTCATTAAATATTATATAATACTAAAAAGTCAACAATTTTTAACCAATAGAGAATTATTTGTATTTATCTCTACAGTAATCTCTCCTGAGTCCCTTTTCCACCTCTGGACGCCCAGCCTCCATAGCCCTCTGCAACTCTATTTCTTAAATCTCTTTACATTTCTCCTTCTCTCTCAACTCTACCGACACAGAGACAAAACCCTCCACCACGGGAAAATTTCCCCTTGCCTGTAATCCACACAAAGACAAAACCCACCACCGACAATCCCCCACGGGAAAATTTCTCTTCATCTTACTATCATCTTTCTCAATTTCTTTACCGGCCAGAGCCACCATTGATAAAAATCAACACCACCACCAGCACCATAAACATCAGTCGCCGCTCTATGAACCCATCACCTGCAAAGTGTCACCGATCATCACCATCACCCTGCAACATTGCAGACCCACAGTAAGAATACCTGAATAAGACCCAGCACTTCTCTGACAGTTGCCACTCTCCAACGTAAGAACCTTACTGTCAATTGGATGATCAGGAATCCCCTTTTTTTCCTGTTGCCCACACACAAATATATATGGATGTTGGATCCTTCCAAAATGTCCTGGGCAACTCCTCCCTAGAAGCTTCATAAACTTGTTTAAGTATATATACAAATATATAATACTCTTTCCAGCAGCTTCTATAAGCTGCACCGCCTCTCTCTCACCTTCCAGTAGCTTCGGATGCTTTTTTTTTTTCTTCTTTTCTTTCCCCTGTTCCAGCTTCTTCAAGAAGTTTTTCAAATGATCTACATATATATATATATATATATATATATCTGTTTGGCACCTGGTATGACTGGGCCCCATGGCTTCTAGAAGCTGCCCAAATGTAAATATATTTCTCTGGGAAGCTACCTAACAACTTTATATATTTTTACCTTGCTGCATAAAAATATTTATATTTTTAACCTGTGCCTATTTCCTGTGCTAGGTGGGTTTATGGTTTATTTGTTGTTCTGGGCATTTCTTTTGCTGAAAGAGACCATCGGAGTGGAATTGGCAACCAAGATGATAGGATTTGCCAAAATGGAGGAGAAGTAGTAGTGTCGGTTAGATTGGATTAGATGAAGATGATTTTAAGGGTGTGATGCTTCTCCGGTGGAGGAGGGACGTTTCCAGATTTGGTTCAACAAGGTTCTGTGGGCGGCGGTTGGTCGCTGAGTTGGATTTCGGGGCTAAGATCTCTGCGGCTAAGTCGGTCCGTCGAGTTGAGATTGAGCAGGTTGGATTTGCTGGTCTGGTCGTGTCCGTGTTTGGAGGTGAGGTTTGGGAATCCTCGCACTATGTTTGGGTTTGGAGATGATGTTTTTTAGTTGTATAGCTTGATTTGTTTGTGGTTTGAATTGAGGGAGAAAGGAATTGCAGTAGGGTATTAATGAAGCCCACTTGATTCTGTTGATGCTACCAAATCTATTTCCATTGCAATTTAAACAGAACTCATGCACACAAAAAAAAATCTGGTAGCAAATGAAGCTGATATATTGAGTGTTGGATGGTTTGAGTTCGTGATTTCTTCTCACATGGTGGATCTAAAGCATCGTGATGCCGTCATTACTGGGATGGCTCAATTCGAACACGAGCGGTTGAATAAATGGTTTTTTTCCTCAAAATCGTTGAAGAGCTCACGACCTCTAGAAGGAAAAATTTGTCTTTTTTTAATTAAAAAAAATATTATTAAAGTAAGGGTAGTTTTGTCATTTAACCATGATTTGTAAGGATAGTTTTGTCTTTACATTATTTGTAAGGGCAAAGTTGGCATTTGAATAAAATTTGAAGCTGACATCATCAAATTCCTGTTAAGTCAACTAACGATTCTTGACGGTAATGGAGAATCTGTTACAGATCAGTAAACCAAAAGGGGGACAGTGTTATTTCAGAAACTATAGAGGGAGCTTTATGTAATTGTCAGAAACTTCAAGGGAGGTAAGTGTAATTTACCTAATAATAAATATTACTTAGAAAACAAACCAACAGAAAGTTCAATTGAGCCAGTGAAATCTATTTTTTTTATTTGATCTATCTTATAAAAATGGTGACAGTGACAAAGATGAAAAATGTGAATTGCAATTAAAGAAAATAAAAAGGAAATTAATATGAAACATGCTAGGTGGGAGTTCACATTTTCATTTTTATTTATAGAAGGCATAAACGATTTTTCATTTGACCCTTAAATTTTGAGATAATATAAGTGTTGTATGAAAGTGATCAAATAAATAATAAATCGACCTTAAATAAGTAAAAATAAACAAAATACATAAGGCACAAGATTTACGTGATTTGACAAGATGTCCATATCTACGGAATAACGATGATCAGTTCACTGTATATCAAAGATATTACAAAAATAAAAAATTCTCAAAACTCAAAATCTTTTTTTTATTAATGACGGTTCTCTTTTCTTCTGTCAAATTCTTAAAAGATAATACTATTTTTTAGATCATCTCGAATCACAAACGAGTTATCAAGAATACGAGTAAATTCATGACAACTATCTAACAAATTTAAAAATAGTAAGTAAGGTGTACAATTTTTTTTTTATACATTTAGTTTTTCTAAAACTCCTACAATATTAAGCGCCTTGTGCACTAAGAATGCTCTTTATCAGTATGGTTTCTCTCTCTCTCTCTCTCTCTCTCTCTCTCTCTATATATATATATATATATATCGAGTCTTCAAGAAATTTCTAGCAACGCTTTTATAACTTCACTTTGAGAACTTTTTCATGAGAACGCATGCTAACGTTGTTGAAACGTGAGGCCTATGACGAGTGCCCTTTCAAACCTCTCATTCTTTAATTGCTTTAATTGCAGGAGCAAAAGCTGCAGTTACATTTTTTTTAAGGATTCTATAAAACTTTATCAAAAAGGGTTTATTTATCAATTATTTATATATATATATATATATATATTGTAATTTTATTGACTAAATTTAAAATATTTCCAATATTCTGATTGGTTTGCTCAAGAGTTAAATTTCTTAATGACTCATCATCATCATCAAATCAAAATTTTGTCGATATCATATAATCAAAATTAGTTTACAGTAACAATTCTTGAAGAATCCGAATTAACCTAAATTGAATTTTTTTTTTTAAAAAAAATTAATTTGATTTAATTTCTTTACTTTGTCAGTTTTAATTTTATGACAACCGGTTAAGGTTAGTTTGGTTTGAATTTGACCCAAACCCAACCTCCAACCGGACCATGTGAGGGCACTTAGCCCTATCATTGTCCGTAACGACTATGGTAGTTAGTTCTATGCATCTATGTAATTGTTAAGGATTTTAAAACAATCAGGGTCGAGTAATAAGTTGGTTAAATTTGACTCGTTAAAATATCATAAACGAGTTTTAAATTGTGTTAAAATTAAACTTGTTAATTTCTTGTACTAATTTCAAATGAGCTTCCAATTTAGTCAATCACGAACCAAGTTCGATTAACTTGATTTTTTATATAGTATTTGTTGAATCACTAATTTATCTAAAAGTTTAAGTTATTAGATTGGGTATAATTTTAATTATATCCTTTAACACGCCTTCTCACGTCGTGTAGCTAGATTGAGGCAACATGTGAATAATTTATATTATTAAGGTGACAGTGAAGTTTGAACACGAAAACTTTTCTTACTTTGATACACTGTTAAGTTACCAATTATTCTAAAAACTTTAACTAATGGAAGATGACTCAACAATGTATATCAAATGCTAACCCCTGACAAGCAACTTGAATGTAAGAGCAAGTGAGAGAGTGGAACTCTAATACCATATTGAATTACAATTCATATAAAAAAAATTAAGCTATTAGAGTATCTCTAATGTTAAATGTCATTTTATCAATGTCAAATCTATATTTTGGCATCGCTATAGTACAAAAATGTCAAATTCTGGCAACTCTGTTCTAATGCTAAAGTATCAATTTGTGGAGCAATAAATATTTTCTCTTGATAAAATAATGGGGACCCAACATTCATTTGACTTTTACTTGATAAAGTAGCGTCAACTTTACATTTGTTTGCCACATGCAAATTGTATTTTGTAAATAGACATAAAATATCACTAGTTACTTTTAATGCTAAATATGTTATTGAAATTGGCATTACTATTTTTTTGACAAACCAAATTACACACCATTGAAACAATAATTTTTATATTAATGCCGAATTTTAAAAATGATACATCAAATAACACATACATTAGAGTTACTCTTATAAAGTGTGTAATTTTAGTAGTTATTTATTTTACGAGCCTATCTCAAATAAGCCTATAATCAAATCAATGTCAAGCTAAATTTTGAATTCTTTCAGTATCTAAAAAATGCAGCCTTAAAAGTTTCATCCATTTAAATTTTGTTAGAGTAAATTACTATTAACTTTTTTTAAAGTTTCTGACAATTACGTTGATCTCTCTTGAAATTTCTGAAACTACACTGATTTTTCCTACTTTATCTGACAATATACAAATATCTCTTTCATTCAATTTTTTTCTTCAAATTGACAAAACTATCAATTTATGTTTTTTTTTTTAATTTTTAAAATTTTGACCAATTTATTTTTCATTTTTCAAATAAGTATTGATAAAAATCTTAAATTTATTTTTATATAAAATAAAAATAAGTTATTTATTTTAAATTTATTTTTAAATAAAATAATAAAAAAAGTTTTAAAAAAATTGATCAAAATTGAAAAATACAAAAATAAATAAATATAGGAGCAGTTTTGTTATTTTGAGAAAAAAAATTGACTAGAGAAAAATATTTGTATATTGTCAAATAAAATAGATAAGATTAGTATCATTTTAAAAATTTTAAAAAAAGTTAATATAATTATCAAAATTCTTTAAAAATATCAATATAATTTATCAATTTTGTTAATATTAGAGAACTATCACACTTCAATTTTACGATTTGAATATATATATATATATATAGATACAGATATATAGAGATGCAGGTAGAGTAAATGTTTATGTAAAGTAATACAGATATATAGAGATACAGATATATAAATGTTTATGTAAAGTAATACTATATTTATTAATTTTTTTTACAAAAAAATATTTATATAAATGAATTGTCAATATTATATTTATTTTTTAACACTGTTAACTAATTTTTATTTATTTATTATTATTGTTTTTTCAGTTTAACATTGCTCGAGATGAATTTGGAGGTTGCCGAATGTTTGGCCCATCCGTGTCCATGGCTGTATAAAAACGACAGCCAAACTGACATTGCCTCTGTTTCTAATTTCTGACATTGACTTGTCGCTTCCTCGGCTGCCCGCCTGCTCTCAGTATCATTGCCTGTCCTACTTTACAGCCCCTGCTATCGTGCGCCTCGTGCTTGTTCATCCCCATTATCTCTCTCGTGGTTGCCGTGGCGGGAAGTTAAAAAGACTGATTCACTTGCTAAAGGCAATCCCGAGAACTTATTGTAAAGACAAATACTAGCGTTAGCGTCAGCGTCAGATGTAAGTGTACAATATTTGTAATTTGATATATGTATATTATATATACGTATATAAAAATATGCACATATATCATGTGTAATATACACATTAATTAGATCACCTGCACGTATATGTAAGTGTATAATATATGTAATTTAATTGATACTTGTAAAGAAAAATATGTATATATATTATGTTGAGTCAAACTCTTTTGTTTGACTAGTATAATAATTTTTAATTTTGTTTCACATCAATTTTTGTATTATTTTATATGTTTATATATAAAAACTTATTTTTTATATTTAATTAGTTGCATAAGGTTCTTGTTGATTCATGAGTTGAACCAAATTCAAATGAGTTTTAATTCATAGAAACGCAACGTAGATTTATCAAAGATAAATTAATTTTTATTGATTTATTTTTGAATCACTTGATCAATGGTCTAGATTAAGAGATAATTGGATGAGTGCATTGAATAAGTGTATCTAATGAGTATTTCAGAAAGATTGTGTCTTTTTTAAAAGACTGATTAATTGATTTATTTTTTAATCACCTGATCAATGGTTCAGATTAAGAGATAATCAGATGAGTGTATTGAATAGGTGTGTTCAATGAGTATTTCAGAAAGATTGTGTCTTTTTCTAAAAAACACATTAAATGAAAATGGTTATGACTCTTTCATAAAAACATATCATTTGAAAATGTTATGTTTTTTTATAAATAGGTTATATGTCTTTTCATAAAAAGATACTCCTATATCTATAAATACAAAAATAAAACAAGTTGAAAAAGTGATAAAACTCACTTTCAAAATAAAAATAATAATTAAATAATTTCATAAGAAGTCTTTCAACTTTATTGGTTACAGTTTTTTAAATAAAAAATTTTATTATATTTTGAGAATAATTTTACCAGTAATCTATACTTTATTGAATAAGTATAAATTATATTTTAAAAAATATCTTTAAATACATCTTAAAATTTATCAATTTATTCATATTATACTAACATATTATATATGTATACATATATGCATGGAATAAATGCGTAAAATACGCGCTAAATAAATCAGAAGTGTATGAACATTCACGACGTTAACATTCTTCGTACAATAAATTCCCGGCAAACCCCATCCAAGGAGCTTTGGGGTCGTAAAAGTTATTTCGTGTAGTGACGTGGGAACAATAAGACAATCCACGTGTCGGAAATATAATGGCTTGATCTAAACTGGGCCTCCATCATAAAAATAGTAGTACATCAGTAGTAATGCTGATGCGACGTTACGCTGGACTCTGGCCACCACGGCGCCCCACCGCAGGGTCCTTCTAGGAATCTTTGTCGCATTGTCTTTCCAAAGCGTGATAATGAACAGAAGCATTTATCGAAAACTCGGCCGAGTTGAGTCGGGAATTCAATAATTACGAGTAGGAGTCGACACAGCCGGGTGAAAGGGCCACCCGCAAGTTTGAAAGTACTCCCTTTTCTTGATAAGTTATCGTGATTTTACATTATTATCTCATTTATAATATTATATTTTATAAATAAAATATTAAAATATAAGAATAATAATTATTTTAAAACTCAGAATAAATAATGAACTTCTTAAAAAATAACCCTTCACATCATCATATAATGATGTAAATAATGATGTAAAGTAATCGTTTTATTCAATAATTTTTTATTTTTTTGACAAAATTTTTTGTTTTTGTAATAAATATATTTATTTAATAAGAGCATATAATAATTATGAATATAATGTATCTATGATTCAATATGTAAAATTACATTTTTATTTTATTTTTTTACATTTTTTATGCCTCTTAGAATAGTAAATTAATTTTAGAATTTTTTTTTGAAATGAATTATAAGACAAAACAAACTATACCCATCTAATTAATATTTCAATATTTATAACACCATTTAACTATACTAGTTTAGAAGTACGTGCATTAAAAAAAATCTTGAAAGAATGATTTTAATTTGCTTCTCAAAATAATATATTGGGTCTCCTAATTTTGGTATCCTAAATTCATAAAACTTTCTAATATGAAAAGTTATTGGATTACTGCCTTTGCGAGTACTTAAATTCAAAAAATGAGCTGATAATGTTATTGGATTACTGCTCGTTTTAGTAAAAGTTTTAGTTATTTTAATTTTATTAAATGAATTCTTCAGAAGAAAATTTTACTGATTCTTTGTTTTTTCTTCTTTTGGATCACCCAATTATTTTTATTTTTATTTTTCAATTTATTTTATTTTACACACTTCTCATTCTTTTAAGATTCTAAAAGAGAATTTATTATTATTATTTAAAATATAATGATATTTTCCTACAATATTGATTCACTTTTTTTTTTTCTCAAATTAAGTTCACATCCGGAAGAGAATACATCCACTTTAAATATTGTTGTTCTATTAGGGTCTCTTTGAATTTCCATTGAATTTAAATTGTTTCATTAACAATTATATAGTAATTTAATATAAAATTTCATAAATGAAACAATTCACAATTATAGAAAATCTCTTCATAATTCTTCATACAACATCATTTTTATTTTATTTTTTAAAGTTCAAATTTATTAGTTTTTAAATAGAATAAATTACACTGATCTTTCCCGAATTTTATGACAATTATACTGATTTCTCCTGAAATTTCTGAAATTACACTGACATCTCATTCTTTACCTAATAATATATAGATATACCCTCTTTAGTAATTTTTTTTTTCTTCAAAATGACAAAATTATCATTTCATTTTTTTTTAATTTTTAAAATTTTGACCGACTTTTTTTTTTCATTTTTCAAATAAATATTGATAAAAACCTTAAATTTATTTTTAAATAAAATAATAATAAAAATATTTAAAAAGAGTTAAAAAATTGATCAAAATTGAAAAATGTAAAAATAAATAAATAAAAATGACAATTTTGTCATTTTGAATAAAAAAACTAATGAGATTGGGGGTATTTGTATATTTTTAGGTAAAATATAAAAGGTCAATATAATTTTAAAAATTTTAAAAAAAATCAGTATAATTATCAAAAACCTCATAAGATGCTATTGTAATTTACCCTTTTAAATATTAATTTTGATTTAGTTGTTGGAATGCAAAGGACTTAAATTTTACAAGATAACAAACTCTTCTCTTGGCTAAGTTAACAAATCTTTGTAAATCTTTTGCTAATAAACTCTTTGTAGCAATAGAATAATATATATCTCATCGTAAAAATTACAAACCCACACAAACCCTAACTCAGTAACTCTTATCACTGAAATCCTTCGATCTCTTTTTTGGACTACCATCAATCATAACCAAATCTAAAAACTTCCTTCTAACCTCATCAAACCTTCACAATATTTATCATGTGAAAACCCTAATTACATGAATATTATTGAGAATTATGTGAAAAACATGAATAGAAAAGAAGTTTATACACAATTAAGATAATGAAAAGATAAAATGAAGATTCCATTGTATAAGAGATAAAGAGTTTTGACTAAATTAGAAATTTTGTGATGTATATATAAAAACATGGTTTCAATAAAATTACAATTTTTTAAAAAGAACTCTTAAATAAAAGAAATTGTTTTTGACTATAAGTTTTAGACTCCTAAGAGAAAAAGTGTGTAAAATAAATAATAAAAGTGTGTTAGAGATAGTGGTCCATATTCTTGTAATATATGAAACTAATATATAAGTTTTATGTATAAAGTGGAGCATACAAGGCCCATGCAGCTAAACCGAGTTGTGTTGCTAAGAAAAAATAATAGGTTGGAGATGGGGGTTGCGGGGCCCATTTTCGAACCATACTGGAACCTTTTTGGGTTCTTCAATGATTTTTTCCTTTTCCACCATGCAACATTCTTTGTCGGGGTTATCTTTTTTGGAGAAGGATAACCCCGCAGATCATTACAAACAGTATATGATCGATTTTTCCATTGGGTATTCAGAATTTCATGACCTTTGGTTGTTCGGAGCTTTTCTCTTTTCTATTTTTTTTTTTCTGTGGGAGGGAGGAAGCATTCTTGTTTCGTGGATAGTGGATGAAGAGAGAGATTCATCATTTATTTATTCAGTGAAGTATATTGAATCAACGTAATGTGCCTCCTTGCAGGAGAATGGTCCTGTAGAGCCCTTGATGGTTACCACCTTCCGATTAAGAATTTCCTTGACGTAATGATGGTATGTCGAGGGGACTATAGTGAACCGGTGCATCTAGACCCTCCCTAAATAGGACGTGATAAGTGGTGTCAGCTTTGACCATGTGGAAATTTGTGTGACGCCTTATTGGTCATACTTCCAGATCCAAGGTGACAAACCCCACACTTTCTATTTTTGCGAGCCAAAACCTACAATGTCTATAGGGATCCTCGTTGAGTTCTTCCGTCATGAGTCTGCCAGCAGCAAAGAATACCTTTGAAGATACTATGTTGGTAGAGGCACCAGTCGTCCAAGATTGTGAAAAATTTTATCTCGTTAAGTAGGATAAGGACATAAAATGGGCCGGTTATATGTATGAGGTACTATGCGGTTAGACTCTGTAAATGATATGATGGTATAGGCCTTCTTTATTGTGTATCGTAGAGATCCATCAATGGTTGTGCATGTCTATCCATTTTTCATTGTTATTTGGAGAACTGCCTTGATGACCTCTAATCTAGATTGCTGCCCAAATCTCATTTGGTCAAAGAACCACCTAAACTTTGTGCATTATTTGAGTCTCTAGATCTGGTCATCTGTCACCAAGGTTACGGGGCATACCCTAATGATCTCCCTTTCTTCAGGGAGCATTTTATATTGGTTATACAGGGTGACCATTTGGATGACCAGCTTGCCCTGATGTTGAGGCAGAGGATCCTCAATTGACATTATCTTTGTCGAGTAATTGAAGCTCATTCTTTGCGAGCTTTTTATGGAAGAATCTCCTCACGACCCATCTGTCTATAAGGGAGAGTTTAGTAGCTTAGTGAAAGTCGTAATAAATGGCATTGCATTTCTCCTCATTTGTTGTGGGTTTTCAGAGGCTCAGTTGCTCTAGGAGCCAATAATCTAACCACTGTTTGAGAAAAACATGAACCTCTTTTATCCGATAGGGAAATGCTAGTGGAAGAGTCCATTTTCCCTTCATTTTGGATCTTAATAACGCGTTGTCTTCTATAAATGTGATTGTGGCATTGCATCAAAGTCCTTCTGGGACGATTGTTGTGATCTTAGCTTGAGGATTGGCTTCCCCTAATTGCATCGGTGATCTGTTTAACCCTTTCAACCAATCTTGAAACATGTTATAATTGATGAGAAGAACTTTGAACTCAGTTGCCATTCCATTAATGCACATCTTTGCGAGCTCTTCTTCTATCATGGGCTAATGACAGTCCTATGATTTGTCACGAAATCTTTTGACATAGTCCTGAAGGAACTCCTGGTCCTTTTAAGTGACCCTAGCCAATGTGAGTCTGTTGATTGGTTCCTACATGTGGAAGAACTTTGAATGAAACCTGGTCACCATGTTGTCCTAGTCTCGGACAGACCCTTTGGGCAAACCCAGCTACCATGTATATAGTCGTTCTATGAGAGATTTAGGAAATTCCTTAAGCCTTAGATTATGATCATCTCCATGCTTCGATAAAGTGATGAACATGGTCATAAGAGCTACCTTTTTTTCCATCGTACCTTTGGAATCTAGGTGATTTGTATCCCTCATGGGGTATGGAGGTGCAAAATCGGCCAAATAACATCCTTGTTCTTTCTAGAGGAAGGACTAGAGCTCTTTTGGATTTCGTAAATGGTAAGAAGCTTGGCCATAATATCTTCTTGCGGGACAAGAACCAAATTTGTCACAAAATTTGCGTTCTTTGTAAATTTGTTTTCATGGGTTTGTCTTGATGAGTTCCGAAATATTTTTTTTTCTTCTTTACAAGCTTTATGACCATAATGAAAGTACAAATTTGTGTTCATGGGTTTGTTTTAATGAGCTCTAAAATATTTCTTTCCAATTTTTCTTCTTTAGAAGTTTTATGGCCATATTGCAAGTACCAATTTATGTTCTGGTTTTGTAAATTTGTATTCATGGGTTTGTTTTGACGAGCTTTGAAATATTTCTCTCTCTTTTTGTTTTTCTCTTTTGAAGCTTTGTGGCCGTAATAGTAACGTGACGAATTTTTACTTCTTTTTTTTCTTCATTTGAATGCCAAAATTTTCAGCCTTTGACTCAAGTTGACTGATCAAATTCTATAAACAATCATGAAAAGAGAAAGAGGGAGAATTAATAAATTTTGGGACCAATGAGATGTAAAATTTAGTGTTGAAATTATAAATCATGATTTGATTTTGAAGTAGCTGAAAATGAATTTCACTCTCTCTCATGTCTATTTTGTGATATGATTAATTAGTATTATTCATTGATATCATCATGCACGGAGCCAGTTAAAGTTTAGGGATTAATTGCCTTCCTCGAATTTTATTTTTATAATTTTTTTTATATTTTTATGTATAATTCTTTAAATTATGTTTTTGTCTCTTCTAATTTTTATGATTGTTTGGAGAGTTTCTTCAAACCTATAAAAGTATATTTTGAAAAAAGTATTTTAGAATTATTCTTTTAACCATTTTAAAAAATAAAATTAATACAAAAATAATATTGAAAGTTTTATTCAACAGACTAACACTCTTTCTTCAAACATTATTTTTAAAATATGACAAATAAAATTATTTATGAATAAATCATCAAACAATATTACTGTAAGTATAAATTTACATGAGACATGATATTTTATTGATTAAATGATCTTGATATTAAATTTTTATTTATTAAAATTATTTTATCTTTAACTTTTATATTATTTAATTAAATAATTAAAATATCATCTCATATGAGCTCAACTAACATTACCCAAATCGTATTAAACATAATCACTTATTATGATTAGTGTTGATGAATTGTGAATCTGTGATGGACCACGCATTAATGGAGTTTGGGCCTCTTGACGACAGCCACAGTAAAGGTTCAGCTGTCATGGACAGGACAGCTTCAATGTCCATTAATATGAAAAAAATGAAACCTTAGCAAAGAGTCAGCAAACCATCCAATAGTGGGAAAGTGGGCCAGATGATGCATTGAATGACAAACGTGTAGACACGTCGGCGGAGGCGGCTCCGGTGCCAATCCAACGGCCCACCCTGGCTTTCTTGCTTGCTCGCTTCGCTTTCCCGTGAAAGTTTCTCTGTATGTATCTATCACATATGTATATATGTTTTATGTATCTGTATTTTAGTATTACAGTCAACACAGTGTCTCGGATTCGTCGTTCATTCCGATGTCCTGTCAACTGTGTTGCTCCGGAATCCTGGCTACCATGCACTGACTCTGCCGAAAAAGTTTAATAGACAATCGAGTAATTATTTAATAATTTTTTGAAATTATGATGATCATTTTAATAATCGGATGATAAATTATATTTATAATTATATATTATATATTATATATTGTATATATATACATATATTTATAATTCTTTAAATTATATTCAGTTTACTCTTCGTGAAAATAATCACAATTTAGAAACTCAGTCTGACGTAGAATTTAGTCATTCCTACCATCCCTCATAATATTGCTACGATCAAGACCCCTACGAAGATTACTATAATCTGGACAAAGATTAAAACAGTTCAGTACAGTACCGACCGACGCAAAATAACAAAGTAAAGCTTCAGAAGTTACTATTCATAAATAGTAAAAGATATGAACAGTAACTCCACGTCAAAAGCAGCCAGCTCAGAAGTCAGCTTTGAATAGTAACTCAAATCCAAAAACAGTCAGCACAATAATCAGCTTTACTTCCGGGATTCCCTCTGTGAATTCCGCCACTCATTCAGCATCCACCACTACTATAAAAAGGCAGCTCATCCGTAGTTCAAACAAGTTTGAAAATTTTAGTTCACTTGTTAGAATTTCTTGAAAGAGAATATTTGTAAAAACATTTTTCTTAAGAATTCTAACATGTACTCAGTTTTTATTCAGTTTTCATTTCTCTTTCAGTTAATCAGGCTTTAAACCTTAGTTAAAGTGTAAGTATTTACTTTAAAAGTTAATATAATTCTGTTTTCATTTTATATCTTGTGCATTAATATACCTATAGGACCCATTTTTGTTGGAACAAACTACGTTCTTCATGAACAAAGCAATGATCAACAGTATGACGAATTTGGCTATGAATGATCCCATTCATTTCAATTATAATTCTTTAAATTATGTTTATTCTACGGTTTTTACATTAAGGTTACTGGAAAACGAATGAGAACCTAACTAGGAAGATACTTGATAGATTTGACTTATGGGAACCTTGGGGATGTTCTAGTTTCTAAGAGGTTGATTATCTTGGTTTACTTGGTAGTCCTCACTGTTGACTATGTCTGGGATAGAAGTAATAGAAGAAGAAGCGGTTGAATTGGATCTGAATAATCTATTCATTTTAGAAATAATTGATTAAATTACGTAGAATTTACTGTTCTTTTACTGTTTAGGTGTATTGTCCCTTATCTTTTTCCTAAGTGAGGGTCTGACATACCTTGTTCCAGTCATTAAGGACTTTTAAGACTCTCTGCCCTATGTGCTCTTCTAGCTTAACTGGACTTACGCAGTCTAGGTGGTCTGTGGACTTCCGGAGAGGTGCATAATCAACTAAGGAAGGAAGGTAAAGAAAAGATACAAATAAACAGAAATAGAAGAGTAAATTGAACATACTTTAAAGAATTATAACTGAAATGAATGAGATCATTCATAGCCAAATTTGCCATACTGTTGATCACTACTTTGTTCATGAAGAACGTAGTTTATTTCAACAGAAATGGATCCTATAAATGGCTTTGATACCATAAGGGGACTAGACGAGCTAGTGGGGGCAGAAGCAAGGAAGAGATGGAAAAGAAATTAAAATGAACTATGCATATGCAGGGAAAGGCAGGTATAATCATTCATCAGGGGAAGGGAAATAATGCACAAGATATAAAATGAAAACAGAATTATATTAACTTTTAAAGTAAATACTTACACTTTAACTAAGGCTTAAAGCCTGATTAACTGAAAGAGAAATGAAAACTGAATAAAAACTAAGTACATGTTAGAATTCTTAAGAGAAATGTTTTTACAAATATTCTATTTCAAGAAATTGTCATAAGTGAACTAAAATTTTCAAACTTGCTTGAACTGCGGAGGAGCTGCCTTTTTATAGTAATGGGAGTGCCTTGGATGCTGGATGAGTGGTGGAATTCACGGAGGGAATCTTGGAAGAAAATCTGACTAGCTGTGCTGACTGTTTTTGGATTTGAGTTACTGTTCACAACTTTTACTGTTCAAAGCTGACTTCTGAGCTAGCTGTTTTTGGCTTGGAGTTACCATTCATATCTTTTATTGTTTATGAATAGTAATTTTTGAAGCTTTACTTTGTTATTTTGCATTGGTCGGTACTATGCTCGACTGTTTTAATCTTTGTCCAGATTGTAGTAATCTTCATAGGGGTCTTGACCGTAGCAATCTTCTGAGGGATGGTAAGGGATGACTAGATTCTACGTCAGACTGAGTTTCTGAAGTGTGATCATTTTCACATGAGTTACATGTATCATTAACTGGCGAGCTAGTTCCTTTGATCTCTTCTGTTGATTTCCCTTGCAACAAGGTTTGGTCTAGACTGGAAGAGGATCCTTGCTTTGTGTTCGATTGGTGGGAGAAATTATTTATTAATGAAGGTGATAAATCTTTCATGATTAAGCTTATCCCACCATTTTACTAAAAATTCTCTGATTACTGTATTATTATTAATATCATAATTCCATTTCATGATCCAGGGTATCTTGAACTTGCTGGCCATGAGTAGGATAACTGAAAATTGAGCAGCATGTTGGTTTGTTGGGAAGACTGTGGCACAATACTGCATAGCTGACTGAAGGGGAGGTGGAAATATTTCTGGAACAAGCCTAAATTTATTGCACCATTCACTAAATAATGTGGGTATTTGACTCTTAAATTTCTGATCAAACATGAGAAACCACAAGTGGTCGTTGGACTCATTTTGGAGGTAGAGGGCTCGGGTGAAAGCTTGACTGTAGTTATAATATGAATATTGAACTGGGGAGTTAGGGATGACTCTGTGCTAGGAATGATGAGATCCCCAAGCCTTTTCTGAAATGAAATTGACTATAATGAATTTTTGATATAGAATCTTGTTGGGATCCTACTTACTAGGGATATCTTTAAATTTTACTGATGCAGAATGGGTAAGAATAGCTTTGTACCATTTGACTGACTTGGAAGGATGATTGGGGATGAAATGCCAACTAAGGGGAAAAATAACTAGTGGCTAAGATCTATGGGTCTTGGATCTGACTCTTATGAGGCTCAATGCAAAAATATACTAACTGTATATGACTTCTTGAAATAGGGAGTCACAGGGGTTCTTAATGTTGGTCTTACTGGGATGAACCTTTGGTCTTTGGAAGGATCGAATGGATCAGTCATCTCATACGGACTGTGTGGTTGAGTGGTTAATGCAGAACTGTAACCGGGGAGACTTGGTACACTTGTAGTTTGGACGAAGAGGTTTACCAAGAATGAAAAATCGGTTTACTGAAACTACGGAAGGTAACTGGAAATGAGCTAGGGCCTGAGGGACCAAGGCACGTGGGGTGACTGATGAGGTTTTCCCAGTGAAGGGAGTTGACTGTTATAACTGCTACTTGTCTTTCTTCCCGCTCATTTTTGGGCTACAAAAATTCTCGAGTAAGAAAATCAGGGAGACTGTTGGCCTCACCGGTTATGTACTGGATGTCAAAATCAAAAACAGGAAAGAATGGCTTTCCATCGTGCAAAAAGCTATTTTGAAGCAATTTTTTTAACCTCTCTTCTCTAAAACGTGTTTTGCACTTTTATAATCAATTTTAACTAAAAACTTTTGGTTTAACAAATCACTTTGAAATTTATTGATGCATAAAACAAAAGATAATTTTTTTTAATAGTACTATAACTTAATTGAGTAATATTCCATATTCCAGAGTGGTAGCAGATTATCTGTTCAGGGGAATTAGGACTTGATTTTTGACAAAGAATGCCACCATAACCAATGTTTGAGGCATCTGTTTGAACTATTTTGAAAGCAGAGGGGGAAGGGATGCCAAGGCAGGGAAGAGTCTTGACATATTTCTTGACTTGTTGGACAATTGCTGTATGAGCAGGTGTCCATGGAGATGAATTACTGCGGAGACGATCAAATAAAGGTTTACATTGGGATCTTAGATTTGGATAAAAGTCAGAAATATAATTTCATGATCCTAAGAACCGTTGTAACTGATTTTTATCTAAGATCTGATAAGGAAATCTATCAGTGAACTGTATTGACCTTTGAATGAGTTTGATTTGATAATAGTTGATATCAAACCCTAAGAACCGAATAGAAGTTTAGAATAACTTGAGTTTGGATGCGGAGATGACTAATCCATTATGTTTGATAACATTAAGAAATGAATACAAATATTTCCAATGTTGATCAATTGACTCAGAGTAGATGAGGACATCATTAATGTAAACTATGATATGACTGCAGAAATGATTGAAAATGTCATTCATGACATTCTGGAGTTCACTTGGGGCATTCTTTAATCCAAAGGGCATCACATTCCATTCAGTAATGGCCAAAGGGAGTTGTGAAGGCCGTTTTGTACCGATCTGACTCATGGATATGGATTTGCTAAAATTCACTTTTCATATCAAATTTACTAAAGATGAAGACTTTGTGTAAACGATTAACTAAGTCTCTTTTATTTGGAATAGGATACCTAATCCATTCTAGGACTTTGTTTAATGGTTTGTAATTGATAACTAGACGGGAAACACCACGTTCTATTTCTGCATTTTTATTAACATAAAAGGCAAAGCATGACCATGGTGACTTAGAGGGTCGAATTATTTGTTTTTTGAGTAATCCCTTGATTTCTTCCTGACCTAGCTCCATTAGAGCTCGACTCATTTGGATTGGTCTGGCTTTGGTAAGGATATTACGTTCACTAAAATCCTTAACATAAGGAAATCGAACTATATGATGTTTCCTATGCCAAAATGTTGTGGGTAACTCATAACATACTTCTTGCCTGAGTAGTGATTCAAATTGACTAATTCGTTGTTGGAGTGTTGGGTTGAGTAACTGTTGTTTAACTCGTTTAAACTGGATTTCTTCTAAGAGAAAGCCAATATGGGACTTTTTCTTGGAGAGAAGATTAACTGAATAACTGATAGATAGATCCTGTAGGGAATTAATTTCTCTAGACTATGGATTTCGAATGAATTTAAATTTAACTGTTTGGCCTAAAGGTTTAGTGATTATTCCTTCATTGTCAGTAGTGAAGGGATATAATAAATACATAAACGGGTTACCTAGCATAACTTTGTCAAATATGTTTTTAACTAAAACGAAAGGGGTTTTAAAACATACTTTATCCTGACATACGTGTGCATTGGATAATTTGTACTGTATTTGCATGAAACTGCCATTAACGGATTTTAATCGTTCACAGGTTTTTTTGAAGAACTTAGTGGGGATGATTCCTTCTTGGATGCAGTTAAGATTTGCGCTAGAGTCAATTAGGGCTATTGTCTTGATTTCGAACTCGTCACAAACTATGATGTTGACTGGGCATCGCCATTTTTGGAAATCAATCCTAGTGATTGCTTCTAAGAACTGTGTCTGATCATTTTGACTAGTAAAGGGTAGCTTATGGGAAACAGTGATGTTATTGGTTGGTTCAACTTCATCATCTGCAAGTTGTTGGATGGGTATAAAAGGAGGAGGATGATTATTAACTTCTAGTGCTATGGAATCATGATTCAATTCTAAGGGTTGTTAAATTTTGGCTGAGTGTGTGAACTAATTGTTTTAATTTTGAAATTTCTTATTTGGTTTGGTTTATTTCCTGATCAAGGTCTTGAATAGTAACTGGTTTAGATTTGCTAGTAAAATGATTGAAAATCTTATTGAATTGTACTAGAGGACTAGGAGGGATAATTAGAGGTTTCTTAGCTTCCTCGTTTTCTAGAGTTGATTTGAATTGGTTCAAATATTGGGACTTAACTATAGGGTCTTCTACATTATTAATTAAATCGAGTAGAAGTTCTTTTTGTTTACTCAAAACATTAACTGCTTTGCAACAACTGCGATTACAACTGTCAGTACATCCTAACTTTACATGAGAACTATCTGACTGATAGTTTGACCTATGGTCAGAAGACTGGTTTAATTGTTCACTATCGTCTGAATTGTAAGATGGAGAACTGAAGGATTCACTATCCATGTTTCGAAGTTCTAAAATCCTAAACAATTCATTTTTCTGGTCCTGGTTGCCTTGGAGGGTATTGATTAATTGTTTAACTCTACATTCTGATTGGAAATGATCTGGTTTTCCGCATTTAAAACAAACTTTAGTAGATGTTGCCTTGCGGGTCGTCTTTTTACTAGTAGAAGCTTTTTTCCTACAATTTGTTTTATAACGGTGTGTTTGTTCGTTACTATGCTCACCTTGGTGGTGGCTTTTCCTATGTTTGTGATGCTGGCGGTAGTTTTGGTAGTGACTGTCACGGGTTTTATGATGTCTATGGTGACTGTTATGATGGTGTGATCGTCGTTTTGATGGTGCTATTGAGGGTAATCCGTATTGGACATAGAAATTACAAAGTTCATACTTGGCTTTTTTCTTGTTCCTAGAGGCTTGGTTACTGATTTTCATGTCAATGCACATCCGCATACCTTCTCTGTGAACTATACAAATGATATCGTCGTATGTTAAACTAGGGTAGTTTATCACTCTGTTATCTTTACTAAGGACTTCTCTAATTTTATGGGCAAAAAGACTGGGAAGACCATTAATGAACTTTTCTTTCCAAAATGGTGAGTTACTGTCATTTCTAAGCATGACTCTTGAGCAAAAGACATTTGCATACCATTTAAAATCACTGAGAGTAGGACATCTAAGATTACTTAACTGGTCATGGATCCTAGCGGTTACGTGACTAAGAGTTCCTATGAAATGTTTAGTGATTGTATAAATGAGCGTGTTGACTCCGTCTAGTATTCCTTGACTTATTGTTTCATCGAATACTGGGTTACCGTCAGGGTCTTGTTTGACTGCGTGAATTATAGCTTCTCGGGTTTCTTCTGTGAGTTGTTTTTCCCACCAAGTGAGAAGTTTTCCTGTGAATCCTAGAACTAATAGTTTTACTACGGCACTATGGGTATTGCTATTCTTCTCAAGGTAGAAGTTAGCAGTCATTGTCATGTGACTAAGTTTATTTAATATTTCTTGTTCTGAATGGCCATCTATATTCCATTCATAGAGGCGATTAGAAGCGACTGAAAATTGACTATGGAATAGTCTTTCTTCATATTGGAGATCAGGAGGGGTTGGATGACTATATCTATTGTTTGTGATACTGGTAAGGTGGATTTTAGGATGATGAAATTTGTTAACTGTGAGTCCTTGAAGCTGATCTTGTAACTGGTTTAGTTCCTGATACTGGGTTTGTAATGCATCCTTATCATCGGTTAATGAATCAGCACTGGATGCGACATCTATTTTTTCTACAGTTACTATGGTTTTGGAGGAACTAGAGGGTTCTTCCTTAGCTGGTGGAACTAAATCTAGGAGCATCTTATTAACCTGTGCTAAAGCCGTTATTGGTTTAGGTTGGGGTTTTTGAGAAAGTTTTACTTTAGATAACTTGATTAAAGGTTTT
Source organism: Nyssa sinensis (assembly GCA_008638375.1). Lineage (NCBI taxonomy): Eukaryota > Viridiplantae > Streptophyta > Magnoliopsida > Cornales > Nyssaceae > Nyssa > Nyssa sinensis. The sequence continues at coordinate 57,118,288 of CM018031.1, read as the reverse complement.
TCTAACTGTATAGAGGAAGACGGCGGAGAAAATGTAGGCTGTTTGTTGTCGATTATTTTTTCGATTTTATCTAACTGGGTTCCAATTGTTATTAGGCATTGGTTAGTGTAGTTGTTCTGTTCAACTATTTTCCTAGACGTTTCATCTGCAGAAGGTCGTTTAAATGGTGAAACAACTACCTCTGAACCTAAGTGTTGGACTAAAATTGTTCCTATTGGCGGATGACTTGATTGGATTATGGTTTTATATTCCTTAATCCATTTAACCTTGGTGAGGGTATGGCATTTGGAGTGTTGTTCATAGTGGTTTTCTACATAACTAAAAAATGGGATGTTTTTATGATGTTCATACATGAATTCTCTCCACTTAATGTAAATATCTAACTTTTGTTCTTTAGTGTGACTAACTCTATACTGTTCTCTTTTAGTTTTATTAGACTCAGAAGTGAAATCTGCGTTTAGGGTAATTGAGTCTATAATGAACTCTTTATTGAGTGTATTGAGTTCATGGTGAGTTTCCTGGGTCTCAAAGTCTGTGGGACTAGGAGACGTGACTGTCTTGTCATCATTTTCTAGGATTTGTGACTGCGATGTATAGCAAGGAGTGTTAATTTGAGATTTTAACTTTAGACCTTGAAGATCCAAGTTTATATCTCGTCTTTGTTTAGGTATTAACTTTTCAGATCTAGGTATTAAGAGTTTAGGTTTGGCCTGACTGAGAGTAGTATTAGGGTTTAGAGACCTCAATCTCTGTTCATCGAAAAAAATTAATCCTAAGAGACTATCTAAAAAATTAATATGTCTGGCATCCTTAAGGGCTAAGAGGACGGAAGCATTTAGACCCCGTCTAATGAGAGGGTTACTGCCTACTTGGACTAATCTTATGTGAAGGAAATTATATCCTTTTTTTATGCGGTCACTTATAGTTGATTGAGTGAATAACTAACATTTTACTTGATCTTTGTTAAGAGCATAGGTTTGTTCTACGGTTTTTATATTAAGGTTACTGGAAAATGAATGAGAACCTAACCAGGAAGATACTTGATAGATTTGACTTATGGGAACCTTGGGGATGTTCCAGTTTCTAAGAGGTTGATTATCTTGGTAGTCTTCATTGTTGACTATGTCTGGGATAGAAGTAATAGAGAAGAAGAAGAAGCGGTTGAATTGGATCTGAATAATCTATTCATTTTAGAAATAATTGATTAAATTACGCAGAAGTTACTATTCTTTTACTGTTTAGGTGTACTGTCCCTTATCTTCTTCCTAAGTGAGGGTCTGGTGCCAAAATGGGGTGTCATTTTAATATTTTTTATTAAAAAATATAATTAAACTTAATGATTATATTTTAACAGGTATAATTTTCATAACGATCGCAATTTAACAGATATATTTTTATAGTAAAAATTTCAAATCGGTGTCGTTCATAAGCAAATTGGTCTGCATAGCATTATCATATAAATCAATGTCGTTCATAAATAAATTAGTGAAAGAATCGTCAAATTGCGAATCCATCTACAAAAAAAAAAAAATTATAATCAATTTAAAGAATGAGCATAAAATAATCAATTACAAAATAAATAAAATCACCCTTAATTAAAAAAATTATAAATTAAAAAAATTAGCTAAATAAATAAATTCACCCTAAATTAACAAAAATAAAAAAATAAAGAAATAAACTAAAATTAAAACATTCAATTTAAATTACAATTTCAAATTAATTAAAAAATCAATTTAAATCTAAAAAACAATTAACTAAAATAGAAAAAAATTCTTCAATTATAAAAATTATCTAAATAAATAAATTCACCCTAAATTAACAAAAATAAATAAATAAACTAAAATCAAGACATTCAATTTAAATTCTAAATAACAATTAACTAAAATAGAAAAAAATTCTTCAATTATAAAAATTAGCTAAATAAATAAATTCACCCTAAATTAACAAAAATATATAAATAAATAAATAAGCTAAAATTAAAACATTCAATTTAAATTACAAAAATTAAATTAATTTAAATTCTAAATAACAATTAACTAAAATAGAAAAAAATTCTTCAATTATAAAAATTAGCTAAATAAATAAATTCACCCTAAATTAACAAAAATATATAAATAAATAAATAAGCTAAAATTAAAACATTCAATTTAAATTACAAAATTTCAATTAATTTAAAATCTAAAACAAAAAATAAATGTAAAACATTTATTTTAAATGGGTATCACTTTATATATATATATATATATAGGCCAAACAGGGAGGGAACGGTCTCTGTATTTCTTTCCCCCCCTGCGATCGAGTCGTTCTTCCCCTTTCCTTCTGCGCCTCCTCCTTCTTCCTCTTTCCCATTACGCCTCCTTCCCCTTTCCCTCCCTCTGTGCCTTCTTCTTCATATCTGTCATCACCAACCACAAGGTTTGAACAAAAATCAGGAGCAGGGAAACTTACAGCGATTTTCACGACAAACAATTTTCCGGCCTTTGGTAAGTTTTCTCTTTCAAAATTTCTAAAAATTTCTGTATTTATAGAATTTTTTGGTTTAATCGAGCCGTTGAGAGAACAGTAGAACCTGAAAATGGCAGAACGACTCTATGCAACCTCTCGCTTTCTCTCTTCAGAGTTTGGAAAATTGCCACCCCAAGAGCATTGCTACTATTTTTCAACCCTTGATGCCACCCCTGTTAGAGTGAAAAATTTTGAATTTGAAATGGCATTTTGATAGTTATCGACAGTTATTAGGTTGCCACCCCTGATGCCACTCCCCCTCGGAGTTGCTTGTAAGGCAGGAGCCCCTATAGATGATGTATTTCACACACGCACACACGTATATGTATTTATATATTCTTGGACAAAGCCCGTGTAAGTAGGCAAACCAACCCATCATGGGCTGCAGCCACTAAAGCAGCTCATAGTTCTCAGTGATCCTTCCTGGATTGTACAAATGGAGATTATTATGTGTATTAACTTGTGTATATATAGCCAAGCACCTTGTATGAATAGAATTAATATTCTACAAGAAATTAGGATTACCTTTTCCTGCAAGACAATGGTAAACTCACCATTTTAATCATATTATTGAAACACGGCTCCGTTTGTTTTTGTTTTCAAAAACAGTTTTCTAATTTTAAAACGTGAAATACGCATTTTAAAATATATTTTTTTTAATTTTTTAAAATTTATATTATCATATTTAAATATATTTTTACAATTTTTAAAAAATTAATTACAAATTTTTGAATATATTTTAAAAAAAATTTTTAAAAATTGTTTCTGAATCACAATCCAAACGAAGAATCAATAAAAAAATTTACTGACGAAGAATCAATAAAAAAAATAGTAATTTCCTCGTCTACTTCTAATTAACATTCTATCTTTTTTTACTTGTCAACCATCTTTTCTTCTCGAGCATCTACCTATCATCCTATTTTTTGTACACAATCAAACAAATAGCTACTTATCGGAACAAATTCAGGCGGCGGTGACTTTTCACAGTCCATCTCGGCATCTGTCTCAGTCATCACTGCTCCATGGTTAGCTCTGTTTCTCATGTCTACAACCTTCTTGCGAGAGTTTAAGTGTAAAGACTGAACAAATTTAGGCAGCGGTGACATTTCACGTTCCATCTCGGCGTCCGTCTGAGTCATCACTGCTCCATGGTTAGTTCTGTTTCTCATCTCTATAACCTTCTTGTGAGAGTTTGAGTGTAAATACGGAACAAATGTAGGACTCACTGCCGGACGATACTCTGGAAAGAGACGGCCAGACCTGTACCGAACTCCACACGCATTGCAGAGGGTCTTTGGTCCCATTGGTCCTTGCCCTCCATTGTGGGGTCTCTGTTACCTCACAATGTGTGCATTTTCTGGTTTCAACATGCAGCTGTATGCCCTTTCCCTTCATTGCCAAGGCACCTGATAACCATGCCACTGAGGAATTTCCCTTCATCTCTGTAGTACCTGATAGCCATGATAGTTTTTTTTTCTTCTTCTGTTTTCTTTTGAGACGATTTGACATCTCAAGGCGCAGTTTGAAGGTTGAAGACTGTGAACGCTTGCTGCGATTGCACACTGGGATGACAGTCTCAGAGCTGATGGGCACAATCTTTTCAACCGAACAGGAGCCGTTGCTTTCAAGGACAGAAACTGGGCTAGGTGCTTGCGACACGCCCGAGTGTAAGCCAGCAGAAGAATCATTCTGTAGGGTATTGCTTGCTCCAGAGGTTTCTTCAACAAAGTTTAGCAACTGTTTTGGCTGAGAAGCTTCATTGCTCTGAAATAAAATAAAAGCTAATAAAAAGAACGATTAAAAAAGAAACAATCAAACAGAAGATTAGATAAGAGAGAGAAAAACTAATCGTGTTTTGCTAAGAAAAATCTCTGGCTATACAATTATCATTAGCATACCAATCACCTTGACATCATCAGGAGGTTAGCCATTCGACTCTAGAATATAGAAAACATTTAAACATCTTTGAGGGGAATAACGACCAAAAACTGAGCATAGATAAATTGAATGGGTTTAAAACAAGTTTTTAAGCAGCAAACAGTCTTTTACAATCACTTAGTACTCACTAGATGATCCGTGTGAGCAGTCTAGGAAAACCTAGAATAACTAGACGCTGCACATGGACTATGTCGAATATAAGTTGATAGATGAGGTTGGGGAGGTTAATGACAATGCCACTAGCGATGGCATAAAGAAGTTGTGCCATCTCAGCTAGAGAGAGACATTTTTGACACGAGGGGTCAGTCTAATATTAGATACCACAAGGGAATTCTCTGTAATTGTCAGACATTACAAAAGAGATTAGTGTACTTATCCCAAAAATATATATTCTTTAGATCTCAGCTAGAGAGAGACATTTTTGACACGAGGGGTCAGTCTAATATTAGATACCACAAGGGAATTCTCTGTAATTGTCAGACATTACAAAAGAGATTAGTGTACTTATCCCAAAAATATATATTCTTTAGATGAGCATGGCAAAGCTGAATGGGCTCACATATATGTTAAAATTTAAATCCCCGTAGTGTACGGTGTATTGGATCAGGCGATGTTGCGAAGCAGGAAATTTCCATTTCCTTTTAAGTTCAATTGCCTTTAAGAATGACAACTTTAATACATGGTGATAACGAATTAACAAGTAGAAGATAATGAATAATGAAGCCCATGAAATACCTTGTATTAAACAAGTAATCTACTGTTACTTTGAATGTAATTATAAAGGATTGCAATACAAATTGTAATGTGGTGGCTGTAGTAAAAAAATAGATGAAAAAAAAGTAAAGAAGTTATAGTTGTCACTACTCCTATGGCTACACTAACTGAGGCTAGGTTATGACTATGCTAGGCTAGGCTATTTGAGTATGTGCCTTCACATCAAGCTCATACTGGATTTGATAAGTGGTGTATATGCATAGAGTAGGAGTGTAGTGATGACAACCAGTTACATGTACATATTGTATAAGCTTGTGTGTCTGACCCCCAAGGCCTCTATTTACGGACACCAAAAGAGGGGTTTTGATCCAAGGGTTTAAATTAAACATCTAAGATCAATTATGGAATGAAGTATAGTGTGATAAGATAGAAAAAAAAGATTTTTTTATTAACCACTTAGGTCAATTATCCCAGTAAGGGTAGTCTCAATTCACGAGATTCTTGATACTGTAGCGTCTGAAGAGGATTAAATGTATGTGGTCTTACCCACCAAGTGGAAAGGTTATTTCCACTGCTCAAAGCCATAAACTCTAGTTTACAATGGATTGTTATTACCATTACGCCAAGACCCGCCAAACCCTTACTTGCAACCAACAACTAGAATTGAAAATTTGGTGATCTAGTGTGGTAGGTTGCCCCCTCTAAACCACTAATAAGTGATGAAAAACTAGAATAGCAATCCTTGAAAAACACATGTTTTTATAGGGTAGATCATGCAATCACTAATTGGTGGGGATGACCCATTCTTTACACTGTCTAGCCATCTCGTGCCAAATATAAATAACTCCCAATTATCTTTGGTCTTTCTAAAAAATAATAATATACATTTTCTTTAGAAAAAATAGTATTAATTTTTTAGATCAAGCAGACCATTTTTTTGGATAAAAAATGATTGAGCAAGTAATTTTGTTGTAGGGTAGATCACTCCCACTAAATTACTTCCAATTCTATGCAATAAAGAGATGTGTAGGTAAGTATTTGAAGGCATTGTATAGCACGTTTAATTGATTGGTCCAATCTAACTATCTTTATTTTGGAATGATTATAGAATTTGTAAATTCTTATCCTAGTGAATTTATAAGATCTTAACTTGTGATTGTTTAATCACTTTAACACATAAAGTTGTTACTTGACTAAATCTAGATATGTCAAAGTGGTTAACGTTTGATACGAGTTTTGACTATTTGAGTTGAGTGACAACGAAATCATGGTCTTTATAATTGATTTGTTAGAACTTTGATATTTTTGATCTAGATTGATTTTTGATATTGAAATCCCTAGTTTTAGGGTTTATTTGTATTTCTTTAATTAGTCTTCATTATGGCTCATTAAAACTGCCCAAGGGGCGAACCCGAATACAAAGACTCACTTAAAGCCTCGTATTTTCCAAAAAATCTATTAAATTATGTACATACAAGGGTGTGCCTCTACTATCCAAAGTATAAAATCTTCAACAAAAAAAAAAAAAAAAACTATTTTTAAATTTACATATGGACATCATTTTTTGATCAGGAAATTTACATATAGACATCATATCACCATTAAAGCATCTCCTATTCCGTTCTCTCCATATACAACAAAACAAACAACAAAACAAACAAAGTGGCGCAATTCTCCATCCTTTCCTACTTCTAGTCTTACCAAAGCCCCCCAACCACCCTTTCAAAAAACCCATTACTGAGAAGGGAAACACTCACTTGCATCCAAAAACCATGAACAAAAGATGTCACACCTCCCTCACTATGAACAATGAAGGAAAAGGTGGCTGACAGTTTTATTATCCATCAAACACATATAGCATCTTCCAGCCAAATTAAATCCCCTCCTCTTCAAATTATCCGCCCTCAATATCGCATCCCAAGCCAAGGACCACACAAAGAAAGCAACCCTCACTAGGGCTTTAGTACACCAAGTGACCTTCCATAGGAACAATGCATCATCCCTACCAATCAGATCCATATAATAAGATCTTATGGGGAAGGTTTTCAAACCATTCTCCAAATAATCTCATCCGCGTTAGAACTCCACGACTTGACTCTTTAAATGAAACTCAAAAACTTCATAGCTTCCTCGAACTACCAATCATGAAAATTCCGGCAAAAATTAGGGGACCAAACAAATCCACCTTCTATGGGAGACATATTATCCATCACAGTTGCCTCTTGATCCAGGGCTATTTGGAACAACCATGGAAATATGTCCCACAATTGCATTTCATCACACCATATGTCCAACCAAAATCGAACCCGAAAGCCATCACAAATGACAAAGCCAATCCACTGGAAGAAATCATCCTTTCCTCTTCTTATGGTCTTCCACAAGCTCACCCCTAAAGGGCCTTCAACTGCTTTTGAACACCACCCATCAATCTCATTCTTGTACTTGGTCTCAATAACCCGTCAACACAACAACCCTTCCTCCAAAGCCATTTACCCAACAAAGCTTTGTTAAACACTCAGTTCCCTGATGCCCAACCCTCCACCCCCCTTTTAACAGGGTCTTAATTTTCTCCCATCTGATAACATGCATCTTATTCTCCCCCTCTTTTCCTTCCCACAAAAAAATCCCTTTGCAATTGCTCCAATCTCTTCTCAATCGAAACTGGAAAAAGTAAACCTCTATGACAGAGGTGAGAAAATATACCCACGTGTTCAATCTAGCGTTTGCAAGTTACTTTGGATTCTATATAGTATCAAACTCTCATGCTATACTCTTGAAGCTTCATATGATCAATTTAGACCCCACCTATAGCTAGAGTTTCATGGTACATGCAAAAGCAGATCCTACAACTAATGAAGAATCTTCAACAACCAATCATGTGATCCAACAAGAAGTACTCAGCAAATGAATTAATACGATTGGAAAAGGATACCTCCAGCAATGTTTTCATCATATGAGTATGAAAGGCACAACCAATGTTGACAAACTTAATCTGGACCTGTAGCATTAATCTTCAACATCCTCAACTTTTTAACCTTACCAAGGGATCAATAATAAGAACTTGACTTCTTCCTGTTAATAATAATACTATTATTATTTTTGGGAGATGAGGTAGTTTGGGTGGCACCATGTTTCCAGAGGAACGCTCAATAGTGGAAAATGGAGGAAGTTGAAAGGCTATTGCATATTTAGGCCAAAGAGTGGGAAGAGGTATTAATATTTTTGGGTGATGAGGTAGTTTGGGCGGCACCGTGTTTCCAGAGGAACTTTCAATAGTGGAAAATGGAGGAAGTTGAAAGGCCTTCATCACTGTTAGGCCAAAGAGCAGGAAGAGGACAGAATTATACCGAAAATAGATAAAAGCAACACTTTCTTGGTCAAATCCTAAATTGGCACTCTAGAGCAACTTTGAAGGCTGCAATGTTTGTGTGGTCACTTGCAGGAGAGGAAAGGGGGGGGGGGGGGGGGTGTGGTGTTCTAACGTTGGATAATGTTAAAAAGCAGGGTTCCAATTGGCGGGAAGATGCAGTATGTGCATGAATAGCGTGGAGTCCGTTGACCATTTATTTCTTGATTGTTCTATATTGTTTGGTTAAAATATTGAGAAAAAAATAATAAACTACCTCCACCAAGCTTCATTGAAAACATATTTATACAGTAATAAAGGCTTGCAAAACCACTTTTAGATCAATCATTGTTCATCAGTTTCTTGCAAAAATATGCTTGTATAGCAATATAAGTATGAAAACATCAAAATAATAGCAGCAACAATATGAACTCACAGGAACAGAGAGACTCGGCAGAACATCCATAGTGTCACTGGGAAGAGACTCTAAACCACCCTGCAAAGCATCTGAAGTAAGCCCAAGGTATGGAAACTCAGCATCCCAATCTCCTGCGTGGAGGCCACTACCTTCCAAATTTTCCATGGGAAGATTTAAAGAATTAATCATGCTCTCAATTTCATGTCCATCCCAAAAGCCAGACCCACCCATAATTACTTTCTGACAAAAACAAAAAGAAGATTCAACAAGGATACACAGCAATATAAATACAAATATTTATACTGAGTACTGTATTGTATCGGATAAAGTAACTCCAAGGTAAAAAGAGTTAAAATGTGAAAGATGTGGAGTCAGTAAATTGTTGCGTGACACACTACGCATCGAGAAAATTGAAAGAAGCCAGTTCCGGAAATTATTCAAATTCAATCTGTCGAATTGGATTATTACGAATGAAACATTATCCATCTGGGTAACATTTTTAATTTTTATTTTTATTTTTATTTTGGTGTTGAGACCTCTTTCTAAAATCTTTGTGCTACTTCAAACTTATACCAAAAGGAGGACTCTAAGAATCTAAGTATCTTCTTTTTATCCGTTAATTTTTCTTCTAATTGAAGAAAACAAAATCTTTGGTGGAAATAGAAGTTTGTAAAGATAATGAATCCACGCACTTGTTAATCTTTTCCAGGGATGACGTCGTTTCCTTCTAGAATTTTAATAAGATGCAGTACGAGGACTAAAGAGATTTAAAAAAAAGAAGGGGATGTGTTTGGCTGCTGAGAAAATTTAGTAAATCGAAAGATATTGAAGGAAACAATGTTATCTGTAGTAAAACCCTTGCACAACTTCTTTGTCTTGGCGTTGCCAGAATTTTCGACATTGTGAACACCCAGTCCCAATCCATTGCAAAAAAAAGAAGAAGAAAAAAACAGAGATCTGAAAAACTTTCTTAGACATTTTCCCAACAACCAAACAGAGTAACAGAAATGCATGCAGTGCACGTGAAAAGCAATAAAATTCCAAACAACTTCAACATTTTAAATTCAGTAAAAGCTCTTTAAAGGGGTGTTGTAAGGGGAAGCAAACCTTTGGTAAACTTTAACCCCAGAATCCTTGTGCATGAACATGAAAAGAGTTGGCACTTTGCAGAGAGGAAAAGAACTGGCAGAAAAGCAGAAAGATAAATTGAGTGAGAACTGAGAAGATAGAGAAGCTCGAAGTGATCTTCTAGTGGTCGGGAGCACAGAATGGCAGAAAAATCGAATTTTCCGAGAAGCTCACTCTGTGTCAATGCCTGAATTGTATGGGAATGGGATAGGTTATTGTGGAGTGTGGAGACTATGCATTACTGTTAGTATTAAATTAGCGGTGGCGTTTGTTGGCTGAGAAGGTGGAAGAGGGAACGTTGGGTGGTCCGCGGGCGGGAGGCGCAACTGATCGGGTGCCGTGGAGAAGTGGGATCATTACCGTGTGAACATCTCATCTTCGCTCAGCAGCGGTCCACTTAGTGATGGTCCTTGTGGCTTGCTAGCAAAGTCATTCATCTTCATTGACAAGAAGGACAATACTTACTTGATGACAAGTTAGATAATAATAATTAAATATATATATATATAATGTATATGTATTTTTATTTTTTTATTGAAATTAAATAATTATATTATATACATATAATTGTATGTATAACACATTAAATTATGACACGTAAAATGAAATTTCTTATATCTAATTTGAAATCAAATATTATCTTTTAAAAATAAAAATCAATTATAATCTATTTTGTCTCAAAATTTACTTTTGGACCCAGGGTGAGTTTGATGAACGTCAAGTCCACCTTTGTGAAGGGCATCGAACAGAATGTCAATTCTGAGAAATATGATACATATCATTATTCAATAAAAACACTACCAAAATCGCAATGATATACATATACATATATATATATATATATCTTTATATTCTAATATATACTAGTAAGGTATCCATGCTATGCACAGAGCACACAAAATATTACACTAAATTATTATGAGTAATGTTATATGTCTCGTATTTTTATAATAAATTATACATTTTAAATATTATGACAGTAAATTATTAATAAATTATTAAATAATGTATCTAACATACCATCAATAATTTTATACCATATTACTAACCAGGCTAGCTCTAACTGTCATAATTCCTGTTAATTTTTAAAATTTTTAAATGAATTCCTACATGTTATATCTAATAATACTCCTTTCCGTCCCAAAATAAAAATTTCATTTAAAAATTATAACTTGTTAAGAAGTATTATTTTATTATTTTAAAACTATTTAAATTTTTTATATTACCCTCATTTAATTATAAATCATGTTCACATTAAGTGTAATAAAAAGTAGTTTTAAAAACTTCATATGTTAAAAATACGTTGACTTTTTAAATGAAACTCTTAAAATAAGACAATGTAAAATAAAATAAAGAATTCTTAAAATAGGACGAGGAAGTAATAATATATATTGCTTTTATGTTATTATCATTTTAACTTCTGGGTGAATAAAAAAACATTATTGTGCCGGATTGATGAGAATCTTAACATGAATTTGAACAGCAGACTCATTTTGACCCGCTAAAACCTTTTCTTTTTACTCATTAATAATCAATCCTGCTTCTCTTTTTCCGCATTAATAATCAATCTTGTTGAGACCTGGTGGGGGAGGTGAAGTGATGGATGAGACTGTCATCAACTTGCTTACGATTCACGGAATCAACTGGATATATCTATTACTATATATAAAAAGCCAAGGTTTCATCTTCGGTTTTGAATGAACTACTGTAGGACCCACATTTATATAATAAATCAAATGATCTCACCAGGTAAATTCACACACATTGTAAATCAAGTAACATAGTAGAATAACAGGACCTTTCCACATTAATAAGCTCTTCAACAGTCAAATGTATTTGTAAGATAAAATGACAAGGAAAATATGCCACACTCGCAGGCTCAACACTGCAACAAATTTTAGCAAAAATGACAAACATTATATCTTACATACTAGGGATGTGGTGCCGATTCAGTGTACAGCTTCTATAGCAATGACCCAAACCGGTCTGCAATATCTAAATTTCCATCCAGATCAAACCCAAAAATACTGAAAAAGGAATAGAAAAGAAAATTGCTGGGATACAGGGTACAACACTGTAATACTTTCACCCTATTGTGATTCCCCATTTCTACAAATAAGCCGCACCTGGCTTGAAGTACAATAACAAGGCATGAGCACCAAGCCATAAATAGACTAAACTAATTTTTTACTTCCTATTGTTCCTAGATCCTTTTTTTCCCTTCCAGTATCTCTACCATTGCAATTCATTCACATTCATATTTTAAGTTTCGACGTTCTTCTTTTTGCATTTACTAATAGTAAGATGAACAGGAGAAGTAAGACAACGGACATGGATAACCAAAGGATGTCCCAAGGAGCACCAGTTGAATTGTTGAATACACTCTCCTGCCTATCCTGCAATTTATCATAATGAACAAAACGAGTCACTGAAATAATCATGCCACTTACTAGAGGCAACAGAGATGGTGTGCCAAAAAGGTTATATTTTCTTGCTGGTGACCTCCTGCACTATGCAGAAACTTATAATGGCTGGAGACACCAAGCAAGCAAATCTAATTTCTGAGGCTGATTTTACCCAAGAAAAGCTTAAAAGTATGTTGCACATGAATTAAACCAAGTAGCCCAAGTAAAGATGTATTTCAAAATACCATGTGATCTCAGTATACCAGTGATAGGAAAAACTAAATTTCAGAATGCAGTTATTGGTCCTGTTAAATTCATATAGCAGATGATGGGCAATAGGTACACTTCTCTATAATAGCAATCTATTCAGTTATATTTTGGTTATATTGCTGCTGTTGCTAGACACAGGCTTGTAGCTTCTACTTTGTAGTTTCTGGGTCCCAGTCCCTTTTGTACCCAAAAAACAAATGCAACCAATTATATCTTGTGCCCTAGAATGCTCAGCGATCAAAAATTATATATATAAAAAACCAAAAGTAGATTGTAAATTAGCACAGCATGGACAAATCAGAAATCAGCACAGGAACAGAAAGTCTATAAGTTGCATAAATTGAGGATGTGTGAGACAAATGCAGATTAGTAGAATGTTTGCTACATTGGGAAACATCTAAAGCATTTGAACTCATACTTCAATGTCAAAAGAATCAGAAAACTCACATTAATTTTTTGCCCTAAATTACTTTCTACTTTCCAAGCTAAATCCAAGTATCCAACAGAACTGCATGTTATGAATTTGGTTAAATTGTGCAGTGTAACAGTAAATTGAGTACAAGTACCATAGAATTGTATAATACAGAAAGCAGTGCTAGTAGGACACAAGAAATTCAAGTCTCAAAAAGATAGGCACTTACTGCACCAACCAATTTCTTCATCATATGTTTATGTTGCTTTGAGAAGATTTCCTGTGCGTACTTATAGAGCTCTATATCTAGGCTGTTAAGTGATTTAATCTCCTGGAGAACCACTTCAGGAACCTGAAGACGTGCCTGTAAAATTTCAAAGTTCATAGAGTTAGTGACGGGGCCAGGACAGTATATTTTATCAAACAATAATAAAGATAAACTGTTATCCTGAAAATTATAACATCTCCCAGTCAAATTGATTTTCCTATCAAACAAGGACATTCATCTCCTTGTTTTGTTTCCCGTCAGAGTTGAATCTGAACTGCCAAGTGAAGGTAGTGTCTTAAACCCAGAACAGCTTTCTGAAAGGCAAAATGCCTAAGGGGAGGCATTTAACCCCACGTGGAAAAGCATAAACACCAAAATTTCAGATTTGTATTACATAAATATTTACAATTAACAGGAAAAGAAAAAAGTGAAAAAAATGAGACAAAAAAATAAATGTAGAAGCTTTTGTTAATTTCTCTCAGGAGCGAAATAATAGCATAGAACCTTAAAAAGAAAAGAAAAAACAAGTGCACAGGGTGCTGTTTCAAAAAGAAAAGGAAAAAATAAAAAACAGTGGGAAAGGACAAACACCTGCAACAACTTCACAATGCATAAAGCAATGCAGCATGTATGAACATTTTTTAGGCCATTACCCAGGGTTGGTCCTGCCAACGAGGGATACTGGGAAGGGAGGAGATTAGGATTTGCAGACCAAACCTTCATTTAAATATTTGACCTAAGGGGAAAAAAAAGGTAATGCGAAGAAGAAAAATGACAAGGATTTGTTTCCCATACAGTCAACCTTACTTTCTTCCTTCTATTTGATGATCAACAACTAACTTGGGTTGTTATTTCAGTTCATTTTGTTGCACAGTCAACCAACCTTTGTCTATAGTTTTAATAGGGTTGAGAAAAGAATTCAATTCCTATAATGGTATACAATTTCAGTAAGCTCAATCTATAAGGCATACATGCCTGGGACCAAGGTTCTTAAATTCCTGAGCAGTTTAGGACATAGACACTTCGATAATTTATTGGTTCAACCATCCAGATCTGCATGATGCCATATAAACACAAGGATTTTGCTAATCTACCCACCTCAGGCTTAACATACCCACCACCTAAAACGGAGGTAGACAGTAGCCCCACACTTCGGTGGACAAAAATATCAGTCAAGCTAGCATTTGTAATTAGGGGCTTTTGTGTCCTCCCATTACAATTCACCCCCCAGTGAGATTGAGGAGGGAAAGAAATTAAAGATTGAATCGAAAGAGTGAACCAATCTAACCATCCTCCCATTACAATTCATCCCCCAATGAGATGGAGGAGGGAAAGAAATTAAAGATGGAATCGAAAGAGTGAACCAATCTAACTACGTTTTGATGATGACTAACAGTGAGGAATTCAGTAATAATTTCGTTTGCCAGCCATAGTAAATGATGGTGGTCATGGGAACTTCAAATTTGCCACAGGCAACATGATTAATAATTTTTCCTGCACAACCCCATCACCCCCAACAACAACAACAACATAATAATAATAATAATAATGAGTGGGGCCATTGCTAAGTCACCATTGAGGAAAATGGTGCTAAATCATAAGACAACCAATGCATAAACCACCAATTTCACCATGTATCATGTCACACACTATAATGCCACAAAGGAACATCGAACATAGTTGACTAGGACAACTTGGCAAGCAACTTGACATTAAATACCCTATTTATCTTTAATCAAGAGAAATGTTCTAAAAGGTTTTCAAAAACCTTTTAGCACTGAAATAAATAATGAGCTTTGTTTGTTGCTTGTTAAATTTAGAGTTCTAGTGCCTTTTCTTGCCAAATGCAAGATCAAAATTTCTCTAGAAAGTTTGAAATCACTCATCATTTTCCCCCATGCCATTCTACATAAGAAAAGAGCCCACAGGTTGAGAAGATTTAAAGGTACTTTATATTTATGGCCATTAAAGATGAGTTTCAATGGTTTATGCTTAAGTATTCCTTTTTATTTTTCAATTTATACAGAAAAAAATGGAAAAGGGAAAAGGAAGATCCCACATCGGTTCAATATGGTGGGCTTTCAAACACGCAACATAACCATCTGCATGATACTCGATAGTGTAAACCCAACGACAACCCACAGGTTGCTTTCTGGGAGGGAGTGAAGTAAGACCCCAAGTCTGATTCTTATGAAGAACAATCATCTCTTCATCCATAGCCAGCTTCTATCAAGGAGGTGCGGTTGTGAAAACAAACAAGGGATAGATACCGAAGATAATGAAGAAACAAAATGACAAAATGAGGAGGAAAGACAATGAAGAAAAACAAAGTTAGAAATGGGATGCTGGGTACAACGATGAGTACCTAACGACAAGTACCTTTCCGCAGGGCAATTGGCAACTCAAAAGAGATGGGAATCATAGATGGTGCAACAGGAAGCACCTCAGTGGAATCAGGTGTTGGTGAAGGAGCAGGAGCCCATGGTACAACCTAGAAAGGAGGATCAACCACTAGAGAGGAGGATGACACAAAGTCAGAAAGGGAGGCTCAAGATTGCAACCAACCGCTGAAAAGTAAAAAGATGACTCAAAAAAGACAACATATGTACTAGTATAATATCAATGAGAGACAAAGTCGTAACATTTGGATAAAGTAGAGAAAAAAGAGACTTATTGGCCAAAACAGAGAATGGTTTAGGCACATTCATATTGATAAAGTACGAGCAACATCCAATAAATGATGATGCTTCCATTCGACAATGCCATTTTGTTGAGATGTGTATACATGTGGTCTGGTGGATATTACCACATTCAACACAAAAATTATGCATAAAAGACTGAGTATATTCAAGAGTATTGTTAGAACATAAAATCTTGACGCGTTTATCAAATTGACCCAAGATTTCATTATAAAATGTAACAAAACAATTTGGTAATTTGGGACGATCTTTTATAAGAAATAACCAAGTCATGTAAGAGAAATCATTCACAAAAATTACAAAATAATGAAAATCAGAAATACTTTTTATTCTTGTGGGACCCCAAATGTCTCAATGCACAATATTAAAAGGACTATCTTGACGACTTCCTAAACTACGAGGAAACGAACTGCATGATGCTTGCCTAATTGGTAAGCCTCACATTTCAAAACAGATACATGACCCAAACTAGGGACAACTTAACATAATTGTTGCAATGATGGATGACCCAAACTAATAATGCCATTGAAGAGGAGAAACTGTGGCACTCAAGGCCGTAACGGATTATCCAAGATCCAAACAATATAGACTATTGCATTCATGCCCCAAACCAATGACCTTATTCATCTTGAGATCCTAAAAAACATAAGAAGATAGAGAAAATGTTAATGAACACTGTAAGGATTTAGTTAATTGACTTACAGATAACAAGTTGAAGGGAAAATTAGGCACAAATAAGCTAAAAGATAATGAAATAGACTCATTAGGATGTGGATTACCAATACCAAGTACTGGTCGAAAAGAACCAAGACTTTGAAGAACTGAAAATTAGTGAATAGAGAATAAATACCAGATATGTGAGCACCGGCTCCAAAATCAATAATCCACATAGTAGAAAACTTGCAAACCATAGATGCATAATTACCTGCATTAGCTAAGTATACAAATGGAGAGAAAAAGAGGGACAACTGCTAGATGAGCAGACTAAGTTAGGAAGTAATGGCTTCATGAGAACCGGACACTGAAGCAATGAGAGCATCTGTAAAAGACTGTGGCATAGTACCAACATAAGTATCACCAAATATCTGATTGGTATGAGCAGGCCTCCCCATTTATCCCAACAATAATCCTTAGTATGACCCGTACCACCACAATAAGTACACTTTCACTCAAAATGATTACCACGTCCACTTTGACCACCATGTCTTCCACGATTGGGACCTCGATCACCATGATTACCACCACCTTGGTGTGAACGTTGGCTACCACCAAGACCGCCATGATTAACATCAGTAAAAACAAGAGCAATTGACTCCCTAAAAGAGGAATAAGACTCACAAGAGAAGCACGCTGAAAACGAGAGTAAGCATTGATAACAGTTGAAAGCTTTTCACTAGCTAAAATATGATCTTTGAAGACACTATATTTTGAATTAAGGCTAGACATATTTGGGCTGGGCCTGGGCCCGAGCTTCTAGAACCTAACCCTGAACAAAATATATAATACATATACTTTATATTATTACTTAATCTAAACCGTTAGATTTTAGCTTCTAATGAGAACCTGGGCGTTGATTTATTTGATACATAAACTCATATTCTCTCCGCCTCTTGCTCAGCCACACCCACACACGCACCTCACTTCTCTCTTCTCAGTCTCTTCTCTCAAAAATACATCACAAAACAAACCCTAACTACTACTCCTGCTACTCGCCCTACTCCTTCCGAAACCCAAAGTTCTCCGGCCATCTCCCAAACTCCGACCATGTCCCATTCTCCGTCCATTTGAGGTAAGTTATATTCTCTTTGATTTTTTGTTTCTTCTTCTTCTTCTTCTTCTTCATTGCCTTCATCTGCTAATCTCAAGACCATAGATGATGCTACGATCTTTCGTCTAGTAGCATACTGATCTTTCGATCTCAAATGATGCTTTTGATAACCATAGCTAGTACCAATCAAGAGATCGATTCATTTGCTGATCTGCAACCACTCGTTCGGAAGAATCAAAACCACCATCGTTCAAAACCACTGTTGTGAACCACCGTCGAATTTGTTCGCAACCACCATCAAATCTGTTTGCAACCATCGTTGAAGACGTTGAGAACCACTGCGACCAGATACGTGCTTCTTCATTTGCTTAATTTGATGTGTTTCAGTGTTTGCCCATTTGTTGAATATGTTCAATTTATGATTTGTTTCAATATGTCTTTGATCATTTGCTTAATTTGAATTGAAAATCTTGGTTGTTTATTTTGATTTGGTATGAAATTATGGATGAAAATCAAAGTCAATCTATGATCTTATTTTGAATCTGTAAATTTGGCTTTGATGTGTATTGATCTTCGGGCACAGGTTAAATCGGAAACTTTTAAATTCTTTTTCAGTACGGGCTTGGACCAACTCTCCCAGAGCTCGGGCTGGGCTTGGACATGTCTCAACCCGAGGCCAACCAGCCTAAGTTGCACCACTAAATTCGTGCTTGGTCATCTATGGAAAAGCCTTTGATATCATCCATCGAGGCTATAGAGAAAAATAACCAAATCTATGCTCAAAGAAAACATGTTAGACAGACTGATCACTGCAACGCCACTTCACAGCCACAAACAATGTATTGTAACACACAGGAGGAAAGAAACACAAACTAAAAACTCATAGCAATATAGAAACAGAGAAATCACAAGCCAAAAAAAACATGTTGCAGACTTGCAGTGGTCTAGTGGCACATCAAACATGCACCCATGAATAGACCGACTATCTGAACTTGCTAAAAGAACAATTGTAACAACTTCAAACGAGTGTGAATAATCAATATCATCACTGGTTAGTGCAAGATGCATCATTTAGGTGTGATTCAAAGCAACAAACTTTTTCAGATTTGTCCCAATTAGCAGATTCAAAAAATTTCATCATTTTTTTAGAAAAACATTCAAAAAATCAGAACACCATTCAAATGGCCTCAAAATTTTTGGAAAAATCACCAATACACTCCCCTTGAGATTTTCCTGGTTGGTGGCTGCTAATGCCAGCATGATGTCAGCAACTACTGTTGATCTTGTTTGCTTCCTGTTGTTTTCTACTGTGTTTTGACTACCTTAGGGCTTAGATTATTGCTCTGATACAAAGTTAAATTGTGCTAATCTAGGGTTTTCAAAAGGAGAAAAAGAAGAGAAGAGAACAATAAGAGATAAATGTTTTAATAATAATAGGGTTGTGTGTTTCGGTCTACACACTCCCAATTATAATATGATGAAAGAAGACACAAGATTACAATGTTACCCCTACTTAAAATATTCTGGCATATCCCAGAATATAACACACATAAAAATAAAATAAGAACTCTAATAATATAAGCATACTTCCACTTAATTAGGGAGTTTGAATATACTCTAGTAATTATTACATGTTTACAATTCTAATACTACTACACAATTTACGATCACAAACTTGGCCGAGGGTGTCAACATCCATCCATTTCATCCACAACTCCTCTCACATGGATTGGCATCATATGCACATCGTACCAACAAATGAAATGTCAATAGAAAGAATATATCACAAACATGATATTACAATTATGTAAATGCATGATTTTGACTAAAAATATTGCCAACAAAAAAGTACGCGTATACTTAACAAGCATGTGATGAAGGGTATGAAAACTGCGTTGCAAAATAGTTAAAGAACATTAATCACAAGGGTCAAAAATGAATATAAATATCTAACATTCAAATGTAAATATATATTTTCATAATAAAGGTAGTTTGGATATCTTATAGAGTGCGTGTGGAAGAGTATGAGGAAAGGGTGGGATGAGTTTTCGAAGCATTTTTGGTCCGTGGTTGGAAACATATGAAACATCTTGTTTCACAAACCCCTTTAGGAGTGCGAGGTGGGAGAGACTATACCCTTTTATGATATATATATATATATATATGGTTAGAGAATTCATTTGGGTGAATCGGTTTGAATTGAGGGCAGGATTTTTTCAGGTGAGATCTGTTTATAGGAAATTTCTTAAAGTTGGTACCCTTGGCTTTCAATGAAAATTTATTTGGCACAAAAAGATCATCCAATTGTAGCCTTTTTTTTATCGACGGTAATTCTTGGGAAGATATTGACTACTGACAATAGACTGAAAAGGAGACGGATCATTGTTAATTGATTTTATTTATAAATGGGAGGCAGAATATGTGTATTACCTCTTAATTCTCTTTCCAGTGATAAGGGAGTTGTGGGTTCTTTTGTAAGCCTTAGTTTTTGTTTTTGTTGTGAAGTTAGACAGTGGCAAAGAGGGCTAGAGAAGTGTGATGGGCAACAACTTTGTGTTTGTGTTTATGGTGTGAGAGAAATAGGAAGTCTTTTGATGGTGTGGAGTTTCCAATGTCATCAGTTAATTTTAATATTACTCCCCCTTCTTAGATCACAGAATTCCTTTTTGTTAGATTCTTTTGTAAAGTTTCTTCGAGTTTTTTTTTATCCTTTTTTTATCAGTAAAAATAACATTTCTTGGAGAAATGAGAGTATAATTTTGTCTAACTTTTTCATGCATATACTGTGTATGAGAGAGCACCCTTTTTAATACCTTTTAATGACAATATCTATACTTACAAAAAATAAAACTATACTAAAATATAGACTATGTGGAAATCCCGGATAATTGAGTGGGATTTATTTTTGAATGTGATTATGATTTAGAGAGGATTATGGTAGGAGATTTAGGTTGATTAGGTGACATATTTTTTATTTCCTTTTTTTCCTTTGTTTCCTTTTCTCTGTTGTTTCTATTTTCCAATTCTCATTGTATATTATATATGGAGTCATTGTATGTAATACAAAATATTGAATAGAAAGAGAAATTGATTCATATTGTCTTCATGGTATCAGAGCAGGGATACGAAAAACCCTAGCACAATATGGCCGTCAGCCATGAATCTACCCAGTCGGTAACTCAGGAAGGAGAGTCAGAGACCATCACTTCCATGAGTTCGACTGTAGCAATTGAGAATCCCTCATTCCATCTCACCATAGAGAAATTGAATGGAAAGAATTACCGAGAATGGGCCCAATCCATCAAGCTGGTTATTGGCGACAGAGGAAAACTGGGATTCCTGACAGGTGAGATTAAGCAGCCTCCCTCCAGTGATGCAACGGCTCTCCAAAAATGGCGTTCCGAGAATTCATTCATCACCTCATGCTTGATCAACTCCATGAGACCAACCATCGGCAGAACTTACATGTTCCTCCCGACTGCCAAAGACGTTTGGGACGCTGTGAGAGAGACGTACTCAGATGCCGGAGATGCGTCACAGGTCTTCGAACTCAAAACAAGGCTGTGGCAGTTGAAACAAGGAGATCGGGTGACAGTGTTCGATTCTAGAAACGAATAGAAGCCGAGAGGGTGTTCGAATTTCTGACAGGGTTGAATCGCGACCTCGACGATGTTCGCAGCAGAGTCCTGGGTCGACGACCACTTCCCTTCATCCGTGAAGTCTTCGCCGAGGTGCGACAGGAAGAACAAAGAAGGAAGGTGATGTTGAAGGAGAAAGCAGAGACAGGAATTGAGGGCTCTGCCCTTGCGAGTCGAGGGATGGTGACGACAGGCAGATCTGGTTCACGGTCGAATCTCGTCTCTGAGGGAGAAGATGGTGTATCGCGTGGGTCGTCCAACGGGTCGAGATAGACCCATATACCTGGCGGATTGGAAGCTCTTATAAGCCGTGGGCTTCATGGGTCTTATAATGGATCCGGCCTAAATCATGGATCTGGCCCAAAACAAAATAAACGTCCCTTTTGTGAGCATTGTAGAAAATCGGGCCATACCAAAGATACCTGTTGGACCTTACATGGCAAGCCTGCAGATTGAAAGCCCAGACAGTCCAATAAATCTCATGGATACCAGGCCTCTACTGAACAGCCCTTTAGTGGGGGTTTTAACCCCGAGCAACTTGAGAAACTTTATGCTCTGTTTTCGACCTTTCAAACCTCGGGTCAGTCCTCTAATCAACTGCCATCGGGTTCCTTAGCCCACAAAGGTACTTTTTTGTCAGCCCTTAGTTCCACTTTAAATCATACTCCCTGGATTATTGACTCAGGTGCATCTGACCATATGACTGATGCTCATCATTTATTCACTACATATTCACCTTGTGCTGGTAATTTGAAAATAAAAATTGCAGATGATACTTTATCCCCAGTAGCTAGCAAGGGGAGTATCCGTATCTCTGAATTTATTACTTTGGAGTCTGTTCTTCATGTTCCTAATCTTTCTTGCAATTTGTTATCTATTAGTCAGCTAACCAAACAATCTCATTGCTCAGCTATTTTTTTGTCTTCTCATTGTGTTTTTCAGGATCTATCATCAGGGAAGACGATTGGCAGTGCTAAGGAATGCGAGGGACTCTACTACTTTGATGATGTTCTCATGAATAAACAGTGTCGTCCTCCTCTTTGTAATTCTGCATTTAGTCCTAGGGATAGTGATCTTTTGTTATGGCATAAACGAATGGGTCACCCTAGTTTTCAATATTTAAAACAGTTGTTTCCATCACTTTGTTTGAATAAAACTCTTTTGGATTTACAATGTGAAGTTTGTGAACTCGCAAAACATCATCGTACTTGTTTTCCCACATCTTCTTATAAACCATCACTGCCTTTTACCCTAATACACAGTGATCTTTGGGGGCCCTTCACGAATATCTAATCGGACCCACAAAAAATGGTTTATAACATTTATCGATGATCATTCTCGTCTCTGTTGGGTATTTCTACTAAATGACAAATCTGAGGTTCACTCGGTATTCATAAATTTCTACAACATGATTTACACCCAATTTCACACCAAAATCTAGATTCTTCGCACTGATAATGGCACAGAATATTTCAATTCTTCCTTAAGCCCTTACTTTCAAGACAAAGGTATTATTCATCAGAGTTCCTGTGTTCAAACCCCCCAACAAAATGGGGTTGCTGAACGAAAAAACCGACATATTCTTGAGATAGCTCGTGCCTTAATGTTTACCTCTCACATGAAAAAAATTTTTTGGGGTGATGCCATTCTGACTGCTGCATTTCTCATCAATCGAATGTCTAGTCGAGTTCTCTCATTTGCAACTCCTCTCCAAAAATTCCAGGAGATCTTTCCTAATTCTCGCGTCAGTTCCTCTCTTCCTCTCCGTGTCTTTGGGTCCACAGTGTTTGTCCACATTCACGCTTCCCAACGTAACAAATTGGATCCTAGAGCTCTCAAACGTGTCTTTCTTGGCTATTCCCCTACTCAAAAGGGTTACAAATGCTATGATCCTCTCTCACAGAAGTTATATG
The DNA here is from genome assembly GCA_008638375.1 of Nyssa sinensis. Lineage (NCBI taxonomy): Eukaryota > Viridiplantae > Streptophyta > Magnoliopsida > Cornales > Nyssaceae > Nyssa > Nyssa sinensis. The sequence continues at coordinate 57,094,866 of CM018031.1, read as the reverse complement.
TTAGTCGGGATGTCACATTTTTTGAGCATACTCCCTACTACTCGCTTCAGGGGGAATCCTTGAGAGAAGCTCAACATTCTAATATAGACTTTGATATGGCTATCTTTGAGTCTATCCCTCACAGTACACCTCCTCCTTCCTTGTCCAACACAGAAGGAATCTTGAACTCAGGGGGAGATGTAGAAAAACACAAAAAGCAGGGAGACACTTGTTTATTCAAGGAGACCAAAATCAAAGACTGATGAGATCTTCACATCCGAAGCACCAAAAGAGTCAGAACCGGTGATAGCTCCGACTCCTTATGAGCCAAAATCTAATCTTGACCAGGTAACAAATCTTGATGATCTACCTATTGCTCTTCAAAAACAACCTCGTTCATGTACTTCCCATCCTATTTCAAAATTTGTCTCCTACAAAGCTCTTTCAGCCAAATGTCGTGCTTTTACGTCTAACCTTGACAGGATCCAGATTCCTAAGAATATCCAAGAGGCTTTGGGCATTCCAGAATGGAGAAAAGCAGTAATGGAAGAAATCAGAGCATTGGAAAAAAATGAAACTTGGGAAGTAATGTCTTTACCAAAAGGGAAGAAGCCAGTAGGCTGTAAGTGGGTATTCACAGTGAAGTACAAGGCGGATGGTACAGTGGAACGATACAAAGCTCGCCTAGTTGCAAAGGGGTTCACTCAGACATATGGTATTGACTACACCGAGACATTTGCACCCGTGACAAAGCTGAACACTATACGGGTACTCTTGTCCTTGGCAGTAAATTTGGATTGGCCACTCCACCAATTCGACATCAAGAATGCTTTTCTGAATGGTGAACTGGAAGAAGAAGTGTTCATGACGCTACCTCCAGGAGTTTACAAGGAAGGAGATGAAACCAGAGTATGTAAACTGAAGAAATCCCTATATGGACTTAAACAATCACCAAGGGCATGGTTTGATAGATTTGCAAAAGTGATGAAGAATCAAGGATATCAACAAAGACAGTCAGATCATACGATGTTCATCAAACAATCCAATGATGGAAGCAGGACCATTCTGATTGTATATGTTGATGACATCATTCTTACTGGAGATAACACAGGAGAGATAGAAAGATTGAAGAAGGTCTTAGCCACAGAATTTGAGGTTAAAGACCTAGGTCAAATGCGATACTTTCTGGGTATGGAAGTGGCCAGGTCAAAGAAAGGAATTAGTGTATCTCAGAGAAAATATGTACTCGACCTTTTGACTGAGACTGGGATGCTTGGTTGCAAGCCAAGCGATACTCCGATCAAGGCAGGAAAGAGAATGGAAGACGCTGGAAAACCAGTAGATAGAGAAAGATATCAGAGACTAGCAGGTAGATTGATATACCTATCTCACACCAGACCTGACATTGCTTTTGCTGTGAGTGTGATCAGTCAGCATATGCATTCACCAAAGGAAGGTCACCTAGAAACAGTATATAAGATTCTCAGATATCTGAAAGGCTCTCCAGGGCGAGGTTTATTCTTTAAGAAAGGAGAAAGTAAAAAGGTGGAAATTTATACAGATGCAGATTGGACAGGATCAGTAGAAGACAGAAGGTCTACCACAGGCTATTGTACCTATGTTTGGGGAAATCTAGTAACATGGAGGAGTAAGAAGCAGAATGTGGTAGATAGAAGTAGTGCTGAAGCTGAATTCAGAGCGGTTGCACAAGAGATGTGTGAAGGGTTGTGGTTACAGAAGCTCTTAGAGGAACTACACATCACAATAGAGCTTCCCATCAAACTCTACTGTGACAACAAAGCCGCTATCAGCATTTCCCATAATCCGGTCTAGCACGACAGAACGAAACACATAGAAGTTGATAGGCATTTTATAAAGGAGAAAATTGAGAAAGGGACAGTTTGCATGACTTACATCCCTACAAGGGAACAATTAGCAGATATATTCACTAAGGTCTACAGAGGTCCAGCTTTGAAGATTTTATCTGCAAGTTGGATATGATCAACATCTATGACCCAACTTGAGGGGGAGTGTGGAAATCCCGGATAATTAAGTGGGATTTATTTTTGAATGTGATTATGATTTAGAGAGGATTATGGTAGGAGATTTAGATTGATTAGGTGACATTTTTTATTTTCTTTTTTTTCCTTTGTTTCCTTTTCTCTGTTGTTTCTATTTTCCAATTCTCATTGTATATTATATATAGTCATTGTATGTAATACAAAATATTGAATAGAAAGAGAAATTGATTCATATTGTCTTCAGACTATATAGTATAACCAACCCTACAATCAGTACCAAAAAGTTCCTATGTTGTTTAAAGCCAAAAGTATGCTGTGCAGCAGGGTGCTAAGTCAAGAAATCTCATAATTTCTTAGCATGGATGTGAGCAAGGCAGGTGGTTTTCTTTGGAGGTAGAAGGGGCTTATGGGACGGGTTTGTGGAAATCAATCTGAAAGGGGAAGAAGACGAGGAGTTCAATTGATTCTTGCGTTTTAAGATTGAGAATGGGATGAGAGTGAAGTTTTGGGATGACATTTGGGTTGACAATGTGAAGTTGAAGGAGAGGTTCTCCCATCTCTTCCAAGTTGCCACGGATCAAGGGACATGGGTGGAGGATTATACTTCTTTCTCATGGGAAGTGTGATTTGGGCTCCTTGTTTTAGAAGCAACTTCCAAGACTGGGAGATGGAAGAAGCTATTAGTCTTATGGAGTTTTTACAGTGGTTTAAACTGGAAATGGATGTGGTGGATTCTTTGTGGTAGCATGCTCAAAATTCAAGGAAATTCTTCTTATGGGGAGATGGCTAGAGGAGGGTCTTCCGAGTTCCCATGGAAAAGCATCTGGAGATCCAAAGCTCAAATAAAAGTGGCTTTTTTGTATGGTCCTCGTGTAAATTCCTTCCTAGATTTTTTAGTTGAACAAGGCTTTGAAGTAAGTTCCCCTGTGCAAATGGGTTCGCCCCCTCGGCGACTTTTTAATATACATCTTTACTTAACCCAAAAAAAAAAAAAAATCATACATTTTTATCTGGACCACTTGAGGAATAAAAGTCCCATCAATCAATTGCCCACTATTCTTTACATAAATCAATATAATCTTCAATGTAGGGATCTTCAATTACAACACCAAACAAATAGGGATGGCAATGAAGTTGGTACGGGACGGGGCTCCCTATCTTGATCCTGCCCCGCAAGAAAAGACCCCACCCCAACTCCATCCCATACCCATGATGGGTTTCTCTATAGAGTCCCATCCCTGTACTCAAACTATCCTTCCAAACTTGACCTTGCCTGGCCTCATAACCCACCTAACACAGGTTCTATGTGTGTCTGCCAAACAAGAACTAAGTCTTAAATATCAAAAAATGGAAGAATCTTCAACCTGGACAAAAAAAAAAAGAGAGATGGAAAAGTTGAAATCCCATTATTACAAAGAATAAAAACAAAGGAAAATTTCGAATGAGTAATTCAAAGATGACATTCAAAATTAATGTGAAGTACTAAAAAAGTAAAAACAACTTAACCCTACACTTACAAAATCAAATATACATTCAAGAAACAAACAATCTCAATCTGGACATGTTTGATGAGATTGAGACAGACAAGACAAGGGATAATGAGATGGTGATCATCCTGCAACGAAGTTACGAAGAAGACATCTGGAGAGATGATGACCACAATGGAGAAAGATGAAGTCGGCAATGATGAACCATCAGCTGTGAGAGGTTAGGGTATATGAGATCAACAGAGGGATGACCGCAATGGAAAACAACAAAAACCTAGACTGGTTTAAATCAGGTATTTTAATCGATGTTAATGGTATTTTAGTAATACACATCCCATTGGGTGACAATCAATGTTTGGCATTGCCTATCAACTCAATCACATGATTGTGATAGTATGAATGATGTTCTTTTTGTTAGATCACCAATTGCTCCAAAAGCTTAAGCTATTAGAGAAGGGACCAACAATGTATATAAAACTCTCAACACTCCCCCTCACGTGCGACCCCGAACTCGCACATGAAGAGACCAAAAAACCACATATAAATGCAAAGGAGACGAGAGTGCAAATGCAAACGGAGAATAAATGCAAATAGACAAACTTGAACCCAAGACCTCTCATAACCAAGGCTCTGATACGATGTTAAATCACCAATTGCTCCAAAAGATTAAGCTATTTGAGAAGGGGCCAACAATGTAAATCAAGCTCTCAACACATTTTAAGACTTGAGTCAATATTTGATTTCAAAGCATTCAAATAAATTTGACTGATTGGTCCAATTGGTTTGGATGTGAAAAATCAATAAATCTATGGATGTCCTACAAAGAACACACTCCCCTCCTCTGCCCCAGCCCCAACCACAAAAAAGTAAAAAGAAAGAAAGGAAAAGAAGAGGGAAAATAATTGTGGACCAAATATTAATGAATTTGATCCACGTCAACCTTGTGGAAATTAGCACAAAAAATAAAGCCATATCTTCATCTGACAATGAAGGGTTGAGAATTTATATTACATAATTACGATCTCCATATTATTAATATTAACCCAAACAGAATTAGCATCATTGTGGGATAATTGATGCGTTAATAGCTGAAAATATCAAGAAAAGCAGTACAAAAGCAAACACACACACACACACAAAACATAATGTAAGAACTTCAAATAGCACTTAGCTAGTGTTTGAAAATTTTAAAAGCCTACCTCCTTTGTAAAATTTGCTGGTGAGATTTTCTTCAAAGAAGAAATACGCCGTTGTGCTTGGGCCTTCCGTAAGCTAGAAATACAAGTCTCATAAGCTTCTATAAGCTTCCCCACAGTCATCTAATATGGTAGTAGAGGGGTTCCTCTTAGTCAGTTTTTACAAAGCAAAAATCACAAATCACAAATCACAATATGAACAAACACAAATTCAGATATTGTACAGCGTGAAGCGGGCTTACATTTTCATTTGTTGCCTCAACATCTTTAGTAGAAGAAATTTTCCTTGCCTTTCGGCCTGTTCTGAAAATCTGTAACACAGGCAACATGAATGTAACTTGGTTAGATATCCCAAGCATCTCATTTTATCACAGAGCCAAAATCTACCACTTTATTACCTGATGATGATCAGTATCAGACTTGAAATCTGGAACTGAAGAGCTCTGTTCTGTGGCACAAGTATAGAATGTTTAAGTAAAGCTATAATCTGATCACCTGGATAGCCCAATAAATGCCCAAACTTCAACCCTAAACAGGGAATTTATTAATATTAACATGTTCACTGTATACTTTCTATTTTAACAAGCTTTGCAATTTCTTTTCTTATCATAACATTCACTGAAATTCAAAATAAGGATGTAACCAGCAAGGGGCAAAACATAGGTCCAGGAAAAAATTCTAATAAATCATGGTAAAAGGGCACAGAAAGAGTACCACAGAGTTATACTTCTCCACAACTTGGGAGTATTAAAAAAGCCCCATGCTATGTGAACATTCAAGATAGAAAAAATAGAAGTCATCCAAGAATGAATGCCAAAAGGCAACAGCTAGAACTATTTGGTTATCTCATATCTGGAGTTATGCAAAAGTCTCTGACTCAACTCAACAAACCTTACTTGGCACTACTTGTGGTTGGCTAAATGTAACAATTTTCTTGATTGAACTCTTTTATGAAAGTTTCTCACTTCTCAAAATATTATTGGATTCACTCTTTTCATATGTCTAGCCACTAACAGAATTTTCCATTAATAATCACCAAGCACATTCTAATTTGCCGTGCAGTTACAATAGACATTTGGTATAAGGATGAGACCAGGATGGTTCATAGGCTAAATAAGTCTCTGGTAAATATGTTGTAGTTGGATTTCATGGAAGTTTCTTGATTCTTTGAAATCTTTTGTTGATTTCTTGGGAGATTTGAGGTTTTTTTTTTTTTGGTGGAGTTTAGTTTTGTGAGCTCTTGTATATTAGGAAGCACAAATATTTCTAAGGAGAAGCAAGAAGTGTGTTGGACATTAACACTTCTCAAACACTCAGGATAAAATTCTTAATTTCAAACATACAAGTGACACTTCTAAAGCACACAAACAACAATGAACATACTACGTTCTTTTAGTAAGGGAAAGAAAGTACAATTGTGGAAAAATCAAAGTGAATATTTATATAAAATTTAGAAGTCTTGAACAAACTAAAAACAAAAAACAGAAGTATACAAGAAGGTTCTATCAAAGGAGCAAGCATAGCAGGGTGGAGAAGAGTAATCATAATTATGTATATGCATATCCTAATCCACACACACACACAAGTGCCATGTCCTTCCTTGATACGTCTTTGACTCTTTGCCCATGTGATGGATGACTATTATAGGTTACAAATTTCATGTTGTAACCATAGAGTATTAAATTTATGGGAAAATTGTACTGACTTTCCCTGAGGTTACTGACAATTACAGGGACCTCTCCTGTCTTTTCTGAAATTACACTGATGTCATCTACTCCCTGAGGTCCCTGTAATTGTCAGTAATGTTTATATATATAATAATAACTACATATATAATATATATTTCCTTGATGCCATCTACTCCATGTGTCCTACTTTTAAGATCTGGTGTGTCGTAGTGTTTGTCCCAACTCTCCATGCTTCATGGCTTACCCCATGTGTACATGGATGGTATCCTCTGTCATTTTTGTTTATGAATTTCTTATTTATCAAAAAAGGACCACCACAGGCAATGACATTAATCGACTTAGGTCCCACAAGAAAATAACACTAATAATTGACTTTAAATGTGTAACCAACCCCAAGTAAGTTAATGGCACTCTTGAGAGCTTGTGATTCTGAAATTAAATTACAACTCAATTCAAAATCATAAACTTCACCTATCATTCACCAACCACAGTACTTAAGAATTTTTTTGCACTAATTTACACAGTAAAATAGGACAATGATCACATCAAAATCAATAGAAGTATATTGACCGATCAAGTTCACATTACTATCACATATAAATAATCATTTATATAAAATGGCTACAAAATGATGTACTCTAAAACCCACAACAACAAAAATTTACCTAGTTTTTCACAACATTGTTTTCCCTAAATCCCAAAATTTGAATAAAGAGCAACAGTGGGGTACAACCCGAAAAAAAAAAATATATATATATATATATATATATGATGAGCTCCATAGAATCACATAATAAATTATTAAAATTTAAATATACTGACATTCTTGGGGAAAAAAAACTCAAGAAATCAAATAGTAACTCATGGTGATTAGGATGGGACCCACGTGCATGGACCATGGTAAACAAGCTCTAACTAGATCGGTACCTCGTCCACCTCCCCATATGGGAGGTTGAGGGTTCAAGTTCCCTTAAGGGAGTAAAGTGTGTGTGATTTACCTATAGAAAAATTGTACTCTTATTTTTAAGGATTTAGTATTTCTTTTTGGTCATATAGAAATGTGGTTATTTGTTTATTTGGGATTGCCTATAAATACAAGGCTAGATGTAATAAAACAATTTAAATTGAATTTTGGTGAATTGTTAGGTTCCTCTCAACAACTTCTCCCCTCTCCCAGTCCCCCTCCTCTCTTTCTTTCCACTTCGACATTTCGTGTTATCCAGAAGTTAGGACCTAATGCATATTTACTTAATCTAGTTTTCAAAATGAAGGGCTTGTTTCTTTACCAAAGCACCTTTAACCCTCCAACATTACCAGCTGGTATTCCTATACGTAGAATTGCTTCTTCTTCAGCACTAGTTCTTTCTTCCATCATTTTGTTTGCAAAGCATGGACCAGTTTACAGATGTTCTTGATCACCAGACCATTGCTTATCATCGAGGTGGTTACCAGTGTTATCTTGTCCGACGGAGAGATTGACATACAAATGATACATGGATTAACAAGGATGAATTTTTCCGTATGAATCCTGATATTTTACATCAGTAACAGCACCATAACTCTCTGGAGACGAGCTCTTTTAAGCAGAAAGTTAATGGGGATTAGGATTGGACCTGTATGGAAAATGTGTGGGAACACGTGTATTATATAGTTGTGTCATGTGATGTATATGTGAAATGTAAGCCTTGTAACTAGTTTTGTGTCTCTAGCATGGTTTTAAATATCGTGATATATCGTTTGATATATCGCGATTTTAAGATTTGTGAAACGATATTTTGATGTGACAAAAAATCATAGTATATCGCGATATATCACAAATACTTGAAAAATATCGCAATAACTATCGTAACTTAAAATATTGTTGACTTTAAGATTTGAAATTCTCAGTAAAATCACAAATATATTGCGATATATTGCAATATATCACAAATAAAAATGGGTCTGTGCAAACAGTGATGATGGAGGAACATTGCTGTGATTGTTTTTTTAGGGAATCCCTATTCTATTACTCACACTCCATTTTGTTTATTTGGACTCCAATATATTACTTTTTTAATGATTAAAATTGTACTTTTTGGCTCAAGTGATTAATTGGGGAGTGGGGATAGAATGGCCCTTTTTTTTGTATTGTCAATCAATGGTCATGTAATGTACTAGCCTAGGTTGCTTTATCAATGATCATGCTTTGCATGGTTTATTTACATAATCAATGATCTATATAACTCTACGGCTAGAACCAAGCAAAAGTCAATGATACTTCTAAATTTGAACCACATAGGAACTCGATGCGGGATTGATTGAAGGGTTGGTTATATAATATTGTTAATGTAATAGACAATTATATTTTAACTTTATTTGATATGAATGCATATGTGATTTTTATTTATGTTAAATAGTAAAATTTTATGTATATTATATTGATGAGTGTTTTTTAAATTCTCATCTACGCGCATTTTTTAAACCTTCCATATCACATAATTATCAAATATATGTTTTATTTACAAAATTTTAACTCCAAATGATGCAATAGCATCCCAATTAATACTTCAAAAAAATTTATTCAAAATTTTCATAATTTAATATTAAAAAAATTTGCAATATCGATATATTATATTGATGAGTGTTCTTTAAATTCTTATAAGCGCGCACTTTTTTTAACCTTACATATTGCATAATTAGTCAAATATATGTTTTATTTACAAAAGTTTAACTCAAAATGATGCATTAGCATCCCAATTAATACTTCAAAAAATTTCATTCAAAATTTTGATAATTTGATATTAAAAAAATTGGTGACATCGATATGTAGTTGCGATATATCCATCAATATATTCGTATTTTTAGACTTGCGATATATACCTTTTATCGATATTTTATTCCTTAGTCTCTAGTGACATTTGAGGTGTAAGTCTTAAAAGTAGTTTTGTATTGTATCATGTGATGTATTGCAAATAAAGTCATATCTTTTAGTATTGTAACTAGGTTATATTTTATAGTGGCATGTGACAAGCGTTGTATTGTAGTTTCTACCTACACCTATACAAGAGAATTGTTGCGAGGATTAGAGGTATTCATTCCTCATTTTCACTCTCCCTCTTTTATTTCCCTTGTATTGCGTATCTCTAAGTTTCATACCTTTGATCATTCCTCATTTGTGGTTGTAAACTTGATATCAGAGCCATGATAGCTTAAGTTCTTATTTCTGGTTTTCCTAGCTTAAAGTATTGATCTATAATTACTTCCTATCATTGCCTGTTTAGGGAGATTATGCTATGTGGTTGCCACCTTTTGTGAATCTTTCACATCAGAAATCCAACAGTGAGAATAATAAGAATACTCTTTATAGTTTAATCTAGTTTGGCTAAGAAATATACCTTTAGATATGTTAATTTGATTGTCTAGGTTTAAATTTTAGCCAAATAGATTTTGCTATTCTTTAGACAAAAAGAGTATGAAAATAATTCTAGAATCAAAACTTAGATAGGCAAACAAAAAAATTAATCTTGTTTTATGGCATCAATATCCGATCAGACTCTTTCATCTTCTGTGTCATCCTCTTTAGGCACTTCTTCCACTCCTCTATAAGCTTTATGAGATAGAGTATTTGGATGATGAGATTAAAAACCCAATTATCACCCTTCCTTTTTTGAATCCCTATAAAGCCTTCACTAAACCTTCTTCTTCATCTTTGACTAAAACTATCTATTAACTCCTTTTTTCATCTTGTCCAACTTCTATTAAAGAATATGCTCAAGCTTCACGATTTGATCATTACCAAATTCCAGCCACTGAAGCAGAACAAATAGTTACTCTCACTATCCCTGAATAACTCCCATGATAATGGCAAATGCTTCTGGCAGATGCAAGTGACTATTCCTTCAAGAAGAACTGCTCTCCAAATATAGTCACTCACAAGTTGCGTCTATCTGAAGGTTTTTTTCCCGTGAGAAGGAACTTTTAAAGGAAGTAAAGTCTTAAAAAGTTTTTTCAAAGACTTCAAAGCATCCGTACATTGCTTGTTCCAACATGAGGCATTTTTCTTTAATTGTGCTGCCAATGGAGTCCTAAATTGGACAAGGTAATGAATGAAGTGAACCATATAATTTACAATACCAAGATATTGCTGTACCTATTTGAAAGTGAGGTTGTCGTCTAAAAAATTATCAGACTGACTAGCAATATGAGGTTGAAGTTGATATTGGCCTTATGAGATATGCATCCCAATAAAGTCGCTTTTTGGTTCCCCAATTATCATCTTCTTTTCCGCAAGCATGATTCGAAACTACTGAACCAGATTAAGAGACTGATAATTGATCACCAACCTGAGTTTTCCTTGAATTTTTTCTACTCTTTTGTTGACATAAAAGGTTTCACAAGCCCACTAAGATGTAGTAGGTTTAACAAGTCCCTTCTTTTGTAACTGATCAAGTTCTTGAAGAGCTAACTGGCAATGATCTAGATTCATCCCTTTACGATTGGCCTTCGTGGGGTTTATGTCTTCATTTCTTTTAAAAGGCAAAAAGAAAAAAAAATTCAACGATCTTCCACAAAGGATTGGAATATTAGAGGAATTCTGAATGAGAATTCGCACAAGAGGTTTGGACAATTGAGTCATGGTACGACACAAGATTTCAATGGGATAAAGGTGAGAAAAATTGGTTTAGGGAAAAAAATAGTTTTTATACTTCAAACCTTCTGGATTTCAAGAGACATTTCTTAGGGTATGAATGATGTCAAATCCAAGAATAAGATTTTTGCCAGGGAGCTCTGAACCATAAACTTGGTGCTTAATGGTATAACCATAAAAAAAAATTGGATGAGAATGGGTTTCTTGACGAGGGTGATAACAAAACTTTCCCCATTTGCAGCTTTAAAAGGACGATAGCAGGATTTCCAATAGAAAGAGGACAAGATAGATGGATTCATGATGGAGGCTTCAACTCCAGTATCAAAGAAAGCAATTACCGACATAGGTATTTCATACTTACCAAGAAGGATCTGAACTTTTGCCAATGGAACAGGTTGAACTGAACTGTTAAGACATGTGCATCCCTATAAAAGGATTCCATGGAATTAAGATTTAAGGTATGAAGATTCAAATCAACTTTATTCTCAGAGATACTATCAGTATCAGAATATTCAGAGAGATCTTGCCATTGCCAGGATAGTGTCTAACGATGGTTCATCATCTAGAGAGAATAGATTCAATATCAGCATCTTCAAGATCTTCTATCTAAGATAATTGGTGAATTAAGTTCTCCCGTTTCTATCTTTTGAGGACATTGTTTTGCATACTGACCTGTCTGGAGACAAATATAACAGCAATTGGTGATGTTTCTTCTTTTTTAAATACCGCCATTTCTTCTTCCTTTTAAAGGAAGTAGAGCAGATTTCTTTCGCCAAAATAATTTTCTTTTTAGAACGACAGTGACACATCCACATATCTTTGCATTTGATTTGAAGTACAGAGCGATCACATGCAGAGCCAAGAATCTTGTCATCCTCTTCAAGTTGTTTAATAAACTTTTGTTGGTTACACAACTTCTTTAAAGCTGGCAAAGGGCATTCTGATAAAGTTCGCTGAGACTAAAATTATGAAGAGGAAGGTTTTTTGTACTGGAGTTGTCAGGTGATCTCATTCCTGAGAGGTTCAGGAAGAGAATTGAGGAAGTTTGCTTAAGATTGATGTCATCAATGCCGTTGGGAGAATAAAAAGATCTCGACATGACATGCACTCATAATGTGTTTCCAAATCTTTTCTTTGGAAGGAGCAACACTTCATTTGGAGGTATTCCTCTCTTTCTTGAGAAGTGTAGTAATCCCAGGCACCAAGAAATTCATTATAGATATGTGCAATGAGTGTATTCACACTAGGTGTCTGTCGGATTTGGAGTTGCCTATAAGGTCCCAAAGAAATCCACCATTGGTGAAGACAACCATAGACCTTTGCAACAAATTTATCAACTATTGTAGGTATAGAAGCTCCTGGTTGGAGAAGGTCTACAATGCACCAAGCATGCATCTCATAAATCTTGTCTCTTTATTGTGAGGGTGGGATGTTGTCAAAAGAAAAACCCTGGTAATGCTCATTTGGAAATCTATTTGGTTGTTCTTTCTAGGGGTAAGAGAAAGGAGGTGGTTGAGTGGTATCATCACTATCCTCATCATCAAACACGGGATCATTTTGTTGTTGGGAGGATGAAGGAGAATCAACCATGAAAACTGGAAGTTGGGATGGGGTAGTAGGATTGTTTTCATATTTTGAGTCGAGGTAGATGATGAAGAGTTGATCACCAAGCAAGGTTGGGGAATTACGTTTGAAGAAGATGGTCAGAGGATTGCTTTACCAAAAGTTGAGTTTCTTTATTTTGACTAGTAGAGAAACAAGTAGAGGCATGAGTTACTGGGGGATGGATAGTTGGATAGAGGGTAAAGGTCTCTATTTTAGTGATGGAGAAGGAAGGTTCTGACTAAGTCTGTGTGAAGGAATAAAAGCAGAACTATTAAAAGGATTATTCTCAAAAGGATAATTGGGGAAGAGATTAAGATAAGGTTGGCGAAGGACTAGGATTTATCCAGCTTTGAAATAGAGAAAAAAATTGAGGGACTGGCTTGGAAATTGCTTCTGATTTTGCAAAGAACTCAATTGGGCTTTCAAATGTTTTTAGTTAAGTATCCTCTTCTGGAAAAGGTGGGAGTGAACTTTGAAGTGGTACAAGCCATATGCAATAGTTCATTGTGAATAGATGCAATCCTTTGTTGAGGATCAGAAATGGTGAGATCAAATGAGGAAATTTCTGATTTATCTTTTTCACAAGTACATCCTGAGAAGTTTATCCTTTTGAACATCTTGTTTTAGCAAAGAGCATTCTCAGGCTGCCAATTTAAAGTTGCTTCAGCAGCAACAACTACTTTCGTAGTTCCATCATGGGTTTTGGAGGTAGGATTGGCTATCTTCCAAGAGTGTTTGGTATTCTCATGAGGTTTTTCATATTGTAAAGGAAGAAAATCATCATCTAACCAAGTGGGTTGGAACAAGAAACATGCAGAAGAATATTTTGGCATTGTAGGCTGGTTTTGAAGATAAAGGACATAATAATCGAATTTTCCAAATGGGTCTCCAAGAAGTCATACCTCAGGATCCCCAGTCTCATTCCTTTCTTTCAGGCTTTGTTGAGCTGATTTCTTTTTCTTCTTTTGACTTTTCTTCCTTTGATAGCTCTCATCTTAAGACAGATCAATCCATCGGCAATCATCACAATCACATACATCAAAAAAGCGATGGTCATTTAGTTGACTTTCATATACCGGCTGACCTTCAGTAGTGAAAGAGTGAATAGGAACAACATCAAGTATATTAATTTCTGTTGGAAAGACTAGAGGAGCTTAATATTTCTTTTTAAGAAGGATTTCAACAAGTCCATCTTGTCTTTTGAAAAATTGAGGATCAGAAGATTGCATAGGCTTTGTTGTTTTGTGGGATTTTTCATAATTTGTGATCCATGACTGAGGAAAGAGCTAGAAAATTTCAGTTTGCGGAATCTGCTTTGGAAGATGGATGCAAAAAGTATGACTAGGAGTGTCAAGGTTGAGAAGGAGGGCTTCATCCGTGTGGTTGGAAGAGCAAAGTTAAAAGCATAATTTTGTACTATGTATGCCATATGGTAATGTAATGTAGCTACATAGGTGTTGGTCACTTGGGAAGCATCGGTGATCTGGAGCTGAACCTTTAGAGCAAACAGGAGATGAGGATCACCAAGTGGCATATTGAAATTTGGAAAAAGAGTCAATATAATAGTGCCAACATTAAAGGTTGTCACGACTGTGGCAATGCATGTGTACCAATATTCAAGAAATTTGGAATTTAGGAGTGTGATTCTTGAGACTACATGCAACCCTTTTCTACCATGGAAGTTAAGGGGTAAGTGGATTACTCCAAAATACAAATGAGTATACCTTTGCATTCACCATTGTCGTGGGAGTCCATTAAGGGATAGTGAGTAACCATTTGTGCTGCTTCAGTGGCTGGAATTTGGTATTTCTCAAATCGAGAAACTTGAACAAATTCTTGAATAGAAGTGGGACGGGGTTAAGAAAGGACTTAACAGATAGTTTTAGTAAAAGATGAAGAAGGTCTAGTGAATGCTTTATAGGAATTCAAAAAAGGAAAGGTGGTAACTGAGACTTTACTCTTATCATCCAAATACTCAATCTCGTAGAGATAGTCTAATCTTAAGGAAGTACTTTTACAAGGAGTGGAAGAAGCATGGATTTAAATCGTGGTAGCAAGATACGACTCGGTCGCGATGTAACGGTACCGGGAGTATCGGGTCATTCGTAACGGAAATCAGAAACTACAACTGTGTATTTTTTTCAAACACTAGTAAATCTCTTAAAAGTCAATGATACGCATATCTTGGCTACAATTATCACATTTTTAGATTTTTTTACTATTAATTTTAATTTTCTAACACCTAAAAATATTTTTTCTTATAAATAACACATAGGAAGATATTTTATTATTTTATATGAATTTTTTTAAATTAATCTAATAAGAAATATCATTTAATTTGAAAAACATTACAAAAAGTAATATAAATAATAGAAAAAAATAATTATAAGCATGAAAATCAATTCAGATGATTAGTTATAGAATAAAAAAAATTCAAAAATTTTGAGATCAAGAGGCCTTTTTGAGTTCATATTGACTCCAATATTTTGGTAATCCATTTCAATTTTTTTTTGGATTATTTTGTTTAGTATCTCTCTTGTATATAAATCTTATAAAAATAGAAATCATAAGAATTCTGTAGAAAAAAAAGTTTAAAAATTTAAGGAAAATTGAAAAAAAAAAAAAAAACCATAAAACAAACGAAATAGTTCCTTAACGGCCGTAACAGTTTTGTAATAGCTATAATGGCCGATTTGTAACGGTATCGGCCGATAGGATTGTAAATTTTAGTCACATCGATATATCGGCTAGTATCGGTATTGGAAGGTCAAAAAACCGATACGTAACATAACAGTTGTTATTTAACACCATGGGAAGAAGTGCTTAAAAAGGATGACATAGAAAATCAAAGAGCTTGTTCAAATATTGATGCTATTAAATTAGATTAATTTTTCTTGTTTTTCTATCTAAGTTTGATACATGAATTACTTTCATACTCTTTTTGTCTAAAGAATACAACAAAATCTATTTGGCTAAAATTTAAACCAAGACAATCAACTTAACAAGTCTTAAGGTATCTTTTTTAGCCAAACTAGATTAAACTATAAAACGTATTCTTATTATTCTAGTTGTTGGATTTCTGATGTGGAGGACCCATAAAAAGTGGCAACCACATAGCATAATTTCCTTAAATAGCCAATGATGGGAAGTAATGATAGATTAAAACTTTAAGCTAGGAAACAAGAAATAAGAACTTAAACTATCATGACTCTGATACCAAGTTTACAACCATAAAGGAGGTACAATCACAGAGGAAGGATCAAAGGTATGAAACTTAGGCAATAAAGATAGAACACCAAGATTATTATTACAAGAGTAGATAGGTAATACAAGAGGAACAAAAGAGGGAGTGTGAAAATGAGGAATGAATACCTTTCAATCCTCACAACCATCCCTTTATATTGTTGTAGGTAGAAACTATAAGACAACACTTGATATGTCACTACAAGACATAACCCTAGTTACAATACTAAAAACATGACTCTATTTACAATACATCACAAGATACTAACGATAAAATACTAGTTTCAAGACTTACAATTCATGTCACTTAAGAAACAAAACTAGTTAAAAGGCTTACACTTCACATGACACAACAATAAACCACATGTTTTCATTCTTTATTTGGTATTCCCTATTAAAATAAGGCTTGATGTAACAAAATAATCAGATTGATTTTTGGTGAATTATTCAATTATGTGTTTTTCTTTTCCTTCACATGTACATCACATGACACAACACTAAACCGCATGTTTTCCCACATGTTTTCATTCTTTATTTTGTATTCCCTATTAAAATGGGGTTTGATGTAACAGAATAATTAGATTGATTTTTGGTGAATTATTGAATTATGTGTTTTTCTTTTCCTTCTATTCTTTCCCTCTCTTATCTGCTCTTCTCTCTCCGCCCCACCCCCCTCCCCTCCCTTTACAAGAGTAGATAGGCAATACAAGAGGAACAAAAGAGGGAGTGAGAAAATGAGGAATGAATACCTTTTAATCCTCACAATCATCCCTTTATATAGGTGTAGGTAGAAACTATAAGACAACACTTGATATGTCACTACAAGACATAACCCTAGTTACAATACTAAAAGACAGGACTCGTGTGTCGTGCACATTTTGTACCTATGTTATGTGCAAGCGTAGGCATAAGCCCAGAGGAACCTTTTTTTCTGGACAAGTACATAGGACCAGTGGAACTAGAGATTAATTTTGTAATTTTTTATTTTCAGGGATTTAGTAATTCAGGATTATTATTGGTTAATTTAAAAAGTAGTCATTACCTTATTTAGAATTGCCTATCTATATATATATTGATAGCTAATACACTAGTTACACACACCCATGTCCCAACCAAGACTTGAACCTTGCACCTCCCCTTTTGGAAGTGGAAGGAGACCACTCGAGCTAACAACTAGTGGTAGAATTGCCTATATATATAGGTTTGCCTACAAGTACAAAGCTTGATGTAATAGAATAGTTTGGCCTGAGTTTTTGGTGTCTTATTAAATTAGTGAGTTTTTTTTCTCTCTACAACCTCCTCCTTCTGTGCACCTCCCTCATCAGGGATAATGACCAATGTAGTTAAAGGCGAAAGACGGCTTTAAGGTGATAAGGTCCTACATTGCCTGAAAAGCGAGGCAACAAAAAAGTGCTAGCGTGACTGAAGCAAGGTAACTTATAAAAAAATAAAAAAATATATTATACATTAAATGTTAATTTATTTTAAGTTAAATAATATTTTATGTAATAATAGAAAATTTAATCTATAGGATGACATATGACATAATTAATTTTTAAGCAATGAGACCATTTTAAACATTTTTTTTTCCTTTTTCTACTTTTATATAGTTTGAATATTGTCCAGAAAAAAATACATTTAATCCTAAAACAACAAGACAAGATACATGAGCACATATAAATAAAATAAGTTTAAGTTAATGAGGCTTTCGCCTCAACGCCTTTCGCCTTAGTTGAGGTGATCGTCTAGGCAACGCCTCATCAAAATCGCCTCGCCTCGAGTGTGTTAAGGTGATACACCTCATCCTCGCCTCGCCTTATCGCCTAGGGGAGCACCCAGTCGCCTTTAACAACACTAATAATGACATACACCATTCAAATAACATCATGTGTTATAATTTTCTTGAAGTTTTATTCTCCCACTGACTTTTATTTTTTGATATATTGATCTCCCAACTGGCATAATTTAGAAAGGATTTGTTTTTTTGTCGGATTCAGTCAAACATTCAATCTAAGAAGCACAAACACGAGAAACACGATACAACACGACACGGATATGTCGACACAAAATTTTCAAAAAAGTAGGACAAAGACATCTTGAATAATATATATTTAGAGATATATATATATGTGTGTGTGTGTGTGTGTGTGTGTGATTATGTAATTTAATTCTCACATTATTTTAATCAATTTCAAGACTATCTATCAAAAATTAATACTAATAATAAAAAACTTATTTATGAAAAGTTTTATTAAGTTGATTTACTAAAAAATTAATACAAATTTTTTTGAACTAATTTAGTGATATAAAATGAATATATTGGTGGAATACACAAACGCGGTGTCGGGAACATGTCTGGAATTTCGAAAAAATAAAAAAATTTCAGACACTCAAACTTAACGTGTCCGTGTCCCAAAAGTGTCGGACACCGACATCTTGGCCTTTGAGACGTGTCCATGCTTCCTAGCATCCAATCAAAGAAACAAAAACTTTTTGGCTAGTCTGAATATTCACATCCAATTGAGTTACACAAACCTGTCTACCCTGTAACTTCATTGAACAACTAAAAATGTACATTCCTCATATTCCATGGATAGAACATCTCAACTTCTAATTCTAGTTTCATCAACTGATAATAAAGCTACTTTTTATTGATGCTCATTCCTCCTGCCAAATTGCTATTCTATGGAGTTAGTTAACTTGGAAATCAGTCAGGTACTTTGTGACTGTTCAACATGGAATCTATAGATAAATAAAAATGTACAAATAAATATTTCTCCGACATAGATAAGTAAATGAAAATGCATGACACATAGACAAGCACATGGCAAACAGTATAAGACAATAGTATTTTATTTTCCAAATCCTACAACCATCACAGCATGATCTACTACTTTATCCAATATTATTAACATATAGAGAACCTTCAGTGACAGGAAACTTATGTACTGAACCCTCAATAGTAGACTACATTATTCTTGCTATGAATGACCAAATAATATGCTATATCCACCTCTTCTTCTCTCAAAAGAGCCAAGGGGGAAAGGAAGGAAAGAAGAAAAGGAATAATCATGTGCAAGTACACACAAGTCTGAAAACAAGTCTTCCATATCTTTGGGAGGAAAAAAGGAAATCAAGGAGTGCATTCTCTGTATTGAGGGAATGTGAGATTGTTAATTCACTATCACTGTAACTTTGGCATGGTATTCTAGGTAGTACAGAAATACTTGCACAAATGAATAGAGCAGTTGTCCTGAAGTTGGAAGAAACCACTTAGTTTTCATTCTAAAGAATCTTAAATTATCAGGAGCATCAATTTTCCCATGAAGCAAACACAAATACTGGACTTATCCAAAAATAAGAGAAGTTCATCCAGTACCACCTCAGTTGTGAGGCATCAAAAGTTTTTTTGATAGTGGCCCTTAAGGTGGGAGTTAATTGTAAGGCATCAAATATGCAACTAATCATTTCAGGCATTTCTGGGACTTTTTACATATTAACAGCTGCAAAGGTTCAAACAGGCATGCCCAGAACATTAACAAAACTTCAACCATGCAAGCAGCCTCTTTAAACCTTAATTAAAACTTTTCTTCTAGTAAATTTTTTTGGTAGGTTTTCTTCTAGTAAAATAAACACCAAGTTTTAAATTATCCCCCAAACAAGCCAAGGGGGAAAAAGTAAGAAAGAAAAAAGGGACTAGACATGTGCAAGTACACACACACGTGAGTTTGAAAACAAATCTTCCATATGTTTGGAAGGAAAAAAGAAATCGAGGGAGTGTATTCTCTGTATGAGTGACTATCACTATAACTTTGGCATGGTATCACAGGCAATAAAATATATTTTCATTGATGAAATAGAGCAGTTATATTCAGCCAATTTCTCCAGAGTGGGGCACTAGAGCATCTATATCCAGCTCCAGCCAATCCCTACGGCAAGTGGCACTAGAGGATCTATATCCAATCAATTTCTACAAAAAGTGGCACTCATGAAGTTGGAAGAAACAACTTAATTTTTGTTCTGGAGAATTTTAAATTCACCATCAATGGAGCATCAATTTTCCCATGCTGCAAACACAAATACTGATGTTCCCCCCCCCCCCCCCCCCCCCCACCCACCCCCACCAAAAAAAAAAGAAGTGAAGAGAAGTTCATTCCAGTACCACTTCAACTGTAAGGCATTAAATATGCAACTGATCTTTCAGACATTTCCAAGACTTTTTACGTATTAACATCTGACAAGGCTCAAACATGCATGCCCACAAATTAACAAAACTGCAACCATGGAAGAGGCTTATTTAAACCTTAACTAAAACTTTTCTTCTAGTAAAATAAACACCAAGTTATATTAAAAAAAAAAAAAACAGTCTCATTTCACACATGGTGATAAAGGAAATTAATTAACTGGGTATTAACACGGTGAATTCTTGAAATTATGATTTTCCACCCCACCCTCTCTAGGAAGTAACCGGTTCAAGCTTTTCCGTTCTCCTCATAATAAATGAATTATATAATTTCAAATTATTATTTTTGTTTACTAGGAAAACAAATGGCTGACCAATAGAAAATATTTTGCAGCACTGACCTGATCTATTTTTAGCTGTAGGATCTGTGCTAGGGCTTGATGCTATCAACTGGGAAATCACCTGTGCACCAACCACGTTTGCAAACATAGTTGCAGATTCTCTGTGGTCCTCAGTAAGCCCAACATACAACATATTGTCCAACCTCTTCTGCAAGATTTACAAGGATCTATCATGATTGCGATCATAACGGAAAAATAATAATATATCAGAGAAACAACATTATCACCTAATATTATGTACGAGGAACCGAAATGTCATTACCTTCGCAACTTCAAGCACATATTCACCAAGTATCTGATACTTTAGTACACAATGACGCACTTCATGTGATTCCGCCGTAAAAGAGTTGTTCGTCAGTCCTGCAACCTATTAAGAGCACTGATTAGCCAGAAATTGCAAATTTACAGTTTTTGTTGTGGACCATGGGATATGAACTACAAAAAGATTTCAAAGGGTAGTGATTCATATCCACCCCATATCATATTTGTACTAGAATATTTCTTCAACAACCCAATCAAAGGATCGGTCCAATCATGAGAAAAATATAAGATGGAAGCCCCATCAATTCTTTAATACAAGTGACCATGACTAAATATGAAACTCAACCCTCCAAAGCCACCATTCCAATAAGAATCCCAATTATCAAAATATCTTGATATTCTTCTCCAAATTTGTTATGACAAATTTCCCCCTGTTTGCAAGGAGGAGATGGCAGGGAATCATCTCCCTTAAGTATGTATTAAAGATGGAAAATTGGTCCTCCAATTTTTCTTGATTTTGAGATGCTAGCCACTCACTAAGCCCTCAATAAGGACAAAGAAGGATGCACCAAGCCGTTAATAACAATAAAGAAGGAAGCAAAAGAATCATCCTCCAGCTACAAGGTTGCCATGTGCAAGGGCTACTAATAACTAATAAGTTTGCAATTAATTGATAAGGCACACACTAAAGACACAGTTATATTTCATTTATATTAGTGGAATCAGGGGAAAAAATTATGTCATCAAAGTAGAGAATTTGACTACTCGGAGTCATCAAAGAGGTAATTACTATTGGGTGTCTCCATTGTTTCATCAAAGGTGACAAAATGTCGTGGGATTGGAGAAGAAGTGAACCCTTGATCCTTACTCTTATGTCAATTTTTTTTGATTGGTTACTCTTATGTCAATTTTGGAGAGAGATCTTGTATTTAATTATTGCCCTTTAGGCAATTCCAGGGTTGGGGTCAATGTAGAAGCAAACAATTTGGTTAGAAGCCCACTCTTAATCATTTGAAGGTCATTTGTTGTACTCATTAGTTCTTTGTTTCCCACCTCTCTCTATTAGCATTTCTTTTCTATCTTTAAGGAAATTCTATCATCTTTCTTCCCATGTATTCCCCTATTTTCTTTAATAAAATTCTCAGCCTTTATACGTGCATGCACACACACATGAAACTGGTTTGAATTTAGAGGATCTAAGGTTAACTCTATCAACTAGTGAAATTTGAATTGCAACCTAGATGTCCCTTCTATACTTTCACTTTTGTCTGTCCAAATAACTAAATCATAATTCCAGAATTCCAATTTGAAAGCATATATTGTTCTCATATTTTATCAAATATATCTCCACTTGAAGTTAAGAGAATGAGATAGAACCTTCCAAAAGTAATACTTCAAGAAATCAAACCTACTACTAGTGAGTTGGTTTAGACTCTAGCAAATGACTCACGAACCAAGACCACCTAGCAAGTCAACTAGTAGATCAAATAAGCTTATATTTTGCATCAAGTAGACAGCCCAACCAATCTTAATAATTTTATGCAGTCTGTGTTGTGGTAATTTTGTTACAAACATCACAATAAAATGCACTAAACATAATGACTAGATTTCAAAATGAAATTAAAAAAAAAAAAAAAGCAGCTTTAGATAAGCAATTGAAATACCATACAGACTGAAAATCCAAATCTATAAGCACAGGACAGCATGCATGGAAGAATCTCAACCATTTTTCATCGACAGGAGGTGAAAATCAGAGGTTAATAAGGTCGCATCATTAATTCAGTGGCTATAAAACTATTAGTAACTCAAAGAGAATTGAATTTTCTATTCCAAATGATGCCTTTTCTTATCAAAATAAAACCAAATATACTAGCCAAGCAACCAAAGTAAACAAATAATATCTCTTGACCGCAAATACATGTATAGGCTAGAATACCTGGAATGTGGCTCCATTGTGAATGATGTCCTGCTGCTATGGGGTCATTAATGTATTTGTGTAATGGCATTACAATGTCCTCCATATTGTATGAGTCATTGCTTTTAACAGAAGATGGGCCACTACGCTTTCTGGCATCTCTCTGTCCATTAGAATATGATAAATAAAACTCACTAGGTGTAATAATGCAGCAGTTCCATATGAAAATATATCAAAGAGCATGTAAGTCAATACATAGCTATGTAGTTGGAGAATAAGGATAACACTATTAATCATCCTACACGATGTAAATAATTATTCAAATTTTCAAATCTTCCAATTTCAAAACTCTGACTTAATACACCACAGTAAGCCCAGAAAGACAACAGACCAAACCCTTGGACTTCCAAATTCACCCAATGCAAAGTCTGAGAAACTCACCCTTTTTGTCATTTTCTATTGGGATGCATTCATTCCAGGACATCCAATGAAAATCAATAATCTACATTCCCGACATTAATGTATATTTCACCAGTTGATGGTAAAAAGGATAAAAAAAATTTGGCAGTCCGGTAAAAATGATCTACGATGTGAGCATGACTTGGTTACTATATACTAGTTCTGATACTCATTACAGCGCAAGTGCATGATTGCAAATTTGCAGTTATCGTAAATTTATTGTGGTTTACAATAATCAATCAAGGTAATGAGAGTTGTTGATCCCTGAAATCCTGAGCTTCTTGATGGCTGGTCAACAAGAGAACCAATCCCTCTCCCTACCCCCCCAACCCAACCACCACTGTGTGCATGCCCCGGGGGGGGGTCAATATACATTTCGGATTTTACAGCTAGTTTTGACAGTCAAATGTGGCTCTAGTTCTCATCAATTGGAGCTCTTTTACGCTACACAAGTACTTAGATCGCAGCCCCTTTTGCCACTTGATTGCAATTTTGATTATCATAAAAAATAAAAAGATTGTAACACAAGGTAATATAAAATGACTAGATGAAATCCGATGCCCATAGAATAGTCAATGACTCAATGCACACATGTACTCCATGTAGAAAATCCTCATCAATAAGATGCTTACATGAAATGATGATAACTAGCTGAGGATCATTGATCCTCACATAACTAAGACTTCTAACAACTATCATGAAAATAAAATATTTTCAGATTATTGCCACCTGGAATGAGGACCATTCTAGCATGCGGAATGGCTAGAGCAAGGGGAACAAGGGATTGCTAATTTGCTACACAACATACTCAAAAGACATGGTACAATTGGGGTAGGCCTCTATGGATCACATAGTTGAAATGCAATGAGATTAGTTTGAAAAGCTGGGCTATTTTTTTTTTTTTTACTAGTAGATGATTAACAGGAAAGTAATATTATTAAAGCAGAAAAGCTCTCTATTTATCTTTTGAAAGTTTGTTATATTGGAATTAATCAAGTAAACTGCATAAGTATAGAACTAAGTTTATCCACTATGAAACAAGCTCTTGATGTACTATGGGATACAGACTTTTCCTTTTATTAGAGTCATTTTTTTCTCTTTCAAAGTACTTTTTTATTTATTCCTTTTTTTGGTGTTTATTATATATATATATATATATATATATTTGGGGTGGGGGTGCGGGTGGGGGGGGGGGGGCGCTGAAGGAAGAAATAATAAGCAAGTTTTTGGAGTGCCAAATTGGTATTAGCATTTCATGGCAACTCTAAGTCAGATTATATTATGAGACGGTGTACTAGTTTCCCTAATTCATTATATATATATATATATATATATGTTGTAATTATTTGATTTATCATTAACATACGAAATCCTCAGTTTTATTCTTATTCCTTTTTTTTTTTTTCGTGTTCCGGGGGGGGGGGGGCAGCTAATATATTTGTTAAATATGATAATTATAAATTTATTAAAATCTTTCCTTTGTTGTGTTTGGAACTAAAAAGGATTTGGGAAAAAACTTGTATTATTTAAAATCAAATCTTTTTTTCTTCCTTTTGGAATAAATTGGAATATAAATAAAATGAATTCCTTCTTGTGCTTGGAACTAAAAAGAAATTGGGAAAAAAATTGTATACCACTATTATGATGAGAGATTGAGAGACATTAGCAGTGAGGAGGCTGAAGGATATTATGGGGCAAGTATTTTTATCCCTTTTAAGTAAGACCAATCGTCATGAAATCCGACCAATTTTGACAAGATTTCAAATGGGTATAATTTCCTTTTCAAATCCCCAAAATCTGATTCCATTTTGAACTTCATTTATTTTAAACAACTAAAATCCCGTTTTACCAGCAAGCTCTACCTTGATTGGTATCTCCTCCACCTCTCCATATGGGACATAGAGGGTTCAAGTCCTCTCAAGGGGCAAAGTACGTGTGTGATTTACCTTATAAAAAAAAAACCCATTTCCAAAATCCAAATCCAATCACGATGTAAGTTAATAAAGGTAAGAAAAAAGATAAACACCAACTTTTAATGTGTGCTTCTCTCTCTAGAATTCTAGAGAGAGAAGCTTTGTGTGCTTTCTTGCATGGTTTCTTCCCCTTTTTTCTCCCACTCTTCCTTTGCTCTCTCTTCATCTTCTTGAATCGCCACTCCTTAGTAGCGCTTCAAGTCAGATTCATGTAGAATAGGGCTTGAGCTTGGGTAAGTTCGATGGTGGATCTTCCATGGTCTGATGAATAATCTTTAGAGATTGGACATCTTTGATGAATAATCTTTAGTCATATTCTTTTTTTCTTTCGCGGGGTGGGTGGGGGCTATTATGATTGTTAAATATGTATGATAATTATAAAATTATTAAAATCTTTCCTTTCTTGTGCTTGGAACTAAAAAGGGTTTGGGAAAAATTTTGTATGATTTAAAATCAAGTCCTTTTTTATCTTTTTGGAATAAAGTGGAATTTAAATAAAATGAATTCCTTCTTGTGTTTGGAACTAAAAAGGAATTGGGAAAAAAAAAGTGTATTCCATTATACAACTATTTTGATGAAGGGGGGCTATTATGATTGTTAAATATGATAATTAGAAAATTATTAAAATCTTTCCTTTCTTGTGTTTGGAACTTAAAAGGGTTTGGGAAAAATTTTGTATGATTTAAAATCAAGTCTTTTTTTTCTTTTTGGAATAAAGTGGAATTTAAATAAAATGAATTCCTTCTTGTGTTTGGAACTAAAAAGGAATTGGGAAAAGAAGTGTATTCCATTATACAACTATTTTGATGAGAGATTAAGAGACATTAGCAGTGAGGAGGGCCAAAGGATACTATGGGGCAAGTATTTTTAACCCTTTTAAGTAAGACCAATCCTCATGAAATCCGACCAATTTTGACAAGATTTCAAATGGGTATAATTTCCTTTCAAGTTCCCCAAATTCTTATCCCATTTTGAACTTCATTTATTTAAAACAACTAAAATCCGGTTTTACCAACAAGCTCTACCTTGATTGGTATCTCCTCTACCTCTCCATATGGGACATAGAGGGCTGAAGTCCTCTCAAGGGGCAAAGTACGTGTGTGTGATTTACCTATAAAAAAAATAATCCCATTTCCAAAATCCAAATCCAATCACGACGTAAGTTAATAGAGGTAAGAAAAAAGAGGAACTGCCAACTTTTAATGGATGCTTCTCTCTCTAGAATTCTAGAGGGAGAAGCTCTGTGCTTTCTTGCATGGTTTCTTCCCCTTCTCCCATCCCCTTTTTTCTCCCACACTTCCTCTGCTCTCCCTTCATCTTCTTGAATCGCCACTCCTTAGTAGCGCTTCAAGTCAGATTCAGGTAGAATAGGGTTTTGAGCTTGGGTAAGTTCGATGGTGGATCTTACAATGTCTGATGAATAATCTTTAGGGGATTGGACATCTGTGATTGGGTCTGTTCCCTGCCCTCCCTCAGCTTGATTCCTGATCAATTGCTTGCCGATCCGTTAGAAGCTACGCTGGTCGATACCATTTGGTTGTGCTTTAGGTCAAATCAGGATGTGGTGGTAGGGGTTTTGGTGGGTGATTCTAGGTAATTTGGTTGGGCGAGGTTCTGAAGCCATGGATCTGTTCCCTGCCCTCGTTCAGCCTTGATCTTGCCCAAAGCCATGGCTTGTCGATACACTTTGCTTGTGCTATAGGTCAGATTAGACAATGGTTGTACGGGGTTTGGTGGGGTATTCTGGTAGTTTGGTTGCGTAAAGTTCTATGAGATGATGATGGAGGTCATCAACTAGTAGACCTATCGGATCAGATTGGAGTTGGTGCTCAAAATACACTGAACTCTTTTAGGAGAATTGACCATGTGTTCTTGCTTTCTCACTTGCTAGATGCATTCATGACCAATTCCTCAAAGTCATGGCTGGCTCACTATTCAAAAAGCAAGCTTCAGGTCAAAGCTGGTTAGGATTGTAAGGATTTTGGATGTAGGATGCGTCCAGTAGTTCCCCTCTTCCCTTTCTCCCAACACTCTCAATACTCGGTCTAATCTGTTTGGGATCACCATATTAGAGAGGGCAACAAGTCAGATTCTATCAGATCAGGTTTGAGTATAAAAAAGGTTTGATTGATGGAGAGTTCTTGTCCTTCCTAAGTCATGAGGAGACGGTTGGTCTCTGGGTTGGCTTTATTTTTATCCCAGGTTAACGCTGGTCAGGATACCATGACGTTGGTTTTATGCGGTGCTTTTGGGTAGTAAATGCTGCCAATTGAGAGATGACTGTAAGGCATGGTTTGGATGTCTACGAATGAGGGGTTTTTGTCCAAATGGGTTCCCTGTGCTCTGATGATAATTCTCTTGGGGGTTGGTTGTCTCGCTTCCAGCTTCTATTTGTTTTCTACCAATTTCACTCGAAGCCATGGCCAACCAAAATCCTTCTGGTGTACTTCAGGTCATATTGGAACATGGTTGTAGAGGGTTTGGTGTAGGTGATGGCGGTGATCGGCTAGGAGTGTGTTTCATTGGTTGTGGTTTGAGACTCGATGACTAAATCTATGGTTCTTTTTAAGCTTAGTTGTGCTGTTAAACTAATGCTCTGTTTTATTAAACCAGTTTAGATGGGGTTGAGTATTGTTTTCCTATGGGTAAAGGATTATAGGCTTGTGCCCTATACTCAATGATTTGCTTTCTTTATTGGTTTTCATGATCTTTTGATGGTTTGGAGAATGGATTCTGTAATAGTGCGGTCAAGTTAGCTTGTATTGTGGAATTCATAGTGGTTAAGCAGTCTAGTAAGATGCTGTTGTTATCCTTCTTTCATTTGTGGTAGTTGGAGATTTTATGGTATTGAGAAGTGATACTTGGTTAGTAGTGTTGAATTGCAATCAGATGGTGAGTGCTATTCTGAGCTGCTCTTGAGGCTGCTTAGTCTTTGTTGATGGCTCTATGTGAGCTCTGTATTCCATAATTAGATGGGTTGTGATTTACTTTCCGTTGGTCGATTGTTTGTTGTTTAAGCCTTTTGGCTAATTTCCTATTTGGTTGCGTTTTTAGCTGGTTTAGCTTTGTACTGGTGTTTTTCCCTCTTTTTTGGGTTGGTATTAATAAGCCTACCCAAAAAAAAAAAAATTTGATAGAGGTAAGAAGACTCACTCTTTTTGGGGAACTATGTTACATAGCTGACTTAATTTTCTACAATTAAATATATGTTTCATCTTGAAATTTTCAATTTATGAATGAAATAGAAAAGATATTTCTTTCTGAAATCAAAAGGATAGCACTTGTAAATGGTTTTATATATTTTTGGATTTAATCAGATTAGCACCTGTATATTTATTTGTAAACATCTGTAACAGACCTAATTCAACTTTCAAATAATAATTAGTCAAAACAATCAAACAAATATAAATAGTGAAATGAAATATTAGGCCTTTTCGTGATTCCATTACATTGGTAGAGATAAATTGCAAGTGGTAATGGTAGAGATAAATTGCAAGTGGTAATGCAACTTAACATTTATACCTAAGATTTTTTTCACATGAAAAATCAGTATTCATCAGAGACAGCTACAAAGGTTTCAATTTTAGTAAATTGCTACGGGTGTATATGTCTTCAAAAATATTTAGACAACTCAGGCATTTCAACCTCTATGCACTGCAAAAATTAGTATAGAAATACAGATATAAATATAGATTAAGATAACAAGCTTTGGGGTTGGATGACAAACGTCCATATGTGACAATTGGTATCAGAGCCAACCCGGGGATCCTACAGGTGGGGCTAACTTCATGGCATGTTGGGCCCACACCAAGCACCCAAGGGAGAATGTAGGCAGGGTGGGTCCCCCTAATGAGGGTGTCAAGGCCTGGGCGAGGGGAGCCTGTCACAGTGGTGACACAGGTGTATTGAGTCCCGCAACGGGTGTTTACTAGTAGTACCACTTAACAGCTTAAGCTTTTGGGTTGGATGACAAGCACCCATCTGTGATATTCATATAAAAATTAGAAGTCATGATCCAAGTATCAAATAAGTCATATGACACGGCTAGTACCACATGCTAAGTTGAACTAATTACTTTATCGACTAAAGAAAATGATAAACCTTGAGATACTCTTCATCTGTAGAAAACATTTAGACACGTAAAACAATCGGAGAAGGTTTGCAGTTTATAAGAACAGTAATAAGGGCCATGTGATCAAGCCCCTTTATCCCAACGCTTTATCTACTAAAGAAAAGGATAAACCTTGACATTTATACTCTTGACTCTTTGTCTGTGAAAAACATTTAGACCCATAAAACAATCAGAGAAGGTTTAAAGTTTATAAGAATGGTAACAAGGTGGATGTGGTCAAGCCCCTTTATCCCGACCCCGCGCTATCGGGAGGGACCCCAAGCAACACAACCTCATCCCATCTGCGAAAAAAAAATTCCTAACCCCATCCTTGACCCCCTATGCCCCATTTATATTATAGTACCTATGAAGGATACTCTATGTGGACGTATCTGATACATATCGGATACAAATACACACTTTGATACCTGTTAGACACACATCATACATGTCAAGAAATTGTTAAAATTTATTTGAACTTTGGATATGTTTCGGATACACAACCAGTACCATTTGGGTTACGTCAGGGATAAAACATGGTTAAAATTATAGTTTTGAAGATTTTAAAATGGGAGCACAAATATAAATAATATGGTTATTCTTTATATTACTGATTTGTGGATTCATTTTCATCATATCCTGCACTATCTATTGCTTATATTAATTTACTAGCATAATCTCTATAACTGCATCCCATGTAGTTGAAGAAACCGAGAAAGCCCCCAGCGGAAGTCCCAAATACACAGATGGAAGAGAACCCATTCAACAGCCAATATCTTGCACCAAGTCCTCCACTTCCTCCAGATGGCCAACCGGAATAATCTCACTTTTCCTCAAATTAATTTGAAGACCTGAAACTGCCTCAAAGCACATTAAAAAACACTTCAAAAACCGTAACTGTCGAATATCCAACTCACAGAATATGAAAGTGTCCTCCACAAACAGCAAATGAGATACCTCAAACCAATCTCCCCTTCCATTATTCAGCTGAAATCCCTTCAACAACCATATATCCACTGCTCTATCCAGCATATGAGTCAAAGTTTCCGTAACGATCACAAAAAAAAAACTAGAGATAGAGGATCTTCTTGCCTCAAACCTCAAGAAGAATGAAAGAAGCTTGTCGACGAACAATTGACCAAAACAACGAGAAGGAGACCGTAGAGATACATGAGTGAATCCAACACCTCCATATCTCCCCAAACCCCATCTTTCCACGAAGGAAAATTAAAAAAAAAAAAAAAAAACCCCCTCAATTAACGTGGTCATAAGCCTTTTCAATATCCGACTTGCAAACCATACTCACTCCACCCTCTTTCTCCTTGAGTCAATACATTAATTGGCTATTAAGGTTGCATCCAAAATCTGCCTCCCTTCCACAAATGAATTCTGGCTAGCCGTGATCAAACTCCTCAAGACTCCCCTAATATGCTAGAAAGAACTTTAGCTAATAGCTTGTACATGCTACCCACCAAGCTAATAGGTCTAAAGTCCCTAATACTTTGAGCTCCCTCTTTCTTCGTAATCAAGGCAATAAAGGAGGCATTCAAACTCTTCTATATGCCTACTAAAGTGGGAAAGTAGTTGGAGAAGATTCAGCGCGACTTTTTGTGGGATGGGAAGGAGGGTGAAAGGAAGATGCATCTTGTTAGTTGGAAGAAGGCCAAAAGACAAAGGGAGGAAGGAGGTGTGGGTTCTAAGGATTTGAAAGTGTTCAATAAAACTTTGCTTGGAAAGTGGTTTTGGAGAATTGCTACGGAAGGGCCCCTCTTTGTGGAAGAATGTAGAAACTACCAAATATGGGTGTGAGGAGTTGGGTTGGTATGTGAAAGAAACAACAGATGCTTATAAGTGTAGCGTTTGGAGGGCCACCCAAAAAGGGAGGAGGGAGTTTAGAGGACTGTTCGTTTTGATATTGGGAAGGGTGCGAGGGTGAGATTTTGGAACGAACCTTGGAGTTGTGATGCCCCTCTTATAGAATTGTTCCCTTCCTCTTATAATATCCCCTCTAATAAGGCAGCATTGGTGGCAGGTTTCTATGTGTTGGAAGGGATTCAACGGGTGTGGAGTCCTTGCTTTGGAAGAAATTTTTTTGATAGGGAGTTGATGAAGGTGGAAGAATTTTTAAAGGTGTTAGATAGGAGGAAGTTATCATGATGAAGGGGAGGATAGAATAGTTTGGAAGTTGAATAGTGGTAAGAAATTTACAGTACGCTCTTTTTATAGATACTTGGAGGGTGAAAGGGTTAGCTTTTTCCCATGACAGCTGATTTGGAAGTCCAAGATTCCAAAGAAAGTTGCCTTTTTTGTTGGTTGACTGCTTGGAGCGGTCTTCACGGCGGATACCCTAAAAAGGAGGGGATATCATTTTTCAAGTAGGTGTTAGTTATATGTGCAAGGAGGCGGAGGAATCGGTGGAACATCTTCTTGTGCATTGCAAAGTAGCTAGAGACGCTTGGAGTATGGAGTTTTCTATCTTCAGTCTTACCTGGGTGATGCCAGCTTCAGTTCGAGAGCTTTTGCTTGGGTGGAGGTGCAGCCATATCAAGAAGGAATTGAAGCCAATATAGAAGATGAAGATGGCCCCTGTTTGCCTCTTGTGGTGTATCTGGAGGGAACGGAACAAGAGAGTTTTTTATGGTAGAGAGACGTCTATAGGGAACTTCAAAGATTCTTTTTTAAAGTTGTTACACTTTTGGTCAAAAGAAGAATTCCTTGTATATTTAGATAGTTTTTGTTTCATTTTTTTAGGGGATTTAAGGCTCTAATTTTATGGCCTTTTTCCTTTTTTTGTATACAAGTTCGCCCCCCTCGGGCATCTTGTTTATATAATTTACCTTAACCAATAAAAAAAAAAGGCTACTTATTTTGACTTAAAAACATAGAATTAGCTAAGAATTCATAAATATTTATTGATTATCGTATAAATATAGTAGATAAAAACATAGTAATTACTGTTTATTGTCATATCATTATTGTATCCTTATTCTCTGTGTTAAGGTTTAGCCGTGCCATGGATCCATAACATATAATATTCATATCCCATATCCAAATCTGTGCTCATAGTATGGTACCAAGGTCAACTGGAATCTAAACGAAATGGACAATCATACTATATTATGTATGTGTGCGTGTTTGTGTATATATAAACTAAAAAGAGAGAGAAAGAGAGAACGGATAAATGAAGAGGACAAGAGAGACAGAGATGTGGTTTTATTTAAGGGAGCTTTGGTCATCGAAAACAACAGCAGCAACAAACTCTATAGCGACAGTGAGCCACAGAAACAAAGTGGAGCAACAAGGTTCTCGAGACAAGGTAAAAAGAAACCAAGTGCAAAAGAAAGGACATAATAATAAATGAAACTCTCCACATTAAAAAAAAAAATTAGTTTAGGAAATTTATCAATAACTAAGGGTATTTTGATAATTTTTGTTAATTATTATTTAAGAAAGGCAATTTTATAGGATATGACTACATAAGGGGGGCAGGGTGAAGAAGGATCCCTTAAACTGAACCCTGCGCCAACTCGACTTGGGTTTTGACCTTTCTTCCTAAACCTCCCTTTAATGCATTTAACGCAATGCCCCCAAAACTATCCTAGTAGTGTGGGACACAGCAATTTACTTGATTTCTCTTCCGTACATAGCCATCCCTAATATTTTTTTATTCATCACCCCATAATTATATATATAAAAAAAAAGAGAGAGACAACAAAATGAGGCTGTGTTAGAAAGCAGAACTGCTAGGATTGGAAAAAAATTGTTATAGACTGGATGGAGAATAAGGATTCATACGACTGACCCTAGTAAGTAGGAATTAAGGCTTTGTTGTGAGTTGGGTTGAGTTTCAGGCATACTCGTGAATTTGTTCCTTCAACTTACTTCACTGCAACAGAACAGTTATTGCACACAAAATATTCTCCCAAAATTCACGACGGATATGGCAATACAGCCCAAGATCTGGTTGGGGGATAATTCCTCCTCCTGGACGTTATAGTAGTTAGAAGGAAAGAACATGAATGGTATCAACGACAAGTCCTTCAATATTAAAAGGTGTTACGGAAGGTTAAATCTGGCATAATCTCTTGGCTCTTGGCTCCACAAGCCTCTAAGGAGTCTGAGGCATTACATATTCACAAAGGAAAGAGAAGTATTTTTATAGGTTGAATAGGAGCGAACCAACCATTTATATTATCATTTTATGACATCTTTGATTTACTCATCTCCTTTCCAGAGCAATGAAGCACATACACTCTAGTTTGGCTGATGTATCCGTGTCTGACACAGACACCGACACTCTCGGACACTTACCGTACACAGTGTTGGGCAAGTGAAAAAGATAGTGTCCAATTTTTTTTATTTTTTCTAAATTTTGGACACGTTTTTTTTTTTCCTTTTCTTTTTTTTGAATTTTTTTCCTCCTCCTTTGTTCTTTTTTTGGATACATATACACGTTTTATGTAATAGTTAGTAAATTTGTTTTGCAATTTCAATCATAGATGTTGATAATTAAATGAAGAAGTTCTTAATTTTTATTTAATAGTTTTGTTATGTTAATTAAAATCACATTAGATTTTCATTATATTGTCATATAAAAAATATAAAAAAATTATATATATTTAACATGTCCGTGTTCCTACTTTTTTAAAAATAACGTATATGCATGTCCGAGTTGTGTCGTATCCATGTTTGTATCCGTGCTTCTAAGCTCTAGAGAGAGCCTCCCCCTATTTCAGTAACACCTATATGTATTGTATTTATGGATCCTCCACAAAGACAAATATACAACAAAAAGCACTTGAGGGGAAAAAATAAAAGAGCAATAAGTGCTAAAACAAACATACCCGAGCAAATAGGTCCTCCCTCATCCATGGAACCAAATACTTCCATGGCCAAATATCCAGTGTGCTTACTCCATTAGTCTTTGAACGTAAACGTCCAGCCATTCGTGTGGCAGATGTTAAGTTAGGATGCACCAAAAACCTAGCTGCTACCTCCACTGAAAATTCGTAAGTGCTAAAGACACGGTCAATTGGGTTCCTAAGTATTGTCACCACTGAAGTTTTCTCCTTGGGAAGTTTGGACATCATGCTATAGTCATCATGAGTAACCAATAACCTGCAATTTGGTTTGCTGCACAGAAGACAAAAAAAAAAGTACAGAAGACAAAATTAAGAGTGGCCTATAAAGCAAAATTATTAAGAGTTTATTATAACTTTTATAGAAAATGTAGATGAGAGTTATCACAATTGTGCTCACAAAATTGTTGATGCCAATCTTTGCCCCTTTTTTTCTTAGATCTACCATGACAAATCAGCAAATTAAGAACTCATTGAAGCAAAACAGCAATATTTTTATATTAAAATTAGCAGCAAAGAGGTATAACAAGTGGCTTAGTTGACATCAACAGAAGAGGAATGTCTTAAGTTCAACACACAGAAAAGAGAAAAGCCCTTTTTTTGGTTCTGGGTTTTGTTTAATCCTTTACTTGTTTGAAATTACTAGTCTCATTTATTTTAGGAAGTCCTTTGTCTAGTAGGATTTAGGAACTTCTTTGACTGGTAGGGAAGTGTTTATACTTCTATATAAGCAAGATTTTTTTAATTAGTTAAATAAGGAAAGCTTTGTAAAATAAAATTCTCAATAGATTTCGCGTTCTTTAATAATGAGCCTGCATTAAAAAGAAATTCTTCTAGGTGATACTCCTACAAGGCCATAAAGAGTTACTAAGGTTATTCTCATTCTTCTATTTTGATTTCCAGCAGCACGGTGCATAAATAAGAGGTATAACTAGCACTCCAATTGGCCCTAATTTTATCTGCAAACCTCAACCCTATACTAATAAATCCTAATCTTAGTTTAGCCAACTATCCTAGCCTTTAAACCATTGAATTTCTCTTGCTAGTTTAGCCTACCATCCTAACCTTAAAGCTCAACTGATTCAAGTCTAAATTCAACCTTGAACCCTAATCTCATCTTTTCTAACATAACCCCTTAACATTAAACTCCCAACCCACCATATTTGATTGTAGGACACCCTTGGTTTCCTTGTTCAAGGCCCCATCCAATATCACCCTTTCATGGTAAGTAAATTTTTTTTATAAGTAAAGAATTAATAAAAGAAGGCACCAAGAGGGTGTGCACCCATGAGGATGCACAAGGTGTAAGCAACCACATAGAGGATCCAAAATGACTCAACATAAAAATAGAAAAGGGTCCAAATTCTCAAATAACACATCTAACTTCCTCCCACCAATAATATGTGATTAACTGCAACCTAGCTTGCAATGAAAGAGATCAACCATTTCAACACTCTAACCTGTGAAGCCAAACCTATCAAAAATTCTCCACCATCCTCTTCTTCTTTTTTTGGATAATTAAAATTCTCCATCTTTTCTTCAACATTGACCAGCATCATGATTCATGAGGCAAAGGAATCACCCACCAAAACATTCTCTCTTTTTTACTAAGCTATAAATCCCGAGACTAAAGTAGCACCTCAGCTTGAAGGCACTCAATAAATCCCAAGCTCCTATAACAATAAGAAGCCTAAATTGCAATGACACAAACACACACTAAATACTCCAACTAAATTAAATGTTATATTTTGCTTCTATTTTTTTTATTAAAAAAAAGGCCTACTTTTTTTTATGAATTTGAATAAATATCATAATAATTTATTCTCCATAATCATACTGTACTCCCAATAGGTATCAACTAAAAGTGTCTACGATATCTTGTATTAATCAAGTGTCGAATGTTATTATAATTTATTGACACGTATATCCAAGAGTGTCAGAAAACGGCAAGTAACTGACAAATGTTTGACATGAGCAACAAGGGTTTGACGTGAGCACAGCTATTTTGAACAAGTGTCCATGCTACTTAGCAAAGAGCTCAATCAAACAAACAATGAAACAGAACTCCATTTCAATGAACTCCTCAAATCCAACCAATTTAAAGAGAGGGAGATGTTTGCACCATGGTCCTTCCAAAGAGTTCCAAGAGCCATCTGGTTCAAGAAATTATCATTGAAGTTCAGCAGCAACCCAAGCGAAGGGAAAACATACATGTGAATCAGAATGAACACTGGTGGGAAAAATATATTATGGCATTTCACAAAAGAAAAAAAAACTTAAAATATTAGAAACAAGAGCCAGAAGGATGCAAGACATTTCAAATCCTCTTAATCTGAAAAAAAATTAAAAGAAAACACACACACACAGAAATTTAACAGAATTATGCTACAAAGGATTTTTTAAGAGATTTTGAAACCCCATATTATCTCAACTTCGGCGATAATTTTTATTCTACTAAAGGTCACAAAACGGACTGAAAAAAAAAAAAGGTGTTCCGTCTACCAAATTTAACATACATGAGCCACAAGAATTCCGGTGAAGAAAAGGTTAATAATTGTAGTAACGATCCTTTAACCCAAGGAGATACTACAGAGGATGGCCTAGCTTTGAGGATCGGTCAGTTTGGTGTGCCAACACCAATGTCCAGGAAAAATAATAGAATAACAGTAGAAAAGATATTACCTGGGATCAACCCGCAACTTATCGTAAGAACGGGGGCATTCGAGAGAGCTAGCATACAACTTCTTCAAGAAACTGCAAGTATAAAATGTAACCATAAGCAAGGAATTGTTGTACTTGTCAAAATATAAAAAGGAAAAGTACTTAAGAAAAAAATGTAATGTTGCTGGTTACAATGGCAGAATCTTTTTTTTTTTTATAAGTAATACACGTGCACCCATGTCCCAACTAGGACTTGAAACATACCAATAAAAATATGTTCGCCCTCCCTGTTCTTGGGATGTGAAGGAAAAATAACAACTCCTGCAGAATATGCTTGTCTTCTTTGACTTCTAAATCAAGGGAAGAAGCTGCCCACTTCTTGACAGTACTTTTGCAGTGCTCAAAATCACGTTTGCTAGGTAAGGCATCTATTGTGGTAGGAGCTGAGAAATTATCAGGGGGGGAAAACAATATTAAACTAACAACAACTTACCCCAAGCACACACACATATTAATACATAGCAAACACTTAAGTCTATGTTTTCACTTCAAAATTTTATTACTTTGATGGAATTTTTACTGAGAAGTCCATCATTCTTCTCCAGCTTCAGAAAAAATTATATTTTATGCCTTGAATTGATTTTTTCCCTCCCCAAAAGTGATTTGTTCAAAGGTACCCAAGTAAGAAGAATAATGGTTCATTTAATAAAGCATACCATATCCGAGAAGCACCAGCAACACAGGCAAACTTCAGAGCATGATCCATCCAATTCATTCCAACTTTTGACTACTTGAAATCAAGAAAATAAAAAATAAAAAGAATAATGCCATTATGCCAGCCTTTCAAATTAGAGGGAAAAAACAAAACAAAAATCTCAAATTCTACCTAGACAGTCAAATGTAAATGTTCAAAGTTCAGGAATTAAAACAGTTACATTACACTGCATATCAAATACCAAAAGTAGAATCCCATCTCCAATTGCCCACCAAAAAAATATTGTTAAATAAATTAATACAAAACACAAATCCTTACAAACAAATATCCCATTTTCAAGAACCCACCATATTGTTTAAAATTTAGAGCTAGAAATGGAAAGGCCAAAGTTTTACCAGAATAGGAGTTTGCAAAACAAACCAACAAAGCCCTAATCCAGACGAAGACAAGGAAAGAGCATAGAATCAGACATATCAATTTATATGAGATGTATATACCCAAGCAATAGGGCATGAAAGGGCAACAATTGATCGGGGACCGAAGTTGGCCTACCTGTATCGAATTCGGGTTCCCGTGCTCATAAATTGCCTCAAACAGTGTTGGGACTCCACCAGACAAAGCTCACAGGTCAGAGAGGGTCTAACGCCACCTCCCGATCGAGGCTTCCAGACCATCGGATTTTCACCCAGTTTCTCACCAATCCCACTCCCAATCACGCAACTTCTACAAAATTTCCCTGAAAATATATTTTAAAAAAATCCTTGATCTCTCTCTCTCTCGAAACTGTCTCCAATCGAACAGAGAGATCAATGGGTAGTGAAGCGATATGAAAATTGCAACGACCAATAATTATGGGGAGATTCGTACCAAAAAAATAAAAAAAATTATGGGGAGAAGTGAAACGATGGTTTTTAGGCTCTTTAGCTTACCAATAAAAGGGCAAAATGGTAAAAACACAAGTTGGACCCACTTTGATAACGTGCGCGGTGGTGGTTTGCCTTTGACTTCAAGAGCCGACTATGTCGACGGTAGTCCAAGTTCCAACGAGCGGCTCATGTTAGAGGCTGCCGGGGACTCTGCGGAATGACTTGACTGTCCTTCGGGAGGTCCGTTAGTGGAATGTTTAGGGCGACAAGAAGATGTCTTGTTCAAATTCTGACCATGTGGACTTCTGAGTTTTCTAAGGAGTCAAAGTGCGGGTGGAGCCCACCACTTTATATGACTTGCCTTCCATGGGCCAAGTGGTGGGCCCCTACGTAATCTATAGAGGATCATGGCAGTCTATACGATTTTTTTTCTAATATACAGTTAATTTGAAACTTATTTTTAAAAATAAGGATAAGTAAGGTCAATTGTGAAAATATTTTTCGGAAAAATAATTTTTTTAAATATATATATATATATATATTTGTTGAAAGCCTCTTTCTCAAAGATGTTTTTAAAATCGTATTTCAAAAAAACACTTTTAAAAGAGTATTTTGAAAAAACGTTTTTAAACTCGTCTTTGAGAAAGATGTTTTTAAAAGCGTCTTATTTGGTAAAGTGTTTAAAAACAAAAACAAAAAAAAAAATCGACAGTCCTCTCAAAAACACTCCCCCTAAAAAACTGTCCCTCTCAAAACGCTCCATTTCAACGCGAAAACCCAAATCTCGATAGGGCATTTTCAATCGCTCTCCCTTACGGACACGGCACTCTGTCTCTCTCTCTCCCTCACGGCACGACATGGCACTCTATCTCTCTCTCCCTCACAGCTCTCCCCTTACGTCCCTAGCAGCGAACACTTTCCTACTGCAAAGTGAGGCTATAACCCTCCCCTAGAATCCATTCCGGGTCAGTAAAACAGCTAGTCTAACTTCTTGATCAGCCGAGATATTGAACAACAAACATTTGATTAAATTTTCAGTCACGACTGTCGAAAAATACTGAGAAGTTAAGGTTCTCTCTCCCTCACGACTCTCTCCCTCGGTTGTCTTGACTTGTCGAAAAAAACTGAGAAGTTAGGGCTCAACACCTCTACAACAGCATCTTTATCCTAGGTAATCTCTTGATATGTGAAGTTAGGGCTTTTC
Organism: Nyssa sinensis; assembly: GCA_008638375.1. Lineage (NCBI taxonomy): Eukaryota > Viridiplantae > Streptophyta > Magnoliopsida > Cornales > Nyssaceae > Nyssa > Nyssa sinensis. The sequence continues at coordinate 57,055,412 of CM018031.1, read as the reverse complement.
TCCCCCACCAAAAAATAGGGCTAGTTTGAAAATTTGAAACTGAAATGTTTAAATATTTGTTAGGTAACTAAAATGTTTAAAAATTTGTTGGGTAAGTTTTTTATAGGTTCGTCAGATTTATTTGAAGGCTTATTCGAGTTCAAATTTGTTGGGTAACTGAAATGTGTTGAAAATTTGTTAGGTAAGTTTTCTAAAGGTTCGTCAAATTTATTTGAAGGCTTGTTCGAGCTCAAATTTGTTGGGTAACTGAAATGTTTGAAAATTTGTTAGGTAATTGAAATGTTTGAAAATTTGTTGGGTAAGTTTTCTATAGGCAAGATTTTGGTGTTTACCAAAATAAATTTTGAGAATCTGTTATGATTAAATACATTTGGTGTTTACCAAAATAAAATTGCAGATTTCTTATTTTAGAAAAATTTTGTTTTACCAAAAAAAACTTTTCAATCATGTCTGCTCTAATTTGGAGATCCTGATTGCAAGGCCTTTGGTAGATCTCAATGTGCATAATTCATACAAGGGTTTTATTATTTAAAAGAATATTTTCAAATTTTGATGGCTTGTATTTATTTTTTGAAGGTTAGAAATGGCTGGAACATCAATACATGTACTATGTTATTGGGGAGAAAATATTTGTTATAGGGAACAAAATAGTATACGGTATGATATGAATGCTCGACAAGGAATTATGTTGAGGAAAGGAACAAGTTATAATGAACTTTTGGTGAAGATGTATGGTATAATGAAGTTGGATATCACACAACACAAGTCCACCTCAAGATGACTTGTTGATTTCCATTCGAGAATAACAAATACTCTCCATTAGAAGTCGTTGATGATGAGATAGTGGATTTAATGATTGAAGTTATTCTAAGCAATCCCACGTTATATAGCATCGACTTGTATATGGAGACAAAAGATGTGCGGCATCCTTGTGCTGTATCTCAACCGGTGGAGACTGAGCATGGTCCTTTTACTTGATTGCTCACACAAGACAGTAATTGCCCAATTGGTGAAATTGTCCCCATGGTACATCAAAGTTTCAAGTCCTATGTTGGTGGCTGAGACATGTCATACAGAACATGTGGATTCTCACTTTCCTAATATTGTAAATATTGTGAATATTGTTCAGGGTGAGGACATTTGCAACAATCCCATGGATAGAAGTAATCTCCCCAATGCATCATCATCATCAGAAGATGATGATATGTTGCAATCGGGTGATGAGGATGGAATGGATGAAGCCGATGAGCATTGCATTCGTTTGACATGAAGCTGATTTTTCATTTTTTTTAAATGTCAATTTTACTGATGATATTGGTGGGAGCAGTTCATCCCATTTGCATCATCCTTGCATTTGGGATCCAACAACAAACGAGTTGGGTAAAGGTCTTGAATTTAATGACAAGGAAAAATTCTAGCAAGTTGTCAAAGAATTTTCAATTAGATGTCATAATCAGTATGAGATAATTGAAAGCAAAAAGGATCTTTGGGCTGTGAGATGTAAACTTCATGAAATGTGTAAATGGAGACTGTGTGCTATAAAAAATAAAAAGACTGGCCGATTTTAAATCACAAAATATGAAGGGCCACACACTTGTTTAAATCGTGCTATGAACAGAGATCATGTGCAATTGGAATTCTAAGTTAATTGCAACTGAAATACAAGGTGCAGTGAGGGTTGATCCGGCTTTAAAGATAGATTTAATTATCGAGCAAATGAGAGGAAAGTACGGATTACACGATCTACTATAGGAAAGCTTGGATTGCAAAGCAGAAAGCAATTTCTATGATATTTGGAGATTGGGAGACATCGTATAGATTGTTGCCAAAGTTTATGGGAGCACTTGTGAAGTATAATCCATGTCACAATTGTTGAATGGTTGCATTGTAACAGTAGCAACCAAGACTGTGGTGGTTTTCGGGAGAATGTTTTGGGCATTTAATGCATCAATTCAAAGATTTGTGCATTGTTTGACCAGTTATCAGTATTAATGCCACACATTTGTATGAAAAATACAAGAAAAAATTGTTAATTGCAATGAGGACTGATGGTAACAATCAAATATTTTCTCTCGCATTTGCAATCGTTGAAGAGGAGAGTTACAACAGTTGGTGATGGTTCCTATATTTGTTAAGGTTGCATGTTGTGAGGAGGAGGGAAGAGATTTGTTTGATATCTGATCGGCATAAAGGTATAATTGCTGTAGTGAAAGATATGAATTCTCGATGGCAACAGCCTAATACATATCATAGATTTTGCTTGAGGCATGTTCGTAGCAATTTTAATAGTAAGTTCAAAGATGCCCATCTAAAGACACTTGCTTGGGAAGCTAGAAGTGCATATCAAATATGCAAATACAATTCCATTATGCAGGAAATTAAAAGCCTCAACCAAAAGGCATATGATTGGTTAAATGAAATACCTACAGAACAGTGGACAGTTGCACATGATGGAGGTTCGAAGATATGGACATCTAACCACTAACATCTCTGAGGTTTTTAATGATGTGCTGAAAGGTGCAAGAAATTTGCCAATATCTGTATATATATAACTGATTTTTTATATGTGTACAATTAATTTTTTATCGTTTGATGAAGTATTTTTGTGGGATGAGAGATTTTGGGCAACAAACTATCTGAAGGTTGCATATATCCACTTTGGGTTCGTAGAGTTCCAATTGGTGGGTCCCATGCAAGACCGACTGCCGTTTGAAGTTCATTGTCGTCGGTGGCAGGTTGGCTCTTCTATTACCATCGTGTAGTGGTAGACCAACTTTCCCATCCATACTTTCAATATCTCCTTCACATACACATTTCTACAGTGAGAAAGAGCAATCGATAGAAAGAGAGAGAGATGGATAGGTTGATGAGCTTTTTTATTGTTGGTGTTATTGCAGCAGTTATGATACAGTGAGAATAGATCCATGTATAAATTATCGTCATAAAATTAAATTGCTTGATGATCAGCTTGTAGGATAGTTTGAATATTGATGAATTTTGTATTGATGGATCTATTCTATACATATTGATTATTTGATGAAAGAGACTTCCTACCACGTAGCAAGTACTAATTTTCTTCTTAAATTATTAGCAATTTTTTCACAAGAGTCTTTATTTTTTTATATTTATTTTTTATTTTTATGCTAGACTAATTAAGGAATCAAGTAGAGACATGTCATCCAAAATCATCAAATTTTCTGAAAGATTAAAAAAAAATGGTTTGAAAGCACCTTTCCAAAAGATGTTTTTCAAAAAAACTTAAAAAATATATTTTAATAAATTATCTTTCAAAAAGACGCTTTCAAAAAAGACAATTTCAAAAATGTCTTTTTGAAAAACGATTTTAAAAAGAACCCTATTTCAGTAGATAAGTTCAAAACAACGTTAAATTGAAAAATAATATATTTTTTTTACCCTAGTTGAGGATTTAACTCTAGTCTACACGGTTCAGTGGGAATAGTAATACGTTTGGGAAGCGTTACAAATCAAATCGACTTTGAATCAAGTTGAATAATCAGTTTTTTAAATTTAATTTATTAAAATAAAATAAAAAAATTTAAATTATATTTAAATTTAAATTTTGGTAATATTTTATTTAATTTTGAATATGTCTCTAATTCAATCGAGTGATTTTTTTATATAATATTACATTATTTTTATCTTATAAATTGAATTCAAACGAGTTTTTAATTAAATTTATTATGAATTAAACTTAAATAGCCCGACTCCTTTTATTATCCTAATAAAATCAAACTATGTATGTCTTTACTATAAACAACTTTAAAATAATTAAATTAATTTAATCCTAAAAATTAAAACATATTTTAAATAATCTAAAATAATTAAATTCTAAAAAATTCAATTTTATCTTAATAAATTTTAAAAAATAAAATTACGTAAAATAAATTTCTCCCCAAGACATTTTCATGCTCCCCATCAATTAGAAAAGGATGGGACGACTTGGTTAACGACATAAGATTCAAGCCAAAGAGTGAAATTCTGGTAAAATCATTCGGTGAGCTGAGATTCCCCTAAGTAATTTATTCTCAAGGGACTTTAAGATTGCGATTTACAGTTACTGGAGAGGGCTCTACTGTAGGATCATGATCATATAGCTCCTTAATTCTTGATTTTTCTTCATTGATCTTTATCCTTGCATGATCACAACTCTCTCTCTCTCTCTCTCTCTCTCTCTCTCTCTCTCTCCATGTAATTGCAAATCTACCCACAGGGAAAGTTATATTATTATTACATATGTTATGTTTGGTTTGGAGTATTTTGACTAATTTAATCCATAAAAGTGATTAAATCAGTTCATGTTTTATAAGTTTTGGTTTAGTTAACAAAGTAAAAATGATTAATTTATAATTGATTATATAAAAATAATTAAATCATAATCAAGTCTCTTACTTATTATTTTTTTAATAATTTCATACTTATAAGAATTTGGAATTCAAAAAGGAACCACTTTCTTATATGTAATATAACTAAACATTATCTTTTATCAAACAATTTAAATATTAATCAATTATATAATAATCAAAATCAGTTTAAAAAATTAAACCAAAAATAACCTTAACTTGAAACAGTAAACTACATTTTCTTAGAAAAGTAGATTTCTTTAAACTTTTCTAAAATCTTGTTTTATAAATAGGATTTGGTGAGCCTCTCTCATGCATAAAACATGGTTTTTAAAAATACCGGGTGTGTCTGTTACTCATATATTGTGACGTATGCACTCACATAAATATCATGTGATTATATAAGTTTAACCAAAAAATAAATTACATTGTATGCGTGACCAATTGTGATTAAGAAAACATGTATTTTGGTAAAAACAAATTCCGCTAACATAATTTGAAATTAATTAATCTTTCTTAATTATGTTTTTAAAGGTAATATTATTAAAAGACTGTCATCGTTAGATGAATATAAATATAAAAAATTAAAGTGATTGAAATGGATAAAAATTATATTTACCTTCACCTATCAGATAAAAAAAATCTATTTGCACAGTTTACATATGTGCACGGTATCTTAATAGCATTACCCTGTTCTTTTTATGCCCAGGATGTATGTTAAGAAGTTCAGTGGCCAAATACAGTGCAATTCAGACCAAATATGGCATTCACAACAATCAATCACTAAATCAAGTTTGTCTTATACCGTGATAGACAGTCCCAACCTTTGTGATCTCTATATTGAAATACCATGGGTCCAATGGATCCTTTCCATAAGATGTCTCTATAACAATACCTTTCTCCTCTCACATTGTAGCAAACATGAATTTTTACCCTATTAATATAGCCTCAGTGAGGACAGACCTTGGCACAATAGTAAAATTGCTCTATTGTGATATAAAGGTCATAAATTTGAGTTGCGAAAACAGTCTCTTTATTTGCGGGAGTAAGAATGAAGACATCTAATCTATTTCCGACCCTGCAGTGCAGGATCCTCCTGCACTGGGCTAGCCCTTTTATTAATATTGCATGAGTGCAAGTGCATCATCAGGCATAATGATAATCCTCCAGTCTTGTGCCCCATGTAGTTCATATATGAGAAAACAGTGGTGAAAAATAGCATTTCAAGGAATGAGCTCTACTTAGAGATGTCATCTATACAAAAGTTGGGTTGTCAGTTTCAATAATCACCATGACAAAGTATATTGCCGCCCAATTGAATTTGATTGAAAAAAAAGAATGACAATGGCAAGTAGAGATTTACAGAGCAAACACATTCTAGTTTTTCACATCATCTCTTAGCAGTGTTCAAGTCAATAACCCCAGCTTCTGATTGTACCTGACAATTAAGAATGAGACTGGCAGCTAATCATGGTTTCACCATAATTGATTTAGAGGCATCCAGATGGTTAAAGCGGCACGTTCCGAGAAGATACTCTGGGAGCTCCTCTGGTGTGTTACCCTGTGTAAGATGCATCAATGCATAGAGATGAATATGAATTCTTAAGATTATCAACAAAGGCCATATTGCAAATAATAAATAGTATATGTGTGAACTTTATCTCCGGCCCAATCTAAATATGAATCTCAAGGTAACCCATAGACTGGAGGGAATTTGATTTGTAACTTCATATGCACCTAACTCATGAAGAAATTCAATGGGCTTTTTGTTGTTTCAGAATAGCTAATGTATCGGGGCATAGTGGTTTATTAAAAAAATGAACCTTTTGTCACATTTTTAAGGTATAATTGGTTTACCTGTATCAGAAATGCCATTTCAATAACCAGATTGTTTAGGTAGCCAAGGACGAGGCTAACCACACCTCTTGCAACTGTAGATGACCCAATGTCGATCCCAAGCTGAAATCATAGTTAAGCATTTCAAAATAAACTTATTTTAAAATGCAACCCCTAGTCAGCTAGTTCTATAAATTTGAGACTGGATGCATGATTATCCTTCACACAGCTCTTCAAATAAAAACTCTCCAGTTCATTCTGTTACCAGAACAAGTGGGACATCCAGTAAATTCAATTTTCTCTGCTGAAAGTGATTGGCATTCGAATGGTTAAGATAGAAAGATGTTAAAATATGAGCCAAAGCCACTTTTGACAAATGCAGTAGCATACAAAAGCAAAGATATTCACACAAGCTCCAATTACACAAGTAAGTAGTTTGGAAATCAGCTTACTCATAAAAAAACCTCACATACTAATGGTTTGTGATAGTTACTCCCGAATTTTACCTCCAAGTAGTTCTTCCCGTGGAAATAATTGATTTCAAGTGCTTGACCCACCAGGCACGCTTTCTTTCCGACACTCTGCTTGACTATCCATGACCCCTGAGACAACAAACCATAAGCTGCACCCATGGACTAATGGGGTTTATGCATAATGCAAATTATGCAGTGTCATTGTTGAAGAGAAATCAGAAGAATTGTTATGCATGAATTTACTTTTTTCATAGGCTACATGAGAGAGATCTGAGGACTGATCGTAACAAACCTTAGGTTTAAATATTTTGATAAGTAAAGCAATATCATTACGCTGGGAAATTGTAAATAATTGAGATTCAAGAAGAAAAATATAGCCCTGAGATCATAATAAATCTTAGGTTTAAATATTTTGACTAAGTAAAGATACTTGAATTAAGCTATAGAAGTGTAAACAATTGAGTATCAAAGAAGAAAGATTTGAAATATTGCCTGTTAACACCAATGAAGCAGGGTACAAGCCATTTGTGTAGATCCAATATATAAAAAAGATCATATTCAAAATATTGTTAAAATAGAAATATTCAAATGGCTTGAGTATATTACTTTTTTTTCTTTTCTTTTTTACCAGGTAGAGAGAGAGAGAGAGAGAGAAGAGAGATTTCAAGCCCTGCTGTGAGGATTTAAGTTCATAAATCATAACTAAGCCAAATATACCTTCAAACACAAGGAAAACATACACACATGCACAAGTATATGTGTGTGTGTACGTCCTTATATATTGTCATTGTTTATTTGTTTTTTTTCTTATTTGTATTACATGCTTATATATTGTCACGCTTTATTTGTTTGTTTGTTCATTTGCTCTTGTTTCCTGTAAATGGTAATATACATTTTTCTTATTTGTATTTATATTCCTGGTAAAAAGCAAATTAAAAAAGGAGAATAAACCTTAGTACGAAATTTAATTCAATGCAAAACCAATTCTGTTTATACTAACCTTAGAAATGTATGGTATGAGCTTAAACCTCGAATTTCTATATGCATCATCTCCTTTGATGAAGCTCTCTAGCAAAGGTGCATCTTCTATGGGAGTATTCATCATATAATATAGAGCAAGACTATATGTCGTTGAACCTGGGACCTGATTCATTGTAATATTCATAGTCAATAATTGGTTCTTGACTGAACCAACAACATGGGAAAAAGAAGTAAATCAAAAAACAAAGAAAAGACCAGAATCACCTGTATGTTTACAATGAAGAAGAATTCTGGGCCACCCTTCGCTGCAAATTTCTGCAGAACAAAGCTAGTGTGAAATTCTTTCAACCACATACAATATCATGTGAATATAACTGATTAGTTTTGTGCAAGAGTTCAGTAGTAGAAAAATGTCTTAATTTAAGGGCAAGCCCAGTGCACGAGGCACCTCCCACTGCAGGGTCTGGGGTCTGCAAGGCATAATTCTCTTAATTTAAGACAAAATATTATGTGAAATAACAGACCAACCTGAACTATGCTCCTAGGGCGGCCACCGAGATCAGTCTTCTCGCTTGTCAGATCTCAGCCAATCTGCTGCAACCATTTGCATCAGCGTGCCTTTGGCCTTAATCTGGAAAGAACCAGAAAGATAAAGAAAAAAATTAGGCTCCAGCATCTGGAACTCCTATTCTAATAATAAATGCAGTTGCAGTGGAACCCTGGATTAAGAACACAAATCTTCTGTTAATATGGTTCTCAACTTTACATCAAGCTTTAATAAATAAACACCATCTGGCAAGGCAGATGAAAACCAATACGCCTTGGCTTAGTTGATGTCCACCTATCTAGGCTTCAAGTCACCACTCTTTTATTTTTATTTTTTATTTTTGTTTGAGGGTGGGGGGGATGCTTCTTTATATCTGTGAATTGTAACAGAAAAAGAAAAAAGTATACAATCAATTTTTTGTTAGATGGTGACAGTTGTTTTGACATAGTGGTATGGGTTTAATTCTACGTAATCACCAAAGAAGAAAGAAAAAAAGAAGTGTTGTTTGCTGAGTAGGTAAAGCTGAGATAAAACCAAAAAGTTTGATTTATATTTGAACCAGCCAATCAACTTATACATTTTTACATCCAATTACTAAAATGGGGAAAAAAACCCCAACTCTAGTCCAATGATTATCACAGATCACTTGCCTTCATTGATGCAAGATCGTGCAATTTGAAGAAAGGCTGGGAAGAAACTTGTTGATCTCCAACAAAACACAACATTATCTTTTTAGACTATGATGCTATATTTCATCTTTTTTATTATTGACAATAAAAATCAATTATTTATGTGCACCTTTTTATGGTCTTCTAAATAATTCTCTCCACGAATTAGAAATGTTGAAGGATCTGCTGCTGTCCAACTGCAGGGCAGATTGCAAGTTGGATCTTTTGGAAGAGTAGTTCCATAGTACCATAAGGATGCGTCTTCCCTTGCCATCTCTTGTAAGTCCATGTAACCCCTCTTCTGAACTGCAGCACATTAAAGTCTCACGTGCTCAGTAACACATGAAAACTATGAAAAATAACCATTGTAGAGAGGAGGGGGGACCACTGGTTCCAATATTGATTACCTAAGTTAGACTCACCTGCAAGATCATGCAATTTTTTCACAAAACCAGCAGCAGTTGATAACCTAGGATGGCTGATATCCTGTAATCCTCAATGCCCAAGGAACCAAGTGAGAAAACCAAAACAAGAAACATCTACACAAAATTAACAGCAAGGCAAATTAGCCCACACATAACATAAAAATGAGCAAGGATTTTTTTTTCCCGCGCGCTTGCATGCGTGGTGCTGTTTAAATGGGCTAGAGTTTGGTAAAGAGAATCATTAGTAGTATAGCTGTATAGGGTTTACAGACATTTTAAATAGTTGGACATGGGGGTGTACCCTTGGTACCCTTTATCTCTGGCCAAGGAAAACTTTTTGACCTGTTACCTTAGACACACACACATACACTCAGAGCTGCATGTTTGTGCAAATACCCCCTAATTCCACTCATTTATTAGTGAATCTCCACTAGCAGGTCCACTCTATTCTGTGCCAACACTGGGAGGGTACAGATTAGTTCAGAAGGCATTTGTGCCTCATCTAGCTTCTTCTCCATCATTTCATAATGATTTGACTACTATCTGTATGCTAGATAGTGATAATGATAATATTATTCAATTGACTGCCTAAAACTTACACAATGCAACTGATGGTGCTGGTTCTGAACTACAATTTTACATCCATTGAAGCTTGACAAAAGCAGAAAGTAGGCAGTACCTGAGAGTACATTTCTGGACCAAAATCAGAAGGCCAACCATTTTCTGATTGATCATAATCCAGTGGTTCTGAGACGTCAAAGAACTCATCTGTTGCATCATTCAGTCCTACAAGGCTTGAATGTTCCGAAGGCATTTTAACCGCTTCTTCTTCCTCCATATCCTCCTTAGTCTTTCCATTCTCTGCCCTATTCTGAACATCAACCTTAATATTTTCACTTTGAGACAACCTAATATCTCTTGTTAACTCGCCAGATGAGAAATCAGAGGATAGATAATTTCCAAGTTTAGCTCTAAACAACTCGCGCAACGCTGAAAATACAGAAGTAGAAATATCGGTTTGATACCAAGATGAGTTGCAAAATGTAAAAAGAACAAAGAATATATGCACCATACGCATTAGAGGACGCATGCATGTATACATATATATATGCATATAAACATACCAGCAACTCTGCCAAGCATGCGGATCGTTATAGACCGGGCTGAAGAAGGTTGTAGATAAGATTTCCAGAATTTCCAATCAATAGCAAGCATGTGCTTTACAACTGATTGTTTCCCTTGATTCACAGGAGATATTACATACCCTCCACCTACAAAAGAGTGAAAATGTAATCTTACTTATGGTAATATTTGAACTATGCAATGCCTCTAATGTATATGAGGCGTCATTAAGAGAGACTAAATATATACAACACATCTTCAAATGATTTACAAGTTGGATGATACAACAAGAATAACAACAGCGGGAAAGCAGCCATGACAACAATAATACTAGAATCCGGAACAGCAGTGGAACAATCAGTCAACCCTGCACATTTGAAATCCAAAGACCAATGTATGCCAAAGGGACAAAGTAACTCATTCACAAACATGCATGCATACATATGACATTATATAAATACATTCAAGGTATATAGACACCATGTAAATTTCTCGCATAACACTCCAAAATGCCAACTGATGTCACACACACATATATATATATATATGTTGAGATAATATACAATAAAAGGCACTCCGAAAAGACTAAGAATATTTTCTTTCACTTTCAAATGTTAAGCATACATTACTTTTAAGGCATGCACGCACATAGCCCCTTTGATGTGGACACTTTTTGTGAAACACGGAATGGTAGAGAATAACTGTGACAGAATAAACCAAAGGAAGTTAATATCTGATTAAATAAATCCATAGTCAATATTATCTTGGAAGATTCCTCCAAAACATTGTTACCATATGTTCCGTCATCCTCCCTTCTCCAATAACGCCGCAGCAATAGATCCCTTCGTTTCATCCCCCTACAAAGTATGATATGTCAATAACAGGGCCTATATTATATATATGGATTCTTAAACAATGGCATTATAAACACTTGCTACAAAAATTGAAGGTTTGGATTAGACCAAGGTAACCAATCCCCATATAACAGCTTGTGGACAATATCAGTATGACCATCAAGGTGCTCAATCACACTACCCTTGTAGAAACAGAAGTCCCATCTGCAAGACAACATAACACTCCATTATCAAAAAAGGGGACCAAAAAAAAAAATGGTGGATGGACTTCAACAATTTGACACAGATTTTTTTTGATAGGTAAGACACACACACCCACTATGTCCCAATTGGGACTTTGAACCCTCAACCTCCTCTTTGGGAGGTAGAGGTAATATCATTGAACTATTGAAGTTAAAGCTTGATGGTAATTTGATAGGGATGTTATGGCAGAAATATTTTCAATATAAGTCTATAATCACTCAGTAAAACCAGGAAAACTGGGAATAGCTGGATTAACAAGGAATTGAAATTGTTGTATTAAGTCCTATGGTGAAGGGAGGCCACAACCACAAATGTGGGTGCTTTAGTGCCAGCACTGACAGGCTTCTAATTTGGTACTTCACAATAATATTGTTGAAGGTGATAGACCTATGTCATCAAATGGATCAAAGAAGAAAGGGAACCTTGGAGGGTAACAGATGCCACAAGAAAGCTGCTTGTCAAGAGCATTGGAGCGTTCCCTAGTGTGGGTGCCAGGAAGTGCAACTATAGAAATGGGAGTGGGTATCAGGAAAAGGGTGCCATGACATTAGAAGATTATTTTGGGGAATCCATTCAACCACATACCACATCTGTTTGGTGTTATTAAGTAACGTGTTTTTAGCAGAATAGCAGGAGACTTCTAGTCTTGTCCGGTAAATTTAAGAGTGGAAAATTATCCCTCTTTACATCTCTCTCGCTTTTAACAAAATGCACAAATAGGAGAAGAGGAAAAAAAGGAATCCTGTTCCACCATAATCTTTATTTGTTTAGGCATAAAATAATTATTGTTAAGAGATTGATATACATTGTTGGTCCAACAGCTTAAGCTATTAGAGAATGGACTAATGCAAACAAGAGAAATAAATAAGTGATTTTTCAGCAGGGCAACCCCAATATTGGCAGCCTAGGACCTACAAAAGACATAGTAATGCCAGCAGGGCAACCCTAAAAGCTTTAAGAATATAAATTTTTCAAGTCAGAAGATAGATAGAATATTCCAAAAACTTACTCTGATCTTGAATGACCAAGCGACATTAGTGTTTGGAAAATGGCCTCAGAAGTTCCATCAACAACACCAACAGCCATTATTGCAGGATGATCATCCCACTGTTAAAAATAGGAGCACAATCAAAAAGAATAGTTTCCAAAAACTTTAAGTGGAGAATTCAAATCCACCAACCTTCCCATGGCATTCCCTATCCTTTGCCTCTTTAAATAGCCGGAGACCTGGATAGCATCCAGTATTAAGCATGCAATTTCATCCAACTAAAAAGGCAGAATTTTAATTCAATGCCTACCATTCTGACAACCAAAGATTGTCCAAGGAGAAGGTGCAATAACATCAGATGTCATCGGATCCATATGTATTGATGAACAAAGAATCCAGTCTATAGAGTTTACACGGCGTGCCCTATTGGAACAGCTTAACCTGTGCACAACAGAAAACTTAAATACAAAAGTAAAAAATAAAAGGACCCTGAACTACAAGATATCGCATTAGCACCACAAACTTAAATTATAACCCCTAATTTTTCTGAACAATGGCAGCATAGTTCCTTTGCAGTAAAAAAAATACATGACAACTGCCAAATTGAAATGACTTGCATCAAAAGGGAGAACAAGAGACAGCATATTCGAGATTTTATATCTTCATCACATAAAAGATTCTAGATAATTACAATACAACTTGCTACAAAAATATTACAATTATACCTCAAAGACTGCCCTTCACTCTCGGGGCACCCCAAGTCTCCTCCTAGATTTGGGTCTGCCTGCATATAACATAATCATTAATCTTTTTAGCGCAACAGTTGTGCTGCAGATTAAAAAAATTGACCAGTTTGAAACCTTTAAAGCCACTTCCTGAAATGACTGAATCCATCTTGCAGCTTCGTCCGGACTGCTTGCTCCTAACTATGAAAGTTAGTTTTCATAAATTACACATGTTGATTTAAAAAAGGAAAAGTACAAATTTGAATCCCCCCCCCCCCCCCCCCCAAAAAAAAAAATAAATAAATAAATAAATACTTGCCGCACCTTCAGTTGATCATCGTGGTTAGAAGTATTATATAATGTGAATATAAAGAATACCTGCAAATTGCATTTGAAAGTGTTAAAACAGTCTACAGATAATACGACTGTCCTAGAAAATATTGATGTGATGTTCATACTTTTCTTTGAATGCTTTCTCTTCCATTGTCTGTCACCCGAATGCAGGAATCTATAATAGCGCTTCTAATAGGATCCTGGCAAAAGAATCAAGTTTATCATTTCAAGTTCATGTATCGGATAGTTTTGGTACATATGTAAAATGCAGGAAATCAAAGGGACAGCAAAGGTATAAAATGAAACAGAATTCCCCATTTTAAATGAATATAAAGCCTTAATATATTGTAAACACTCCCACAATAATGACTTTATTAGGAGGCTTGAGCTTTTGGGATGGAGCCTAGCTTTTTGGGCAGTCAAGAATACATTGCTAGCATCTGTAGTGAATTAAGAAAGAAGCACTCATGCAATATGTGTGGACAATCAGATATTACCAATCCATAAATGTAACATGGAAGACACTTCATTACTCCATTCTAGCTACTAGTTAACAACTTAACATATTGGGTCCATCTATTGACATGATTCTACTCACTTCCTGAAAAAATAAATAAATAAAATAACCATTCATATGGCTACTTCCACATAGCTGAACAAAAATTTCCAGCATTCCTTTGAACTTGGGTAATGGTCCAAACATACCATGAAGCAATTTATGTTTGACATTCCACCTCTTAAGCATCTCAAGATTTTAATGCACGTGCGCGCATGTTTGTTTGTGTCTATATATATTGATGAATAACAAATTTTCTTCATAAAGAAAGGGAAAAGCCAATGTGCACGTGGACATATGCATGAAACAGATCACAACAAAAAGGCAAGAGAGTTAATGAAATGGGCCAATGAGCAATGAGCCCCTCAAATCAAATTTCCAAGATAAAAGATTATCGAGCAAATTAAGTTTTAGCTTAGCGAAAAAACACCCCTCATCTTCAGCACCACTATTTCTTTCTTTCTAAATGCCCCAAAACAACACATGAAGGACTGTTTTCCAAACTCCTTGATGAGTGCGCAAAAGTGCACTCTAAATATCCCATTATTTGATTAAAATGCTAGAAAGTGGATAGAAATGTGGGAATATACTTGATATTATTTTATTCAATTTCTATTTACAATAAGAGGTATTTGAGCATTAAATTATAAGATTTTAAGTCTCAAATGTTGCATTATTTGTTGGCGAGAGATAGTTTGCAATTGCGCTTTTCACTTAATAGTTTTGGAATAATTTTTGGCTTTTTGGCAGATTCGACCATTGAGTTTCAATCGAGATTTGGATGGCGTTAGAGTTTCAGAATGAGAAAGTGATCTTCATGAAATATTTAGAGGACGTCTTGAGCTTTTCAAAAAGGTCTGGTTTGCAAAAATCGGAGTTCGTTTGGGCCTCCAAACATTATTTCAAAGACAGGCCTGGAAAGCTGCTATGAACCTCTCCGTCCAGCCAACTTGAAGAGGCCATAACTTGAGCTTTTGAAGCTCAAATCAGATGGTTCTTGAGCCTAAAATTATCTACTCATCCGGGGCTACAACTTTAGTGAAGGGTCCGAGTCGAGATTCAGTTGTTATCTGGTAGAAAATGGAGCGTAAAGTTGGCGATTGTTAGCTACGCGCGAGAATAAGAAAAGCAGAGCAAAGAAAAGAAAGAAAACAAAAAAAGGAAAGTTTGAAAAGTCAAAGTGGCTGATGTACGTAAGGTTACATGGCTGATTGAAACCAAAAGAAAAGAAATAAAAAAAAAAGTTGGCTGTGGAGCCCATGGCTGCTAGCTTGCTTGGGCAATTGATCAAGAGGCATGCGGTTGAGCAATTATGCTGTTGATTTACTGTGGGGCCTAGCGCTGGAGAGAAGAAAAGAAATTGAAAATAGAATGGGCCATGGCTTAGTGGGGCGCTGGCTGCTAGTGGCCAGGCTTGAGGTGCGGCAAAGCAAGCCCAGGTGCGGAAGCCAAGGCTTTAGGGCGCAGGAAAGAAAATTAAAAACAAGAGATGTGAGGGCTCTCGCGACGGCTGCGCAGAGAAAATATATACATACTGTAGCGGGGAACAGGAAAAAAAATATACAGAGGAACAATCTTGCGGCATAGAGGCACTGAACAGGAAGAGAAAATCAATCGCAGTCACGTCATGTCAGATTATTTCTTCGTGAGGTTTATGTTATCTATCTTGTACATGGGTAACTAAATTTCTAAGTGGGGTTAGGGATGAACTTGCACACTATATAGTTATTTTAATTTATTTTGATTCCTGTACATGGTTTTAATTTGTTAAATTCTTTGTTGATCATTCATAATTAATTGTTGGATTTTATTGTCCGAATAATTAAAGGTTTTAGTCCGTTTATAGATTCAGTCATGCTTTTTCTATCGAATGGATTAATGTTTTGATTATTTTTGGAACAATTAAATATTTATATTGATTCAATTCTCTGCTGCAGTATTGCTTGTCGGGTATATTGTCGTCATTGTATTTTTTCAATGTGAATAATAATTTGAGTGATTTAAAGATGATGAATGATTTTTCGAAGGGTTATTTTCAGTCTAATTTTGATGCATAATTTTAAATCTTCCAATTGAGATTTTTTGAGATTTAATTTCTCAATTGAGTTATCTGTGAATTAAAAATAATTGAAATACCATATATATGCAAGGGATTCCCGACACTCCACTGTTCGTTAAATTTGAGTATTTTCTTCCATTAATCAATTTGTTTAATTTTTAATTTGCATTCAAAAATCACTTTTTTATATTTTATTTTCTCGTTAACCGTTTAATATTTTTCTTAGTTTCAGAAATTCTATTTATTATTCTTTTTATCTTGTCTCCCTGTGGAATCGACACCCCAAAGCTACACTACAACTACCGCGTTATTCTTTGGGCATAATCACTCCTCCATTCCCCTCATTACTAGCATCAATGCACCCACTCAACATAAATCAAAATCCACTGAGGCATAATCCACCAGACCCCAAAGGAAGATAAGACCAAGGCCCACAAGTTACTCAACAACCTTCTACGAAAATGTAAGTACTCCACTGATTCTGAAACCTCTTGATAAAAAACACATATATGAGGAATTCATGTGTTCCTAAAATTAATCCTTGAACCATCTAGGATCCCTAGTTCGAGCCATGCCTCCCGATATACGGCTCTTGGGAGTAGGGTTGCATTTCTGGAGTTTGCTTTGACAGCCATGGAACCAAAAGATCTATAGATGGCAGGTTTCCACATAAAAAAAATAAAATTCACACAGCTCGTGTGTGTGTGTGTGTGTATCTATTATAAAAACTATTATTTACATTTAAGTTTTTAGTAGTAAAAAAAGAGATTAGGACCTCTCTTATAATTTAAATTAGATATAACATTTATTTTTTCAGAAAAGAAGTTGATGGACCTTGCAAATTTGTATACATGTCCTATTTCAATGCTAAAAATCATATAGTTACAAGGAAGTTTTTTGTTAATGAAAGTCATGGTAAAACTTAATAATTAATTTTTCTATTAACTAATAATTTTTTAAGCTCCCAAGATTATTAATTAGATAGTCAATCGTACCACAGATATGGTTTCAAGTCTCTTCAGGAGTTGGAAGAGGGGAAGAAAAGGTTCAGTGAGAAATATACTCCATCATTCTCTGTTTTACAGATGAGAAAACTATAGTTTACAATTTGGGTCGAAGTTGTTTAGGCCACTTTGTTAAATAGAAAAGAAGAAATGTACCACTATGGTTGTCCCTGGTAGAACCGATTGCTGTATCTATGACTTTTTATTTGTTTTCCAGGAAATGATCTCCAATACACAAAAGGAGCCGGATAGATGTAAATCAGAAACAAAAACACCACAATAATCTCAAAAGAAAGAATCTGAATAATTTCTTATACAGCCATTACTGTCTGTAATAAAGCTGGAAAGGTGAGAAGAAAAGAATAACGAATCCAAATTGAACTAAGCTACAATCAGTGGATATCAATATCATCATTGTACGGGGAAAACCAATTGGTGAGAAATCTTCCACACACACAAAAACATACATACATACAAGTATACACATGCATTTAAAACTCATTACCAACATTCATTATACAGAAAAATCAGACCTAAGGCATGAGTGATTGGCCTCTACTAGCCATTGCTTTTCAGAGGATAGTATGCAGCAAAAAGACAGGTAAATCCAAAAACCAATAATAAAAATAACTTCGCACAACAACATAAACTCTTTGATATCAGCCAAAATTCAGACACGGCAACTAAAAATACACACACGCACATGATATAGAGCGAGAGTGAGGAACGAACCTCGGGATTCGAAACCGGTACTGATTTATAGCTTTTGAGATGGTGATCTTGAAGAACAAAGTAGCGCTTTCGTGAGTATTGCAAACCAATCCGATTCGAACGAATGAGATACAACCACCCTTCCATTCTACCATCATTTTGAGAGACACCCATTTAAGAAATCTCAAGTATCCACCTACTTGATTCCTCTAAATTCGCTTATCAGAAGCACAAACCATTGCGCACAAATATATATGTATATAGAAGCATGTATATGTGTGTGTGAATCCTCCGCTCAATTTTCAATATTGTACCCACCTGAAATTCAAGAAATGGAGATGATCCCTCTGATTCCAACTAAGGGGATCAGAGAATCACCTCTTACAAGGAAATTTACAACTCATTGGAATTGCTGGTGACTCTCTTTCTTTTTTTTTCCCCTCCCCCTCTTCCACTCTCTCTCTCTCTCTCTCTCTCTCTCGGACTGTTAAAGCAACTGAATTGTTGACAAAGATTGCCAGACAAGTGATACAAAGATCAAATGACTCCAATGCCCTTAATTTGTAAGGACATGGGGGAATCATCTGGGTAGTTTTGTAATCTGGGTAGTTTTGTACTGTACTCTATTTTTGTGTTTCCATTTATAAAATAGATTTAAAAAAAATTGTATTTTAATTTTAGTTAAAATTTTAAAGAATAAATTATACTAACTTTTTTTAATTTTTTAATAATTACGAAAAAAAATTCTAAATATTTTTAAAATTACAAAGTTTTTTTTTATTAATAAATTAAATAGACCTCTCATCTAATTAATTTTTTTTTAAAAATAACAAAAGTACTGATTTTATTTTATTTTTATCTTTTTTTTTAAAAAAAGCTTGACTATTTTTTACTTTTTTATTTAAAAATAAATATGAATTAGAACATTATTTATCAAAAATAAAAATATAAGTTATTTATTTTTATAAAAAATGAAAAAAAATTTCAAAAAAAGTTAGAAAAAATTAGTTTAACTTGAAAAATGTTAAAAAAAAAATACATGAAAGGCGTATTTTTTTACATTTTGAAAAAAAAAAAAGGCATAAGGGGATATATGTGTAGTTTCTCAATAAAAATAAGGGATAATAGTATAACTTTAAAAATCATTAAAAAAAAAGAGTTTGTAATTTACCCATTTTTAAAATGACTTTTGTAAAAAGAATGAATTTTAGCAATAAAGGTGGATGCTCCCCTTATACTCGTTCTTTTACAAGAGGTGAGACCCACTGGTAGCCTTATGAATAGGGAGTCCTACCCTTATGAGATGATGGATTATAAGAGTAACTCCAATGCATGTGTCATACGATGTGTCAATTTTAAAATTTGGTATTGATATAAAAGTTACTACTCCAATGCGATCTATTTGGCTTGACAAAAAATGACAATGTCATATTTGGCATCAAGACTAATTAGGGTCAATGAAATCATATCATGAAATACAATTAGCATATGCCAAATAGATGCAGGGTGCACACTATTTTTTCAAGTAAACGCTAAACAAAGGTGGGGTCTATACTACTTTTTCAGAAAAAAAAAAAAAAAAATTCTGTTAAAAAATGACATTTTATCATTAGAATAGAATTGTTAAAATTTAATATTTTTGTACTATAATAATATCAAAATATAAATTTGGCATAGATGAAATATAGACAATTGTAGAAATTTTAGCATAAAGAATGTCCATTGGTTGCACCCAGCTCGTGAATCCAATAAATAACATCCTGTCATGTGACTTGTCTCTTAAAGCAAAATATTGCATCAAAATGACATGATGTTATTGGCCGATCCGTAAGTCGTCCATTCAAAAACTTCTTAAACAATTTATGTGAGATGTTTATTATTGTTTGACAATGAATTCCACCCTCATGAGAGGGTGAATTACAATTTGAGATAATTGAGGGGAGATGTCAATCATTGTTGTTTTAATCAGACTTATAAAACATAATTTTTGCATTAATTTTGGAAACACCCAGCACAAACAAAGGCTAACTCTCAAGTTTCACTTTCAACCACTCTCCTTTTCTTAATCTACACATAGATTTTCTGTTTTTTTTCTTTGTTCTTTTTTGCTTTACTTCTTCATTTTATCTCACCTAATTTCTGTAATTTTCTTGAATGGGAGATTTTATGACCATATGATAAACCAACTAGCACATTGTTGCTTATATAAATAGGCCAATCACTGCATTAAATGAGTATATTAGAATTTGAACAATTAGAATTTAAAAAATAATCAATCATGCTTAATATGTTTTTTAATTCAATTCAATAAAACATTATTCTAACTTTTATTTCGTACATTTTTTTTTAAGCAAAATAGAAAATTTGAAAAAATTATTTTTATACTTATCAAAAGTACTTTAAAAACCAACTGGACCTGCATAGTTGGTAACTCATGATTTTTCTTTAAGGAAAGTCATGGATTTTACTTACTCTTTTCACTAGAAAAGAATGTGTAGTTTATTTATTTCTTTCAGTTTTAAGTTAAACTTTACCTCTATATTTGTTACAATTATTGAGTTTCTCAGGCAAGAAGGGACAAAAAAAAAAAAAAATAGAGTACTTTAAAAAAGTTTTATCAAAAGGTATCTAATTGATTTTGGTTATTAAAATAAATAATAATTTACATATTGATTGAAATTTAATTAATAAGGTGAATAATTGTGTTTGGTTAATAGCTAAAGAAAGCAGTTTCTTTTTGGATTTTCAGACTTTTAGTTCTAAGCAATGTTTTAAAAACCCGACCGGACCGGCCGGTTCAAGCAGTTGAACCGTCGACCGGTCCTCAGACCGGTCCGGGTTAGCCCAGTAAACCGTTTGAAGCTTAAAATCGTTCTAAAAAGTGAAAACCGATAAAACCGGACGGTTCAACCAGTGAACCGGGTCAACCGGTTCTTGGCTGCAATTTTTTTTTTTTTTTTTTTTGTATATCCAAAATCTCAAATTTTATGCAATTTTTTGGCTAAATTTTGGCTGAGTTGAGTTGGTCTTTGGCTGAATTTATTTTAGAATGTATTTAAAATTTTAAACCATTGAAGTTTGAAACTCCAGTATTATATATTTGTATCATGTGGTATTTTATTTTATTTTATGCATGATTATTAGTGTTTATATTTTTTTTCATGTAGTTGAAGACTAAATTATTAGATTATACTTGAATTGGATGTTAAATTGATTTTTGTTATGGTCTTTGTGATTATGGAAGAATAGCAATGAAGTTTTAACTTTCAATATTGTAATAAAATATGTCTATTATACTTTTTTCATTTTTTTCTTGAAATTTTACATATTAAGAAAATTCATATTTTGTAAATTTTTTTTATATAATTTTTAGTAATTTTTATATAATTTTTTAAATTTAAAATACCAATAATATATATTATTAAATTTATTAATTACATAATTATGACATCACGGTTTGATTCCGGTTGACCCGACGGTTGAACCGGTAACCCGTAATCCGGACATTTTTCCCATTCGATGAACGGTCTGGGTCCGAGAACATTGGTTCTAAGGAAGACTGTGTTGCTTAGGAAAGTCCTAAAAAGGGGGTAAATAGGACTTTCTTAATTTTGATTTTTTTTTGAATTATTAATTATACTATTCCCAAATTAAAACTTGTTCAATATAGTCCTTTCCTTAAGTGAGATAATTCAATTTCAAAATAATTACTAAAATGATATTTTATTGATATATGTAATAGATAACTTAAGTACCTAATCAATCAAATATCCAACAAACTACCATTCAACTAAATAATTATTGAAGCATCTGGTTGTAACTAGATCATACATCCAACAAACAAGATAAAATAAGAGAGAGATAGTCATACACAATAATTTTTATGTGATTTAATTAACAGCCTACGGCCAAATCTCAATTATCTTTATTTCAAGTTTCAATCCACTATCTCGATCTCCTTCTCAAATAGAGAACAAACTTTTACGAAACGCACGATTTTCATAATGCATTTATATCATCAGAAATAATTTTCTTCCCAAGTGGAAAATAAACCTCCTACAATCTTCTTTCAAGTGAAGACCCAATTTCTTACAATGTTCATCAGGTAAAGATCCAACTTCTACAAGCTATCTTTCATGACATGGATATTACATTTGTAACTCACAACTCAATGTCTATTTCTTGAGATGGGTCAACTCATTTAAGTACAATAATATGAGATAGATTTATAATAAAGCTCACTCTAAAAGCTATTCAAGAGATTTAACAAATATGCTCAATGAATATATCAAAATTAAGGCTTGGAACTTATGATACTGATGAATGATCAATTCATGAAATTCTCCCTTTTGTTCAATCTTTGGAAACTCAGTTTTTTTAGGCCTTTCAAAAACATAGCCGTTGTCACGACCCGAAACCCACCCTATGCGGATTTCGTGTCGCGGGGCCGACCCGAAGGCCGTCCCTACTTTTTCCATTCTTGTATCATAGTACTAATATGCAATGTACTAAAAATTTTAAACAATGAACAGTGGAAATCTTTATCAATTACAGTAATCCAGCGGAAGTCTTTTTAAAATAATTTAAACAGCGGAAGTCTATTAAATACATGACATAGTTCTGCATAAAACAAAATGAGAACTAAACGTAACCAGCACCCGGGGGTGGTGAATACATGGGAGAACTAACATAGACTGGTACAGTACTTCAAAATGTCCCCCTACGCTCTTAGACTCCTACTGGGGTCTCGCAGCGTCATCACCTGAAATGGGGGTAAGTGGGGTGGAATGAGCTACAAAGCTCAGTAAGTAAAACAGATCTCCAACACTGGTATCGATGATCAATATGAATCCATGAATCAGATAATGATAGCCAATCATAAGGAAGGGAATGCTGTGATAGCCAATGGAAATAATTGCCACGAGGGCCAATGAATAGTAATCACAATACACAATCAAGTATTGGTGCACAATGATAAAATAACAACAATGAAGTACTGCCACAATGAACCGATCACAATCAAATCAATCAATGCAAGTCCTTCGAGACTTGAAGAATCATAAGGGATAATGCCATTCAACAATCAAGTTCTGTCAATCATAAGAGATGCTGTTATTCTGTGTCAGGGCTCGGCAGACCCTCGATCTTTTGGGGCCCGGCATACCCCCCAGTCAATTCCAGTAATTTGCCATTTGTCCGTTCACGGACTTGACCCGTAGGTCCCATTCAATCAGATAGCATCAGATGGGTGTTGTGACTAAGCACAACTCCCGTGTTATAAACATGTCATGATCATAAGTAATTCCATAGAATATAAAAATAGAATATCATTCATTCAATGAGGATACAATAGTAGGCCTTTCAAGGCATGGTTCAACATGATAACGATGATATAGCAATCAATCAAGGTCCACAAGATAGAACAATATCACATTGTGGATAGCAATAACATGTGTGCTTTCAAAGCACAGTGAAACATGATAACAATGATACATCAGTCAATCAAATGTCCACAAGATAGGAAAATATCGAATTTGTGGAACACAGGGATATCAATACATTCAAGAGTACGAGTTTGGCAGTAAAAGAATAAACTTGGCTTGTGGAAACACCACATGTAAGAGAGAGTGATCCACTTACCTCTATCGTGATCAGAAATCCGTGAGTGTACCCTTGCCTTTCGAGTTTCCTATATATCAGTGAATACTTTTCAGAATAAATGCTATTCATCAAATTTTATGCCTTTCTATCATAAGTATTTCAAATATTATTTTAGACTTTACCATTGAGTCCGGAATGCCGAAGAAAGTCGGTTTAGGCTTTCGCGGAATTCCATTTGGACTTTTGTACTAAAAAGGGCAAAATGGTCATTTTGCACTTTTACGGTATTTTATCCTTCGGGGTTCTGTCTCGTAAAATGAACCCCACCATTGGACTCAGAACATCCGAGATAATAAGTTTTGACTATTCATTTGTATCGTTTGGACTTCGTTTGACTTATATTTGGAATAGGGGCATTTTTGTAAAAATTAATATTTTATTAATTTTCCTGTTTGGGCCTTAGTGTGATTTCTTAAAACATTTGGGGCCGGTTCACAATTTCCAAAAGCTACGGTCTGAACCAGTTGGTTCAGAACCAGAAACCCTAAACCGATCTGCCCCCTTACTGAACCAAACGGTTCACTTTATTTTAAAACCGGATTTCAATAACCCTGTTTTCCTATCCCATCCTTGGTTTGGATAACCCCAAACCCAATTTCAATTTACTATCCGTGTAACCAAACAAGCCCAAATCCATTTAAATTAAAAACCCAAACGACACAGTTTCACTTACCCATTTCATATCCGGTCGGGTCCCGACCCGACCCGAACCCGGATCCGGTCTAGATCTAACCCGATAGTCCCACGACTTTCCAGTCGTCTTCCCCAAAACTCCAGTAGGGTTCCGGTGGTGAACAGTCACCTTCTCCGGCGACGGTGACCTAGTTTTAGTGAGATTTCAACCCGTTTTAAATGCCATTCCCCTCCATTTTTCATGTAGATCTTCATTCTAACCTTAGATTTCAATTTAACCCACTAGTTCTTCACGAAATAGAGAAAAATCGTGGCTCTGGCCAATTGTACTTTCTCTATTTCATGCTTGTTTACCCACTGTTTCGACCCCTAATCGTTTCTAATAGTTTTCTGCACTTCATAGGGTCATGCTTGGGTTATTTAAACAAGGTTTAATGCATGAAATGTCAAGTGGCCGATTATTCTCTACAACCTGCAACTATGAATTTCTCTATGATTTCTTAACCTTTTCCTATCATTCTTTTTGCATTTAAAAGCTAAAATCATGCTTATCAAGACCCTAGCTTTAGATCAAACATTCATGCTTTAAATCATAAAAACAGAACTTAAATCACTTACCTGGGTTTTGGATTTTAGCTCACTGTGACCCTCCAAACCTTCCTGTTTCTGTTCTTAAGTTCCTTGCCAATGCTCCTCTCAATCTCAGTTTTCTTTTTGGCTCTCAACTCACACCCGTATGTACATATATAAAGAGAAAGGTTTCCACCGCCTCTCTCCCTCTTCTCTTTCTATCTCTCGGTTACTCCCCCTTCTATGGCCCCTTTCCTTGACTTAAACCTGGTGTTCCCTCTGCCAAATGCAACTTTGCATTAAATGGCTTGGGAGACTTGTTGTGCACACATATATACATATATCATATTATATACATCACTCACACACACTTCACCCAACCGACACACACACACCCTCATTCAGTGCACCTACATACTGCCCAAGGGCAGTTTCCCTTTTCCTCTTTTCTTTTCCTTTTATTTCTTATACATATACATATTTACATATATACATGTATAATACATTATATTATATACATATATATACACATAAAATACGTCTTTTTATACATGTATGTGTAGGGATAGAAATCCATTTTAAATCATATACACATACATTCATTTTAGTCGGGCTATTCATCTATGTTCACGTATGCATGCATGGGAATACGTGCATGCACGCATTACAATGCAATGCCCTGTGGTGCTCGGGTGTTACCCAGCCTTGGTCATTTAGTTCCATCATTTACAGTTTCCAGTCATACGTTTTCATGAAATACCATGATATACATAACTTACCGTTCAAGTTACACTATATAACCGACTTACCTCGGTATACATGACGTATCCCGGGTCGGGATATTACAGCCGTTAACTTCTTAATTATTTCAAATCTAACTGTTATATTTTTAGATCATCAATTTTAGTCGACTACGTACTCTTTGGATCAGTCAACTAGTAGTTATCGATTTACTCTAATGAGAACATATTGTCTCGATCTATCATTTGTTGACTTCAATAAACAATCAACTACTTCTTATTGTGGCTATTCTTAGTGAGTGTTTTGCCATTATTGGTTGACTTACTATTTATTAGCAATCGACTCGTACTTTCATTGACTATTTTATGGCATTTGTCAAATTTCTCATAAGAAAATACTCCTCATCTGAACTTTTTGAATTGAAAATTTATTTTAAAATTTTTTTAGTATTTTTCCTTAAATTTTAAATAGTTGCATTTTTTCGCAAACAACAAGATAATAAATTATATTCTCACTAGCAATTTTTTTTAGTTTTTAGTTTTGTTTTGGAGTATGAGCATTTATTGTAAAAAGAATATTATGCAAATATGAATTTTATACATACTTATTAGAGTAATGCCGCATTATTTATGATACAAAATTTGAGACAAAAAGTACTACTTTAATTATTATACAAAATGATCACTTTATTATTACTTCAACCACTATTTTGCTTAACATTTATTATTTGTTGAAGCCTCATAAAATATGGCAACATATCACATTTACATGGTATAGCTCATGGTATTTGATGTTGACAATCAACCTCAAGAGAAAGATGCTCCTTTGTAAATTTTCAATTCTAACACATCAACATCACAATATCAATTAGACAGATGTTGTTTCTTACCTTTATAATATTTGATCTTGGCTTACAATCTTCTTTTGAAAAGAACCACAATCCCATCCAAGTTGATAGGGATAGGACAACCTAACAACATTAGGTGTAATTTCTACTTCATCCATTGTTTTCTCAATGGATCTCCTATCTCCCTTTGTCTCAAAAATATCCTTAACATTAATTAAAACAAACCCTTTTGGATCTCCCACTACCAATAAATTTATGGTATTTTAATTTGTAATTTTTATTAAATATTTTTTTTGATAGATCGGTCGAAACATATTTTGAATCAGCTTACGCGTCCTAAACTAAATTTTATTTTTCCGTGACAGAGATATATTTATTGACTTTTAAATTATGAGAAAGTCAAATAAAAATATGTAAAAATTACAAGTAATGCCTACATGTGTATTTTTTCAATAAAAAAAATACACGTGCAGTATTAAACTCTTGCTTTGCAGGTTAGAATCAGATAAGGTGAGTAAATGAATTTTGTTTAGACTTTCCACTACTACAGGGAGGGGTGTTTTGGTAAAATACAGTTTATGAGTACTGTATTGAAGTTTTCCCTTGGAAAGGGAAAAGCAGATTATTTTATGAAAATGGGGAGATGGGGTACTTTAATAATAACAATATTATATCAAATACCAGGAAACTAATGGATTTTAACGTTTTTTCATCTATTTTTACACAAATAATAGATTTTAATTCCAAGTATTTTGATTTGAAACTGCTTTACAAATTATTTATCCAAAATATAAATTTGGTTCTTCTCTAGTGAAAAATTTCCTCAGATTTCTTAATATACCCTCAAATATGTTTAGTAACACTTTATATGAAGATTAAAATTTCCTATCTCTTTTTACATAAATAATGGCTTTCAATTCCAACTATTTTGATTTTTATTTATTTATTTAAAATCACTTCTAAAATCTCCCATCCAAAAACGAAATTAGCTCCGTTTTAGTGAAAGATTCTCTTAATTTTCTGAATACACTATTAAATATATTTTAATAACACTTTATTTTATATGGGGCAGGTCGAATATTGCATTGAGCAAATCTTTTTACAGGAGATCGAGCTCAATTCCTCGAACACAATCTTTGATAATTTCTCTTAAGGGTAGAGATGTTATAAGTTTTTTATTCTTTTCCATACACTTGAAAACCTAGATTGATCATCGGAACTTATTCGGTAGTCCTCTGATCTTTGAGTTCCTGATAGGTGATAAGGATTGGAAGCTCCACTTATCAAAAAGTACAACATTAATAATATCTATATCTATATATATATCGTAATAAAATTCACGAGAGTTTTAAAAAATTTGACTACCACAATTTATTTGAAAAAATTACACAAACACATAATGTAAATTTAAAAACTTGTCCAATCCGCTAACAAAATAGAAAATATTATTGAATGGTCAAAGTTTTAATGATCTTAACAATAAAATGATAAATTACATATATATATATATGTATATATATTATATTATTACAAACGAGACCCTCAATTTGACTCTTGAGACATAATTCAAAAATCTCCAAATAATTACTCCAAAATTGGGCCTTTTGTTTGAAACAGGATCCTTCTTTTTGTGGGCCCAATTCTTCTTTCCTAGGTTGTCATTGCATAATTTTCCTACTGTCCAAACAAACTGTCACATGTTTAAGAAAAGCCAACAAAAAGTGGTCTTTTTTAAAGCTCTAAAATGAAATTTGGACTTTCGGCTTTGAAGTCAGGACTCTGAAGCATCCATATGGACGGTTCCTGTACCAATCAGCTGATTGGTCATTTCTTCTGGAGCTCTGCTAAATTTTGAATGATGCCTTAAATATATATTTTTTAATTTGTAGTGTATATATATATATATATATATATATTTGGAGATAATTACTCTAGTTCGTCTTTGAAATTTTTCAATAGCAAACTATACTCTTTAAGGCATATGAAATTACACAATCCGTTAAAATTATCCGTTTATGGATGTTAACGATTTTGATCTTTTACATTATTACCCTTACATATTAAATATGCAAATACTGTCTCCCTTTTTTATTTTTTTTCTTCTTTCTCCGCTAGCCCAACTTCTTCCTATTCTCTTCATCATTTTTAGGCCACAAAAACATCATCCCCACTAATTATTTTTCCCTCATCGACCACATCTTCTCCACAAAAATTAAACCCAAAATTCTGTTGACCTAATAAATACTGATTATATATATATTGTTATATGAATTAAAACAGAAGAAAATAAAGAAATATAAATAACACTTGAACTCATTGTTATTGAATTGAACAGAAAGGAAAAATTCGAGCCTTGTAAAATTTATGATTTCCTTAAGACGAATTTGTTTCCTCTCGGCACTCAAGGTGATGAGCAATTGTCTCTCAAAATAGAACGAATCTCGATTCTAAAGATGCAGCACTTCAATCTTTAGAATCCAACAAACACAACTATGACAACAACTCAAACTTAGATTATGCAGGAAAATAAATTCGCAGAGAGAGAGAATACAATTTTTGGAATGAATGAATGCAGTGTAGACTGAGTATTTATAGATTTCTTCATGGCTGTTTGGTACAGTTATGAAGGTTCAATTGTGCCTGTTCATGGTGAACAGACACAGTCACACTCATGAAAAAGACGACTGTTCAGTCAAAATTCAAACCAACGCAATTGCAAAACGACTTTGTTTTGGATTTAAACCAAAACCAAAAAATGTACTCGTAGAACGGTAACGTTTTTAGTTTTAATTAATCTGGTAACAAAACTACAGTGTTTTGATTTGTTTTTAACAGCAACAAACGATAGCGTTTAATGAAAATTTTTTTAAATTAATTTTCTCCAAAAAGATATATATATATATATATATATATCTTTTTGGAGAAAATTAATTTAAAATTTTTTTTTGGTGATGGGCCAAGTCCAAGCCCGAACCCGACCCGGTTCGGTTCTGTAAGGGGTAGGGCGGCGGCGCACGTGTGCGTGTGCGGTGAATTAAGTATGTGCTAGATCCTCCCCCTTCCACAAAACTTGGGTACCTCTTGGGGCCTAAACCTTTTTCCAAGGTAAGTGTATATATACTCTTTGAAAGCCTTGTACCTATCCTATATGGGACACAAGCTTTTTCACAAGCTTCAAGCTTTGTTACCATTTCCAAGTTGTGATGTTTGAAGACAATTTCTCATTCATTCCTTAATGGTTTTGGGTAACCCAATATATGATCTTAATCTCTTCATAGAGGAGAACACATTTCCATGTGGACTCACTAAAATTAATGTGTGGGACCCACTTTAATTTTAGCTTAAAGATATCTAATTAGTATGCTTAAAAATCTATTTTTTCTAACAATCGCCCACATGAATGAAATTAACTGAAAGTAATGCAAATGACATGCAGACATTAGTTCGAGTACAATGAAAAAAGGTTACTGCATTAGGTTAAGTAGCCTACTGGCTCTGAATTTGCCCTAATGAACGACTATTGGATTTACTTAGCTAATCAGGGGGCATGAGGTCCTTGAATTGTCAGCCGTTTGTGTAAATCAAGATAATAGAAATCACATAGTACCCTTTTGGACATAGTTGGTTCTCACGTTTGTTTTCATTTTGGCCTTGAACACCTCTTGGTTTTGTGAGTGTTTTAGAGAATTCAGCCTTTCAAAATTCCCATAGAAGCAACCCATTCTTACTCATTAAGTGATTTATATGAAGAGTATCATGCAATACCCTATTTGGATATTTTTTCAAGATATAGAGATTATTAAAAACATAACTTATCCTTGGTTCTCATGGCAGATGTGCACTGTCTTATCATAGGAATGGTTAGGAATAGATATCTCATCAATATGTACTGAGTTACTTCATAGTTCGGTTGGCCCTTTGAACCTAGATCTTGGGATCTCTAGTCAACTAGGTTGGATTGCCACTATGACAACGCTTGTTTAGACATAGGCTTTAAACCCATTCCCTTCAATGAACCTTCCACTTGCTCTCATGTTAAGCAAGTAAGTGGATCTGCAATATTATCTTTTGACTTTACATAGTCAACAATGATAATTCCATTCGAGAGCAATTATCTAACGGTATTATGTCTTTGACGTATGTGTCATGACTTACCATTATACGTATGACTGTGTGTCCTTCCAATTGCTGATTGACTATCACAATGTATACAAATAGCGGGCATAGGTCTTGACCAATTTGGAATATCCTCTAAAAAATTATGAAACCATTCTGCTTTTTCTCCAGCTTTATCTAAAGCAATGAATTCAAATTCCATTTTAGATCTAGCAATACATGTTTGTTTGGATGATTTCCAAGACACGGCTGCACTTCATAGAGTAAAAACATATCCACTTGTGAATTTTGAGTCTTTTGAGTCAGATATCCAATTAGCATCACTATACCCTTTAAGTACAGCTAGATATCTTGTGAAGTGCAATCCATAATTTTGAGTATATTTTAAATACCTCAAAAGTCTTGTTATGGCTTTTCAGTGATTGTCTTCTGGATTACTCGTAAATTGACTAAGCTTACTTACAGAATATGCTATATCAAGTTGAGTGCAGTTCATGACATACATTAAACTATTTCTTATATGAGAATACTCTAATTGAGATATGCTTTTTCCAGTATTTTTAGCAAGAGGAATACTTACATCCACTGGTGTCTTTACAGGATTTATGTTATACTTTTTGAATTTATCAAATAATTTCTCAATGTAATGAGATTGAGATAAAAACAAGTCCATCAAACATTCTAAAAATTTTTATTCTTAGAATAGTGTTTGCGACACCTAAATCTTTCATATCAAATCTATTAGATAACATTTATTTTATAGCATTTATTATATCAGTGGTGCTACCTAAAATTAGCATATCATCAACATAAAGACATAAAATGACATGTCTTTTTTGAGTGGTTTTGACATACACATATTTGTCACACTCATTGATCTTGAATCCATTTGACATCATTACATTATCAAATTTCTCATGCCATTATTTTGGTGCTTGTTTTAATCCATAAAGAGATTTGACAAGCTTATATACTTTCCTTTCTTGTCCAAGAGCAATAAATCATTTGGGTTGTTCTATATATATTTCTTTATTTAACTCACCATTTAAGAAAACAATTTTTACATCCACTTGATGTATTTCTAATCCATTTAAGGATGCTATTGCAATCAACATATGAATGGATGCGATTCTAATAATTGGTGAGTAAGTATCGAAGTAATCTAATCCTTCCCTTTGCTTATAGCCTTTGACAACAAGTCTTGCTTTATATTTCTCTATTGACCCATCAGCTTTTATCTTCTTTTTAAAGATTCATTTGTATCCTAATGGTTTGGAACCAGGTGGATGATCCACTAATTCCTATGTATGATTTTGCATGATGGGTTCAATTTTACTATTGATTGCTTCTTTCCAATATGAAGCTTCGGGAGAGGACATTGCTTCCTTGAACGTTTGAGGATCATTTTTCAAAAAATATTTAGAAAATCAGGTCCAAAGGACGTTGATTTCTTTGTTCTCTTGCTACGTCTAGGTTCATCAATTATAAACTTTTGGCCTATATTTTCACGATTATTACTAACTCTAGCTTCTAGAGGCATTTTTTGTAAACTTGATTCATGTGTCATGTTATAGGGATATATATTTTCAAAAAATGAAGCGTTCTTCAACTCAACAATTGTATTAACATGCACATAAAGAATCTCATATTTATGAATAAGAAATCGATCCGCGCTACTATTATTTGCATAACCAATGAATACACAGTCAATGATTTTTAGTCTTATCTTAAGTTTTTTAGGTTTAGGAATTGCCACTTTTGCTAGACACTCCCACACTCTTAAGTATTTATAGCAAAGTCTGTGACCTTTTCATAATTCATAAAGTGTTTTATGAGTTTTCTCGTGAGGTACCTTGTTGAGAATATAATTTGCAGAAAGCAAAGCTTTCCCCCCACAAATTTTGGGGTGAACCAGAACTTAACAACATAGCATTCATCATTTCTTTTAATGTTTGGTTTTTGCATTCAGCAATACCATTGGATTGATGTGAATAAGGAGCAATAGTTTGGTGAATGATTTCATGTTTTGAACAGAACTCCTCAAAAGGTGAATCATATTCACCACATCTATCACTTCTTATTGCCTTAAATTTTTTGCTACGTTGATTCTCAACTTCATTCTTGTAATGTTTGAACATTTCTATGGCCTCATCTTTGCTTTTTAGCAAATACACATAATAGTATCTAGTGCAATCATCAATAAAAGTAATAAAATACTTTTTTTCCCCTCTAGTTTGCACAAACTTTAAATCACATATATCACTATGAATTAAATCTAAAGGTTTAGTACTTCTTCTAATAGAATGGAAGGGTAATCTTGTCAATTTAGATTCTACACAAGTTTCACATTTGTGATTAGAATTAATATCAAATTTAGGCAAAAATTTTAAATTAATTAATCTACGTAAAGTATTATAATTAACATGTCCTAATCTAGCATGCCAAATATTTGAAGACTCAAGCAAGTAAGCATAATAATTAATATTATTATTAATAGATTTTGGTACAATAGTCATTATGTTCATCTTGAAGAGCCCCTCGCTCAAATAACCCTTTCCTACAAACATCGCATTCTTAGTAAGTACAAATTTGTCAGACACAAGGACTAATTTAAAGCCATTCTTGCTAAGCAATGATCCAGAGACTAAGTTCTTGCGAATGTCAAGTACATGAAACACATTATTGAGAGTGAGTTCTTTGCCAGATGTTATTTTCAGTATCACCTTTCCACGTCCTTCAACTTTAGAACTCGATGAATTGCCCATAATAAGTTATTCTTAGTGCTCTACATATTTGTAGGTAGAAAATATCCATTTGTTTGAGCAAATTTGGTGCGTAGCCCCAGTGTCTACCCACCATTCCTTGGTGTTTCCCACTAAGTTACATTCGGATACAACAACAGCAAGATTCATATCACCAATATCAATCGAAAGCTTGTCACATTCTGTTATGTTTGCTCGAGCATTTTGTTTCTTTGAGTTCTTTGGTTTGTGACAGTCCTTTGAACGATGTCCGGGTTTACCATAATTGTAGCATTTCCCTTTGAACTTCTTAGAAACTTGAGAATGACCTTCACTTTCATGCTTCCTTTTATTCTTTGAGCCTTGTTCAACAACATTTGCCTTAGCCCCAATGGAATAATTTCCATTCTTATTTTCAGATCCTCAATTGTCTTCTTCAATTCTTCAAGATTCACCTCTTTGCGTTTGTGCTTGAGATAATTCTTAAATGTCTTTCTATGATGGTGTCAGTTTTTCAATCATAGCAACCACTTGAAATGAATCACTTAGAGACATTCCTTTAACATGGATATTATGCAAGATCACTTGTAGGTCTTGAACTTGGCTTATAACTATTTTATGGTCTAACATCTTGTAGTTAAGAAATTTGCCAACTATGAATTTCTTCATGTCAGCATCTTCAGTTTTGTATTTCTTGTCCAAAGATTCCCATAGTTCCTTTGCCGTTTTGATTAAATAATATACATTATATAATGTATTATCCAATCCATTCAAGACATAATTTCTACACAAGAAATCTGCATGTTTCCATACATCAACAACAACCACTTTTTCCTTATTACTTTCTCATTCAACAAGTATAGGAGAATCTTCATGAAAGAACCTTGCCAAATTCAGGGTTGTGAGATAGAAAAACATCTTCGGTTTCTAACGTTTAAAATCCGTTCCATTGAATTTTTCGGGCTTCTCCCCATGAGATACATTCATGGTGGGTGCAGTGCTTGTAGAAGCCATTTCTGTTACAAAAACAGAAAGTGTTCTCCATTATACAAAATAGATAATAAATGTGAAATAGAATGTTGATTTTTGAAGAAACCAATTTGTAAAGTAGAAATAATGTCTACTAAACACAACTTACTTTATTAAACAGAAATAGAAGGTTGTTTAATTTTTTTTTTTAAATTCAATGTTTATAAAATAGTGAAGTTTTTTAAAGTATAACAGAATAGTATAACATATAATAAAATAGTATAACAGGCAAAAAAATAATTTTTTTCTTAAGATTGTTGGCCTAATATATACTGATTATATATATATATATTGTTATACGAATTAAAATAGAAGGAAATAAAGAAATATAAATAACACTTGAACTCACTGTTATTGAATTAAACAGAAAGGAAAAATTCGAGCCTTGTGAAATTCATAATTTCCTTAAGACGAATTTGCTCCCTCTCGGTGCTCAAGGTGATGAGCAATTGTCTCCCAAGAGAGAACAGATTTCAATTCTAAAGATGCATAACTTCAATCTTTAGAATCCAACGAACACAACTATAGCAGCAACTCAAACTTGAATTATGCAGGAAAAGAAATTTGCAGAGAGAGAGAATGCAATTTTCGGAATGAATGAATGCAGTGAATAGACACAGTCACATGTATGAAGAAGATGACTGTTCAGTCAAAATTTAAACCAACGCAATCACAAAACGACGTTGTTTTGGATTTAAACCATAACAAAAAAATGTACTCGTAGAATGGTAACATTTTTAGTTTTAATTAATCTGGTTATTAAACGACAATGTTTTGATTTATTTTTAACATTAACAAAATAACAGCGTTTAATGAAAAATTATTTAAATTAATTTTCTCCAAAAGATATATATACGACGGGCTAAGCCCAAGCCCAAGCCCAAGCCTAGGCCAGAGCCCGAACCCGAACCCAACCCGGTGCGGGGCTGGGCGGCTATAGCGGCGTGCGCGCGTGTGTGGTAAACCAAGCATGTGCTAGCTCCTCCCCCTTCTACAAAACTTGGGTACCCCTTGGGCCCCAAACCGTCCTCCAAGGTATGTGTATATATACTCATTGAAAGCCTTGTACCTATCCTATGTGGGACACAAGCTTTTTCACAAGCTTCAAGCTTTGTTACCATTTCCAAGTGGTGATGTTTGGAGGCAATTTCTCATTCACTCCTTAATGGTTTTGAGCAACCCAATATATGATCTTAATCTCCTCATGGAGGAGAACACATTTTCATGTGGATCCATTAAAATTAATGTGTGGGATCCACTTTAATTTTAGCTTAAAGATAGCTAATTATTATGCTCAAAAATTCATTTTTTCCAACAAATTTCACTATATGAAAGATTAGCTAATGTTGGACCCTAACAGTGATGGATATATTAAACCAAATCCATTATCCTCGTCAACAAGGAAGGTCTCATTATGGTTGAGAGTGAAAGGATCATTGTTATTCGAATTATGGAAGCTTGTGGCGAGCAACGATGTGTACAATGACATTGAATTCTTATTAACAACCACACTTTCTCTCGTTTTGGAATTTTTACACAAATTTCCATAATTTTTTTTAGGCTTCTTTTTCTATATCTGAATTTGTAGTAAAGTTGTTGTGGACTTGTAGCTAACTGGGGGTTATGTAGTATTTTCAATTCTCTAATGGAAAAAAAAGATTTTCTTTGTTTCAATAAATTTTTGGTTGATGTTTTTGTAAATAAATTAACTTGAAAACGTAACAATCCTCTTACGTTTCCCCATGTGAACTCAATTAGTTTTTTTTTTTATAAATTCAGGTAAAGAGGAAGAAATGGTTGGTGTTTCACCCCAACTAAAAATTTTGTCTTCATTTTGGCAACTCCTCTTTATGTTCAAGGTATTTATCCAATATTTGAAAAAATCCAAGATATATCTAGAGATAGAAGGCTCATTCCTTGAGTCTTTAATAGAGGGCTCCTTCCTTAAGTCTTTAATTTTGTGGTACTCTTAAGTAATTGACGACCTGGTTTTCTTGCCATTCGTTATGCTCATTTGTAAGGGTACTTTAGATCTTTTTTTTTATTCCTTCGCATGCTTTTTTCTCTATCTTTGTTTGTTCACTTACAGTGTGTTTGGATTGAAAGAGTTGGAACAAAAGTAAAAGAAAAGGGAAGAAAGAAGAGATTATTATATGTTTGGTTTAAAAATGAGGAGAGGAAATGAAGGGGCTTAAAAACCCATTTGCTCTCTTTCTAAAAGTGGGAGAAAACAGAAGGAAAGGATTAAAGAGTTAATGAATACTTGTTTTGTCCTTATTTTTTAAAAGAATTGAATTCCTATTTTATCATTTTCTACTCACATAATTGAACAGTTCATTCTTTTTCTTTCTCTCCTTTATCTTTCCAAACAAGATGGGAAGATTACACTACCCTCTATTCTCTTCTCCGCTCATCAGTTATTCAATCATAAAGGAATTCTCTCCTCTTTTTTTACTCTCCCTCATAACTAATGCTATCTTCTCCTCTTTCTCCATTCACTTATCCAAACTAATTGTTAGACTAATAGTAGACTTGTTCCTCAGCGAAAGTCACAAAGGACAAAAATATTGATCAACAATCATAATTGAAATTGGAAGACCAATTAGACAAATTTCTAGAAATTCTGCTAAAGTCTAACTAATGTAGTAATCAAAGTTTCTCATTGTCTACACATATAGGAGCACTTTATCCATGGTGTTCATATCTTACAATGCTGGTGACAAATTAGATCACATAATTAAAGAGGGAGTTTCAGAGAAATCTTAGAGAGAATTTAAGAGAGTTGGATTTTAAAGGTAGAGAGATTTTAGAAGAGCTTTTTGAAAGAAATGATTGAATTTTATTAATAGAAAAAAATAATTCCCCAGAGGCTACAACAAAACAAAGGAAGAAAAAAAAAAGATTGTCAATACCTCCTTTAAGAACTAAGAATCTACACACTATGAGAGAAAACCTCAACATCACACAAATGGCATGAAAAATGAGGAAACTACACCCTACTAGAACAAACCCTAACAACACTATAAATTCCAACTAACTGAGTTAGAAAGCAAATTATAAAACAACCTTACCTAACAATTTATGCCAATTCCATCACCTACAATCAATTAATAATCAAGATAAAGAAGAAATCATATTTTGAATTGAGTGAATTCAAAATGAGAATAGGATCCCCTTTAAACCATATAGACACATCCTCAATATTTCTGGAACACCGAGAAAATTCAAGGGCTACTGTATTACCAGTCATTCATACGAAACTATATTGATAAGACTGAAACCTCTTAAGAATTAAGAAGTGTTTTTTACATCAAATGTGAACATTCCAATAAACTGAAAGATCCTTTTTCCATGGTACGGATTTCATTAGTGGTTACAATAGAATCCCTCTCAAGGATAATGTCTTTGATGCCAATGTCAAAAGCAAAAAGCACAACATGAAAAACAACAAGAGATTCACCACCACCCCAATATTAATTAACCATATCTTTTTAAATAAGGCAACATTGAAGTTGACCTTAAAAAGTCTTCCTTGTAAAGGTTGCCAATTCTGAAATAAATTTCAGACTAGAGTAGAGTGAGCACATCTGAATTCCAAAAGGTAGGAAGATTTTAGAGATCGAGAGATTAGAGGGAAATATTTTAGAAAATTTTGAGATATAGAAATTTTAGGAATTTTAGAAATTAAGAGGTGAGATAAATATAAATTTTAGGAATTTTTAATTTAGAGAAATTTTCTAGAAAGATATAAGCTATTTTAGAGAGATTTGAGGGAGAGAAATTTTTTAGAGAGAGAATTTTGTTAGAGGATTTTTTTAGAGAGAGAGATTAAAGAAATGGTGGTGGGAAGGACATATTTTGGCAATATTGTCATTTTACAAGAGTACGTGGAATAATCTTGTGCTTCTATTGTTTATAAGGGCAAATTTGGCATTTAAAAAAAATCATATTTACGTCACCCTATTCCATTAGGGACGGGTATTAACAGTTGTAGGAATATGGTATTGACATTATAACTATAAGGAGTGCAATGTAATTTTAAAAATTTTAGGATATAGTTTGTAATTGTTAGATATAAGAGGAAAAATTAGTTTAATTATCTCTATTTTTTTTTCTTTTTTTAAAAAATACTTTTTTTAAGGCCCACAAATAGCTATGTTGCAATGTGTCACAATAAGGATTGAAGTCCTCTATCATTCATGAGTGGAATAAGAATTTTCAAGTGCATTATAGTTTAAAATTAATTATTATTAGGTCCTTAAGAATAAGTGTATACAAGCTTAGCTCCAACGCAAAATATTGTAACCTCAAAAGTTTTTGACTTTTTAAATTATTTGAGATTAAGTCCAATATTGCTAATGTGTCGTTGTTATTTTGTTTAATGACAAATTTTTCCATCTTTTTTCTTTGGTGATTGCCATTGCAACCCTGATCTCTTTAGTATCTGAGATAATCTCATCTCATCTCATCTCTTTATCTCTCTCTTTAGAGGTCATCTATGCCTTCAATGGTCACCCGTTCATCTCTATCCCAACTCCTATCGCTAACGTTAACCCTAATCATAACCCCAAACATCGACCACCACCACACTACAAGAAATGGCACTATTAGTGATACTCGTGTGTGTTCCTAATAGTCCTTATACGTGTCGCTAAATAATATTAGCGACACACATCTGCGCATCACCATGGCGTGGCTAATAGTAGTGTCGCTAATATTTTTAGTGACATGACATAAAGAAGGTCGCTAATAGTGACTATTTGGGACGCACACCACGCGTCACTAATAATAACATGAAGTGTTGCTAATAGTAGACCAAAAATCGTTGGGCGTCGCTAATAATAAAATATAAGTGACGCATGATATGGGCGTCGCTAATAATATACTTTTAGTGACGCATAGAAGGTGTCGCTAAAAAGTCCCACATGTAGGTATTAGCGACGAACAATGGGCGTCGCTAATAATTCATTATTAGCGACGACCGTGAATCGTCACTAATGATCCATTATTAACGATGCCAAACGTTCATTGCTAGATATCATATGTGGCACTTTTAGCAACGCCTTTTGTGCGTCGTTAAAAGTTTTTTTTTTTCGGTCCTATTTTACACCTGATTTTCCCTATTTTTTGTATTTTATTCTTTGTTTAAAACATGTATCAATCTTGTTTAAAACCTATATCAATTATCTTGATATAAAACAATTTCATACATTATGAAATGAATATATTAAAAGAGAAATGCATTTATATATATATATAATTACTTACAATCATAAAAGTATAATTTGTCAATAAATACAAAAATAAAAAATTGTCTTAGAAAAATTTAACTACAGATGTCTAGGAAAAGAAAAAAAACAAAGGAGAAAAATAGGTCCTGATGCACAACTGAAAGAAAGGAGCGCAATAATCCTGATCAATCTAAAATAAAGATCAAATGATATATATTAGAACACTTATTAAATATATATGAACATAAAAATATTATGATAAAAAATTTTGCATCCATAAATAACAAGAACAACAGAACTTAACATAAGTTGCAAACCAGTGATCCGAACCCAGTGTCATAAGTTTATGCAAGTCTATTTTTTCATTTGTGAGGTGTGTGATGGGTTTTCAGGTAGGTTGATTTTCAGTGTTTTGGTTCGTCCAAACTCCAAAATAGGCAATATTTAAGCGAAAAGTTACTTAAGTTTCAAATCGGTGATCCGAACTGAGTTTCGTAAGTTCGTGCAAGTTTATTTTATCATTTGTGAGGTGTGTGATGGAGTTTTGAGGTTGTTAGGCTGATATCCAACATTTTGGTCTGTAAAAACCCCAAAATGGACCTTTTAGAGTAAAAAGTTGCATAAGTTTCAAACCAGTGATCCAAACCGAGTGCGATAAGTTTGTACAAGTCCAATTTTTCATTTTTGAGGTATGTGATGTGGTTTTGAGGCCATTAGGCCAATATATGATATTTTGGTCTGTCAAAACCTAAAAATTGGCCTTTTTGGAGTGAAAAGTTACATGAGTTTCAAATCGGTGATCCGAACCGAGTGCCATAAGTTTGTGCAAGTCTAGTTTATTATTTTTGAGGTGTGTGATCGGGTTTCGAGGCTGTTAGGCTGATATCTGGTATTTTGGTCAGTCAAAACCCCAAAATAGACCTTTTTAGGGCATACAATTGCATAAGTTTCAAATCGGTGAATTGAATTGATTACTGTAAGTTTGTGAAAGTCTATTTTATCATTTTTGAGTTGTGTGATGGGGTTTCGGGCTTGTTAAACTGATATTCATCATTTTGGTCTATAAAAACCCCAAAATGGAACTTTCTAGAACGGAAAGTTACATAAGTTTTAAATCGGTGATCAAAATCGAGTGTCGTAAGTTCGTGTAAGTCGATTTTGTCATTTTTGAGGTGTGTGATGGGGTTTTGAGGTTGTTAGGTCGATATCCAGAATTTTGGTCCATCAAAACCTAAAAATGGATTTTTTTGGAGCAGAAAGTTGAATAAGTTTCAAAACGGTGATCCGAACCAAGTGTCGTAAGTTCTTGCAAGTCTATTTTATTATTTGTAAGGTGTTTGATGGGGTTTCTAGGCCGTTAAGCCTATATCCGGTGTTTTCTTCCATTAAAACCTCAAAATGGGTCTTGTTAGAGTCGAAAGTTGTATAAGTTTCAAACCGGTGATCCAAACCGATTGCCATAAGTTTGTGCAAGTATATTTTTTCATTTTTGAGGTGTGTGATGAGGTTTCTAGGCCGTTAGGCCGATATATGGTATTTTGGTCTGTCAAAACCCCAAAATGGGCTTTTTTAGAGTGAAAAGTTATATAAGTTTCAAACCGGTGATTCGAATCAAGTTTCGTAAGTTTTTGCAAATATATTTTATCATTTATGAGTTGTGTGATGGTGTTTGAGGCTGTTAGGCTGATATCCAACATTTTGGTTTATCAAAACCCAAAAATGGGTCTTTTTGGAGCAGAAAGTTGCATAAGTTTCAAATCAGTTATTAGAACCGAGTGTCGTAAGTTTTTGAAAGTCTATTTTATTATTTGTAAGGTGTGTGATGGGGTTTCTAGGCCATTAAGCCGATATCCGGTGTTTTGGTTCGTTAAAACCCCAAATGGGCATTTTTGGAGCGAAAAGTTGCATAAGTTTCAAACCGGTGATTCGAACCAATTGCTGTAAGTTCGTCTAAGTATATTTTGTCATTTTTGAGGTGTGTGATGGGGTTTCTAGGCTGTTAGGCCGATATCTGGTGTTTTGGTCTATCACAATCCCAAAATGGGCCCTTTTAGGAGCAGAAAGTTGCATAAGTTTCA
The DNA here is from genome assembly GCA_008638375.1 of Nyssa sinensis. NCBI lineage: Eukaryota > Viridiplantae > Streptophyta > Magnoliopsida > Cornales > Nyssaceae > Nyssa > Nyssa sinensis. The sequence continues at coordinate 57,013,879 of CM018031.1, read as the reverse complement.
AACTAGTGATCCGAATCGAGTTCCGTAAGTTTGTGCAAGTCTATTTTATCATTTTCAAGGTGTGTGATGGGGTTTCGGGCCTGTTAGGCCAATATCCAATTTTTTGGTCCGTCAAAACCCCATAATGGGTCTTTTTGGAGCAAAAAGTTACATAAGTTTCAAACCGATCATCCGAACTGATTGTTGTAAGTTCATGCAAGTTTATTTTGTCATATTTGAAGTGTGTGATGGGGTTTCTAGGCCGTTAGGCCGATATCCGATGTTTTTTTTATTGACATAACATTTTCTATAAATTATAAAGCCACCAAAGTAGTTTTAAAAACTTACTAAGGTTGAACAAAACCTCCCTGCTGGCTGATGCATAAGAGACTCTAGTTGGGTTGTGCGAGCATTGAGATCTGTCACCATCTACTCCAGCGTTGCATTACATCTCTCAGATACCTCAGCTCTTTGTGTGGCTACGTGAAACCTAAGAATTGCAATAGGACAGGTTTGGGGCGCCAAACCTGCCCCGAACCTGATGGAGTTTTAAAAACCACACCCTGACCTCGTTTATGAGCACCCTATATTGGCCCCATTAGGGGCGATGCGGGGCGGGTCCCCGACGGGGCAGGGCAAATTGCCATCTCTAATGAAACCTAACATTGCTCTCGACGGTAGAGGAAGATGTTGTCGGTTGCATCCCACTCCCTAAGCCACTTACATATCTGCGCCTCTTGCCCAGAATAGTCTCACGTATTTGGTCATTGGTTGACGGATCCTCACCTTTAGGGGTTGGTTGAGCATGCAGATGGACCATCTTCTCTTATAAAAACTCAAATATATGTTACTAATATTACAACTTTGGATTAATATTAAATTAGTAATACTCGTATATATACGTAAATAACTTACATAAAGCCTTTGAGCTTTTGGCCCAACCCAACCCTTCTTGAGGTTGTAGTGCATCTTGTGCCACAAATCAATAGGGTTTGGTGGTTCATCGGTCTCCTACTCTCGTTGGAGCAAATTAACAGTAGCTTGTGAAGATTTATTTCATTAAAAGCTAATACAATAACAACTTTTAAATTTATTAACTTACCATCTCATGCCAAACTGTACAAAAAATTGTGATCCACCATAGCGGGTCACCTTTTGTTTGCTTCTGCTCACTTTATTTTTCTTGCTAACTTCCTACACTTGGCTAACAAAGAAGGTTAGTATAAATGACAGTGATTTATCATATAACAAAATTAATTATAATAATGTTTACCTGAAATGCATCACTAGAGAATCGATCGCATAGTAAAATCCAATCATCCACTGTCACCCGAGGGTTTGTCGCGAGGATTTCTATCTGTCGCTACCTTTGCCTCATAATGCACGTAGAGCTTGTGTCGATAGTCCCTGAAACGGACTCCTAAGTAATGGTCCACTACCTTTATCACGTGGTAGGTGGAGATCGATGTCAAACTTCTCTTGTAAATCATTTCATTGTCAAAACAATACTTCATTAGATATGTTAAAGTTAAATTAAATACAATAATAAAAGGCATACTAGGATATGAACAAGAATATCCCATCATTGCTCGTCAATGACCAAACTCCAGTCACTAACATGGAGGGGGGCGCAAAGTCGGCAAATGATGTCGACCTCAATGGTGAACTATTGTGCCCACCCACCTGCGGGCTTCAACAAGCCTAGAGGTATCTCAATCCAAATTTAGGTGCCCTTTGACGCCTCCATCTGTAGCTATAACCTGTGGATCTTCGACCTACCTGCGTCCTCGTCTAGAGGCAATGGCCGAAACTTTAGAAGAAATAAAATAGCAACAGTTAGTACCATATTTATATAATCATTAATAAAAATGAAACTATGCACACCATCGATGACAAAAGTGACCGACCCTGCAGAGGACATGCCAGTAGCACTAGTAGGGGAAGGGGTCGATGGGTTTGACCCTAGTGTGCATCTACGTGATTTTGGTCCGACCATATCTAAAAGAAAGTATAAAAATATAATTCCATTACTTTATAAAAATGAAAATCCATTACATCACAAAATTGAAAATCCATTAAACTTGATCCTAAAACATGTAACACCTATTACAATTATTCATCTAAGTCTATATCATTATCTGTTCTTAAAATTTCTTCATTCTCAGTACAACACTCTAACAATGTATCAGCCTCAAAATTACTTTCCTCGTCATCATCATCATTAATGAAAGTTGCATCCCTCAGATTTAACTGTCTAGTGTTGGTGACGTTGGAAGGTATGACATGATTTGGTTCTATTCAATCGATACAAAGTAACATCTTCTTGATCATGCTGGACAACACCATCGTAGGTAGATTGAGACTCTTGTTATCGTGCCTCATTAATCCTTTCCAAATCTTTCTCTTCCTTTTGAACTTCTAGTACATCATAAACATTTCTAGACTTTATTTTTTGGATAACATGCCATTCACCTCTGACTTTTGTGTCTTTTAAATAGAAAACTTGCTTTGCTTGAGATGCCAATACATACGGATCATCCTTAAATGCCGTCTATAACGTATTAACACTTATGAAGTCCTTATCGATCTGCATTCCAGTCTTCTTGTTACTTACATCCCACTAATCACATTTAAACAAATACACAAAATGACTGAAGCAGTAATGTAACTGTATGATATCTTGTAAGACACTATAATACTCTACACTTTGTCCTACTTCATAACCTCCCTGAACAACGACACTGCTATTCTGTGTTTGTCGGTGTACCTCACGTTCATTTGTGTGAAATCAAACACCATCAACAATAAAACTGGTGTACTGGGATATCCTTTGATCAGGGCATATAATTGATCGTACGCCTCAAGAGATTTTTGGTGGTGCAATAACTTCATCTATTAATTCAGTACAAGTACAAAACTAATTGAATGCAAATGAATTAACTAATTCAATCATAATTAATTGAAACCTATACTTACATGTTCTTTGAATCACTTTAGAAACATATTTTTCTGTCTTTGCTCTACATTAGTAACATGTTCTCTCTGAAGCTCAGTCATATGCTCATTATATAAGATAAGATATGTTTTATGTAACTTACATTTATGTACTAACATAGTATTGCAATGATTTTGATAAACTTACTTAAAATATGGTAATGTCTCATCGCAGTTGTTGAGCAAAGTATAGTGGGATTTTTTCAAGTCTTCAACATGATACCGTTAATATATACGGGCACCTATTGGTTGCACATTCTGAGTAAACATCGCAAGGCGAGTTCGTTGCTGCCCTGGACATCTATCAAAATTCTGTTCTTCGCAATTAAACCTCGTTTTAATATCTTCAAGATGCATAGTGTAGAACATGAGACATTCAACATCAACGTATGCCTCAGCAATTGATCCTTTCGATTGTGCTTTGTTACTGCACATATTGCTTTAATGTGTGCAAATATCTGTCTTAATAATTAATCAGTTATAAGTTAAAATAGTTAGGATGGATAGATAAGACAAAAATTAAAATTTAATGAACCTTTCTATTGGATACATCTAACGGTATTGGACAGGTCCACCAATTTTGCCTTATGCGGCAAATGCACAGCTAAGTGAACCTATTAAATCAAAGAAAGCTGGAGGAAAAATGTTTTCCAACTTGCAGAGGATCACGACAACGTCCCTTTCGAGCTTTTCCACTACTTCCAGCTTCAACATCTTGGCACTTAATTCTTTAAAGAATCAGCCCAACTCAATCAATGTCGTTGATATGTCATCAGTGAGATATCCACGTATTGCAACCGAAAAAAGTCGTTGTAAAATGACATGGCAGTCATGGCTCTTTAATCTAGATATTTTTCTATCTTTAACATTTACACACCGAGATATATTCGATGCATATCCATTTGGGAACTTCACCGACTTAAACCACTTGCAAATCCTCATTCGCTCGTCAGATGATAACGTATAGCATGTAGGAGGCACGATATATTTACCGTCGCTACGTATTAGGTGCAACTCTTTCTGTATTCTCAGCTCTTGTAAGTCCAATCGGGCTTTAACAATATCCTTTATCTTCCCTTCAATGTTTATTAAAGTTCCCAGTACATTATCATAGATGTTTTTCTCGATGTGCATAACATCCAAATTGTGCCTCAACTTAAGGGTCTCCCTAGTACGGAAACTCAAAAAAATATGCTCTTCTTTATCCAATTTAACTCCACATTAGTACGTTTCTTAGTATGCTTCCTCTTCTTAGTACTCGGTATATTCCCAAACCTTAGTGGTTGGATGAGTTCCAATTGCGCCAACACGTCTTCCCTAGACAATAATGGAAGTGATTACCTGCGCTTAATTTTTCCATCAAATAGATGCTTCTACCGATTTAGCCAGCCATGTGATGGCGGTAGAAAACGATAATGGCACATGTAGCATATCTTCTTTCCATTGGACAAATATAGGGAACATGCATCCTTATTAAAAATCGGACATGCCAGATACTCCTTAGTGCTCCACCCAGACAAGTTCCCGTATGCAAAAAGTCATTTATGGTTCACAGCACCGCTGCATGCAATTGAAATGTCTCATTCATAGAGACGTATGCCTCCACTCCGACCTCTCCACAATTCCTTCAACTCGTTTGCTAAAGGATATAAGTACACATCAATTTCATTACCAGGAGACTTCGGCCCTAGAATAAGTAACGACATGATGATAAATGGTTTTTTCATAAATTTCCACGGTGGAAAGTTATACGGCATAAGCAACACTAGTCACATGCTGTAGGCATTACCATGTCACTAAATGGATTGAAACCATCATTAGCCAACCCAAGTCTTACATTATGCGACTTATTTGCAAACCATTCGTGATTTCTATCAAACTCAGCCCAAGCTTGAGAATTTACCAGATGCCTACATATATTTTCCTCACCAACACGCTTCTATTTATGCCATCGCATCTCTTCTGCCGTCTTTTAAGACATGTATAACCTATATATGTAGCCTTGATTTAAAAGAAAAATATCTTAACACCTTGTGCGGAATTGTCTTGCTGGGTTCGTGGCACATCATACACTCCTAAACAGTATTCAGTCTCTTTCTAAAATAACATGCAATCGTTTTTGCAAGCATATCTGGGAATATACCAGAGGCCCAAGTCTCTCAACAGTCTTTTCGCCTCGTAATATGATTTCGGAAGGGTTTCTCTAGCAGGAAGTACTGCTTTAATCAATTCAATGACCATATTAAATGATTTGTTATTCTAACAGTTGATGGTCTTAATATGAAGGAGTTTCACAAGAAAATTTAGTTCTGAAAACTTCTCATAACTTGGATATAACGGCTGCCTTGCTTCCCTCAACAATGAATCCAATGCTTCCGATTGTCCTGTGTCACTCATGTGACTACGAGCCCCAATCGTAGCCCCCTGCCAGTCTGCTAGCATTTGTGGCAAGCCATCGTAACCAACCCCAACATTATCACCTAAGTCATTGCCGTTGTCTTCTTCTTCATCCTCACTTACCACTCGCATGTCACGATGTTCCTTATAAAATTTTTAACATGTATACGTCCTGTCGATCCCGTATTAGAGGTACTCTTTGGCCTCATCTATTTCATATAATCCCTATTATTGCACTCTTAAATGGACATTTTATCTTATTTTCTCCCATCTACAGATGCATGAGCAAACTCAATAAAATCTTTGATCCCCTTCACATACCTTGACAAATGTCTGCCCCTCAAGTTCATCCAACTCTTATCCATTTTTGTCTACCTAATACAAGTAAAAAATGTTGCTCATTATAAATATGAAACATGAATCCTAACACCTCCAGCTTCTCTCTAAAGGGTAAAGTGGTCATATCCCATTTGTGAATGCACAATCTACATTGCAATTAGTAGCAAATCAAATACTCGATTCCACTCGGTGAAAATTTCGGCATCATCTCTCCACGGTTCTCCAAGTATACGAGATAGACGTTACCACGCCTAAATATATACCCTAGATAACAATAGGAAAAAATACTAAAATTTTCTCATAGTGGAATATTCAAGCATGCACTACTGATTACAATGTAAATTTATGCATTCCCAAACTATCCTACTCTAAACAATTCAAGAATCGATTTTCATACACAAGTTTAATCGCGAATAAATTTCGCGACAAGATTTACGAGTGATGAAAATGACTGTCAAACGGGGCTAGGCTTACATGAATACAGTTATACATTGAGTTACATGATCATTTAGTTACAAATACTACACATTCAATTTACCTAACCTTACATAATCATTTAGTTTTTCTTTGGGTTTAAACTTATTTTTAGTTAAACTGTGTTTCTTCTCATCTCATCCAAATGAGCACTAAGCTTGATTAATAATAAGAATAGAACAGAAACATAGTTTAATCTTTGTACATGCCTGTATTAAAATGTCCCTTAATGATATATTAAGCTGATTCCAAACATGTAATTAAGTAGCACACATCACATCAAAGTTGTCCAAACATCACATCAATTTGGTGTTTGGACACAGACAATCTTCGTAACAAATTAGCAAATAGACACAAATAGTCTTCATAATATAAGCCTAAATTGACCCGCTAAGTTCCAAAGTTTTCACATAACAATAATAGTCCCAGTTTAAACATTTCCAATTGAATATCTAATTTTGGCATTTGTCAAGTACCAAAAAAGCACTTAAACAAGTGTTACCAAACGGACACAAAGTGATTCTATGATAAATATGTTTCTAAGAAGTGATTCTTGGAGAAGTAATTTAATGTTTAGATAAATGTTTTAAAAAAACACAAAAAAACTATTAATAAAAGTGATAATTATGATGTTTTTTTTACCAAGATTATAAAGTGTTTAGGTAATATTTTTATAAGTGATTATGCAAGTTATAATATCATTTTTGCCTTTTAAAATTTATTAAATGGTATGGAATATCTTTGGTCATATGTTATATAAAAATAGTCTAAAAAATTATAAAAAATGCTTTTGGAAACTTTGATGCACAAGGGTCATGGAGTCAATTTCCATTTCTCATGAAGAGACCTTTGTCATCAATCACCCTTTTTTTTTTGGGGGGGGGGGGGTGGTGATGAGTGACTCAGACACTTTTAGGCAATGCTGCTTCTTTCCTTTTTGTTTCTTAAGGCCTTTTAGATGCTTTTTACCATTGAACTACATCAGCTTTGGCACATTAGTTTAGTTTCAAAAATTGAAAAGGACTCATCCTTTAAATGTTAGAAATAATTAGTCTAATTTTTTATTTTATTTTTATAAATAAAGAATTTTTTTTAGTTTAATATTCACAACTGCAAATTTAATTGTTAGTAATTAAGCTTTCCATTAAACTTTTTTTTTTTTAATCTTCTTTTCCTTTTTAATGACAACTAAAACTATTTTAATAATACAACCCTATCAGAAAGTGCTGAAATTGAAGAAATATTTAGGTGAATTAGGTGCCTGGACTAGGCCAATTAGCCTATGTCACGTATACATGTTGTCTAGTTTGAAGGAGACAAAAAAAAAATTCTTTTTACCTATATGACATAAAATGATTGACTGAGTTTATTGACTAAGTTAATAAATTCTATTCACTTAAAAATTTATCGCCGATCAGACTATACCTCTGAATCAAATTAGACTCGAGGGCAGTAATCTGTAGATAAATTATATTTTCCACCACATAAAGCAAAACCAGTTAATTTATTATAGCAAATGACCACAATCCGGGAAGCTTCGTTTGTGGATTGTGGCGTGATTGATTAATTAAATTATTATTGTAGTGCTCAAAGTTCACACTTTGTAAAGCTCAAGTTTTTGAGTTCTTGATTCTTGTTTTGTATAATTCACTAGTCAACTAATAAAATCAAACCATACCAATACACAGTCAATTTACTTCATTACTTATTAATCCATTACTTCAATGCTCTAAGTTCACACCCAGTAATGCTACTGGGTCTTTCTCTTACTCATCAAGCCTTGGAGTTTCTGAATCTGTTGTCTTATATATTCCATATTTAAACAATAAAAATTATATCCATGCCAATATGTGGAAAAAGCTAATAATTCCACCGCTTAATGAATGTAACATTTTTTTAACATATCATCTCAAAAGTTTATGCTATCAAATTAAAATCTTTCACCAAGCTTGGATTCTTAGTTTTATCCTTGTGATATCCCACATCAGTTAGATATGCAGAATTTGCGATCACTATGCATGCACCGATTTAAAAAAGAAATAAATATAACACAACAAAACAACATCAAACAGAGGCTTATATACATATATATATATATATGGAAGTTTGGATACAAACCTTCAAATCCAATGAACAAATGTGTAAAGAAAGTAAAATCTTGGTAGCAAGCTCTTCCTAATAAAATCCAGTCTACAAGAAAGAGAGAAAGATATTAGCTCGGGACTAGGGAGTGAGAGAGAGAGAAAGAGTTACCGTCTCGATTGTCATTGTCGAAAGTCACTGTCGCTAAAAAGTGATCATCGTCGTCAATGAACCGTGAGAGAGAGAGAGAGAATGACGCAGCCAAATGAGATCTGGGTTGCAATTTGGGAAAAATATTACAAACTTATTAGCGACGCACATAGTGCGTCGCTAATAAGTTTTTGGGCATCACCAAAAGTATCCAAAAAGATGTCATTTTAATTATCACTATATTAGTGACGCATATTCGTCCGTCGCTAATACTCGATACTTTTAGCGACGCACTTGTCCATCGCTAATAACTGTTTTGGTGTTGCTAAAAGGTGCGCGCCTTTGTTTTTTTCACGCGGGAAGATCAGTTTTTCATCACTTTTAGCGATGCACCTCATGGGCGTCGCTAGTAGTAGCTTTTAGCGACCTTTTTTTGGGTGTTGCTAGTAATGTGCGTTGCTAAAAGTAGACATTTTTGTCATGCCAGCAACAAGAAGATTTTGTAGGAGGTTTGTGTAAAGGCATTGAGTGGGTTTGACAATGTTATATAATGTTGCTTTAATGTTTGAAACTTTATATTCAAACATCCAAGTACTCAATACCGCAACGAAGGTTGCTATATAGATGATAAATTTTTTCCTCAATTGGTTTCCAAAGTGGGAATGCATGCAAGGCCATGCGAATATCATCATTTTGGCATTTTGATGCAGATAGGACTTGAGGTCGCCTTTTCAAGGGGGAAACAATTGCAACCGTAGATTGTATGGTCCTTTTTCTGTCCAAATATCAACATGTGATAAACATTTTTCTATATGAAATTAGCAATGCCTAGTGTTTTACAACTGATAAAAATTTCTTTGTACCTATGTAACACCATACTATCTAATCTCTTTCTAATTTATCCAATTTTAATAGGTTCCTTTTAGATTTTGGTGTGTATCTTTGTCCTAGTTTAATTTAGACAGAGAAGTTTCTCTGTTGTCCGTTGTTAGGAAATTTTTTTAGTCGTGTATTATTTTCTCTATTTAATTTTCTTTGCTTTCTCAATACAAGGAGAAATTTTTGTGTGCACACAACAAATTTCTTCATTATTTTTTAGGAATGGTAGATAATCACATGGAGTGAAAGATTCGTTTAGAATTTGGTGTGTGCTTAGGCTCCAAGTTTTCAATGGATGGTGACAAAGATGTTTCACATCAATTTGACATGATATTTTATGCTTCATAAATTGAAGAAATATAAATTTTAGAGAGAGAAGATATCCACATTAATTTTGTTATCAAACAGAGAAATTTCTCAGTTATTGAATTTTTCTTTTCGAAAAGAAAAAATATTTTTTCATCTAAATAATTTGAATGAGAGTGATTAATTGGAGGAATTAAAGAGCATAGAAATTTCTTATATTTTTTAATGTGTGTAATGAACTTTCTTTATTCAACTGAAAAAAGAAATTTCTCTATCCATAAAACAGAGTTCTATGTTCTATGAACTGATTACATTGTATAAATATTAATTTTTTTTCTTCAGAACTTTATATGTAATATGAATATTGTTTGATAGATATTGATTTTTAGAGTCTAGTTATATATATTTTTTTATTATATAAAAATGGATTTATATAATAAAAGTTATTTAATTTCAAAATTCTAAAAAAATAAAAGAGGATGACATAACAGGGGGAAATAGTAGTTCACCATGTTTTAGATTGGACCTACTCTTAAATTTTTAGGCACTTATTGAAACACCTATTCCAAAGCTCCCTATGTATTAACTGGATCTCATCCATTTTTATTTTTATTTTATAGATAGCGTGTGATGAAATCATAAAGCATTGCCTGCGAACTAAAGAGGTGCCTGATTCCAGAGTATATATTAGGCATCATTGCTTTTAACACATTGATTGTCAATGAATAAAATAAACATTAATTAAGTATTACAGTGGGTTTAAAACAATTGGAGGCTTGAAGAACAACTCTTACTAAGACACGTTTTTTTTTTTTTTTAAATTTTAATATCAAATAAAAATTTGATATTAATATTATAAAACTCTAATAAATTATATAAACATTTTTAATACTTTGTTTCTTATATATATATATATATATATTGTAATAAAAAATTGAAACACTTTTTCAATAAAAGAGATGTATATGTTGAATAAAATTTTAATAATATTGTTGAAATACGAAATATGTATATATTGAATAAATTTTAATAATAAAATTCTTACATAATTGAACAATTAAGCAATACTCTAATAATATAAATACTTTTTCTTATGGAATTAAAATTTCATCAACCTTAAACTTTTTTATAGGTAAGGCGGAAAGCTTGTGCTTTGTTTGATTAAAGCTAGATAGAATATAAAAAGAGAAAAACTTTAATTATTTGGGGGTGGGGTTCCAGTAGTGCCTCTAAGGGGAGACATTATCACCTTTCTTTATTCCTATAAATTAACTTAATCCTCCATCACACACAGTCCTCCACTTTTCTTCAATCATGGTCTAAACTCTCTTTGTTCATTGTGTAAGCATGGGAAGCATGCATGCCTACTCAAGGATGACCAACAGTATTGTTAGATACATCCATGCTCATTACTCTGTGGATGTGTGTGTGTGTGTAAATTTTAATTTCTCTTTCCCATGGGGATTGTGAAACTGCATGAACTTTAATCTTGACAGTCACGTTCTGTGATTGGAAAGTTGTACAATATTATTATTTGCAATTTGTATGTGTGTGTGTGTGTATATATATATATATACACACACACACACACACACACACTATTAGAGTCATTTTCCTGCATGACCCCCTTTTTTTAGGGTTCTAAAAGATGTTTTGCAGTTGGGAAACAAAATTTTAGGTATGCATGCTTCAATAATCACTAGCTCCTATATATATATACACACACACACACACACTATTAGAGTCATTTTCCTGCATGACCCCCTTTTTTTTAGGGTTCTAAAAGATGTTTTGCAGTTGGGAAACAAAATTTTAGGTATGCATGCTTCAATAATCACTAGCTCCTATCATGCATTGATTTTCCCAAGGTATGCATGCAAAAGAAAAAGGACCACTTCACCTTTGTTGAAATATAAGACTGATAGACAGGGAACATTTCTTTGGAGCTGCAACAACCCAAAATACACACACACACACACAAACACACACATATATGTGTGTCTCCCAAAAATCTCATCTTCATTTTGATCTTTATTTTTATATAATAAAGTGAAGCTTTGCAAATTAGCACTAGATTTTTGTTAATGTCTTCTGTAATTTTCTCAGTTGACAAATAATTAACTACCAGTTTAATTTTCTTAATTATTGCAGGTTTTCCATTACTTAAAAATGATTAATATATAATATATCCTCTAACCAGATGAAATATTGTCGCATATATATAATATATATAATGTATGATAGTACTGATTTTAGTGGCTATATGGGCAAAAGACAAGAAAGAGATGCCAAATTGGCTTGTAGTAGATATATGATGTTACTGACCTCCCTGTGCAGGCCCACATGCTGAAAGTTATCAACAAAATCCTAAGTACGTAAGCTTGGACATTGAAAATCTCACATCCTAGAATCTGAATGTGACAACTTTAACCCAAAATGATTCTTGCCTATCTTCACTCACATCTTAGGAAAGTTTACCAGCCCATGACTAATAAATTTTGGTTCACTTCCCCTATCCATTAACCGAATAAAGGAATCATTTTATGCTTTACTTATAAAAATAATTCTAAATTTTATATTTTTATAATATAATTCTAACTAGAAATTTAAGGGTAATAAAAGTCTAATTACAAAAGAAATGTTTAAATTAAAAATTTAAGAATAATAAAAATCTAATTCTACATATAAATGCCCCGGAAAAAAATTCAATTATATAATTATACATCTACGTAAAAAGATGAGAATAATTATTTTGTACTCCCTTATATATATTTATATAAATTTAAATTTTGGTTTAGTTTATCCTCCCAAAACTGCTTATGAACCCAACGTAAGGTTTATTTTCAGTTTATTCCTCTCATATCTCTCTCTCTCTCTCTCTCTCTCTCTCTCTATATATATATATATATATATCTATATATTTATGTTCATTTTTGTTTTTTGAATTCTCTTTGTGGGTTTTAATACTTGATCTGCCTGCCACCAACTTGTGCTTTTCCAAGGATGGGCGGGCTATAGTCCCCTTCAAAATATGTCCAAAAAAAAATTTATATGTAAAATTTTGGACCAGTCTAATTTTTATTCATTATTTTTTAATTTTTTTTTAATTTTTATCATAATTCTCTCATTTCTCGTGTCAAAATTTTAACCCATTTTAAAATTTTGGTCAAATTCAAATTTTTTTTACGAATTTTTTTTTATAAATTTTTTAGCCCCAAATTTTTTTTTTTCCTAACTCCGCCCTTGACTTTTAGGCTTGTGTTTTGACTAAATACGTCAGCAATGGTATACTTACCAAAACAATTTATGAAAGATTCTCTCAAATGATACGATAGTCATGCACTAATGTTGATGATCAAGTTTTGCCTGGGAGAGAAGAAAAAGACCTCAATTTTGAATTATACTTTTAATGTCCAATATGTAGTCCAAACAGATGTGTATTGGGCCTAAATCAAGTTTGGACTGACTTCAAGTGACTGAGCAAGGCCTGCTGTGATTGGGCTTTACAACCAAACGTGGACTCTCAAAACTTACTGTTAACCCCGGCTTCATGTTGTTGACAATCTTGGAGTTGCAGTTAGGATGACAACAAAACGAGCTTAAAACGAATTTTTATTTATTTATTTTATTAAATTAATTATAATTATCATATTTCAAACAAATATTATATATGTTAAAATAAGAAATATTAATATTAATATTAATAGAGAGTTAGAATAACATTATTTATATTTTCAAACATATAACTTTATCAAGTTTAAATAAACATTTAACGAGTGATTAAAAAAATATTATTATGTAATACAAAATTTATTTATTATTTTATTTTATATAATCGGAACGGAGCGAGATGCCTTCTCCCTAAACCCGTCCCGAATCTTAATAAGGTGAAAAAAGTTTCATTCAAACTCGTCCTATTAAAACAAGATCGGTGGTTCCAAACGAGGTGAGTGGTTTTAAACGAGGTGAGATAAATTGTCATCTCTATTGACACTTTTAAATTTAAATTACATGTTAGAAATTGACTTAAATGACCCTAAACTGTCTGCATACTATCTTTTTATGGGACATTTTTTTCTAATCCCAAAATCAATTTTATCATATTTAAATATTTTACGAAACTCAGGTGGGTCCACATGATATAAACAGTAGTACTACAGCGCTCAACTTGTTTTTCAAGGAACATAGGGTCCGTTTGCTCATTAACTGTGTTGTGATATAATGAAGTTGGCAGATCTTCAATTTTCTTTTTCTTTCTGGCTTTCACATTTCAAGATAGGATATTCTGCATTGCCAAACATGTATTCCCATGTTCACTCTCATCTCCAAACTTCTACTAATAATGAAATTAATTAAATTCATCTCGCAATTTTAATAACTCCAAAAGAAAAGCCAGTGGGGAAAGGAAAAGCCAATTGAATCAAAAGATATGTATTGCCTTTTTATTTTTAAAGAATCAGAATCATTTACACGCCCCAAATATTTTAAAGAAACATCTGATCGAACACATGAAAAACCTTTATCACAACCCTATCTACCACTTAAACAAGAGAGTTCTTGGCTGATTTCTTAACCTCATGACTATCTTTATCTTGACCTATGCTCTTCCCCACCAAAAGTGGTGCACTTTCTCTATCCTTAATCTGAAACAATACCAATACATTAATCAGTTCCCATCACACACACACACACACATATAGAGAGAGAAGGTACCTGAGATATTCCCTGTGAGAGATCGCCTAGTTGTTTCTTCTTGTTCTCATGGGTGCAAAAATATGAATATAACACCATTCCCAGAATGGCAATTAATATTCCAATAATGTTTCTCTCTGTAAAAGGGTCATGAAGTAGTGTATAGCCGAATCCAAGAACAAGGCATGTCTTTAGATGGCCGAGCACTTGATATGTAACCGGAGATGTCTTCCCTATAACTAAGAAAGTGCTAAAGTTTACAGAAACGGCAATCAAGCATGAAAGGATAATGAACTCCTGCACGGGTCAGATACTGCAATCAGTCAGTACCCTTCATTTTTACAATAATCCCAAGGATTATATACATGATAGTATCCATATATATGCATGTTAATACTACCATGAAATATATTTAATCACCACCCGGGTGGTCAGGGACGGGTCAGAATTTATTTTAAGGGGTCAAATTTGTTTTGCTAAATATTTGAATTAAATAAGTATAAATTAAATAATAATTGATAATACTCTTAATAACTAACCAAATTCATTAATATAAATGAATTTACAAAGTAGATAAAATGTTCAATCAAATAAAAAGACGTATAACAAAATTGCAATAATCAATAAATTTTTTATTAAGGATCAAATTAAAGTTAAAATAAAGATAAAGTGTGAAAAAATTTAGACATGGGAGGGCAGATATATGAATTTAAAGGGTATGTATATTCGAGAAATTTTTTGAAAAATATAAAATATTTTTTTAAAAAACCAAGGGGGAGCAATTAGGCCGTAGCTAGCCCCATTCCTGTGGGTGGTTCATGGTAAAAAAATTCTGTACGAGTCGTAAAATCGGATGTCTTTTAAGTTTGTTTTTTTCTACTGGAGCAAGGAGGCATGGCCACCTGCACACAAGTGAAGTTTGTTCAAAAGAACTGTGAAAGGAGCTGGTGTGATATAACCCTTCGAAGCATACGTTACTGCCAAGTTTCTCATTAATTATTACCAATAAAAAACAACATGAAATATATTCCTCATGCGTATATATCATGCACTATTTAGACAAAAACACACGTGTGAGGATGCAAAACATGCATGAAAGATGGGGAAAAGAGGGTGGTAAAAATATACCAAGACAAGAGGAGAATATTTAAAAGCAAAGACATTTTGATTGGTGAGGTACTGATCCATTAAAGGGCCTGAGACAAAAAGAATAGCAGCTTGAAACGGGGCTGACTGGTAGAGCAATTGTGTGGATGAGACGTTAAGCCTCTTCTGTATTGTGTTTGTCAGCTGAATTAGAGCATCAGGTTAAGAATAACCTTAGGTATAAATTGAATCATTGAGCCGAACCTAGTTTAATATATATATATATATATATATATATATATAATGGAGGAAAAAGGATACAATTTGACCAACACAGGTTGTTACGATGGCTAGAAGAGAAAGAATGGACCCGAGAAGATTGAGTTGCAGATCAGTTACGGAGGCAATGCCAACTCCAACGAGTAAGAGGAAGAGAGAGAACTTTATCTTCTGGCTGCAATAATCCAAGTAAAAATATGAGACATTATAGTGAAGTGGGAGACCCTGTGTGGAAAGTAGTCATAGATTTATCAAAGTATATACATAACCTGAATTGCTTGTTCAAGAAAAGAGTCTCCAATAGTACAGTGAAAGGTATAATTGCAAGTTTGGTCATCTGCAAAATACAACACCCCATAAATTAAATATACGCTACCAAACGTAACAAAATATTATTCATAGATAAAAGTTGCATATATAAACAAGTTCTTAATAGCATTACTCAAAAGATAAATCAGGCTAGCTGTAAGGAAAGCAAAGTCAAAAGTGGACCTGGTAGAAGCCAATGGAGTTAAAACCCAGGCTTAAGTTGAGAAACCCAATGGAAACCCCATTAAGAATTCCAAAAAGCATCACTGTCTTCATGTCAATTGGCTTGTTCTCAAAGAAGTTGAAGCGTTTCGCCACATGAAGAGTACAATATGTTACCATCAGATGCCAACTTGTCAGTGTCGTAGCTGCACCAAAAGGGGCCCGTCAATCCCCATCTATATATATATATATATATATTAATTTAATTTGAAAAACAATATGAGGTTTTAATTGTTATTGATCTCATAACCATGCAAAGATTACTTCAAGATTAACCTAAGAGATGAAAACACTTTATTAAACAAATGCTTCTATGAGTTTTCATACAGCAACATTAATGATGTGTTCTAACCACTTACCAGAAAAAATGACCTGTCTCCATCTGATAAATAAAGAAATACTCACTCGCACACACACATATAAAAGCTCATGCATGGTTAATATTGGAAATGAAAAAGATAGAGGAAAATTAAAGAAAAGACACGTTACCAAAAGGGAAGCCAAGATTGCTCATCAAGGCTTTGTTGCAGATGACAATGGACACCGATGATGCCACTGAAAGAAACAATGCACCTATAACGCCTAACTGAAGGCCTGCCATTTCTCCCATCTTCCATGGATTTTAAAAAGAAAAAAAATATATTAGAGGAATGACGTGATCATAAGCAATATACTTTGTTAGACAGAGCCAGTACTATTAATTATTAATTTCAATTGAGTTCTAAATTCTAACACCTCGTTAACAAAACCACCAACTTCAAACTTTCTATATAAAATAACAAAGGATAGCACTATAGGCAATGGCAAATTCAACTTAGGAAAGAAAAACTAGAATTTTCGGAGGCGTTTTATGAAAATTTTAAAAACCGAGGAAGAAAAATTTCTATTTTTTTATAAAATAAATTGTAAAATAATATTAAAAAATGAATTCCAAATCTTTGGAGGGGCCAATGGCCCTTTGTGTCTAATTAATCAAGCCTGCTAACGTAATAACTTAAATAAATGGTTCAACCACAATATTACCGAAAATGTTTAAACTGAAATATTATATAGTAGCAAACTTGTAATGTTTTTATATACCAACTAAATTCTTCTTATCCCACCAAACGTGGGATATCACAAGATGACAGATCCAAAATTCTTAACAATTAGGTTATTTCATTCTTTTCATGACGGGTTGACTAAATCTAGTAATAGTATTAAACAATTTTAATCCTTGAGATCTTCTTACAAGTCTATGCAAATGTTATATCATGAAACATGCTTCCTCATTAAACTAAACTGAAAAATTTCCAACAAGATTTGGTTGGTTTGATTGATTTTTTCTCAATGGAATTTTTTTCGTTCTTCCAAAAAAAGGAAGAAGGATATACAGTGATATACAGTGATATAAATGCACATTAGAACAATAATTTAATTATAAAGAAATATACACTCAGAGTAAATGGTGACCTAAGTTCTTGAAAATATTCTTGGAAAAACCTTCTCAGAAACATTTTCTGTCAAAACAAACGGAGGTTAAAATCACATTGTAATGGCATATGTAAATATGATAATATAGACATCTTGCATTTTTTTTTTTTTTGGTGTCATTTTCTTTTGGAGATATGTATATATGTATATGTAGATAGATATATAGAAGCCTAAATATATGAATTTACCTTCAAGAGTTTAACAGTCTTGCAGCAAAAGGAGCCCTGAAGATTCAGAAAATAAAAAACCCAACTTGATTTTTAATATCAACAAACGCGCACACAAACACACAGAGCGAATGAGGGACCTTGAAAATGTAGCAATGCCTTAACAAGAAATGGCTCCTACAGCTCCATGAAAGAGTAAGGTATGGAGAGAGAGAGAGAGAGAGAGAGAGAGAGAGAGAGAGAGAGAGAGAGAGAGAGAGAGAGAGAATGGGTGGCTGTGTAGCTTGTATGAGAATTAAATGTGGCACTTTCGAACTCTTTTTATTTTTGAGATTGCTTTGCGGTTGTTAGGTCCTACCTTAGTTTTAGGTTTCGTCTACTGTCCAGAAATAAGTTAACTGCTAGTTCAAGCAATGGACTATATATGGAGACTGGACTTGTTATTCATTAATATGGGGTGCATTCCATTCGGAAAAATAAATATTAAATATATTAGTAAAAATGTCATATTTTACTGTTTTATCTAATATTTATTAATTTGAATACAATGCATGAAAATTAATAAATAGTTTTTCATTGGAAACATATATTGAGGCCGGTTTTATTTTAAATGACGAAAACACCCTTTACAACTTAGAGAAACTTTCTTTTTTCTTTGGTGTGTATGAGGGAGGGGCAGGGCTATAATGGAGTTTCTTTGTATTCTGAGTCTAGATTAATTCTTATTTGACTACACTTTTTTTAAGTAGTTTTTTTTTAGTGCTTAAATAAGAAAAAAATTAGAAGTGGAATTTGATTTATTTTACTTAATTTTAAGAGATCTCAAATGCAGTTTTGTTTCTTATCTTTTTTTTTTTTTTTTTAAAGTAGAAAAAGAAAATTTGAAATGTTACATTTTTACTTATTTAAGTACTTTAAAAAGTTTTATCAAATGGTACTTAATTCTTTTTTATTTTATTTTAAATAAACATAAAATGAAAATGACAAAAGTAAAATTTTCAACTGCACCTAACTTCGACTCTAGGTGTCTTTGACTGCACATGTATACTCTCAGCCAAACAATGCCTTAAAATGGTACAATTCCAAGGATTAGAGGTCATTTGACTGCAAAATTTGACTTCAATCTGGTGATTTCTTGTCTGTCAGTTTACAAATAATTTGAGCTTTGACACAAAAAACAGAAAATAAATTCCTAGATTCAACAAAATTATTAGTAAAAATAAATATAACCCCATTTCCCCCTTTCATTTGCTTGCATTTCAATTGTATTTTCCCACAATGTAGAAGAATACATAAATTTCATGGTTTAAGTACAAATGCATAAAATTTTAGTTTCTTTTAACCTTTTTTTGTTTTTGTCAATCTTCAAAAAAAAAAAAAAATCCATTTTATTGTTTCAGTTAAAGTTGGCACAGTCGTTGGGTGTAGCAAAGGGTTGTTTTAGTCCATTGATAATATATATATATATATATATAAAAAAAATATGTAGTAGTAATCTGTGTTTTTTAGTAGCTCAGCTGCATAATTCGGCTTTCATGGAGATATTAAATGGAGTCTTAATAGACAAGCCTGGAAGGTGATATGAACCCTTCTTTTATATATTGTGACTGCCAGTGAAAGCAAAATGCTACTAACTATAGCCAAAAAGTGTTTGGTGAGAGAAAAAAACTTCAATCTCACTCCAAAAACTTTGGCCTCTTTTTAACATCACCAACTAGGCATGATTTTGAAATTAGCTTTCAAGTATTAATTGCACCAAAAACTCACACAGTTAACAATTTAAAATATTTGAGCATTTAATTTAATGAAGACTATGCATGTGATCATATATTCTAATAATTAAAATGTGGAAACGATAACATTATACCCATTTGTCTAATAGTTAGATAACAATACTTGTATCCTTATCTATTGAGGTATAACAATCTCTAGAATTTCTTTTGAATAAGACTGGTACAATGATATGATAATGTATCATTCTAAATGTTAGAATACATGGGTATCTCAAAAGACTTGTGTCTCACATCGATTGAAAAGTGAATTTTTTTTTTTTTTCCGTATATTAGTACACATTTTATTGTGCTTTGTAAAGTTCTCTTAGAGTGGTGAGATAACTCATGCAGCGCACAAAATCATGGAAAGTTTAATGAAATTCGGACTACCCGGTTTGGAAACCAATTAACTGCAAATCCCTTAGATTTGAGTCTCACGCATGTGTGGAAATTCACTATTGTTTTGCGACTTTTTATTTTCCCTTCATTCAAAAATTCCTATTTCTTGTTTGCCAAACTTCCTTGTATAAAATTGAATTACTTTGCCAAAACTTTCTTCAATTAAATGACGTTACATATTGTATTATTCTATTTCTCCACATTTACACCATTAATACCAGTTGTGTAAACATATCCCATTAATGGGAGCTTAATGCACTACAAGAATAAGACTTTTTCCTTTTGTTCACTCTTTCACGATCAATATTAATTAAGAACTTCTCTTCATTATTCCACAGACCAAAAAATACAAGCTTCTTTTGCTATTGTTTTGTGAGAGTATTTTGCTTCTTTGCCTAGTACAATTATTATTGTTCTATGAGAGACTTTTCTGAGCGTTTAATTAGAGTTATTTAGTGGAGATATTGCTTCTATTCTATTACGTGTGCTGTTTTATTATGTGCTTGTTGTGTTCTTTCATTTCTGTCCAAGACCAGAGAACGTTGAGGGCTGTTCAATTGATCCACTCATTGTGAGTGTACACTATTGTAGATTTTTGGCTGTTGTATCCGCAGAGGGTGGAGCGCTGTCAACCTGTTACACCGAAAACAAAATCACTCTTAAGAACAGTGTTCACACATGCCTCAAGCCGTTAAGTTTTTTTTTCCCCTTCTCTTAACACACATTTTGGTTTGTAATAGCTTCATTAATCTGTTCTTGCCTTTAGATTAAAAATAGTGTTCATACTAATCCTAAATGTCTTTAAAATATATAACACTAATGATACTCTGTCATTGTAATACGATTCATATTTTTTACTGGGATAAAATACATATGATAGAATATTATTGAAAAAACATATTATAACGAAAAATTATTCAATATTCCATATCCAGTGATCCCAATAGCTAGCTGCAAGTCACATGCATGTACAATAGGTAATCAGAGCATGAGCATTAGATACTAGGTGATTTACGTCTTCCTTGAATTGAAATCAGAAGCATCCAAGATGAGAAAGAAACAAGGTGTGAATGTTGTGGATTAGCAGCAAATTGGAGCATTTGTTTAAAGTCATTTTTTCCTAATCAGAAATGAGAGTTTGCTGCCATCTCTTAGAGCACTAACATGGCTGGGTTCGATATTTTGCTTTAATCAGACATAACATTTGGTGTTATTTTATACAAAGTGATTACTTTCAATTTTAAACATACATTTTTGCATTTGACAATCCAAATATCTCACCATTGTACCAAGCATTAGCTCTGCTGACCCTTGGAAATGTGAAAGAAAAATGCTACGTATCTTTAATTTACATCTTCAGCTATGTACCTAATGTGATATCACATTGAAAAATACAATTAGAAATATAAATTGAAGATATGTAGCTTTACTCTTCAAAATGCCTTTAAAAATGAAATTCATTTTTGAGACACCAGGGGACTACCACAGTTACCTTTGACAACTAAATATATTAACAAATAAAAATAAATAAATAACCAACTTGGTGAATAGAAATTCTCAAATTCCTATTAATATGCCATAATAGGTTTAGCATATTGCATCCCCCAATCTTTAGTATGTAGCATCTTTTCTTGATCACTAGTTAGTGAGCACGCTTTTTAATTTTTTTTTCAAATTATGTCATAAAAATAAAATTTATATATATATATATATATAAGAAAAAAAGAGACTTATGAACGAGCATGCCTATATAATATCCTTATATATCTTAAATTTGAATGAGTATGTGCAAAATGCTACTTGTTTTGTCCAAAAGAAAAATAAAAAATGCATGATTGATGATACTTACAATACTAATCAAAAAAGGACATCATAGACAAAATTAGGGCAATAATTCCAACACCTAGAAAGAATGAGAAATTAAATTCCAAGAAAGATGCACTGCAATTGTTCAAAGAGACCAGAATTAAAAATACAGAACGATAATTCTTCATAACAGATTGTTATTAACGAGTGAAGATGATGGCACCACTAAAATGGCAGAAATAAACCGGGATACGAGTACACAAAAGTTAGTTGAGCCTAAGGTTACTATTTACACAAAAATTCATGAACTTTCCTTCTCTTATCTGTGATTAAAAATGTCTATTTTTTTTTTTTTTTATCTGTGATTATAAATGTCTATTGACTACAGAAAAAGTGGTTCCTATAGAACATATAAAGCATCACTTAAAAGAATAGCGCGGGATAAACCCCTCAGGACAGAGATAAAAAGAGAGAAAAGGGAAGAAAACAAAGCAATGTACAATATGGCGGGGGCTGAAAGCATGTCAAAGCTAACCCTTTCCAATCTGTGCAAGGTATGACTTGTCTGCATCGGCAAGGCGATCCTGGAATTGAGCCCATTCACTTCTGCACCTCTCCCTTACCTGAGTGGAAAACGAAACAAATCTAGTTAGTTATGAGAACCTTCCACTCATTGATCTAAACATAAAAAGACGCCATAAAATAATATTTTCAATTATCTCAGGCCCTGTTTGGATGCCCTGTGAATTTGAATGCCATTAACAATTTACATAGCATTTAAATGTACAAATTCAATAATCTTGGATAGAGCCATTCAAAATAATTAAGAAATTTCATTTTTTTTCCGCTTTGTATGATCATCCTTTTAGGTTTCATTGGAATGACCAAATTCATGATTTTAAACATCAATTTAATTTTACATTCTTTGTTCTTTTTTCTTTTTGATCCATTTAAGATCATAAAATTCTACTTTAAAATGCTAATACAACTTGAATGAGATCATTCAATTGAAGGAGACGGGCCCCTATATGAGAAAAGAAACTGAGATTTCGAAACAATCAATATGCATTAAAATTAAGTGTTAAGCATATATTACCCCCTGCCATGGAGCTTTACCATTCCCAGAGTTACCCTGAAATTTTTCAGAAAAACTCAGAATAATGAGAATCATAATTTTGAAAACAGATTCCAATCAACAATAAGACAGTGAGAAAATACAAATTAAACAAAGAAAATGCAAGAGTAATGACAGAGTCACAGAGACAGTGAAGGGAAAAAAAAAGATACAAGATAAAATAATGTTACTAGAGGGAAAGTCTCTCTTCAAATAAGGCAATGTCCCACTAAAGGCACCTTTCTTTGTTTAATAATAATAATAATAATAATAACAATAACAATAACAATAGTGCCCATAGTAAAGAACCGAAGACACACTAGAAGTTAACCACAAATATTTTTTTCATAATCCACGTAAATTAAAAAAAAAAAAAAAATTTTGTTTTGGGGGGGGGGGGGGGGAGTGTTATAGGCTTAAAAACTATTCAAAACTAACTATGAACAGTATCTATTAGTAACAAAAACATAGTATCATTAAAAATAAAAACAGCAGTCAATTGATAAAATAATGATCTGACGATCACTTGTTGAAGTCATAGATTTAACCATTCATTATGAAATGTGGTCTTATTTCCCACACGCACTCCTATTTAATCTTCGGACATCACTACATCAATATTCTCTCCTAAGTTCCTAACACAAGGTTATTATCCAGACTACATTAATGCATTTAGAAACGTCAAAATTTTTGATATTCCAAGTAATTGAAAAATATTTCATGATAATGGTTATAAACCAAATTCTTAAGTTTGGTGTGAGAAAAAAATATTTAATGAACTGTTTGGCTTCCAGGGAGCACCCAACTACCAAAATCAAATCACTAGAACTAAGTACTGATATGCATGTTATTTCTGTAAACACATAACTTGAGTGCAAATTATCCTTAAATCACACCTTACCAAATTACAAGGTTCCTGACATTCCATAATCATGTACTTATAATCCACATCAAAACATGTATAACTTCCAAATTCATATTTTGGTTTGTTTACTTTTGTATGCTTCATACACATTGACAAACTTCCTAGGAAACTAGATCTAACACAAAAACAAAGTTTGGTCTCTTTATAAATCATTAATTCCCCTAAATATAAAACTCAACACACCCGTACATGGTCTGACGGTAGTTGCCAAAAACGAAAATGGAAGCAGGAAAAAGCACAATAATGGAAGCTTAAGTGTGGTTGAAAAAAATTAAGGGAATGTAAAGAGCTAAGGAGCATGGATTGGGACACAAATACGACACGACACGGACACGTAGACACATTATTTCTTAAAAAAATAAGACACAAATATGTTAGGAACACATTGGATATATATAATTATTTTTTTAATTTTTATATGACCATATAATAAAAAGTTAATGTTATTTCAATTTTAATTGAAATATTATTAAGACGTTAAAATAACAAAGTTATTAAATAAAAATTTAAAATTGTTATTTCAATTTTAATTGAAATAAAAACAGATAAATCACAAAAATATTATTAAAATGTTAAAATAACAAAGTTATTAAATAAAAATTTAAGATCTTCTTCATTTAATCGTCACCATCCATGATTTAAGTTCCAAAACAAATTTATCAACTGTTACATAAAAAGAACTAAGGAGAAAAGGAAGAAAAGAAAAAGTCAAAACGTGTCCAAAATTCAGAAAAAAAAATAAAAATTTGCACTCTTTTTTCGTGTGTCCGACACGAACACATGAGCCAAAATACAGTGTTTGTGCTTCATAGATGAAGAGTGGTAAGTATTTGAAATTGAATAGGACAGTAGCAAAATATTTCATGAGAAACTTCTAAATTAAGGGACTTCACAAAAAAGTAGAACATAAAAATTAAATCTGTGATCTTCAGGCAATGATTAAAAGGAAAAACCTTGAAAGACAAGTCCATTAATCATTATAGAAAAGGTCTGTGATTTCTTTTTTTTTTTTTAGTGATTTATATAATCTGCATTCCTCATAAATTCAAAAGCATCTTCCAAACATTTATGAGAAACTATTGAGGTGTTTCTGCTTAAGATTCTCCAAATGTCTGAATTCAGGAATAATATGTTGGAAACTTTACACTACGTTTGAATTGAAGGATTATAAGAGAAAAGAGAGACAAAGGAATGGAGGGAAGCCTTGCACCCTGCTTGAATAAGAAAGTGAAGAGCGAAAGGGAAAAAAAGGGAGGGAGAGGAAGGTGGACATTAACCCCTCCAAAACCCATTCTGCTCTCCTTCCAGAAGTGAACTGAAACGGAGGGAAATCGGAAGCGAGTTAATAATTACCCGTTTTGGCCTCCCTTTTTTTATCGGTAAAAGTGTATGAATATATACAAGAGACGGCTGAGGGGGAAACCTAAAATTACAAAGAAGGGGATGGCCAAAAGAAAACAAAGCCTAATATCCCCCCAAAAGCCACAATAGTGTCTAAATACATAGGACTATGGTAGTAGTTTCCTTAACACAAAAGAACAAAAGCCTCAAAAAGCTATCTTTAAAGCAAGCAAGGGATTTTTCACTCCCTTCAAAAATCCTCTTTCTTTCTGTCTCACCAAAGGCTCCACACCATACAAAGAGGAGCCATCTTCCATGCGATTCTAGCCTCCTTTCTCACTCTAGCACATCTCCAACCTTCAAACACCTCCTTAAACGATGCTGGCATAGCCCAACTACATCCAAACAGCGCAAATGGATAATGGATGAAGGAGGTGATCCACCATTTCCTCCTCATGTTTGCATAAGCAACATCAGTTTGTCAATTGAAATCCTCTCAAACAAAGATTTTCCATAGTTTTGCACCCCTAGCTACTGCCCATGCAAAAAAAGCAACTTTAGAAGACACCCGAGAACCCCAAATCAACTTCCAAGGAAAATATGCTACCCACCTGTTAACTCCTTGTAGAAAGATCAAGCTGTGAAATTCTTGTGATTATTCCCAATCCATACCATCAAATCTTGTCTTCACTTAATTTAAATCTACTAAGGATTTCCAAGAACGCCACCTCTCCCAATTCCCAGTCATAAAAATCTCTCTTAAACCGGGGGGCGAAAATCTCCACCCACATTAGCCGCATAATCCACAACAAGGGCATTCCCATCAATAGAGACACGAAAACTTCTACTCCAAAGTTGTATCAAAACTTCAGGCATACTTCCAAAACTTCACCCTTCCCCACTTCTAATTTCTAAATGAATGTGAGGGAGAAAGTTCACTATTCCCCTCCTAATATGTTTACAAAACTTCACAAGCAATTCCTAGTTTACCCCTTCTACTCAAATAATAAAAATATTCTTTTCCTTCCTTTTTCTTCTCAATCATTACCCAGCAAGAGGAGGGTTTACTACTATCTTTTGCCTCCCTTGTTATCCAATCAAGAGGAAGGGTTAATACTATCCTTCCCTTCCCTTCACTTTCTTTTTCTCTCCTAATTAATACTATCCTTCCCTTTCTTTTTCTCTCCTAAAAATTATTACTATCCTTTTGTATACTTTCCATCGTAATTATCCAAGCATAGGGTTAGCTTATTTCCAACATCCATGCATGATGCACCATGATTTTCATTGTAGACTTAAGGTGTCTTGTTGCATTTTACAGTTATTTTCCCTGAAACTTCTTTTTTGGGTAATTATTTTCCCTGAAACTTTATCATGTGTTGAAACATTTTTATTGTCAAATCATACCCACACCCACACCCACACGAGAGAGAGAGAGAGAGAGAGAGAGATTTAAACTTTATTTGACACAATGTTCTCAATAAAATTGTTAAAAAAAAATGATTGAATTATGTTGTCATACAACTGAACTTTATTTGATACATCAAGCACTTGGCAAAGATGCACAAAGAATAATCTTAATTAGTCACAAGATACTGATGACTCACCTGATTCCCAAGAGAAGGAATTACTTGATGCACAATCCACTGTGAATCAACCACACCAATTTTCTCATGTGCAGGCTGCAGAGAAACAAAAGTGATTACAAACAACTGCCAAATAAAACATGTTGTGCTAATCTGAAAGATGCAGATCTAAGTATATATCTAAGTGAGTATGTATAATAACTGCAAGGAATGTAGAACTAAATAAATGGACTTATTCACAAAAATTAAACCTTGAAATCCTCCAAAAAATAGATTAATCTATATAAATACATGGAAAAGTCTGCCTTAATCCCCCCCCTCCCCCACAAAAAAAAGAGAGTTAGTATAAAATTATCTTTGAATTTCTAAGGGGGAAATTCTACCCATAGTTACCACAATTCGCTACCCTCCTAGCGAATAGCGAATTGGGATTGTACGATCCAAAACATGAATCACTAGCAATTTGGAATGCAAGATTTAGCATTCCAATCTTAAATATCAAAAGGCCCAAAAAAATCAAACAACATACAAGAAAATACATACACACATCTTTGGAATTTTATTTTATAATGCCTTGAATTTATTAAATTTTTTTTGGTGTATATGTATACATATGAATATTATTACAAATACAATAAAAAACCATATCACGTTCGAAATAAACGTATTTTGTTCCAACAAAGCAATCCGAAGAAGTTTAACCCTACCGTACCACGTTTTATAACAAGTGACGATTTACATTCCCGTTCCCGTTCCCGTTCCACGTACCATAACGATCCAGGTTCCAAGTAACATCTTCTACCCCTTCAAAACAACTATTTCTTTCCTGTCATAAGCACATGACACAAGGCATGGGGGGCCATCCTCCAATCAATCTTCAACTCTTTCTTAATCCCCTTACACCTCTTTTATGGAGGCCGGCATCACTCAATGGAAACCAAAGAGAGAAAAGAGCAAATTCCATGTATCCCGAGCCAACTTACAATGCACTAAAAGGTGGTCCACCATCCCTTCCCCGTCTTTGCACATAGGACGACTTGGAAGACAAAACCTCTTCTTCGAAGGTTATTCACAGTGAGAATAGAATACCATTTTGCTGACCAAGCAAAAACGTAGCTTTGATTAGAACTTTGGACTTCCAAATCAATCTCTAAGGGAAAGACTAATCCTTCCCATTAACCAACCTCCTATAAGAGGACTGCACAATGAACTGTCCATCTCTACTCTCTCGCCACTTAATCCCATCCCCCCTTCCTTTCCCCAAAACTACATTGCTCAATAGAGCTATCAACTACTCCACCTCGCCCACCTCCCAATCAAAAAATCTCTTCTAAATTGAGGATGCCAATCCCCCCCCCCCCCCCCCCAAACAATAAATATACAATCCGCAATCAACGCTTTCTTATCCACGACTATATTGTAAAGGTTGGGGAATTTTTCCCTAAGAGGGCCTTCCTCATGCCATTGATCTATCCAAAACTTCACCCTTGAACCTTCACCTACTTCAAATCGAACACCCTGAGCAAAAGCCTCCTTGCCCTTTTGGATTGCTTTCCTAACTCCACAACCATAAGCTTTCGATGCATCTTTGGAAAACCATCCTTCCTCCTCACAACCATACTTAGTGGAGATCACCTCTCTCCACATACAATGATCCTCCATTGCAAACCATCGCATCAACTTCTCTAACAAGGCTTGATTGAGCATTTTAAGATCTTTAAAGCACAAACTACCTTCTATTAATGGAAGCTTCACATTTTCCCAACTAACCAAGTGAATTCTTCTTTCGTCATCTTTACCCCCGCCCCCCCAAAAAAAAAACATTTTAAGTCTCTTTGAAGCTTCTTCAATCTCTTCCTTACTGAAGCCAACATTGGAAACAAAGAAATATAATAAAGAGGAAGATTTGAAAGAGTGCTTTTGATGAGGGTAATTCACCCTCCTTTAGAAAGATATTGTTGCTTTCTTGTCGCCAACTGATGTTGAAACTTTTAACAACCACATCCCACACACCTGTCGATCTCACTGAAACTCCCAATGGCAAACCCAAATACTTGAAAGGCAGGCTGCCCACTTCACATCCCATGCTCCACACTAACTCCTCTGCATCCTCCAATTCACCCATCGGGATAAATTCACTCTTGTTGAGATTTACTCTCAACCAGACACTGCCTCAAAACAAACCAAAATACACCACATATATCTTAGTCAAATCTCCTCCACATCACAGAAAATGATGGTATCATCAACAAAAAGAAGATGGGAAATCACTAAGTCCCTGTCGCCTCCATCATCCACAATTGAAACCTGCAAGAGATCTCACCAAAACAGCATTGACAACATCCAACTCAATGCCTCCACTATCACAAATAGAAAAGGGGATAAAGGAACCCTTGTCTCAACCGGCAAAAGGACTAAAAAAAACTCAGAGACCCATTAACCAAAATCGAGAAGGTCACTGTTGAGATGCAAACTTAACCCACTTCCTCCACTTCTCACCAAAACCTATCTTAGTAAGGAGACTAAGGAGAAAATATCAATTAACATGATCATATGCCTTCTCAATATCTAATTTCCACACTAAACTGCTTTCCTTCTTCTTCCTTCTCAAGTCAACACACTCATTTGCTATCAAAACCGCATCCAAAATCTGCGCCCCACCTACAAAAGCATTCTATCCTGAAGAAATGATTCTTCCAATGAAGCCCTTAGTCTTAAAGAAAGTACTTTAGCTACTAGCTTGGACAAACTCCTCACCAAGCTAATAGGTCTAAAATCCTTAATACTCTCCGCCCCTTCATTTTTAAGAATCAACGGTATAAATGAAGCACTAAGAGACTTAAGATCCTTTGAAGGGAACAAGACTCATAAAAATAATCAAAAACCACCAACACATCTTCCCTTGTCACCCTCCAACAATATTTGAAGAAAGCCATTGGAAAACTGTCCAGGCCTAACACTTTATCCCCATCACAAGACTTCAATAACACAACTATCTCCTCCTCCTCAAAAGGTTTCTCTAATGCAGCTACTTCATCCTTTGTGATGAAACTGAAATCCAAATCTTCCAGACAAGGCCTCCAATCATATGATTCCTAATACAAATTCCTGTAGAAATCCACTATGCCTTCTTCAACCTCCTAAAAAGCTTGACCGCCAGTAGTGATCATGTTGATTTTATTTCTTTCTTTTATGTTAGTTGGCCACCCAGTGAAAAAAAAAAAAACTTTGTCCATTTCCTTCAACCATAGAACTCTAGATTTCTGCCTCCGAGAAATTTCTTCCACCTTCATGACACATCACAACTCCGCCTTCAAGCCCTCCCTCTGAATCCACTCTTCTTCTGTCAAGGACTCATTGTGCTCTTTCCTGTCCAGTAGTTGGATCTTCATTAACAAGTTCTCTTTCTTCAACTAGACATTTTCAAATTCTTTCTTATTCCATTTCCTAAGATCTGTCTTCTAGAGTTTTAGATTCCTAGCCATGACGAAGCTCAGATCACCCTTTATGTTATACCCTTGCCACCATTTAGCCACTTTATCCCTAAAGCCTAGAGCTTGCAACCATATATTCTCAAATCAGAAGGGGTTCTACACTTTAACCCATTTCAAACCTCCTATATCCAGCAAAATCAGGTTGTGGTCCGACACAAGTTTTGGAAAGCAAGATTGGGTGGAATTAGAAAATCTAACTTCCCATCATTGACCCAAGTGTATCCTCTTCCCCCCCCCCCCCCCCCCCCCCCTTTCTCTTCTCCTTTCCTTCCCCCAACAAAAAAAGGCAATTCCACCAAATGATTATGGTCTATGAACCCCGACAAAGCTCTCATGCTTTTAGTCAACTGGCCCCCTCCTCTTCTCTTCGCAAGGTGTCTTATCACATTGAAATCTCCCCCTAATACCCACAAATAGCCCCCTTGTTTGCATCCCCATGCAACTGTTAGGCCTCTATCCACCTCCAAATTAGGCCCATACACCCTTGTAAAAACCCACTCAAAATTCCTAGTGAGCATCTTAAACTTGCAAGAAAGGAAGAACCTTCCTGCCCAGTGATCCAACCCCTCCATCACCCTAGGATTCCACATCAAAAGAATGCCCCCAATTTTGCCCCTGGCAGCCATATACTCCCCACAAAGCCTACTGAAATTACTTGCACCACCATTCTCTTTTCTGGGTCATTTTGACCCTTACATTTCAAGAAAAAATTTCAGTGTCATTTATCAACCCACAGAACTCCTCCCTCCTCTTCTCTTCATTATTTTCAGTTTTCCTTCTGGCCACTTTCCCACAATTGCCGCTTCTTTGAAGGTTCTCTGAAGTCCCTTCTCCTGCTTCTGCAACGACGATGTCAACATACAAAATGCAATCGCAGCACCCTTCCATCCTCCCCCTTTGTTGGACTCTGGTATGTAAACACTGTACCTAACACCACCCAGTCAACTCTTCAATCCTCACAAAAGATCCTCCATCGTTCGATCTACTCAGCCCCCTCGACTTCTTTCTCTTCCATCCAAGGAAGAACCTCATCATCAGTTCGAATTCTTCGAACCACCCCAGCACCTCTCTCCAGTCAGTTGGAATCTTCTTGAATGATCGGCGAGGCCGTCCACTTCAAAAGTCTTACCGCACCACTGGGCGTATCTTGCCGGAGTTCTTGCCATTTTGTCCATCGGTTGAGGGTGACAAATTGTGACAAGAATTATTCAAATGTCTCACCATTTCAAACACCAGTCGCAGCCATATAGATAGAAATATACATACACATACTTCTCTCACATACACATGCACACCTGCATATGTATGTACAAAACTGTTTATATTTTTCTATAGAATTTAATTTAGGCAGGTTATTGGGGTTATAAACCTGTAGTGCAATCTGAAAAGCACCCCAATGCCTTGCAGATTTATAGAAACCAAATATCACAAATTTAGGTTATATGGGAAAAAAATTTAAATGTTAGTACACATCCCAAAAAGGAAAAAGAGTAAGCATTTAAGATGAACGGAAACATGCAAGCTCCGAAGAATGCAACAGAAACATTTGCAACTATAAACAATTTAATTTAAAAAAGAAACACACGCACACACACACAAAACACATACATCTACACATCTTCTGAGGGCAAAATCCAATCCCCATCCATGCACCAAATCGTTCTACAAGCATACAGACAGACAGATTAGCATAGCTGAAAACTAAATACACTTGAACAAGAAGAATTTGTCACAGGAGCTGAATGCTATGGAGCATCCAGAATGAGAAGATTCAATATATAATAAAATAGACACATTTAATTAAAACATATAATTATATATACAACAGTACCTGAATCATATGCCATACACAACGCCAAGCTTCCCGAGAAAAGACAGGAGCCATAATTTCTACAAAACTGAATATAAGCAGAAAAAGAAAAACATAGTTATAGGACAGCTGTGAAGGTGCACTCCCATCGTATATGAAATCGGAGTTCATATCTTGAGATCTACACACAAGACACATCACCTAGCTTGTTATATAATAATTCTTCACATCTGCATGACTTCAAATTTTAGCAAAATTTGCCAGCCAAAATATCCATATTCTTTTAGTAAACATGAATGGTATATTTCACTTAAATTTTTTTTCCCAAAAAGGAAAATGACAGAAGTCCTGCTTTTAGAAGTCAATTTTTTTTTTTTTTAGAAAAACAAGTCAATATATCAAGAGTTCAGGAAATAAAACTTAAACAAACTAATTGTATGGCAAGAATCACTTGGGAACCACATAACCCTCATATCTCTCAAATGCATGGCTAAATTTTTGTGTTTCATATGCCACAGTTAAGGGGAAAAAATGTATATGTTAGTTTATTTCTGTTGTTCAATTTGATGTGGCAGCAGTACCATTGAGAAAAAACAATTTTTTTTTATAAGTAAAAACCTAATTGTTTTATATAAATAAATAAAGAGGCCGACAAGCCTTCTTTGGAGGGCAGCCAGGACATGAGGAAAATGCACAACAAACAGGAGGGAGGTCAATTTCTAAAGTGTGAAATGGCCAATAGGCGGGTCCATCCACGTTGACTTTGATTTCTTTTTCTGGGTGATATATAGAAACAATTTGGATCATCAATCAATTCTAAAAAGCTATTTTAGAATTCCCATTAATTTGGGAGTATTTTGGAAAATTTCCTAAAGTCCCCCTCTTGTGCATCCTTTCACTATCACACCATATCAATACGACTGACATGCAATCCAACAGATCGGACCAATGAGGCAAAAGCACCGGTTGACATGCATGCGCTGAGGTGCACTGTACTCATACAATTGTACTTACAGATGTATTATTGATTTTATATTGTATATATTATATAAATTCATGATTATCATAAATTTAGAAAGCTGAAAAAAAAAAAGTCAAATAGCAATTTCAAGACTAACAAATTTTGAACAAAATATTAAATGAACATCTATTTCCACCATTTTTGTTTTTTGATAAGTTGCTCTTCCACTGAGTTTAACAGTCTCATCTGATAGAAATAACATAAAAAGAAATGAATTTAGTAAAAGCAGAAAACAAATTTAATGAAACAGGGTTATGCATAAGCTTGGCTAACTGTAACTTTGATTTTGTAATTCCAGAAATTACTTGAGCTTAAATTATATATGTTGCATGACAACAGAGTATTTAAATTTAATTCATTTATATAATTTGATAGTCTGATTTTAATGCATGATCAGAAAGTAGTCTGCCCTCAATCTTATCCTACTTGATACGTTTGATGAATTTTCGTACAATTGCAGGCTATCGGGTAACATCGCAAGCCAAATGTGGGTTTAATGAACAGATTTTTCTAAGGGAGAGCAGAATTACGTTTGAAGTTGTTAAAACCAATTCTGTGTGTGTGTGAGAGAGAGAGAGATAGAGAGAGAGAGTACGCAGCACATGGAGGCAAATGTGGGTCCCTGCACCAGCCTGGTTTCTCTTCTGTATTCCTGGCCACCAATCCAGACATACAGAACTCAAAAAACTATGCACATATATGAGACTATCAAACCATTGTTACAGAAATATCCATATAACAATATTATTGGGGAGAGAGAGTAAAAACAATAAAACTTACTTGTGAACTTCTCTGTCACCTCTCCTCTTTGTCATCTGCCATGTTAGCCCATTATTTGGCTCAAGACCTGGTTGAGAAATCTCCAAACCATGTTTCTTAACTAGTTGAATATACCTGGTATATTGTACAAAGCCAAAAAAAAAAAAGAAGTAATTTTAGATTTAACCAGAAACCATGATGGAAAATTGATAAAATTAGGAAAAAAAATACTTCTCAGCATTAAAGTGTTCAACTCCAAGATCTTCATCCCAAATGAAAATGTAATCATAAGCTGCCACAACATCAGGATGCAAAAACCTCTTCGCATACCACCTGCAAAAGTGGGAAGTTATGGTATGAAAGCAGGCTAAAACTATGCAAAATGTCAAAGGATATTACCATTTTGTTTGTTTCCTCGTGCTGACATGAACTGCACTCTTTGACCACTCAAATTGATCCCATTCACTTGTCCGACCATCATAGTGGAAAAGCAAAATTTGGAAATCATCAGAAAACTACCACAAAATGTAAGATTACAAAATCAGTGTCTTTGCAATATCATAAAAATAAATTTTAATGATGGAATGGTCCATTTGTGTAACCTTTTTAACAGCTGCATCAATATTGTTCTTCTGATCCAAACCAACTGTGAATGTTACCAAGTACTTTGGCTTCTTTTTCAAATCCTGAAAGTTCCAGAACATTCTTTTTTAGGTAACTGCATTACCAAGAAAGTCACCCGCATGCCAAATCAAAGGAAATCCCACATCAGCAGATAGTGTTTTCTATTATCTTTTTCTTATTTGGTATATCTCTGTTGTGCTGACCATTATCTGCATACTCAAAATGCATGCAGCAAAACATATTCCAAGTGAGAAAGGATTTTGTCAACAATAAACCCACTAAAACCAACCTTCCCCTTCCCACCCTACCAATGCTAATCCATCCAGGCTTGCATGCACGAAAAAAATAATGAAACCTGGTAAATACAGCCTTGTGCAAACATGTTTGAAACAATCTAAAAACGTCACCAAATGAAACTCATTACTTCAACCTTTCAATAAGAAAATCTAAACCATGCAAATATTTGGCCAAAAAAATTACGTAAGATGTCATGCCTGGCACCAGAAAATGTAATTACTAATATCCACTGATGAAACATCAATCATCTATTGTAATAGGATTTTTGGAGTGATAACACAACTATCAAATTGGTCATATTGAACTTTCAGGGTTAACAATAAATGGTTGATATTATAAAGAATATCAACTTATTTGAAGACTAAGGTAGTGTGGGAGGTGGTGCCAAAGAGATTCTAGAGAAGATTGACAGGGTGGAAGAAGCATCTTTCAAAAGGAGGCAAGATTACTTTGATAAAAAGTATTCTTGCTAGCCTCCTGACCTATATATGTCCCTATTTCCTATGCCGGCTTTTGTGTAAAGGAGAATAGACAACCTCCAAAGAGACATTTTTATGCGGTGGTGAAGAGAAGATGAGAATTCATCCAGTAGGATGGGAGAAAATTAGAACCCCAGAAATTGAAGGGGGGTGGGGGGTTGGAAATAAAAGTTTTAAGATCGTTCAACAAGGATTTATTGGGAAAATAGCTTTGGAGGTTTGTGGTGGAAAAGGATTCCCTATGGAGGAAGTTGATAGCTCTTAAATATGGTTGTGAAGGAAGAGGTTAGTTTATAAGGGCGGCGGTGGTGGACTCGTATGGATGTGCCTTTTGGAGAAGTGTTAGAGCAGGGTTGGAAGAGTTTGGTGGGTTCATTTGGTTTGATGTGAGTGAGGGCACAACCGTGAGGTTTTAATTGGATGCTTGGAGTAATGACACTGGGTTGAGGGATCAATATCCTCAACTCTTCTGAATTACTGTGGATAGGAACAGTTTAGGGGCGAGCTATGTTTCTAGAGCAGGGAGGGAGATGGTGTGGTCCCTGTGCTTTAAAAGAAACTTGCATGATTGGGAAGTGGAAGAAGTTGTGACTTGCGAGGTTGATGGAGTTTTTACATCTCTCCTGGCCAAAGGATGATGAGGAGGATACAATGGTTTGGAGATCGCATAATCCAAAGGTCTTCCCAGTTCTCTCATTTTACAATGCTTTGGTGAGAGGTAGCAATGGGGAGCTCCCTTGGAAGATGATTGGGACTTCAAAGGTGCCTTCCAAGGTGCCTTCCAAGGTTGCTTTTTTTGCTTGGACAGCTACATGGGAAGCCATTTTGAAACTAACTTAAAAAAGTGAGGTTTCACTTTTGTTAGTAGATGTTGCATGTACAAGGAAGAAGCTAGAATGTTCAACCACTTGCTTCTTATTGTAAGGTTGCGAGGGATGCTTAGAGTCTTATTTTATCACTTTTTGGGTATAAGTGGACTATGCATGCTTTGGCAAAGAGGCTTATTTTGGGTTGAGGGGGTTCTAAGGTGAGGAAAGATAAGAGGAAAGTATGGAGAATGGCCCATTTATGCCTTATGTGGTGCTTATGGAGGGAAAGGAATAGGAGGATTTTCGAGAGGGAAGGGCCTCCCCCTTCTAGCTTTAAGGATAAATATTTGAAGTTGTTTCATTTTTGGGTAAATAAAGTATACCCTATGTACACAGGTCCCCTTGTAGATTTTTTTGGGGGGAATTCCGGCTATGATTTTTGTGTCGGGTTCCCTTTGTATATATGGGTTCACTCCCCTAAGGCAATTTTAATGTATATTACACTTTTACTTATCAAAAAAAAAAGAATATCAACTTATTCCGGCATCCAATAATAGCTAAGGATTGTAAGGTTCAGCACCATAATCTCAGATATTTCTGTCAAAACCTGTTAAACCACTAACTCATCTAAAAGGTTAAGTTTTTAGAGAATGGACCAACAATGTATATCAAATTTTCAACACTCCCCTCACGTGCGACCCTAAACTCACACGTGGAGAGAAAAACAAACCACACAAATTTGAAGCAGAATATAGTGCAACTTTACACAAACAAGTACAACGGGAGGATAAATGTAAACGGAAAGACTTAAACCCAAGACCTCTCATAACCAAGGATCTGATACCATATTAAATCACCAACTCATCTAAAAGCTTAAACTTTTAGAGAATGGGCCAACAATGTATATCAAGCTCTCAACAATACCATTTCAAAAACATACCTCACTTGGTTCACCCCATAATTTTCGCAAATAAAAATCAGTCTCCGAGACTACAATTCCTGGAGGTAATGACTCTGCACCGCGAGGATTCGTAGGAACATATATCTGAGATGGAAAAAAAAAATCATGAGCATGTTATATGTCCAAATCAAAATTGAAAATGAATTATTAGAGGGCTGGAAACATAAATTGTTACAACATCAGCAACTAAGAAAAGATACAGAAAGCTAGTTGATCTAGTATTTCCAAACAAGTTGGTACCCAAGATAGCAGAGAATGCATCAATTACCAAAATATCCTTGATTCCTAAAATATAATAAAACAACTATAGAACTGACCAATAACATAGTAACCCAAAAATAACATATAATATGACTCAACTAAGCCTCTAAATCAACAATGCAAGGTCCCAAGTAGACTCCGTTTCGAAATCCAAACAATCTCCAAAACTTGCTCCCTTCTTTGAACTTACTCTTTTTAAAGCCTTTTATGGACTTCTTCACTAGGACTATAAGTTTCTTTTAAGATCGGTGGCATAAGAATGTTTCACACTATTGGTTTTCTAAGAAATAAATATATTTAGAATAACTTCAATTTTCAAAAGTTAGAAAATAAGGTTTAGTTTCTCAAAAAAGCAATTCTTCTCAGCACCAGATCCATTTGAACCGCAAAAGCTAAATCTTAATTCTTAATCCAAGATGTGTGGTGGATATTTCTATTTTTGACAGTCTAAAAACATGATTTAGCTTTTCTTTAGAGAAAATTTTCTAAGACAAAAGCAAAACTTTGTTTAAGGGTGATTGCTTAGTGCAATGGTAATAGCTTATAATTACTTTGTGCATAATGTGCGTTCGAGTTTGAAAGTAGTTACTTTGTGCATAGTTTTGCCAAAGGTTAATTATGGACCCAGTTCACCTTTCATATGCAGGATTTACACTTGATAATGACCTTTTTATAAAGTAGTACTATCAGAGTAAATGTGCTCCACTAGAGGAGAAGCTTTTACAATACATTTTAAGTGCAAAAAACAACAATAAAACATGAAAACACTACCTTTTGTTTACTAAAAGACTTCAATCATTAAATGTAGGAAGGTATCTTAAATAAAAGTTGGGGCTATGAAGAGGAAACGAAGCATGCAACTAATTTTTGGTAATAAAGTATTTCATTTCCCTCTACCAATGCATTTGTGCCACCAAATAGCATAAAATAGTGAATCTAGTCCACCATTAACTAGAACCTTTTCTAATTAAGCCACCTTTTCATAGCAAGCTCCTAAATGTACATTTGTCCTATTCCACCGCACAGGCAAATCAACTGGATATCATGGTAGGCACTCATTCAACACATTCCAATTTTTTCTTGAACTTCTTCTCTTTTCTTTTTATTTTATTTTTTAAAAAGTGCATTCCCAGTTGTGGCAGGAAAAATTCTTAGTTTGTTGCTACTATTTCCATTAAATGACCATTTTTCAAAGTCAGTATTTATAGATAAGAGAACTCTACAAAAAGGCAAAGAAGGGAGAAGAAATTAAACTCAAATGCAATAGCTAAAAAAATTCAAAAAAGAATCATGTGACTCGAAAGAATTGTAAAATAATTCTGCAAAAATGCATTCAGCCATAAATTTAGCATTTCTTGGTTAATTGTTTT
Organism: Nyssa sinensis; assembly: GCA_008638375.1. Lineage (NCBI taxonomy): Eukaryota > Viridiplantae > Streptophyta > Magnoliopsida > Cornales > Nyssaceae > Nyssa > Nyssa sinensis. The sequence goes on along the minus strand of CM018031.1, from coordinate 56,975,223 downwards.
TTAGTGATTGCACCCAATGAAAAATAATCTTAAAAACAAAGAATTTTTATTTTTTGATAACTAACGAGAATCTAAATTTTATAACAAGAATCAGTCACGAATTTTACAAACTACGGGACTTAAAATCAAGCCCTAAGAAGAAACAAATATAAGGGAAAAAATTAAATCTGAATTTTCTCTTTCCCAAAATTCACTATAATTTTTATTACATGATATATATAATTTTAGTAACTTAATTACCATGCAACTTTCCTTAAAAACTAATAACTTTACCCCCAAGCAACTTTGCCTTCAGATAAAACTATATTATAGTAACTACAACTAAAACTTACTTACCAAAAAAATAATTAAGGAAAAAAAAAAGAAAGAAAAACTAAAACCCATAGGCAACCAAACCAAATCAGATTCAACAATCACATCTAGATCCATAAACCCTCCCACCTAAGAAGCATGGACATGGATATGGACACGAGACATAGATACGACACGACACGAACACGTCGACACGTCATTTTTTTAAAAAGTAGAACATGGATACGTCAATAACACATTGAATATATATACCTTTTATATTTTTTATGACCATATAATAAAACCTAAAATTATTTCAATTAATAAAAATACACAAATCACAAAAATATTATGAAAATATTAAAATAATAAAACAATTAAATAAAAATTCAACAACTTCTTCATTGAATCATCATCCGTGATTTAAGTCCCAAAATAAATTTACCAATTACTCTTTTTTGCATGTCCGAAAAGTATCCGAGAGTGTCGGTATCCGACACGGACACATGAACCAAAATAGAATGTTCGTGCTTCATAGCCTCCCACACGGACACGTGAACCAAAATAGAATGTCCGTACTTCATAGCCTCCCATAATTCCTAAAATACTCTTTAAGACTTAATGAATTAAACTAAAACAAATTAGATTTTTTTGTTTTTGCAAACCCAATGGAACATCACAAAGGGGTTAAATACGCTAATTAATACATATTGTAAATCTTTCTAGAATGATGAATCAACAACTGAGGCAATTATTGAATGAAAGACATCTTTGGTCTCCTTGGAACATAATAATATATATAATTATTTTGGACAACTATAAAATTGTGTAAATTACATTGATCTCCCTTAAGATTTCTAACAATTGTAGACGATTCCCTTCTTATTTCTAGAATTACATTGACCTCTCATGTCAGAGTTATATGTTCACCCTCTCCTAATATATTTATACCATTCTTGATAATAAAAAAAAAAAATTCAACTTTTCCTATTCCTCTCTCTCTAAACATACCCAACCATCAATTATGACCATCATTGCTGCCCATTTCTACACTTTTTATCACTGCTAAGTGCTAATTAATGCCCATCACCAAAGCCACCATCATGAATATTTGCCATCATTGCCTTGTGCCCTCAATCACTCCCACCCACCTCACAACATCCTGTGAGAACCACAAACTTCAAACCATAATCCAACACCTTTCCATCTCTAATCACCACTTCTAACACCACTAAAGAGCCCTTTTCTTATATTGTTTATTCTACTTTCTTCATTTGATTTTTGATTGCCATTTTTGACTAAGCTTTTCTTTTTGGATATCAATAGTTTAAGGGGTGGGGCTTATGATTGGTGGTTCATGTGATTTATTGTGATGAGGGTTTGGGATGCAAGGGGCACATTATGGCAGCGAATGACGATGATATCAGAGAGGTTTGTTGATTGGTTGAAGGGGTGGGGTTTATGATTGGTGGTGGTTTTGTGATGGAAGTGACTGTGAATCTGATAGTTGATGGTACATATATGATGGTGGATCTGCCATGGAAGAAGGCCTCTAATTTTTATCCATCAACCATAACTTTTCTCTCCTATTCTCCCACTTTTCTTTCTTTCTTTCTTTTTGATAATAGGTTTCAACACACAAGCCCATTAATAAAACTCTATTCCAAGCATGAGGCATATAAACGTAACCAAACAATTTGACCACCATTGAAGATTTCCATCCTATGACCGCCAAATGAATGTTGTTGCCGAAACCCCAACAACTTTTCCCCATCGTGGCAATAGCTTGAACATCGATGGCCTCTTAACATAATCTTACAACCCTTTGACTCATTTATGCAACATCCCCTTACTAATTTCTTCTGGTCCATGGAATAGTGTTGTTTTTTTTTTTTTAGAAGAATTCTTTGTTTTGTCACACTATTCATGGAACCGATCATTGTTGTTGAGATAACCACATGTTCCTTGACCCATCTATTGCAAAGACTGTCATATGTTTGTTAACCCATTCAAAGTGGGTTTAAAAATGGGCGAATATTTTTTTTCCTTTTTCTTGAGAGAAGAAGACATTTGGCTGATGGCATGATAGAGATTTGTGAGAGAGCGACCATGATATATCAGTTAGGAAGGCAATAATAGATTTTCCAAATTTTTATTAAGATAACATATAACTTTATATTGCTTGTTTGGCTTTAATAAGAGCAAAAGTACCTTGAGAATATATGATGTCAACAAATTTTGTCATTGTCAGGAGGATTCTATTACCGACAACTAAAATAAAAAGTGTTGGTGAAACTTTTAAAACAAAATGTGAAGTATCTATACTAGAGAGACGGAGAGATAGGTATTTGTATATGTCAGAAACCTCGAGGGATGTCAGTATGGTTTGACATTGTGGGATTGAGATATGTAACAGTCACGATCGCGATGTAACGGTATCATGAGTTTCAGTTGATAAACTTGATATGTAATAGGAATCAGAAACAGTTAGTGTGAATAGTTTTCAAACACTAGCAAACCTCTACACATGGTTTGACTTCTGTTTACCACATTTTAACATTTTTAATTTTTTTAAAAAACATTTTTAACACTTAGAAAGTTGTTTAACTAATAATTAGATTTTATATTATTTTTAAGTGAAATTAATAAAAAAATATCATCTATGATATATAGCATTACACTAACCCACTAGCTCACATTAATAATAATTAGAAATACAATTATAAGTCAATAACTAATAATTCATAAAAAGTAAGCTATTGTTGGTAAGACCATTCTTTCCACAATTTATAAAAATAAAAATAAAGAATTGTTGTAAAATAATTCTAATTTTAATATACAATTAAAACAAAGATATTGCTAGATAATAATTGAATTCATTACTGCATGAATCACAATCTATACCTTATTTATTCATGAATCACCACCAAAATATCCAAAAAGCTCCAAACATAAACTTGAAGTTGTAAACCACTACCCATAAGCGTAGTCTTCAAAATCAAAATCTACCCACTAAATCACAAGACTCAAGCTCCAATAAGAAGATCCAAGTTCCAAATAAGTAAATCTAAACTCAAACTAAGTAGATCCAAAGAATACGAATAAATCATTGCATTAAGTTAAAAAATCCAACCTTGAATTATTTTCTATAAGATTAAAATCATGATAAATTAACTCAAATCAACATACGCAGACTTCAAAATCAGTTTCGGAGGCTTGGAAATAAGATTAAATTGGACAAAAGCTTAAAAATGAGCTCAAAATCTTACTTTTATTCAGAGCTGCCAAACAAGGATATAACAATCATACAACGGACATAACAACCTATAACGGACCGTATTGGTCTTGTAATGGAACGGCCGTTACGTCGTGAGTTTTTTTTATCTAATCGATAAATTAGTCCATATCGGAACCGGTACCTCCAAAATCCACTATAAACGACTAGTACATTACGTAACAGACGATATTTCATTCCATGGATGTCAATATAATTTACCTATAAAATTTAATCATATTTGCATCCGATACTTTGACGTTCTCAGGTTTGAGTCATAACCTTGTTCATTTATACTTTCCTCATAACCGCTTCAACATTGACTATTGTTTCTTTAAAAGAATACCTAACATATTTTCAATCCTTCGCAAGTGATCACCAAGATCGTTTCACAACTCTTCGATAGCACGTACAAGATGTTTGTTTCTCTCACTATGATATTGGGACTCTGCATCATGTACCTTGTTGGTCACCATGTGTTCATGTTAATTGCAAGGCCAAAAATAGACCTTTGTTGCTTTGATACCAACGCTGATGTAGCTTGGGTAGAGAATCCAATTCTGTAAATATTTGTGGACCTGAATAAACTCGGATCAACGCAAAACTTGCTAAAATTTGACTTTTCAAAAATCTAAAATCTCTAGTGTTGTAGGCTCAAATTCCATGGGCAATGGGCTTAAATCCAGCATTTGGAAGAAAGAAAGATAAGAAGAAGAAAAAAAGGCAATCTAAATCTGAATTTATTTCTTCCAAACTTCACTAAATTTTTTTATTACATAAATAAAATTTTAGTAAATTGGTTCCCTAGAAACTTCCACATTACTATTAACTTCAGTCCAAGTAACTTTACTTTCAAGTACTTTAAAAAAAAAAACCTTCAACTCCAAGTAAAACTTGTAGACAACCTAAGGTAAATCAAATATAAGCCAATACAACAAATCCAACTCTAGATTTGCCTGAAGTTCCTAAAATACTCCATAGAGTTAATAAACTAATTAAGGATAATAACCTTCTTTCCTTTCTTTCTTTCTTTTTTTTAATAAACCCAATGGACCATCCATTAGACCCAAAATAATCTCTCTATCTTGATCACATCATAACATCATCTCAAAGGGGACACATAAGAATGAATGGATATGAGTATTGCCAATCATTTCAAACTTGTCATTGAAATGGCTCATTACTTCAATGTTTTGAGGCAAATGATATAAGCAACTTTAAAAAATTAGATATCAAGCAAAAAGTACCTTAGGTGTAGCAGTCTCACTAGCAGCAACAGTTTCAGGATCAGGTGAATGGTCTAACTTGCCTCTAATAGATTTATGATGATTATTGTTGAAGGCTACATCAAGAGATGATATAAGGCTTGAGGGTAAGTTAATCTGCGAGATTCCAAAATTAATCAAATGGATGATATATGTCTCATGTAACACATGATTATCCACAAATTGAGCCAACATACCTTAGTAAGAGCAACCAATGGAAATGAAACACCAACAAAATATCCAAAGACCATTCCAATAAGAGTCGTAATGATAAGTCTGGCACCGTCGTTTGTTCTTTTAACTCCACTGTGAACCAAATGGAAAAATTAATCAAGACGGTTGTACAAAATGGAACCCACATTTTGGCACCGCGAGCCAACTTTCAAGAGTTAACTAGAATTTGTAAAAATGGAATTTAGGAGACTATGTCTAGACAAACCTGCGGTGTGCGGTCCCCATTGTGGTAAAGTCGCTCAATTCAAAAGGTCATGCACTAGGCAAAAACCAATTCCTTGAGCGATTTCTAAAACACATAAAGCATTCGCCAGTTTCAAGAAGGCAAATGTGATTTTCCGAAAACTATAATTCCTGTTAGACACGGTAATAAATTCACTGTAAATTCTTTAGGCTGAATTTTTTTTTTTTTTTTGGAATCATTTAAACATAAAAGCTCATCAATATCAAATAAATTTTTAGCAATAGATATTTTGTAGATAAATAATAATCCACTATTAATCAGCATAAATGTTAGTTTTACTGTACAATTTGAGGCAATATACTAATTTTAAGTTTACATACAACAATATATATAAGATATACTGATTTCAAGGTAAAGGTTCCACTTCTCCTTTATTTGTTGGCAAGCAAAAAATAAAAAATAAAAAGCATCATAAATAGCGAGCAGGACAAAAGAAAAACCCTAAGAGACCCAATAAAGTAATTCAATACTAAACAAAAAATTCATATAGAACTAGCACTTCTACTTTTTTTTGTTTAAATTGACCAAACTATCCTACTCCAATTCTTAATTTGTGTCGTAAAATACCTTGTTCATACACATTGGGAGTGACAATTGACACAAGCAGATAATATATATATATATATATGGTCCATGAGATATATAACTATCACAATTTAACACAGACGGTAAGCGCTAAAACAATCAGAAATGGCAAGAATTTGAGAATGAAGCCTGAAATAAAACCAAAATTATAATGAAAATGGACTGCATTTAAAACATGTAATTCACAATCCCTAAACAAATTGCATTCTATTTTCCAGAGATCGGTCTTCTGATATGTGCAAAGCAAAGGAGAAAACATCAAATCTATAACAAGAGATTAGATTAAATTCTGGAAGGGGAAGAGTTAGATGCTTACAGGCTTTTGTCGATTGCGGAAGAGAGATCGGTATGAATGTCTGGTTTTATAGCGGCAAAACTGAAAAAAAACAAAAAAAAAAAAAAGTTCCTTCCTAAATGACGAAAATGCTCTCCTTCGCTCTTTATTTTTCGGAATCGATTTTGGTACGGAACCTTGTGTCCCTGTCGTGGTTCCTCAATCCGCTTTGCCACGTGGATTAGTAGTAATAACAAGGCATTAACAGCAGCAATGTCAACAGCATCTAAACTCTCAAACGGTTCTCTCTTTCTATTCCAACCTAAAAGAAAAACACCATAACCATATTTAAATTCACTTTTGTACTTGGATTGACTTGTTTTAAAATTTTATAACCGACTGAAACGGTAACACCTGTGTTGTACTTAGGGTTAACAAAATTGTAGTTACATTAATTGAACTGATCAAAAGACTCGTGCTACATGGCAGACACATCTTGAATATGGAGAATTTGTCCGACGTGTCCGATAAATTCATTTCAGCGTTGCTTTGGACAGGCGCTATAACAGTCGCCAACTAACCCTCGCCACAATATTTTGAAAAACCGGAACCGGCTAGTGTAAGTTCTTTCACATGAGTTTTTTTAAAAATATTTTATTGTCTCAACTAACACACTATAATAATAATTTTTTTTCTATCAAATCTTATAGGTTGCATTTGGATAGTAATTCAAATATAATTTTTTAAAAAATATTTTTGAAATATGTTTCAAAATTTTATAATTAATTTTTAAAAATTGTGAAAATACATTTGGATATGATAATCTAAATTTTAAAAAAATTAAAAAAATATATGAAAAAATATTTAAATAACATCTTCTGGATTTAGCTTTCTAAACGCGTATCCTGTGTTTTGAAATTAAAAATCTACTTTTAAAAACGTAACCAAACAGAGCCTTACTTTTTCCTCCAAAATTATCATTCGAAAAAAATGAAAAACTTATAATTAATTATTAATTATTAAAATTTTTCATGTTATTATTAACTAATAAATATTTTTTACATGTAAATAATTTTCGATACAAAAATAAGACTTTATATTTCAATTTTTAACAATATTTTGATTTTTTATAAAAAAAAATTCATATAATAATAAATTTAAGGAATAAAAAACTTCATTTATTAAGTACTATATTTTTTAATTATCTACTATAAAATCAAGTAGGTTTTTTTAAAATTAGAAATTATTAATTTTTTTAATATTAATTATATGAGGGTCAATTTTATTCTTTCATAATTGATGTGGTATGTCTTTTTTTGTTTCATATTTTTCTATTTTTTAATTGATCGGGAGTAATGACTCTTGATAATAATCATAGCATGGGACAAACCATACAAGGAATGGTCTGAATTTGATGGTCTCAGAAGAAAGTAATTTTTTTTTTTTTATCATTATATAAAAGATTTTATATATTAACATAAATGTTTCATACATGTGACAGGAGTCTTATAATATGATGGTATTGAATATATGAAGGATGATACTCTTTCTAGTCTTTATGAAGCTTATATTAATTAAGTGGAGATTGATTTTCTAATATTTTGTTGTAATATCTCTTTTGTATTAAACTGAAAATTATATGTTAAATAGCATATCTCAAAAATTCTGCTTTTATGTACTTACTAACAAATTCTAGTAATTATGATATTATGGGATTATTTTGAGTTAAAGAATTTTGGTTTGCAATATATTTTTTTTATTTATTCTATACTTTGTAATGTTAGAAAAAATGAGTATTTCAGATTTTGACTTTTTATCTTGAACTTGTTTTGAAAGATAATGAAGCTATATGATCTAACAAAGAGAATTATTTTTTGTTCATATAATTACTATTATCAATATTATTTTTTTTAGAAAGTATTGAATTATAGAATATTAACTATATAAAAAAATATAATTAAATTGGTAACTTTAATTTTTTATATACTATAATTCTTGTGTTAAAATTGTTTTTCCTAGATAAGATTGTTACTGTGTAAGATAAAAACAAAAAAAAAAACAAAATCAAATATAAGAAGTTCTTTTATATTATGTTATCACGCATTATTAAATTATTTAAAAAAATGATAATATTATTTTATTCTTAATGAAAAAGTATGATGCATCTTGAAATCTATTTATTATTAAATTATAGAGAAAAAGGTGAGAGTCTTGGGCACTGAAAAAGGTGATAAGATGGGTCAGAATTTGGTTTCCGGTTGCCTTATGTATGTGTCAAAATATTAGAGTAAAGGTTAATAGGCAACTGTTATAACGCTTGCCCATAGCAACGCTCTATTCATTTATACGTTTTATTCTCCATTCTCTCA